>CM032888.1:4342759-5542759 GCA_019176425.1 Megalops atlanticus
AAGAAAGTAAATAGTGAGGCCATTTTACAGGATAAATGGTTTCAACTAGAGAGTTCTACATTGGAACTGTATCTGTTGTGTAGTTAGATTAGGCTATGTGATGATTAGGTCTGGCTCCAATCAGGGACTGGCACTGAGGGGTCCTGACCCATGCGTGTGTGTGTGTTGGGGGGTGTATTGGCATAGGATCTTTATAATCTCTGCACAAGAGGCAATTCTGAAGTGTTCAGTCCTTACCAGAGAGTGGCCAGTTCAGTTAGAGTTAGGCTGCCCCCCCAACCTAATTCTGACTAATTCTTGCCTGGTTTCTGTCAAAAAAGAGGTCCCTAACTTCAAGAGACTAATTGCTTAAATAAAGGTTAATAAATAAAAAATGTCAATTTTATTTACTTAACTAACTAGTAATATTGGTCAGGCTGTACTCTTTTGCATGTGTGTAGCGATGGTTCGGCAAATGAGCATTGGAATGATAGCTGAAGTTCTTCACTGCCTATCCTATAGACCGCATAGTGGTACAGTGCAGGAATGGTGTTACAGACATGCCATGTGGTTGACAGTTGATGATGGTTCAAGGTTAGCAGTATAATTCCTTCTAGCACAGCATTACAAAGGAACACATTTTCATTAAGAGTATGGATCAAGAAGTAACAGGGAAAACTCAAGGTCGGGAAATTATTTCTTAGATTCAGATCTCTTTGCGGTTGGAATTGTCTTTTACCATTAAACCATTTCTCCGTATGCCAAGTGAGCAGTATTGCAGAGATAAATGCAGAGATCTTCGGGATAAATGGTGAACTGTTTTACATATGAGCCACACACAGGAAGTGGCCAAGAAGTTTAAAATGCCCTGATTGGGTCCCTCTCTTTCATATACCTGAGTTTGCTCTACACCAGGATTACAATTGAGTTAATCCTGCAGCAATTTATTTATGTCCAAGGTATCTCTAACCACTTTGTTTTGATTTGGATCCTGCGTGAACGCATTTGCTGTTCTTGTCCTCTTCTACTGGCAGGTCACATGTCTTCAAGACTTCTTTGGAGATGACGATGTCTTCATTGCCTGCGGCCCCGAGAAGTTCCGCTACGCCCAAGACGACTTCTCTCTGGATGAGAATGGTAGGGTGCTCTCCACATATGCCTGTAAGGTGAATTTTAGGACAACAGTCAGGACTCATTGTGTTGTCTTTTTTTTAGCTTTAGCTTACGATGCCTAAGTCAGGTTCATTTTTTCTTTATATTTCAGCCTTGTAGTTTCCAGCTAATAACACTGCACAAGCACTTGTATTATTGAGCTTAGTCATTTCATCACTGGTTCCATCCAAATCAGTCTTTGTTGCCTCTTCTATGTCTGCTAACCTCCATCAGTATTACTGTCTATTACAATTACAGGAGCTCTGTACGTGTATTATTGTGTATTGGTGTATTGTTCTCTGGTATTACTGACCTCAGTCATTCCAATAGTCATTCTTTGTTTCTATAGTTACATACATCATACATCAGTATTTCCAATATACCTAACCTGTTTATAATTGTTTAAAGTGTCTTACTAAAGAATAACAGGGCTGTGTGTAATTAAGGAGGTGTGTGTCTAAATGAACGAAGACCCTGCACCTCCCTGTTAGCTGTTAGTGACATTTTCTCCTGGTTTAATTATGTCATCGAAGTGCCACTTTATCTCAGACATAGGGTGTCCAATGGCAGTGGCCCAGATGTCATTTTTCAGAGATCAAGTCAATGACTGTGCTTTGCCTCGACATGGTAGTGCAAGCCTCATTTCACACAAGGTTTCGGTGTAGCAGGACGAAACGAGACTACCCCGCCTGTCTGAGATCGAGCGTGCTCCCTCGCTCTGACATAGCTTACTCCATCCTATTTCCAAAACAACCTGTGCTTTTGGTCATGTGGCCTTCGGTTTTGACGGGTGCCAGACAGTCATGGGAAATGAGGGGTAACACAATTCCACTGCAGGTTCTGGGACTTGTTTGGTACTTAATCAGCCATGAGGCACCAAAATTTAACATGCTCTTGAGAAATGCATCACCATGATAACATGGCAATATCTAGGATGGCACATGAATTCAGCGCTGTACCCACAATGTATTGTCTCACCCAACAATCATGGATTTCATCTTCTACACAAACTCAACACAAAATGACAAGCAAAACAACATGTTGTGGGTTGATTCTTACCCTCAACACCAATATAGAGCTTGTTAAATGTATCCTGCTGGTACAAATATTACTCATTTTCTCTAAACTTAGGCGCATGCATTTGTGGCTTTTCCATTGAACTGTGCTAGTCATTTAGTCATTTAACGCATGTTTTTCCCAGTGGGGGTAAATGCTTTTCTGAAAAGGCATTAGTAAAAACAATAAGCCACTGATTTACTTCACAAAATTTCACAGTCATGATGGTAATATGTATTCAAAAACACCAGCAGTGAGTTCTTACTCAGATGAACCCATTGGGTGTCTGATTTGTGGTGAAAACAGTTGCTAAAGTGACAAAAAATAACAGGCAGGCATGCACAGTAAATGCATAAACAAACACCAGAGAGCATTGCTCACCAGTGAGCTCCCACACTCTGCATTACTTCCTGTCCCTACAGAAGAGTTCTGGTGAGAGTTACTATCTATGAGCAGTGATGAGACAGCCAGCCTGGACAGTGCTGGATCACTGGCTGTTGCAACAATTTTGCCTCCATCTGTAGCTATCAGGAATAGAAAGAAGCAAGCAGTAGTTTTTGTGCTAAAGAAAAATGCAAAATTTTTGTTTTTAGCTGTTTAAGTGTCTTCTGCATAATTACAGTGAACGAAAAACTATTTTTATGAAATCTAAAAAGGATAAATAGTAGATGTAATAAAAATGAATTGTGTACATGGTAAACCAGACTTAATTGTGCTGTGCCCTACTGGACTGGACAGCATAGTCTGCGAGGTTCCTGACAGACAAACTATGTTCAATAGTTACTTTAATGTTATTTTAGTGTTTTTTTTATTGAAATGTGTGTATCTGTATCTGTTTTCATGTAGATAATATCTATAACTACTGCTTTGGATAGTTAACTTTATGCAGATATGAAAGATGATTCATTGAAGGATGAAGTGAACCCATATTTTAAAGCTAACCCAACAAAATAAAGAGTACAGGTTGTGACATTTTTAAGTCAGCAGTAGAAAGAGCTGTCACAGTGGCATTAAAGAAGAATGAAAATGCTGGTTATCTTTTACCAACACAACTGATCTTCTAAAGTTACGACAATTTGGCCACCTAGTAGACTGTTAAAGGTATCTAGCTGGCTAGTTATCTGACTGCTAGCTGGGTAGCGCATTCCAACAAGGTGCAAATTTGTTTGAAGGCTGAACCCTTTTTAAATTAGCTAGCTTGCTGCCCACCTAACACTCTAACATTGCACGTCTCAATGTCAACTGCGATTGATTGACTTTCTCTGTACTGTGATCTTAGTTGGTTATTTAATATGGCTCTGATTTCAGCCAATGCTGTGATTTGTCTCAGGTCCAGCCTTCATAATATTTCTAGTTTTGTGCTGTGCCCCATTACCATATATGTTGCACCATTGCAGTAATAGAAAACCTCACTTAAAGGTGGCCAGGTGTCTCATTGGCCGGTGTGCAATCATGCTTGCATCATATCTTCCACTCATTTAAGTGTTCCAGTCTTCCAGCCCAATTGCACCACATGTGGTAGCACTGTGCAGGTACCAGAAAGAATTCAGACTTGATTCTTTAGATCAGCACGAGCTGAATGTGTCTGTGTTTCCACTGCCCAATTATTTCCACTGAGGTGCGTTTCACTTCTTACTAAAGATTACATTTTGAATGTAACAGAAACAGGAAAACCTTCACTCAGTGTTATGTACCCTTGTTCCCCTAAACCACTCTGGCCTGTGGTGGGAAGCCAAAGCTGTTAACTTTAAAATCAGCTGACATCTGAGCTTGTTATTCAAATTCATTTTTCCTTTATGTAAATGAAGTGGCAGGCAGTCTCCACCAAAGCAGGTCAATGTGAGCTCTGGCACAGAAGAGCTGTCACAGAGTCTTTGTAGTGATCCAGCTGGAGAAAGCTGAGCTCTGTCCAGCTTCACTGTTTCCTTCTGATCAACCCATCAGTATTAACATATTAACTCAGGCAATTCATTAAAAAGAAATAACAATGTTTCGTATGTGTATGTGTTTTCAAATCTTGACCAATCAGTTTTCATGTCAATCAGTTCTGCTGGGCCTGTTAGATGGTGTTACCAAAGAGCATAGATTACCAACACACAAACCTTCCTACTGTTACCATTGAAAAAGATGTCACTTTTAGAATAAGTGCATTGTGGGTAGCAAGGAGTACAGGCATCACAGACTATGATGTGAACCAGGGAGGAAAGGAAGAACACTGTCTCTGGTCTTGGCCAAGTTCGAGTGAGACGGCTCTAGTCTGAATCAGAGAGGGTGACGATAATGGCAAATCCCATGAAAATTTGCCAAATATGGGATGTTGTATTGGCATAGTCACAGCAGTGTGAACAGGAACAGTTAATGATCTTCTGAAAAATGCCATTGCACTTACAACTCTGATTCATTCATGACATCAAAGAATGCCCTTTTCAAGGGATTGATCATCTCATGAAAGTATGTTTTAAATCATCCCCACAGACATGACTGTTGGTCTGTGTCATTGGAATGCTTGTTGCAATCTGAGATAGTGTAATTCATAGAGATAGAGTAACACTCCAGTGTGGGTGTTTGTTTAATACCTGTACAGTTACATAACCTAAATTCATTTATTGAACCATTCTGACACACATACAATATGTTTTTGTTTAGTGGCAGGAACAATGTCTCCATGTTACTGCACCATTCCCTGATAGAAATCTGCTTGTATTGTATTGTAATTCAAGAGTATTTTTTTACTTTCTGTCCTTTGGTCACAATGAGCACCTTATGACACTGTATCACCTTACTCATACATAACATAAGAGACCTATGCAAACCTTCTGCTTTGTAGTTTGTCCATGAGGAGGGCATTCAATCTAACTGACAGAGGCCTTTTATGGTACAAGTTACAACCCATATTCAAGTGAAGGTGGCCATGCTGATCAGCACATCATACCTGTTACAGTGCCATGGCTCCAACACTCCAACATGGTTGTCCAGGTTAAGTTTTCTACATTACAACTCTCCAGTCATCACAGTCAAGTCTTTGAGAAAATGTTTCATTCACTGCCTAGCATAAATATAGTAGTTATATTAATTTGTTAACATGGAAATAAATTGCAGCCTCTGTGGACTACAGTGATAATGAGTATTTCACACTTGGACCTTCAAGATTAATACAAGCTAACTAGCTGATTCTCTGATTACGGGTCTCCTGAAAGGGGACCACAAGCTACCCTGTGTTACTTACCACTCTTATACTCTCTGAAAATGGTGTTTATGAACCTTGTGTGAAACATTGGGCTGAACTGTGCTCACAGCTACTCTGTTGAACATGTAACCTAACACTGTAATGCACAATGCATTCAATCACAATGCAGATCATACTCCTGCTTAATATTGATGCACACTCTGTTCTGGTCACATTGCCTCCAATTGAGTGGTGCTTACTCTAGACATAAGCGCTCACAAAACCACTGTCTGATCCACAGTCTGTATGACCGTGGACTACAGTTGTATTTTAAGCTCAATTGAATGAAACACAGTCCTCGGATCTCCTTAACTGCCGACCACAGCTCAGGTGGAGAGGATTAGAAAAATGCTTGATTGCAATTGATCATAAAGACCATATTTCCATTTAAGTAAAATCCTAGTGACGTGATGTGTATGTCAGGAAGGCAGGTTTTCAACAGCACCACCCAGATCTATTAAATATAATGACATAGTAAAAGAGCTGACCTTTCATATTACAGGGAAAGTTCTGATTTTATTCATCAGTGTTGGACAGATACAGTGGAGTTGTAATGCAATACACAAAGGTGTGAAATAGTCACAATCTTGAAAGGAGATTTTTGCTCTTGGTGGGTGTTCATACCTATCATCAACTATCTTCACCTATCATCACCATCAGCTGTGGCCAGGCCACAAATAGGGCACAAAAGGGGCGAATAGAATGAGACAGCATATTCCTCCACCATCAACAAAACTCCAAATGGAGAAATTTCTTGTGAAAAGTTGTAGAATCTATACCCAGGTGCACTAAAGCTGTTATGGTGGCTTGTGGTGACCCATTGCCTTATTAGGACGCTCTGTGTTGGTGTTATGTATATATACTTAGACTTGATTTACTTTAATACTTTCAATAATACTTTCAATAAATGTTTGTTTTTATTTGTTTCAGTTACTATATTCAGTGTATGTATCTATGTATGTATATGCTATATTCACTGAATGTAATGTCCTTTTTTTAGATGAACACCAAATTTGATGGTCTGTTATTAACACTGTACACAAAATCTGTATGGAGTTGAAGTTTGTTCATACATGAGGGTCCATTTCCATAAACCAGGCATTTTGTGCGAACATTTTGTTAGGTTTGAGTGCCAGGGCGTCAGAGTTAGTGTAGTTGATTTGTTAGTAGGAATTTCTTTACATTGTTTTTATAACTTACATGTCATCATGTAGTAAATCTTGCCCTCAGTTATAATTTTGCCCTCTGCAATTTTTCTCATAGAGCATTTATGAGTGCAGTCTTAATTACCACTATGCTATATGAGTGTGCATGTCAATACATTATATATATTTGTTTTTATGAAACTGGTACAGGGAGAAATTGGGCCAGTTTAATATTTAGGTAATATTTACCTAAGGCATGAACTAATAGCCCTGTAGAGCAAAAAAAAAGTATAGTTTTAATGTATAAATGTATAGATCCGTGTGTGTGTTTGTGTGCGTTTGTGCATGCGTGCCTCAGTAGCTGAGCAGTAGCAGGTGTCTCTGTGGGGGTTGCAATAGCTCATCCATTTCCCTGGTGACTGGTTTAGGTCAGGAGATAGTGTTACTGTTCCCGCTGCTGGGTGTGAAGAGGAAAAGTAGCCTCCAGGTCCCCTGGCTGCACAGTGATGGCGGCCAGTGTTAACTCATACAAGCTGCTCCAGGGTGTCGCCCACCTCCCTGGGCAGAGCTGCCACATTTGGGACGTACACAAGCTAAACTGGAATTTGGCTTGACTCATTTTCACTGTTTTATAAACAGCCAGTGCTCCTGGGTACAGGGGCATGGTTTTAGCAGGTCGGAAAAGTGACTCATTCCACCAGGGGTCTAGAATGGTCAGAACATAAAGCCAGATCCCCCATCTCCTACCCCTGGCCTGGGGCTTAGACACCTACCCTGTGAATCATAAGTGTGAAAGAAGAGAGTGTGTGTGTGTGTGTGTGTGTGTGTGTGTATGTGTGTGTGTGTGTGTGTAAAACCAGTGTGTGTGCCCTACTGATGATCTGACTCCTTTTTTTTCAGCACACTTTCTGTCACCTACCCTGTGAATCATAAGTGTGAAAGAAGAGAGTGTGTGTGTGTGTGTGTGTGTGTGTGTGTGTGTGTGTGTGTGTGTGTGTGTGTGTGTGTGTGTGTGTGTGTGTGTAAAACCAGTGTGTGTGCCCTACTGATGATCTGACTCCTTTCTTTCAGCACACTTTCCCTCTGGAGCCAAACCCAAGACTGCCCAGGGTGGGAGTCAAGGTCAGTACCAATGTGCCCTACAATGAGATCATATCTGTAGGACACACTGCGATATCTGGGACACACTGACATCATATTTGTGCGATACACTGAGATCATATCTGTGGGGCACTGACACATTTGTGCGACACAGTGAGATCATATCTGTGTGACAGTGCGATCATATCTGTGTGACACTGAGATAATGTAATCAGGACACTGACTCTTCCCTACATCATAAGAGACATTAAAGTGTCACATGCATGATACTTTATGAATTACAGTAATGACATGGTCAGTTTGTGCTGTTTGCTTGCTGCATAGCTGGCTGGCTAATGTTGCTAGTTAATTACTGATGTTGTAATGTATTCCAGGAAGACGTAGAGGAAGAAATTACTACTCACCATTCTCAGATTTAAGGTTTAAATAAAAAAGGGACTAAAATGTTCAATTTTGTGACAGAAAAATAACCATACATCAAAGAAGCAGTGTGTGAATATTTAAGATTTTACCTCAACACTGAGGGGTGGGGAGAAGAACTGCTCATGTTTCTGTGTCCAGTGAAAAATGTAGAATCCACCGCTCAAGTAACTGTAATGAGGTTTTTTAAATTTCTTTTTCTTCCTTTTTGGTTTTGTGTCTAAGAATGACAGTGATGCTCTTTTTTGTTTGTTTCTTTACTGCGTAATGGATAATTTATAGGCAGTAGACTGGAAGCAGCACGGAAATGTAAGTGTGGGTCTAATCCAGTACTGTGTGCTGTAACTTGCATTCTTTCCTGTATTACTGAACTTTTATCATAGACAGTACAGTCCTAGTAGACTGTTCTTGTGTAAGTACAAACTGCTGTTGTACAAATGTTATAGTGTATTTCATAATAGTATGTACCAATTTCACAAATTAAACACAAATTAAGTATTGTACAGTACATCTATGGTAAAGAGGCCCTAAAAAGATAAAGTACTGCTTTGCTTCTGTTACTGTAATATAAACTGATGCAATTCATACAGTACATAAATACATACAGTGGATCTTGAAAGTCTACAGACCCTTTAAAATTTTCTTGTTTTTATTGCCTCTAGGCCTGAGATGAAAATCCATTAAATCAGACTTTTCCCCCACTTTCATTTAGACATGGTAACCCACAACATCAAAGTAAAAAGAAAAGGCAACACAATTCTGAATATTCATTTAAAATAGAAAAACTAAAATATCTTGGTTGCATAAGTTAACACACCCTTTATAATGGGAAACATGTTCAGGTGTAACCATTCACCATCCAGTTCATGCCCAAAGCTAATTGACTTCACCTGTGACCAATTGAAGTGATTCTGATTAGCTAAGGATAAAATCAGCTGATCCTGAGCAGGATTCTTAGTGCATGCCAGTGTAAGAAAAAACTTTGGTAGCTCCTTGTTTCCAGTGTATGGAAACAACAAGGAGCTACTACATCTCTGGGATTGAATTGTTAAAAGGTACAGATAAAAAGATATAATAGGTCTTAAATATATATCATGCAACACAGTAAAGACCATAAACAAGAAATGGTTTAAATATGGCACCACCAGGACCTTGCCTGATGACCGAGCAAGGAGGAAACTCATCAGGGAGGCCACCGAGAGGCCAACAGCAACATTTAAAGAGCTGCAGGACTTCATGGCAAAGACTGGCCACCACATGCACCTAGCAACAATTTCATGTGTTCTCCACAATTCTGAGCTATGCGGTACAGTGGCAAAACAGAAGAACATCCAGTGTTGTCTGAATTATGCAGAAAGACACTCTGGATCTCCTGTTGCCGTGTGGAAAAAGATCTTGCGGTCTGAAAAGACTAAGGTAGAAATGTTTGGCCTTAATTGCAAATGATATGTTTGGTACAAAGCCAACACAGCCCATCAGCCTAAGAACACAGTCCCTACTGTCAAGCATGGAGGTGGCAGCATCATGCTATGGGGCTGTTTATTTTCAGGAGGGCCAGAGATCTAGTGAGGATAGAGGTTAAAAATGAATTGTGCAAAATGCCAAAAGATTTTAGAGTAAAACGTGCTACCCTCTGCAAAAAAAGCTGAATATGGGGAGGAATTTCACCTTTCAGCATGACAATAACCCAAAGCACACATTGAAATCCACACTGAAATGGCTGAAAAAAGGAAGATCAATGTCCTGGAATGGCCCAGTTAGAGCCATGACCTCAACCCCATTGAAAATCTTTAGACTAGCCTGAAGAGAGCTGTTCATAAGCTGTCCCTTTGCAGTTTAAGTGAACTTGAACTCTCCTGCAAAGAATAATGGGAGAATATTGCAAAATCTAGATGTGAGCAGTTAGTAGAGACTTATCCAAACAAACTCACTGCAGTTATCAAAGCAAAAGGTGCTTCCATTAAGTATTAATATGAGTGTGTAGATTTATGCAACCAATACATTCAATGTTTTTCATTTTTAGTACTTTTGAAAAACTGAGGCATTTGATTTTCACCTAGATGTTGCTGGTTGCAGTGTGTAAATAAAGCTAAAAGTCTGACTTCATTTGTCTTGATTTCAACCTTTAAGACACCAAAAACAGTGTATAGGGTGTATAGACCCTCTAGATCCACTGTATATACAATACTTGCATACATGCATATATACATACATGTATAATTTATACATACCTACACTACATGTATACATACATTCATTCACATATACACTATATGGCCAAAAAGTATGTGGACACCTGACCATCACACCTGTATGAGCTTATTGGACATCCCATTCCAAAACCATGGGCATTAATATGGAGTTGCCCCCTTGCAGCTATAACAGCCTCCACTCTTTTGAGAAGGCTTTCCACAAGATTTTGGAGTGTGTTTGCAGGAATTTGTGCCCATTCAGCCAAAAGAGCATTTGTGAGGTCAGACACTGATGTTGGACGAGAAGGCCTGGCTCGCAATCGGCGTTCTAATTCATCCCAAAGGTGTTCAGTGGGGTTGAGGTCAGGGCTCTGTGCAGGCCACTGGAGTTCCCCCACGTCAAACTCATCAAACCATGTCTTTATGGACATTGCTTTGTGCACAGGGGCGCAGTCATGCTGGAACAGGAAAGGGCCTTCCCCAAACTGTTGCCACAAAGTTGGAAGCATACAATTGTCTAAAATGTCTTTGTGTGCTGTAGCATTAATGTTACCCTTCACTGGAACTAAGGGGCTTAGCCCAAACCCTGAAAAACAGCCCCAGACCATTATCCCTCCTCCACCAAACTTTAGAGTAGGCACTGTGCATTCCAGTAGGTAGTGCTCTCCTGGCATCCGCCAAACCCAGATTCGTCCATCAGACTGCCAGATAGTGAAGTGTGATTCATCACTCCAGAGAACGCGTTTCCACTGCTCCAGAGTCCAGTGGTGGCATGCTTTGCACCACTCCAGCTGTCGCTTGGCGTTGCACATAGTGATGTTGGGCTTGTGTGCAGCCTCTCGGCCATGGAAACCCATTTCATGAAGCTCCCGACGCACAGTTCTTGTGCTGATGTTGCAGCCAGAGACAGTTTGGAACTCTGTAGTGAGTGATTCAACAGAGAATAGGCGGTTTTTACGTGCTACTCGCTTCAGCACTAGGTGGCCCCGCTCTGTAAGTTTGTGTGGTGTACCGCTTCGTGGCTGAGCTGTTGTTGCTCCTAGACGCTTCCACTTGACAATAATAGCACTTACAGTTGACCGGGGCAGATCTAGCAGGGCAGAAATTTCGCAAACTGACTTGTGACAAAGATGACATTTAAAATCACTGATCTCTCCAGTATGACCCATTCTACTTCCAAGGTTTGTCTATGGAGATTGCATGGCTATGTGCTTGATTTTATGCACCTGCTAACAATCGGTGTGGCTGAAACACCTGAACTCAATAATTAGGAGAAGTGTCCACATACTTTTGGCCATATACTGTACATACAGTACCAGTCAAAAGGACACACCTTTCTTTTTCTTCTTTCATTTTTACTGTTTTCCACATTTTAGAATAATAGCAAAGGCATCAAAACTGTGAAGTAACACAAATGGAATTATGCAGTGACCAAAAAAGGTGTTAAATAATTGAAAACTCACATTTTAGATTCTTAAAAGTAGCCAAACATATTTTTAAATTAGAATATTTTTTGAGAGATTCATACATAGGCACCAATTTCACTGTTTATATATGTCTAAGAAACAAATTTCAAGCATTTAAGCATGTCTTTAGATCAGAATGTCTTTGAATGCATGTTTCTCCTTATCTTAATCAGGTGTGTCCAAACTTTTGACTGGCACTGTACCTACATGCACGTATGCATACATAGATTTGACACAGTGTACACCACTTGATAAGCAGTCATACATTTCAGAACTTGTGGCTTCCCTTTGTGCTCAGTGTGAAATCCTGATTTACAGCTACAAGAATACAAAATCGCCTGTGTCTTTTGCGCTCACTGCTCTTTTCTTGCACCTGCGGCAGGAGTTTGCGCTGTAATGTAAATCATTCCCAGCTGCTCTTGGGATATGATTTATATAGTATCACCCGTCAAAGTGAAAACTTGCCATTTACGCATGTATGTTTTTTCAGAAAAATGAAGGGTGTTGATTCTGGACATGGATTAAATTGTTTTGGTGTCAATTGTATTGTTTGACTCAAACTGTTGCTTAGTCAACAATCAGAAAAGTGATTGGGAACAGGAGATGAAGTTATTTAACGCACATAATGTCAATTGTGGTGAAAATACGAAAAATCCAGGAACGAACTAACAGCTCTGCTTATCAACAATGCCTGTATGACAGTATGTTGGAGATCGTATTAACTAGGCTAATTTACTTAGGAGCAAACTGTTGCTTGCTGTCCGGGGTGATCATAGCCAGCGATTTACAGTCTATACAACCTTTGGAACTAAGCACCGTCTGTCAAAGACGTCAAGCCCTGATCTGGGGCAGCGTAAGTTAAAACACCTGTGGTAGATGTAGATGATAGATCGAAACACTGTAATCTTTGATCGTTCTCACAGCGATGCAGACATTAAAACCAAAACATTTCATCCGTGTCCAGAATCCGCACATTTCATTTTTCTAAAAAACATACACATGAAGACCCAGGTATTTTAACATAGGCCCTCTGTTCTGCTCTTCTCTCTCTGCTCTGTATCCAAAATGTTCCGCCTTTAAAAAGACACGATACAGAGATGCACTGTGGTTCATACGCGATCCGGAATGGTGTACATGCTTTGATTAGTGCAGAACAATCTTACATTGGTCAGGACGGGCAGTCGTGGGCACAGAGCAGAGAAAGACGTGCGCGTCGCAGACCATCTCCGCTCCTGGCGCTTTCGGTGCTTGGGTTTTCTGAGAGTGCGATTTGCCTGTCTGATTAATATGCACGTCAAAGATTCTCCGCCAGCTGATGCAGAATCTATCGACTCAGCTCTGCTTTTAATGCTTGCGATAAAAATTGCTTGCACCACATTTCAAGAAACAAAAGAATGCAGCATTTAAGCTTTCGTGTATACTCAGGGGCAGTCCATGTTATGCTTTATGATTGAAGCAGTCCAGCATTGTCATTCTGTAAGCTACTCGCAAAACACAGAGGCTACAAGATTCATGTTGTCGCTGGGCAGCTGAACTTTGGAGTTAGTAAAAACAGTTTTGTGTTGTTTATAAAAAACGTTTGTGTATTTTGTGAGTAGTTCCAAAAATCAGTAAGTCATTAATAAATAGGACGTTTCCTAGAACGTCAAGACAATATAATGAGGTGGCAAATTAACCGTTAACAGGTGGAGAGTTGAAAGCCGGTTCGTGGTTCTCACATTGCGTACGTGTGTGTGTGTGTCTCCGCAGACTACAGAGCAGCAAAGACGACTCCCAAAGGCAGCTCCCAGAAGAGCTTGACCAAGAGCCCGGGAGCCGTCCGCCGCAGCAAGTCCCCCGCCGAATCGAGTGAGACAGAGATTAATATCTGATTCATTCACGCTCCATGCTCCAGTGCAAAAGGAACTCCTCCAGCGCGCGCACATACACATATTCCCATTTATCCTTTTTTTCTAAAGTCATCCTGAAGCAAGGAGAAGTTCCTCACTGATTTCCTCATGTATGGTTTTTTTTTTTTTTTTTTTGCAATGGGGACATTTGCGGGATCGATTTTGTTGTTGTATATCAATACATTTTGATGGTGTAATTTGTTCTAATCCTCTGTTTAATCCACTCTTTCCTTGTTTATTTTGGCTTTCGTTGTGAATATGCATCCTGCACATCTTTAACTTCTTCGGTTTACACCACAATGAGTCGTTCCGTGCTTATTTATATTGTTTCACCATCCAGTGGCACCACCAGCAGAAATATAAACCCAAACAAGCAATCTGGTTTCAGAGGACAGGTCCTCAAACCCCCATGCCTTCCTCATGCATTACTTTATTCTCACTCCACCCTGAGACAGATTAACGTAACAGCGTCCTACAAACTCCCTGATGCACCAAAATGCAATCCAATCTTTGTCTCGTAAATATCTGACCAAATAATAAACTTTAAATGATCCTAAGACCCTGGAAAAAAATAAATTACATGGGTGCTTTGAGAAAAGAACGTGGCTAAACACATCAGCACTTTATCTGTGATTTTTGTGTTTTAATAAAGTTTGTAATATTTTCAACCTTTGCGAATTGCATCCCTAGAGTTGTCCTGATTTTTTTTTTTTAGCTAAATGAGAAATGTTGTTGCTATTATCTGTTGACATAGTGTTCTCAGCATTAATTTGGGGCAGGGATGTTAACTGAGGGTAGGGTCTGATACTTAAACAAGAATGATTTGTGCAGAGGCCCAGAATCTGTGCAGGCTCAAATGGGAATATTAGGTTGGAATCTGCAGGCTCAAACAGGAATATTAGGTTGGAAAGTGTGTAGTCTTTACCAGGAACATTAGGCACAGAATCTGTGCAGGCTCATACAGGAGTACTGTTCAAGGCGCTGCCAAGTCACCTTCAACACCTGGCTGTTTGCCAGCAACCCCACATGAGAATGTTTAGCCCTGTTAATTTGGAGTTTATTACTGGCCACTTCCTGCACCCAGGGACCCAGGGTCCCTCCTAAGAACTAAGCCTGGCTGTGTGGTACTGAGGTTGATTAGGACTGGGTGTAACCATTTCAGTATGTGCTTCTGTCTGATATATGTGAGGCCATAGGCAGCAGTCAGAAAGCATGAGCAACAGGACATGTGAAAAAGGCTAAACAGAATTAAGGATAAAAGATTGTGCTACACTGGTGTCTCTTAAAATTGTTACTGGGACCTGGTCTTCCTCTCGACCACAGAGAGAGACCATTCCCTTCAAAACAAACAGATCGTTCACAGAATCAATTTCTCCGCCCTCTAGGCCGATCTGCAAACTCGCAGAACAAATAAAACCAACACTTTTTTGTGTCTGTCTCTCTGGAGACTGATTTTTCCGGACAGACAGCAATAAGATGACTCACCTCGTGGCAATAAAAGCATTCACGAGATTCGCTTTGCAATGTCTGTTTGGGAGTGTTCACATTTCTCCAGCTTTTCTTGGAGCTTAAGGACAGAGGCGTCTCTTGGCGAGGAGAAGAGGTGCAAAAAACGTTCTTGTGTGTCAGAATGAACTCATCAGCACAAATGCCAGCTTGTGCGATGGCTGAAAACCCTCTGATCATTTAAGTGGCTAGCTACAGCATCCGGGATACACATCCTAAACTCTTCCAGAAGAATTAACTCCTGAAGCTGTTCTTTACTCTCCACTTTTTGTGAGGTACACCATCTATCAAACATGCTTTCTTTCTCTCTAGCCAACTCAACATAAGTTTGAGTGTCAGTTTTTCTGAAACTTCTGAAATGTTGGCGATAAGCCTCAGGTACCAACTCATAGGCATTCAAAATTGTGCTTTTAACAATTTCATAGTCAGAACTCTGCTCCATAGTGAGGGAGGAATATACATCCTGGGCCTTTCCCGTTGCACACTGCAGTAGCAAAGTCCACGCTTCTTTAGGCCACTTTAGAGTCATCGCTACGTGTTCAAAGTGAGAGAAATACTTCTCTACCTCCCTCTCAGAGAAGGGTGGAACCATTCTCATGCTTCTGCCAATGTCAAATGCAGGCTCAGAAGAAGGAGCTGGCGGAGGCGCGCCAGTGCCCCTGGCAGCCAGTTCGAGCTCAATTGTCTTTAGCGCAAATTGTCTTTCTTCGCGTTCGCGTTCAAGTTCAAGTTCAAGTTTACTGTTGCGGTCATGTTTGTCTAAGGGCATAATTTCGCTTAGAAAAGAAGGCAGCTGGCCTAGAATGGTGAAACTGGAAGGAAAACTGGAACTTACCTTCACCAGGTCGCTTCATAAGTTCACCAGGCCAGCCCAAGCTGCCACTCTGCCAGCGAAGAGCTCCACGTCTTTTTGTTTTTGAGTTCAGTTTATATAAGATAGTTTTCTAAAAGCACGGCAGCATCGCACACGGAAATGAAACAAAACAAAACAGCCTGGACGAAGAAATGGGGGGTGGTTAGCTTGACAGGCACGCAGGTCCCAGGTGCATTCCAACACACCGTTTCCAATTTGCCTTTTTAAAAAGAAAAGCCCTCCCCATGACTGACCAGCGCCCAATCAGGAGACAAGGCATTGTCCCAATTTCCCATACCAGCCACCATTCCTAGAGCACAGCCGCCATGCCACTTAAATGTGTTATTAATAAAATATTTACCTATAGAAACTAAGAGGCATTAGGAGTTCTTATGCCCCGCTCACTACCACATGGGCATAACATCACGTTCACGCTCTTCTCGTTCTAACCTTTTAAGTCCCAATTCGCGTTCATATTCTATTCGCGTTCATATTCGCGTTCTTCAGTTCGAGTTCTTTCTCCAAGCTCCAAGCTTCACACTAGGCTCTTAGTTTGGCTGCTTTTAGCTGCATCTGTCTCTCTTGTAAGGAGAGCTCTTTTAGCTTTAATTCGCTGACAATACTGGCAGCAGATGACAGTGATGGCTCACAAGAACTTAGCCCCTCTGATTTTACTATAAGGACTCCTTGTTCCACCAAACTCATTTTAAAGCTTTTATCAGTTTTTTTAAGTTTCTTTTCTTGACTGGAAAGCCCGACACCATAATGCTCAGCAATTTGTAGTTACGACTCTTTAGTGAAGCTATCCAAGGGTTCCTCAGAACCCTATCGAGCCAACTTTACGACCTGACTTCACCACACAATTCTCAAAGTAGTAAAAATCAGTCTACAAATACTCTATATACAAAGGCGCTATGAAGAGCTGCAGAAGCACAAAAAAGCTAGAACGAGTAACTCGCAATGTATAAAAATAATAACTTATCAAGTAAAAGAAACCACTGAAGCATTACTGGTATTAACCCGTTGACTTGGGTGCAGAGGCACTCTAGCTCCTACCTAACAAAAACAACTAACTAGTCCCTAGCTGGTCTTACAAGGTTTACCAGGCCCGGGGACGGCATTTAAATGCTGAACATTGTAATGACCTGGTCTTTTGCTAAGACCAAACGTCCGGATAGCATACCCCCTACGGAGAAAAGAATCTCCACCCAGGATTACCTTCCAAAACAATAAAGAAAACATAATAAAGCAAAACAACAATGTGTCCCAACGGAAGGATTGCATAACAGCCCAGCTGAAACACTCTTACTAACTGGAGTTCACTCTTAACACAGTGACAGCTCAACACAGGTCATACTCAACCAAATACTTGTAGATGTTCAAAAGACACTTGATTCAAAATCTCATGGACGAGGCCCCAATTTTCTGTCTCATCCCCATCTAGGGTCAGGGAAGTAACAAAAAAGAAACAACGTGACAACAAAATAACAGCTACTCTTAACTTTATTAAGAGAAAAAAGGAAAACAAAACAAAAAGACAATAGCCAACAAAATAAGTACGGGTCTCTCTCTCTCTGCGAAGGCTCTGAAAAACAGCTCCCGTACAGCCCTCAACAACAGTCTCCGGTACCGCCTTCCGAATACCCGGAAACGGGCTCTTTAAATGTTGGCGCCAAAAAGGCGGCCAATCGCCTCGGAGTAGGCAGAGCGATGAGCTGAATGTGCGGGAACAGGCATGCATGCAAGGATTGACACATGCACACACACACAGAGAAAAAAACAGCATCCAAAACCCACGGGACGTAACAGATGGGTCCTCTTCCTGCCCATAAGACCTCTATGGTGGAAAGGTAGCTCCATCTCCATAAGGACCTCTATGGTGACCTATCCAATGAGTCCTGTGTGTGTTCCATGTCACCATGGTTGCATCACTGTCCTGGTGCACGGGTCCAGCCAGGTGTCTCTGGAAAGGAGATGTGTGCTTTTACTGAGGACAGCCCTGCAAGATTATATTAACACTATGGCGAGAAACATGAGATATGGTTGAGATCCATGGGAGAAATTGTCCATATGTACACCCTAAGGTGTCTACACTGTGATTTGGTGAGTCCTGCAAACTGTAAGTTGATTGCTTCCGTGACCACACTGAATCCTCTAGAGCTCAGAGTTTTTAAAAAGTCATCAACCAATTTCTCATACTTTACCATCCCCTGCACTGGCTATGGAAGCATTTTATCTCTATTTCTATACACCTATCTCTTTGTCCATCTGTCTGTCTTTCCTTTTTTCTGGTTATTTTGACATTTGCATGTTCATTTTCTTGTTGTGTTTACTTTTGTTGCACAGTTTTCTTTTCGTAATAAAGAATCCAATTTTTGCACTTATGTTTCAGTGTTTTAGTGTGTCCTCCTGTTTTCCTGCCTGCCCTTTGTCTCCACCATCATATAAGGTGATGTTTCATGCCAGGGCTTAAAGCAGAAATATTTTGTCTGTAATCATGTTCAAACAGCCTGCAACTCACAAAGTCTGGGGAGCTGAATTTCAGTCCTGGAAGTCAGCGACTGTGGTTGGCTCAGCTCCACAGTGACCATAAATGAATGCTGTCTCATGTGTTCAGCAAACCCTGCATAAGTGTGGTTCATGTGATTAGCTTCTGCTAGCATGTCTCCATGAGAAAAATGAAATGGCACATGTAAGTGCAACAAAGGGAACTTTTCAAAAGTGGGTTTGTTGCAACAGCCATGTGTCAGTGCAGCAAAATGGAAAATGTACAAAGTAAATCCCTGGACTCTACACATGATTAACATGCTCTGATTATTGTGCTAAATAAGGGGGGTGATTTCATTTGAAAGACTAAATATTTTTTCATGGGTTTCAGCTGTTTATTGGCCTGGTACGGTCCACTCATACAGTGAATTAGGAAAAGAAGCCTATCACTTTATGCACATTGCTTGCATTGTGTATGAATTGTTTGCATATTGGAAAAGGACAAGACTGGCTCTGTTCTATAGCAGGGTGAGGATTTTTGTCACACAGAGATGCCTTTGATTTTGAAGCATTCCCTACACAGACTTCAGCAAGTATACCATACTATACATCACAGCTCCTTCCAATGCTGAAGGAAATGAGTCATTTTTGTATGTATGCTCAGAGCTGTGCATGACTTTGAGGTAAGCTTACTATAGTATTCTGGAAGCCAGTCTCAGGAATATAGAGGCAGCCAGTGCCAGCAACCAGGATGCCTTCAACTATGCAGAAAAATAACATTAATTAATAAGATAAGGCTGTCAGACAAGCTGCTGATAGGTGTGGGAGCCTTACATTGCTGCATATGTTATGGTTTGAAACTTTCATTGTGAGAGACTTGGCAGGTTTGTAGTCTGTGCTGCACTTGTTAATAAAACTCTTTGAAGCAAGAATCCCTGTCAGGTGGGTGGTAACTGAAGATCTGAGTTAAGGGCCTAACATTGCAGAGTGCCCTTGGTATCCACGCAACCTGCCAAGGAGACTCAGCACAGAGAAGCAGATATGATAGGTTCTGGAGCCACCAGACGGAGCTTGCTGCACAGCCAAAGGGGTTACAGGGCCACCGTCACCACATGGTGGGAGGGGGGTAGGGTGCTGGAGTGTGACTTAACATAACTGTCTATCTCTCTCCTCCTCCCCTGCAGCTAATGGCACCGCATCCAGCAGCCAGCTCTCCACCCCCATCTCCAAGCAATCTCCTATCTCCACCCCTACCAGCCCGGGCAGCCTCCGCAAACACAAGGTATGTCTCCCGCTGGATATTGCACTGCACTCCAGCTGTGTCTCTCTGGCACAGGGCCTCCAGATTCCCTGGCCTTGTAGCCCAATCACAGCCTGGTGAACCTGGGGGCCGAATCAGGCTGATTCCCTCCATACAGCAGTGTATGATGATGCCACAGTGACAGCGTACCGACACTGTGGTGATGCCATGGGGATGCCGTGGCGACAGCACACAGGCACCATGATGGTGCCATGGTGATGTCACATTGCTCCCTGTATGACTGCAGCATTCAGCATGCCAATTAATCACTGACTGTATGCACAAATAAAGGATGGTTAGACCAGTACTTCCATTTCATTTCAGACTGATTGCAGTCGCAGTTCTGTAGAGATACTTGTGAAATGAGCAATGAGTAGATCAGGTGGCATATAGTGCAGTACTGCACCTGGCTTTCCAACCTGAAAGCTGCAGGTTCAAGGCCCAGCTGTGGCAGTGATGTTGTACCCTTTAGCAAGTTGCTTAACCTAAATTGTTTCACTAAATCAAGTATATTTGGATATACAGACGGGTGACAAATTAAAGGAAAACCCTGAATAAATGATTCGAGAAACATAACGAATGCAGATGCTTCCACACAGGTGTACTGCATGGTACAATTAAGCAATTAACATCCAATCATGCTCTGTGGCATGTATAAAAATGCTGAGCAGGCCCAGTTGATCTCGATTTCGGATCAAGATGGCAAGAGGAAAAGATCTAAGTGACTTTGAAAGAGGGTTCATTGTTGGGGCACGGATGGCAAGAGCTTCAGTCACAAAGACTGCTCAGCTGGCTCAGTGTTTTCATAGGAACAGTGACCAAAGCGACATCTGCATTTTAGATCTATGGGAAAGACATCAGTAAATAGGGTCAGAAATTGTGGTCGACAGCGCACATTCGATGACTGTGATGCTCGTGCATTAGTGCAATATGTAAGTAAAAACAGAACTCTTCCTCAGGTGACTGAGAATGTCAATGCAGGATGTGATCAGACTGTGTCAGCAAGAGCAGTCCATCCACAATTACATAGAGAGAGATATTATAGTAGGGTTGTAGTGCATAAACCCCTCATTACAAAGATGAATGCCCATTTGAGAGTTCAGTGGTGCAAAAACCATAGGCACTGATCTACGGAGATGTGGAAAAAAGTGATATGGTCAGATGAGTCATCCTTCACCATATTCTCGACAAGTGGGCAAGTGCATGTGTGGCGTGCACCAAGAGAACTCTACAGGCCTGAATGCTTGACCCCTACAGTGAGGGGGTCCGGTGGCTCTGCTATGCTGTGGGGGGCATTTTGCTGGCATGGTTTGGGTCCACTTGTCACTGAATGGTTTGATGAGTATAAAAATTATGTGAATCATATGCTATGGCCTTCGCAGTCACCAGATCTCAACCCAATTGAACACCTATGGGAGATTTTGGACCGACGTGTTAGGCAGCACTCTCCACCACCATCATCAAAACACCAAATGAGGGAATATCTTTTGGAAGAATGGTGTTCCATCCCTCCAGTAGAGTTCCAGAGACATGTAGAATCCATGCCAAGGCGCATTGAAGCTGTTCTGGCGGCTTGTGGTGGCCCGACACCTTACTAATACACTTTAATTTGTCACCCGTCTGTATGTATAAGTGGATGACACGTACAGTTGAAAGCCAGTTAAGTCAGCCAGTGTAAGATATCACCTAAGCTGCTGTGAAATGATATAATGTAATATGATGTGTATTTTATGGAGGGCGGTCAGTTTACCCAGCATCCCCTTGTCCCCCTGGCAGGACCTGTACCTGCCACTGTCCCTGGACGACTCCGACTCGCTGGGGGAATCCATGTAGACCCCATGTCTCCTCCATTCTACCCACCCCACACACACACACACACACACACATACACACCCTGCCCACTCTCCACCCCACCCCATCTCTGAGCCCAGCCGTCCAGCTGCAGGTATCTATGGTGCTCACAGCATCCGCCTCAGGCGTCCTATGGACCTCTCTCTCTCTCCCCGAATGATCCCACCTTCTGTGCCACACACTCCGACTACCTGCCCTCAACGGCGCGGCTGCTGGAGACCCTGCCCCCCACCTGACATGTCACCACTTCCTTTTGCATCCGGTTTCTCCACTTTTGTTTGGTAGCCGGCCCACACGTTGGTGCCGCTGTTTAACACAACTGATCCATTCATTCCACATGTGAAATTGCAGATTGTTCAGACTTAAACGGTTGTAAACAGAAGATGCTCAATCAACTAGACTGACTGTGTTGCCTGTGTGTGGGTGTATGTATATGTGTATATAGATGCGCACACACAAACACAATCTCTCTAAAGAAATATCTTCAGCCCTAACAAATTCCTTGTCGTATATTATTGGGCTGGTCACTGATGTAAAGACCAGTCTGATCTACTTTAAGTAGCAACATGAGATCACTTGGATGTAGGCATTTGACTTCAGAAACAGCTTCACCAGCAGTTTCTCCTGTGTTTTTTACACTTCTTCCATGGCCCTCACAAGTGGTTAAAGTAAATGAAAGAAAAATGAAAAAAATCTGCAGGACCAGGAAGGTAAAAGAAAGGTTGCTTCCCTAGTCTGTAAATACAATTAACTCTTTTCCACACACACACACTCCAGAGCACACACAGTCTCATGCATACACTCTTATAAAAAATAGTCATCTCTGAGGTGCCCGGGGACTGTAGTCTGTCCCCCTAGTGGGTCTTTTTTTGGACCTAGCTGAGAGTTTTAAAGTACCCTTACAATATCTCCCAGGAACCACCATGTCAAGGTCCTCTGTTATGCTCATCCAGGAAGAACAGGCATTGGTGCTCTGCCATAGTGGCTCCACAGTGAAGCACAAGAAGGTCCCCAAGAAGGTCCCACAGGTCAATCAAACTATCAGATTGTAATGATTTGACTGGGAAATGCAGTATTTATTTGTAACTGTTTATCTGGCAAATGTGGTCTTCATTTATGGGGAAGGTGATACCCTCTTAACACCATCTGCTTGTAGTTTATGGTACTTCCATGAGGTAGGTGGTGAACAGGACAATATATAGAGTGTGTTTATTGAATCTTAACTGTAAAAATGTGTTACTCTTCTCCTATCAGGTGTTACTGTATAATGAACACAGTGTTTAACTGATTTGTAATTTGTTGCTTACACCAAATTAATTTGAATAACCTTAGGAATGGTTTCTGGAAAATAGCAAATCAGAGTGATTTCTGAGCACCCAAAGCTGGTTCAGAGAAAAAAGCCCAAACTCTTCACCAAACCTGTTAAAAATGCTTCATATATAAAGTCAGCTGTCAGGGGCCCTCAGCTTAACATTATCACAACGTAACTGTTAACACTATATTAAATGGTTCACTTGTTCATAAAGATGGAGCTTGGGTTTAAGGTAAATTAAATGGATGTAAAAAATTAGAATGGCCACACTATCCATTGAACTGAGAGGAGGGGGCAAACCTAAATGGGATGTATGTATTGGCAGTTATGAAATTGATCTGTGGTTTGTGCCAGTCATCTGACACCTACAGTCTGTGTCTAAGAAGGCCAACTAAAATAACAGGAACTCTGCTCTTTAAATACATTTTCACAACTGTGTGTTTGGCCAGCATTTACAGAATGGTGTGAGACCACACAGAAAAACTATGAATATGAATTACAGTTGAGGGCATATGTACTCGTGCAACAATTTATAGAACAGCAGTTGTAAGAGAGGCATATTTAGAAAAATTATTTATAACTAAAAATCTAAATTGTATTTTAATGATCTTGAATCACTTCTGTGCCAGGTTTAAAAGATGAATTATATGTGCACATGTAAACCATAGCCAAAGGTGTGAGAGGGATTAAGAAGGCTCATACAGCACCTAAAAAAAAATTTTAAATGGAAAAAAAGTTGGGTGAAAGAATAGATCTGTTTTTTTTTCTGGCTTGCTTATCAGTCACCACCTGTCCAATAAAAAAAGCTACGTGCTGAGTCTTTCAGCAACACCCACTCCACCATTCACAGAGAACTCAGTGAAATCCACATGATGTACTGTACCTTCAAAGGTGCTCTTTGGGGGAAAGCTTCACTTAAAAAATGATTTGACAGTTGACAGTTTTCAATCTTTTTTTACTATGCCTGTTGTTCCATATTTTTTCTTACTTTTTGTATGACTTGGTGTTTAAAATATACTTCCTTGTCGAGCACCCAGCACCATACAAACTGGGGGGCTGAACTCTTGCCTCCAGAAGGGGATTTTTTTTAAAGATCTTTTGATACAGTAAATAGAAACACAAGCCTTCATTTTTATTGATGGCAGCAATTTGCAGCAGTTTTTTATGTCTTAAATTTAAAAATAATGACTTCAGTACACTATGGGTTATCAGAATATAATTGTTTAGAAATTATTTGGTGGGATTCCAGGAAATCAAAGCGACAGATCATTGTTCTTTACCTGTTCACTAAATCAGTACTCTTCTGGCTGAATTACAGGCATTTTTTACAACAGATTTCCTCTTAAATACTCTCTGCTCTATCACACTTTGCCTCAGATTTCTCCATAAATACTGCCTGCTCTGTTAAATTTCACCTACAATTTCTTCATAAATACTCCCTGTTTTGTGAAAATTCACCTCAGATGTTTTCATAAATACTCCGTGCTCCGTTGAAATCTACCTGCGATTTCTTCATACATACTCCCTTCTCTGTGAAATTTCAGACTTCCTCTTAAATATTCTCCTCAGTCAAGTTTAACCACAGACATCATAAATGCTACCTGCTCTGTTAAATATCACCAGATTTCCTCTTAAATACTCTCTGCTCTGTTCCATTTTGCCGCAAGCGTCATCTTAAATACCGTGCTGTTGAATATCACCACAGATGTCTTCTTAAACACTCTGCTCTGTTCAATTTCACCAGATTTCCTCTTAGATACTCTCTGCTCTGTTACAGTGGCTTGTTCTGTGCTTTGAATTGTTCATCCTTTGGCAATTAAAAGAATGATGCATTCCATTTTGCTTTCGGTCGTATTTCAATGAAACCTGATTTGTGGGTCTGTGTCTGTGTGTGTGTGTGTGTGTGTGTGTGTGTGTGTGTGTGTCTGAAACACTTGGTCACATTCTTGTGTTCATCTGAGACACTCCCATTTCACTGGCTCATGCACGCAACCTGTTCACACTGAATATGTTTGTCATCCCTGGTGGAGTGACTCCTTACCCGGGGACCTCCCCCCACCCCGGCCTCTCCCGCCTCCTTCCACTGATTCTGGAATAGTTATTGGTACAGAGGACGTTCAGGCCATGTGAGGGCCAAGTTGATGGGACGGGGAAAGACAGACGCAGCGGAAAGCTGCAATTACCATTCCAATCATGAGCGCATCCTCATTCAACCCTCTCCGTTGCCACGGCAACATCAAGGTCCGCTCCAGCAACAAACATCGATCTCCTCCGTATGCCTGCAGTTATGCCTGCGTGCTGCAAGGTGATTGGCTGCCAGTCCCAGCCCCCCCCTTTTTTTTGCATCTGAATGTGTGGCAAAGGCAGGTAAAATGAGGAGGAGTGAGTGGCTAATGCTAAACAGTCACCCGGCAGCCCTGGTCTCTGCCTTAGAGCTCTGAGAATACCTGCTGTTCTTAAGCATCTTACATTTATCTGTCAAGGTGCAGGCACTGGACGACACTGACAGACAGGAAGAACACAAAAACAGCTAGGGGGCTGAAGTACTGACATTATCCCTTTTCCAAAGTAATACATGACAATACATGTCAAGCCCATCCAAACGTTTTGCAAAGAAGAGTCATTCTTTTGCTGTTGCTCTGAAAACTGGCCAATTCCAATTGTGGAACTCTGGGAGTTGAAAGTCACTTGCTTTGCCGACAATGTCAGAGTGCAGAATGACTCCATGGTCACGTGACAATGAAGTCCTGGCTTTACTGCTTTACTTCCAGAGAGCACAGCCATAGCAGTGCTGTGCAGTACTTCCTGCGAGGAAAGCCCTTTACAGTGTACCAGAAGCACAGCAGCAGGTCCCATAATCCCCGCACGTTTTTAATTTGCCATTTCCCTGCCACACGCAAACTACTGCCATGCAAACACAGCTCTCCTCGTAATCACACTGTACTGATAGAGTCTGCACTGTGGGAACAACAGAGTCCTGTCCTTTGTAGAGAGCAGCACAAGATTTACTGCACACGAGCACACACACTCTTTGTCAGGGCTCAGGCAAGGACTCAAGCGCGGACACCAGGGCTTCAGGTACCAAAAAGCTTTAATAAAGGCGTCAGGCGAGGTAGCAAAACCAGAACAGGCAGTGTCGGTAACAGGCAGGCAGTCTGTGGGCAAACCAGGGTCAAAAACAGGAACAGGCAGGGTCGGTAACCAGGCAGGCAGATAATCAGGCAAACAGAGCAAGGCGGCGAGCAGAATCAAAGTCAAAGGTACAGGCAGGAACAATAACGGTAAGACTTACAGGGAAAAAGCACAGCGGGAATGAAACAGGACAAACACTGCAACGATCTGGCAAACAGGACAGAGACAAGCAGGGTAGATATAGGGTAGGGTTGATGAGGTGATGGGAAGCAGGTGTGCAGGCAGGCAGGTGGAGATGATCAGGTGGGCGGAGACAGGGCGGAGAGCGGGGCAGGGCTGGAACACAAGGAAAAACAAAAGCACATGGACACAAATGACAAATTGGGAGAACATAAACACAACAGCTAGGGGGCCGGAGTACTGACACTTTCTCTCTGTTACCCACACACAGTCACACATGCACACATGCACACCTCTCTCTCTCTCTTTCGCTCACAAACACACACACTCTCTCTCTCTCTCTCTCTTTTCTCTCTCTCTCCATCTCATATGCACCACCACATCTGCCATCACACACTGTTCATCTGATTTTGCACTCTGTGTCTGTGTTACATCCCCGTCTTGTCAGACAGAAGTGAATAGCACCAGTGTATGAATATTATGTGTATGAAAACAGATGTAAAACCACTTAATCAATATTACCTGTATAAAACAGGAGTAATGCCAGTATATGAATATTCCCGTAATAAAACAAGATTTAACAGCAGCATATGGATATTACCTGTATAAATACAGGAATGACAACAATTTTTCAGAATGAGAAATTTACATTAAAAGCCTTTGCAATGGTAACAGGCCAGTAAAAACATCTCTGAAAACACCATTTTTAAGCATTTTATATGTGAAATATATAATCTGCATGTATTTCCCATTTAAAAGATGGTCTAAAAGCATCATGTACCTTCAGCATTGATGGGTGGAGTGCTCCGATAAAAGCCATGTTTATACCTTTTTTATCTTTTAGAGACATTTGCAGCATGTCTTTACAACTACAATACATATAAATATTCTATTTGATATGATTTGTGTTCCAAATATTCCATATTTAAACAGTTATGGACTGATCAGGACAGTAATATTCTCCAGCTGTCAGAAGCATGTAGAAAAAAGCATAACTCAAAAAATATTTTTATTGCAAAACAGCATATTTCTCCATAAGGACAGGTTTATGGATTAACAAATTAACTAAAATTAACTAATCTGTGAGCACACCTTTACACAAGAGTGTCACCTCTCTAATTTCAAAGATTTATTATGATAATTTCTGGAAGTTTCTGTCAAAATATCATTGTATTGGATTGCCATGACAGCAGGTTTGGATTCGCACTTCTGATTTGGTCTTCATGACTGCATGTTTGGATTCTCATTTCTGATTGGATCTTCATGATTGCTGTTTGGAATCACTGACAATTTCAGCCTCTCCTGCTCTGTGTAGTAGAAAAAAAATCATTTGTCGTTTTTCAAATTACCATTGTGTTATACTTTGAGACAGTCCTAATTTTAAAGCTCTGTTTATACTGTTATCAAACAAGTAATTCTTCCCAAATGATTCCAAACTGATAATTGTGTTCTTCTGTACAGACATGTGTTGTGACAATACACAATAAAATACAGTAACTATGACATGTGTTTGTCCCTAATTAATACAAAGCACTAAAATCTTTATAACAATGGTTATTACTTGATTGACAACAGTTAATACATGGACTTTGAGATAAAGAGTTTGTAAAGCCTTTGTACAGCTGAATCCTGGTGTATAAAGTTAGGAGTTAGGAATTAGGTGGCATGTAGATTCATATTCTGTTTTTGCAATGATGAACCTGAAAAATAAATTGTAAATGCATGCTCTGTAGTCCATACATGTCATGGTTGAATAGTCACTGTGTTGGAGTAGCATGTCCTGTTATGGAGGGGTGACTACAGCCACCTTATATGTATGTTCTTAATGTCATCACCCCATGTTTGGATCAATGTGTATTTTCAGCAATGACTACTGTGACTTAGAATTGTAATGTTTCTGTAATTACATGAAGAGGTTTCTCCAGCACAGGACCTTTCAGTCATTACTGGGTAGTGAAGGGGCTCATGGGAGGATGCTGATGTCTGTCATCACAACAGAGGTGTGTAAAGTGTTCTGTTGCAGATTTAGCTGCTTGTGAAAGCTGATATTCACAAAAAATATTGTATTTTTGTGAAAATAATTCAAAAACACCACCATTCACTGTTGCACAAACAAGAAGAGGAAAGAAAATTTAACTTAGTTTTTATTTAATATGTATTTATTATTCAGGGATATTGTACAGTCAAAAACATTTATGAAACATGCAGTGTATTGTGCCCAAGTTAGCCACAAGCTACTTTCTATTGGTTGGCAAAAATGTTTTATTGATTCCCTTCTGAGGAAAGGAAAGATACTGTGAATCTCAGGTCAGCATGCCTTATAATCACGAACAGGCATATGCAAAGCCTTTATCTCTTTCCTAGGCTTCAAAATGACTACACCTACATGTATGTTTCAATCTCAACACATCCTTCATCAGGAAAGATTTACAGAACAAATATACCTATGCATAAAAAGCAAACACACTAGACCTTAATAAATGACCTTAACTGCCATCAGACCTCTGATGATCAATGTAGTAAATCAGTCAATTATCAACCTGCATTACGATTGTCGACAGATTACAATCATTAACAATCACAAATCATACAATCATAAATCTCATTGTACAACAACGTGCAATGACAATAAAGGCATTCTAATTCTAAGAACAGCTCTGATTAAGTTGAGGCTACACACACACACATACACACACACACACACACACACACACACACACACACACACACACACACACACACACACAATATGTATGTATGTATGTATGTATGTATCTATCTATCTATCTTCTGTATGGAGACATGCTATCAGTGTGCTAATGGATGGACTTCTGTAATATTATTTTTACTGGGTTGACTGGATACTGGTTATGACTTGCTTTTCAACACAACATCACCAGTCTATATTCAGCTTGGGGGAAGTGACTATTATAAAAACATGTTGTCTAACACAGGGGTTTCCTTCTATAAATATGCTCATTGTCAACTTAACAGAATCAACCCACTCCCTTATTTGACAATCCATGAAACAGATCTACTAACTACTGTGACCACACAGAATCTATCATTTAATTATTTAAGTCTCTATCATTTAAGTCTGTATTATCCACTTTGCAGCGTATTGTAACGTCTGAACCAATAAATTTGATTACAGAATGTGTGTTATTTCTTGGAGTACATTATTATAACAGAAATTGTTACAAAGTGCTAAGCCTGGGGAATACTGCAAGGAATCACAAAAAAATCAGAAAAAACAGGGCCAACTGGGGGAGAAATGGCCCTGACCCAGGGAAAAGGCAGTCAAGATTCCTTGGAAAACAGCAAAAATGCTAACAGTGGGATATCATGAAAAAGGTGTGTTTTGATTATTGGGAAACTCACCTGGCATAATTTAACTGTGGCACATGGCCTGAGGTGGATAAATTAGGCTGAGGGGGGCAGTGGAAGACTCAGCTGGTGGCAGCCCATTTAATTCAGATCATTGGAGTACTGCAGAAATTTGGGGTGGCAGCAGTATGCAGTAAAGATATATATAAAATATGATGCCCAATGTCCTCTGGGATTGAAGAGCTGTTCTTACACTGGCTTGAATGTGACTCAAACTGAAGACAAAAGCTAAATATAGTGAGAGAAGGAGGGCTTGAAACCCAAAAGTTGCTGGTTTGATTCCCTTGGTGTACTACTGTCATACCTCACTAAATCGTAAGTGCTTCAGCAAACCATAATGTGTTTCTATAGAGTGTCTCAGATGAAGAAAGGCTTGAGTCTTTATAGTCTTGGTCCAACTGATCCATCAGATTATATTCCCCTCAGATGGTAAGGTAAAAAAAAACACAGAGCAAGTTACACAAATGAATATGAAGAGACACGGGGCAACATAGCTTTGTTACAGTGGTTTAGCTTGTGCAAGGTAATGTGGCCCTGATGGCTTGCAGCAACTTGGCTTAATTTTGATAGAATTCATTTGAATGGCAGGCCCACATTATTTTTCCCATGTGATTACCGACTGACTTTTCAAGACAATGAGCTTTGTTCATACAAAAAACTTGGAGCTTTGCACACTGAAAACCTTTGGTTTTGCACTTCAACTACAATGCACACACATATATGCACACACATGATAAAGTATCAGCCGTCCACAAACAGGAAATAGAAGTTGTCATACACAGTGTGAGGGGGGTGTTTTGTTGTGTAAGGGGCTTCTTCCTCCAGATCTATCTGTTTTAAAAGGGATGTGTGGAGATGCTGCCAGATGTTGAGTTTAAATGGAAGAGATTATTTCTTTTCAGTCAAATAACTCACCAAGGAAGTGACAGCTCTCATGGAGCATGCAGGTATTTATACACATATTTATTATTTATTCACTTTTTTGGAGCTAGTGGATTAACAAAAAATTCAACATTAACAAGGAAACCAACTCCTTAAACTTCAGTCCATACTGCATACTCTCTCACTAATCTCTGATCAAGAGGAATGGCTGGTATAAATGGGCTAACAGGGCTAAACCCTCCCTATCTTTTACAATAAAGATGTGAAAATTATTGTTAAAAAACCTTAGAACAGATTTTTAAAAATTTTGGTGGAACCTAGAGCAGCAACAGCACCAAATAGTCACAAGAAAAACAGGATATATCTAAATGGGCTTATTTTTTACAGCCCAAACACAGTAGCTTCCATTCACACACATCAGCTTCCATCCATCTTCTTAGTGTCAAGTGAGTGACAGGTGTCGTGGCACACCCCCTTGATTTGATGATCATTTGGGCTAAATTCATTCAGCCCAGAGCCGTTGATAGAGAGAGTTGCACCATTGAAGTACCTGGAAGTCTCAGGCGGTCACTTGCTTTATGGAGGCTCAAATAGTTCCTCGCCAGTTAATCTGAATGCCGTTTTTCGTTGGAAACTATTGAGAAGTATCTGAGAAAGTCCAGTGAAATTAGATCATTTACTGTATCAGACTATATATTTGTCATCTAGAATACAAGTAACTGACATCTATTGACTGTCTGTTTTGCACATTTCTTCTAATAATCACATGTTCATGGCAAAAGTAGAGTGGCTAAAAAAAAGAGTGGCTGTCAATAGGTAGCTAGTTAGCTGACATTAGCTATCACTAGTTCTCTAGCTAGATAACATTTTCACTATTTGTCAACCAACGTTAGCTAGCTAGTATTGTCAAATAGCTATCAGTCAATCTAATATAGTGATGATATATTGAAAGCTTATTTTGTTGGTTAAAATAAGAGGTGATTTTGGACCTATTCCTCAAAGCTTTTAAAAACGGTAGCTAAATGATGGAAAATACTCAGTTAAATGAATCCCTGACTGTTCTTGAAATTTAGCTTATCAATCTAGCAAGTTGAATATCAAAAAATCAGACTGATTCAACTTTTTACGTTCTTGCTGGATATTTTTTCTTTGGATTATACATCAAAGAACGGCACAACAGTACACTTAAGAGGATCAAATAATTTCTCCAAAGTACTGTGGGAGAGGATAGGCTGAATGCACTGGCTATGCTGTCTATTGAGCCGGACTTCATCCAAAAATCACCAGACTTCAATGACATTGTGATTAACCTGTTTGTGTCCCAGAAAGGTCATTGATGTGAGCTTCTCTTCAAATAAGGTAGGCCCAAGCCTATAGACCTCTTAAAAGACCATCACACACGTTTCCTTTAGCTTTCCTGTCTACGTATTGCCTGTCTCTCTTCTAGAATGACCGTTATTTTTGCTGTGGTTACCAAATTGTTTTATTTGGGACATGATGTTTGACACAATGTGTTACAAAACGGTTGTGATAAAAACAGCTGCAGTATCTATTGGCAGTCGTTACAGTTGGAACATGTTTTGTAGTGCATCCCGAGATGGACCTTTTTCTGACATTGTAGGCTACATGATAGAGCATTCTGTCTATCCATCATCCTTGAATATTTTGTTTTTGTTAAAAATGGCATGTGCTAATGTGTACAGAGAAAAATAGTCAAATGGTGTGTGTGTGTGTGTGTGTGTGTGTGTTTGTGTGTGTGTGAGAGAGAAAGATAAAGACAGATACAGAGAGAGTTTTTTGGCATCAGGCCATTCTTGTGGGTACTATTCTATAGTGTTGTTGTAGAGCACTTGCTATAACAAGGTATATAGTGTTGTTGCTGTAACTTGGTATCTCGGATGTGATGCTACTGTTGCTGCAGTGTGAACTATTGATGGGTATAATGCATTTGTTAGCCCACCCACCCAATATCACCACCAGCCGTCACTGCCGATCAGTGCTGCGCAAGCGAAGGACTTGCAAGATGTCAGGCACCTACTTGGTAATCACTGGTCAGAGATCAGTCTGACTGTTGAAGTGGGGAGCAAATGAATTGTTTGTGATTCAACTGGAAGTGCATTGTCTTCCAACAGATAGCAGAGTACCTGAGAGTTTGCAAGATACTGACAGGAAGTGGAAGTAGTTCAGCTTCAATATGGTGTCACTTGGTAGGTAAATGGTTCTTGTTGCTACAGTCATTGGGCTTCTACAGTCATTGTAAATTGCAAATCTTATGCCTTCTGTGTCAGTAACTCCTATACACATGACACGCTACAAGCTGAAACCACTGCTAGCTTGCTTTGCATGTGGTACCATGGTCTCTGATTTCCACATGCTAACAGTTATACTCACAGTTAAGAAACTGTTTCTGAGCAGAAGCAGAAAAAATATATATCATTTTACATATGACTTCCACAAACTCCCAGACAAATCTGCAGTGTCAAGAGACAAGGTATGTGTGGTTGGCGTTTAATTCATCAGGAGGAAAATGTAGCCACAGTGGCCCCCGCAGGACTACTGAGGTACTGATGGTAGTGGCTGCGCCTCCTAGGTGTAGATTGTGCATGAGGTGCAGGTGCGGAACCCTTGTATTAACATGGATCACGGACCCCATCCCCTCCCATCCCAGCTCTGGATATGTCATTGAGACCTGTGCCGCATGAAAACCCAAACCACTGTTGACCACTAGAGGCCACTGTAAGTTTTCTTAGACTAGCGTTACTCGTTATGAACTCCTGAAGCTGCTTAACAGCAAACTGATCATTTGAATCAGCTGTGTTGGAGCAGGGAGAGATCTAAAACATGCAGGACAAGTGGTACTCCAGGAGAGGTTTGAGAAACGCTGTCCTAGACTATGCCTCCGAAGTTAACAAGTAAGCCTGTCTCACTGTCACTGGTACTGACAGCTGAAATGAATTACCCCTTTTTTTTTCCTAAAAGCCCTTTGAGAATTTTAAAGGGGATGAAAAGACACTATATAAATAAAGCCCATTCCTTGTTTTTTGTTGTTTTTGTTTTTTTTTTTTTTTGGTCCAAAGCAATGAAGTTGAGTTCTTGTCATCCTGGAAGCAATAACAATTGGTTTAGTTAGGTCAGCACCAGTGCAGTCTGTGTGAGTGTTTCTATGCATGTGTGTGTGCGTGTGTGTGCGCATGTGTGTGTGTGTGTGTGTGTGTGTTTCTCTAAATGACCATTGCCTGGGGAGGTGGACTGAAGAGTGCTCTTGTCAAGAGACATTGTGCAAAAGCCCACAGAGTGCACAAAAAAAAAAAAAAACAGTCATTAATATCCATGATAATTTGATACCATCAGCATACAAGGACACTGTAATTACAAAACAGGATGTCAAAATCCACTCACTTCAGTAAGCAGGATTCCTTCCACTGACTGAAACAAACACTCACATGAATCTTACATGGAAACTTCTTTAGGTTTCTATAGGTTTTATTTTACTTCTATAGGTTTTATTTAATCTAAGAAGAAAATGCATTGAATAGAACCTTCAAGATACCTAGTTACTACTTACTCTAACTTTTTTAGAAGGTTCTACACAGCTTACTCTGTACCCTTCATGCATTTGTGCCTTTACAGGGAAAGGAGATCTGTGCTGATTTAAATATACACTATACATTAGCAGGAAGGTGAGAAATGAGAGTATTACAGCTGCCTGTATTCATTAAACTTGACTGGTTTGAGTTTATTTCTAACCTCAAATATCATTAAGTCTGAGATTTATTCACAGGGTCATTGTCAGGGTACATCCTCTGTTATATTTTTATAGGCCCAAGAAAAGCATTTCCTTGTATTAAAAATAAGCAGGGTTTCCAAAAGTCTAATCTAACTCTGGTGCTATTTATTGAAGTAGTTGTTGTTTGCTCCCAGGTTGAAAGGGATCAGTCTAGCTCATTCAATAGCAGCAGGGTTGTGGTATCACTGCTGGCAATCTCTGCCATGACATGCAGAAAATTCTGTCAGGGTTCCATCTAGTGGCTAGACGAATAATAGCAGAAACATTAGCACCACACATTGGAAACGGATAAAAGCATCTTATCTGACTCTGTAGATCAGACTGAAGCTTGTATACCCAGTGCTGGCGCGACGGTGTTCTGCCAAGTGTTGCGAAAGAGATAGGAAGGACCTCTGTTTCCAGCATACCGAACGGTACACATTATCCATTTAAAATCCAGACTGTGATCTTTGACTTGAAAATAGCGGACAGCATTTTTGTGTCTGGGAATAGGGGGGAGTATTCATGGGGTCTGGCTTTTACAGAATTCCTCTATCTCCTGGTAGTATGTGGTTTGTAAGTGTTCGGTGCATTCGGTCTAGCTTGATGTCCATTAACAGAATGGGCAGAACATCTCACAAATGTGTGCTGGAGTCACGTGCCTCAACAGGTCCACTGTGTCTCAGTGCCAGCTGCTATGGATTAATGAACACAATCAATCAGGAGGAGCAAAGCTGTTTTAAGGAGCTAGTGACTACACCTGAATTGGGAGACAGATTATGGCCTTAAAGATGTTCAGAAACGGATGTAGACATTGTACATCCAGGGAAACCATGTACTGGAAGCTGGGGCGGCCACCACTACAGTCCCCATTACAGGCAAGCAAGAACAAGGAATGTGTTCAAAGCAGTCACTGAAAAAGTGACGCGTCATGGACCCCAAAATTGGTACAGCTATCCTGAATTATCAGTCACTTATTGATCTGAACCAATCCCTGTGTTCTGCAGTGGAGAGTGGATCATCTGATTGGTTCAGCTGTTGACAGCATGTGACAACCCCACCCATTACAGTATCCATCATGCAGTCTTTCTGCCATTGCTGCTTTAAAAATAACTTATATTTAGGAAAACCTTTTACTCTGTACAGCAGACCTTCAACATTTGCAGGATTTGTGATATTGCATATTTGCCCCATTCAACACCCCTTGTTTCTGGCTCCATTTCATATTCCTTCACATTCTTCATATTATGCAATTAAACTATCCCATGAATTACAGTTTTTTACAATCATTTTCACACGTGTCTCAATACCATGTCCACATTTTCAAAACACTTAACACATCCACCATATCAGTAGACTATGTGAACTAAACTGTGTATACTTTTGCATTGCTTTGATACAAAATGCATTCAATCACCACTTCTTCCGAAATTCATGAATACCTCTCTCAGTCAAAGTTCACCACCAGCAAAATTCTGTACAACTACAGCAAATTTTGCAGACATTAAGATACTCTGTTCAAAACAGTTAACTTTCAGTTCAAAACCCAACGAAATTTAGATCACTGTAGATGGAAATATGCTGCATTTTGACAGACAAATGAAACTATATGCTTGAAATAAGACAGATTATTCTGATTTTAGCAGAAAGTTTATTCAGTTTTTTGTTTGCTGCCTTGTTACCACTTTTGTAAGTGGTCATATTTGCATTGAAATTTGCATGTATATAGGCAAAATATAGATGTAGTTGTCGCTGAAGAGATTTTTCCACTATTACTGCTGTATATGTAAGTCATGGGCTATCAGCGAGAGAAAGTGACCCAAAAATGCAACTACAGTAAATTTACCACACTCAGCAGTAGTATCTAAAGTATTATAACAGGCAAAACAACAGATCAAAAAGTTTGTTCTTGGTGTCATGATAGCTACTTGGCATCAAATATTTATGGGGCGTGGGGGATTGTAGGGGTGGATAAGATATGCTAAAGATTTTTTTTTAAAGGTTCAAGGCAAGGGAGAATGTTGCAGTAAATGTGAAAATCGTAAAAATTTGACCCAAAATACAGAGTACACCACGGATCAGCATTAGGGCTACAGTAGACTTTCAGTGGTATTACTGAGGTATACTGTATCATGTGTTGTTGTTTGTAACTAGGTTACAAACAACAACACATCATAACCTAGTTGACACCAAGCAACTAGGTTAAGGAAACAAAGTTGCTTGGTGTCATCTTAGACTGTAGATTGTCCTGGTCAAAGCAAATTGACAAGATTGTAAACCAAATGAGTAGAGGCCTTGCCTTACTTAGGCACTGCAGCACATACCTTACACCTGAATTAACCAAGAAGGTTATGGGTGCCTTGGTTCTAGCTCAGATGGAGTATTGTAACATCATACGGTCAAATGTCACAAAGAAACATCTGGGAAAACTTCAAGCTGGTCCAGAACAAAGCAGCACGCCTTGCTCTCAAATGTCCATATAGAACAAACATCAACAGCATGGATTCAAGTTTACGTTGGCTTAAAGTTGAAGATAGGCTAAACGCTTCTCTACTACTCTCAACCTGGTCAATTTTAAATAAAAAGACCCCACCAAATCAATATAATCTTTTCCATAAAAGTTGCTACTCCCACACCTATAGCACACGATATGTGGTGGAAGGATGTTTTGAAGTACCAAAGGCTAATACCAATTCACTTCAATGCAAAGTTATATATAGAGCAATTACATCATGGAATGAGCTGCCATCTTTTTAAACAAAAATAAATATTAAATCTACTTTTAAAAAGCAAGTAAAGAATTTCCTGGGTCAGATATACACCTAATCACTGCTATTATATCAATCCTTGTTAGTGGGTGCATTTGTAGTATTTTCTTTTTTACCCGTCTTCTTTTAGTGTGTTTCAAAATGATTGTGTTTTAATGCTTATGCTTCTTATTTAAATAACTCTTTTTTGTTTCTTTGGAGTTTTTTTTTTTTTTTGTCTCTTGCAATGTAATGCATTTTTTTAATTTGATTATTATGATTCTTTATTTTTCGGACCCCAGGAAGAATAGCGGGGCTGTATGGCTCGGCTAATGGGGATCCTATAAACAATAAACAATAAGCTTAATGCACTGGAAATGAATATGTAACATCTGCATGCATTTTGTTGTGCTGTGGTAGGCCTATACAGTAACAGAAATTTTAGTATATTGCTGTAATGAAACATATTGCAACATTTTAGAATTATTTGTTTTGTATTACAATATGTACTCTAAAGAGGTGTCATTCTTTTTTTCTTTTTTTAAAATGCAACACTGCAGTAATCTATGCTAAAACAGAGGATACAGCAACACATAATCTATGCATTTTGCAATGCTCCAAGTTGTTTCTGTTTTTCAGTCCATTGTACTTTGAGTGACAAAGTAGTCTGCTGGGAGAGAGCATTTGCTATAGTTATGGCAGCACGAGTCACTTTTGGGTGAATTATGAAGTGTTTTGGTGGTTGTAGTGCATTTTGCACGAAAGATTAACTGATGTGCTCATATGCATGGTTGTTAAGCACACAGTGTTAAGAGTTTTGAAAAAGTGGCCATGGTATTGACCTAAGTGTGAAAACGGTTGTAAAAAACTGTAAGAGATTTGTACTTTTCAGGGTTTTTTCTCATTTTTAATGGACATAACATTTAACTACAGTGCATTCACAGACAGCCTTTAATCCCACATCTTAGTTGATGACTAGAGCACAAGGCAATTTATTCCACAGTATAGTGGAAGAGCATAAGAATGGGTATATCAGAGTTCCAGACAAGTGGGAATACTATGCTTCATCTCAGACCAAACTGTGACATTACAAACCCTGGGAATATGTCTTTTTAGTGCAGTTAGTGAAGACACAGAAGGGGAGTTCGTCTGGATGAATGGTGATATCCAGAAATGAAAAGTGCAGATTGATTGTTATTGCTTGTTCACTCCAATATGGCTTGCTCATTTCCCTTTTACAATTCTCAAAATGTCCAAAAATAGTGTGAAGAACTTGTTTGTTTAGATGAGACTAGTGTAGAATCCAGCTAAATATTCTTCTAGGTTACCAGAGGTTTTGGTAGCCTAGAGAACTACTACTTATTTATCTATCCCTGTCATTACATAAATATATATTAATAACTTGTTTGTTGCATCATTACATTAAAAGTGCTTTTTCCTCTTTTGGGTACAATTCTACAATCAAAAATTTGCAGACTTCCCTGTTCACAGAGATATCAAGAGCATGTATCCCCAGATCATTGTTGGTCTCTGGTACATATATTTTTATTTCAACATAAATTGACAGTCCCCTTTGATCTGTCTCAAAATTTTCCTAGTCTGTTTGTGAACCATGCTATGATTACTGCAATCTGTTAGGATTACTCATGGTTGTGGTTATGCTTTCTAATAATAATAATAATAATAATAATAATAATAATAATAATAATTCAATTTCCTTTTGGTTGCTTGGAAGTTAATGTTTTTTATCTTTACCTAAGTGATTAAATAACTGTAACTGTTTCCCACAAATACAAAGCTAGTCAGGTTCTGTTGGAGTAACACTGAACACCAAGATCATGTCGGACCATGCTAATGTATCCATCCACATCCAAGCATTCCTCCATTGCTCTCAATAGTAAGAGGCTCATTAGCTAGCTTGCTTAACTATCTAACTTGCTAACTAGCCCAAAATAAGCACTAATCTAGCAAGCGAACTAACCAACAAACAGGGACACAAAAGCCCTATTAATAGTTGGTTAGCAATCCTAACACATTTCTTTGAAAATATATTTCACTAGTTCACTAAAATGTCAACTCACTTTTAAAGAAATGGTAGAAACAGCAATAGCTTTACCCACATTGTACGACACTACCTAGATATATTCAATATCTGCTAATATTGTTGTTACTTCTTTATCCTCCACAGTAGCTAATTCCCTCTCCTTGGTGGGTGATATTTAGTGATATGTTTGCCAGAGTATTGATTAGAACAACCTAAGGCATTTCTATGATCAGAGAAGAAAAGATTAGCCAGCTAGCTACAATTGGCACAACAGCATGTGACATTACAATGACACATGTACATCACTGCTATTTTTGAGAAAATACAGTTTTCTATATTTTTATAGAAAATATGCAATGATCGTGGTAATCGTCATGCTAACGTTAGCACTAATAAGTCAAATGTGTCACACCTGCTCCCAGTCAGCCTGCTCAGCCACGCCCCGCTCAGCACGCTCAGCCACGCCCCGCTCTGCAAGCTCAGCCTGGCTCCACCACACCTGTGATTCATTCAAGCAATCAAGCCCTGCCTTTATAAGGACTCTGTTTTGTTACCTCATTGTGAGGTATTGTCTCTTTGATTCCATACTGAGCCTGCTGTTATTCTCGCTATCGTATTGTTCCCGTGTTTCTTGACCTCTCGCCTGTTTTTGGACCTTGCTCTTGTGTTTTTGGATTCTGGTTTTGTTGCACTTCGGATTTCCCGTTTACGACCTGTTTTGTCCCTGACCACGCCTTTTGGATTCTGGCATTAAACTTGTGTTTCCGCACTTGGATCCCAGTCTGTTTCATTACAAAATGAAATTCTCTCATAATCAGACAAAAATTTGTTGGCAAAATTTGCCCTTCTAGTTCTGTCTATTCTTTATCGTTCCTTTGCAAATTTTCATTTTTAGTAATTGCTGCTTCCCCAATAACTGTGTCAGTATTGTGGTAAATGTCTTTTCATTCTCTACGTTTTACAGTCTATAAAATGTTCCCTGTGATTCTGTTTGGCAGAGCCCCAGACTGAATGAAATGTGACTGATTGAAAAGGAAGCTAATGCAATGGTCCATGCAGAACATCTTGTTTCCAAGTCGCTGTTGTTAGTTGACCAGGAGGCAAAGAGCGCTTGGGGCCTGGGGGCCAATCTTGAATATAAGCCAAGCAGTAGTGATTCAGCTTCTGCAAGAGTCCAGGCCCCTCTGGCCTTCCTGGGGCTGTTTGTAAACTGAATGCTTTTGTATGTCCTCCTGGGATGGACTCAAGCCAGGTCTCATGGTATCGCATGTGTCATTCCTTGGTGGGAATGTTTTGAGTCTGACTTTCAGCGCCGTTGAGGGGGTTGCAAGGAGACATTTTTATGTTGCACCGTGTCCCTGTGTGAGGGGGACGGCTGGTCCCCTCTGTCTTTAAGGAAAACCACTGGCCCATTATTTATGACGCACGTGTTGCTGATTGCAGTTCTGTGGGTGACGTGGCAAGCCGTTGCAGACGCTGTTCCCACCATTGCTTATGGCCTGAAGCTACATCCTGGAACAGGGTGCATTGTAATTATCATAGCACACTGAGAGGTGTTGAAACCCTGCTGTCCCAATAGTACCTTACAGTTCTGAAAAATTCCACCTCTTAATTGCAATTGAAGATTACCTTTTGGAACAAATCTGATTTTGGAAGTCTCTTATTGGTAGATCTGAAAATAAAGCCAGCCTAACAAGATGCAAAGCTACAACAGATGTACACAAATAACAGCGTTATCAGTTATTAAAACTGTAAATAAAAAAGAAAACTGTCAGTGGTTCCCACTCACTGTTGCACTAGCTGCAGCAGAGCCAGATTAAGTGGGTGTTGAAGTATATGGGGCGATTCAATAGCATCGAGCAATGAGAGATGAAGGCCAGAAAGGGGGCTGGGGGTGTGTGGTTCTGATAGTGAAGTCAACATGAGCTGAACAGGGACTAATAGCTTCACAATATCATATTTCAGCCTTCACCAATGTGCCATTGAGCTAGTTAGGCAATTAAACAAGAAGCAGTGATAAATAGCTATATATACATACACATAAATATAAAGAATACTTTTATATTGATATTTATGTTTATTTGAGGTGTTACTGCTCTTTGCATGTACATGGGAAAGTTTGTACTGTAAGTCACCAAGCAATTCTTAAATACAGACACTGCTTTACAGTTAAACCTAAAGACATCAAATCTCGTTCTTTCGCTGGTTGTAAATCATTTTTAAAAGCCTCTGTTTCCCTGCTTGATCAGCTGACTCTTCCAGATTAACTGAATCACCTGGAGCTGTTTGCTTTGGGTCGGAAGGATTTGGGCTGGGCTGCTGCCAGACCCGGCTTCCGTCCGGCGCTCTTCCGTGGATAATGCATTTGGACTTTCTGGACGCATGTGGCGTTTGTGTCACCCGTCACCGTGTGATGTAAGTCACTGTCCATATTGTGGGGCCCTGGCACTTCTGTCCCACTGGGTGGCTGAATGTCACATAAAAGAAAGAAAGAAATGTCTTTCTCCCCCAGATGTAATCTAAATCTGGTATGTTTCCCCCAAGAGGCAGACCCATTGTCAGCAAGGGAGACTAAAGAATGTTTTTTAGACATTTTTAAATTAAACAACAAATCTCGAATGATAAACTAGCCTTATGATGCCCTTCAATGCTAGCTGATGACTTGTAGTAAGGAATGCAAGCTCCAGACTGAGGTGGTTTAGAGGCTTTATCAGGCTGTGCACATTCCACACACGGCCCCTGCTCCTTTTCACAGATACCAGCCTTATGGGTCAGCGCATCTGTGTTCTTATCCACATGGGTGAGGGAGGAGCCGCACACTTGTAATGGAGCAGGGTGGGTGTGGGATATGCCCCTGGCTGGGGGGCAGGGGGACTCTGTTTGGGTTCCTATCTGCCTGTTCACCGGAGGTGCGTCCCTACCTGCCCCCGGTCCGTACAGTAAACCTGCTGTGCACCCAGAAGGCAGGGACTGTGCACCCAGCTTGGAGTGGGTGGCTGAGGGATGGGGGGTGGGCAGGGGGCTAAGCGGGAAAATGGGTCAGGTTGCAATGATACCACGAAAGGATGACATGCCCTATCTCCCAGAGCTCCGGACCAGAACGAGTTTGCGTGCCAGCACTTTGCATAATACTTCCCCCCGCCTCCAGCACTTCCAGACCAACTCCAGGGGAGTGAGGCTTTCCCTCTTTGGTGGAGGGGGGAAGTTGGGGGGGGTTAGATCTGAGCTACGAGCTGGTGCCGGACAGCGCTCACACACTCAAAAGCCTGGGTGACGAACAGATGCTTGTAGTTTTGGAGAGAGGTCACGGGAGACCAGCGCCACCACCACAGGAACTCTCCGAGAACCTAACTGCAGTCCAAAAAACTGAAAAGGGGCATCGGCTCAGCCCTCTCGCAGCTGCTGGAGCATCTGTGGAGATTTTGCGAGTGTGAGTCATCCACACAGAGGTAAGCAGCAGTCTTAGTAACCTGAACATGAAACCAAACTCTACTCTGATGTGCCACGCCGATCATGTGAGACAATGACTCTGCTAGATAGCGATAGTGCTTTACTAATTATAGCATGTAGGTGTTTGCAGAAAAGCCACAAGAGCCAGATTGTCTGCCTGTGACAGCCTGTGACAGTGGATTCAGTTCAAAGAGTGTCACTGTGGTTTGAAAGAAACTGTGCAACAGGGAATATCACCTCATCTGAACTTTCTGTCAAGCTATATCAGTACAGTAACTGAATGACTGGGAACTGACATTTTGAATAAGTGACCTGAATGGATAATTTCATTGTAAAATTGAAGACCGTCTATGGGTGTGCAATTAATTTATAAAGATGTGCATGGTATCTGTTGAATATGTAAGTCATAACCCCAGCTGAACCTGAAAAGAAAACAAATTGAAACATAAAACTTGCATCAAATGTTTCTGTTGTGATGCGCTTGAGATGCACTCACTAGTGATGAATAGTTCACTTTTTTCCTCACAGATTGTCGCATAAAAGTTACCTTCTATAAAAGAGCTCCTGTGTTTTGTTTTCTCTAAATCAGACAGAAAATGATAGATGACTATAACATCACACAGCAATTAGTTAGGCTCCACACTCCACACACAATATTCTCACCAAGGTCAAGGAAATGTCTCTATTGTTTCATATTTTTTTCTGATGATAAAGTACTTTGTGAATTCCAGACAAAACCAAAAACTGTAGCTTCCACTGAATATATTACAGGGCCATTTACTTTCCTTTCCAGTTACCTACATAGTGTATAGTTAAATGTTTTAGTGTCAGTGCATTTGTGATTGAGTTTCATGACCAACAGCTCTAAGTGGTTTTATGTGGAATTCACTGTTTCAGACACAATTATTCCACTGGAAAACTATGATCTAAATAGTTCCACAACACAGTAAACAAGGCAGACGTTTGAATATTACATCAGTGTATTGTTTTATTGATAAATACACATTACTCTGGAAATTTTCATCCAATTTTAATTTAAAAAATTCAAAAAGTCATGCTACACTGCCAATTCTGACAATTTGAATACAAAGTGAACCTGACTTTAGTTAATGAAAGTCATCTGTGTAATAAACCTTGGACTATGAGTAAATGCAGATGAGATTGGAATTTGAGTTTGATTATCAAAGTGAAGACAGATCATCTGAATCTGAATATGAATTTATATAGTATCATCTATCTATATGGGTAATACCATTAAGCAGTACTTAAAATAAAATCTATCGAAAACAAATATGTATGTTAACATTCTGCTTTATGGAAGTTCAGTGGAAGACTCTGGAAGCATATAGAGGCCTCAGAAAATTCCGTTTCTCAAGGGTATAAAAAGAGGTAACACGCAGAAGAAACCCATTAGTAGCCTGTATTGTCATGGTTCATGTCAGAGAACAGCAATCAAGACTGCAGGCAATTGGTCTCTGACCTATGAAAGTTGGGAAATGCGTAGAACAGAATTTATAAAAGCTGAGATCTAACACTTTCTGCTGTCATGTTCATTATTAAGAAAAAAAGTCATGCCCACTGTCAACTATGGCAGGGATTTGTTATATTTACAGGTTTTTTGCATCTATGGGCCCCAAAGGCCTTGTTTAGATCGATATACTAGAACATTTAACTTCTTCTCTAAAGAAGCTTAAACTTGGCCACAGTGGACATTCCAGCATTCATCCAAATCTATAAAGAAATGATTACCTGAGGACAAAATAAATTATGCTCTCAACCAACCATCTCTAGACATAAAGTCAGTTAAACATCTGTGGTTTGAACTCATCTACCGCTGTGCTGCTGCCCAGTAGATTGATTTGTAAAAGAGTTTGTGACCCTGTTTTCAAACAACAGAAGCTATTGCCAAAATGTGTCACACGGAGTTCCTAATTTCTGAGAAAGATCAGTTATAATAGGAAATGTGTACATAATGCAAGTGGGTTCTGTGATTATATTCTAAATGTTTTATTTTAAACCTTACTGTACCATGTTTGATTAGGTTCTTTCAAGTGTAATTATTACTGTGAGAAGGGGAGAAGAGTAAATGTCAAAAAATTGACACTAATGTTCCACAGCTCCTTACTTCTGTGTGTAGCTTGAAGGAAAAAGCACATGGGTATATTTGCAATTGTAAAAAATGGAAAAAATAGTGAACCAAAATGAAAATTCTTGACATGGCAACTTGCCATCGCTTTCCTTCTGTTGAGAATCCTCCCTGTGTAATTAATTGTGATGATCGTTGTCAGCAGTGATAACAGTATGGCGGCAGAGACAGCAGTGTGGTGAAGTGGTAAGGAGCAGGGGTCATAAGTGAAAGGTTTCTGGTTTAATTCCCCAGAGGGAAGCTGCTTGTGTGCCTTTGTGCAAGGTACTTAACCCACAATTGCCACAGTAAATATCCACCTGTATAATGGGACAGCATGTAACCTGTTTAAGTTGCTCTGGATAAGAGTGTCGGTTAAATGCTAATGTCTGCATTTGTCATTTTGTGAATTTTCTTTATAGAAAGAACCATTCTCTTTCTATAAAATATACCACAACTCTATATGTGGAAACCTGGATTACAAGCTGTAGTTGCATTTCCTGCATACCTGCAGGTTCACTGCAGGTTCACTGTGGCGTCTGACTGAGCAGGACCAGCTTGTGTCCTCTAACCAGGAATGGCCCATCTTCTCCAAGCAGGAGTGGCCTGCAGAGATCAGGCCTGGGAGGGACAGGCTGTACATGTGCAGCTCAGTAGCAGTAGGGGAATTGGAGAAACTGGGATAACTACATCACACATAACATTATATTATTAGCTCAGCAAACACCCTTATTCACGTATGCAGAAACTGGGATCACTACATCACACATCATATTACATTATCAGCTTAGCAACCACCTTTTTCACCTATACAGGTGGACATTTGTCTGAAGCAATTAGAGTACCTTGCTCAAGTGCACAACAGCAGTTCCCCATCTGGCAACCTTTGGAGCAGCCTGCCCCTTTCAATAACACCATGGTGGCGTCTTAAAAACCCTCTCAGAACACCTCAGAACACCTTCAGGCATATCCCCTTGTGGGTTCAAGATGAAGTGGTTTAGATACAACAGAGATGAGAACCCTGCATCATATAGTCTATGCTTATTAGCAGAACTGGAGCAACAAATTTAACAATGCTGGTCATGTGGGGTTTGGAATCACGCCAGGAGTTTAATACGAAGATCCATTTATGCCTAATATGTAGTATATTTAGTTAAGTGTACAGCTCTTTAGGTAACATACAGTAGTATTAATGACATTCAAGGCCAAGTCTTAGAGCTGATTGGTCCTTGGCTAATGTGAAAGGATCCCATCCCTGATTACGGGCGTAAAGTCATTATTTACCTCATTATAGGAGGCTGTACAGCACCCCAGCTCCATTTGTACATACTTTGCCACAGCAAATATGAGCTTTTTATAGATGTTTGAGCCAGCGTCTAGTCATTTTAGCAAAGGAAAAGGCCATTACGCTGAAGTTGTAATGGAATTTATAATCCTCCCAATCCCCGAAGGACAACAGCTGTTTCGTGCTTGTTTATGCGACTCTCTCCTTGGGAGTTTTCCATGCTCTGAATAAACAGTGCTGCAGCCTGCTGCCTCCAGAGCTTTAACTCAATTATCTCAGTGCTGCGTCCAGAGCAACATGGATCTGTCAATCACAGTGAGCGCAGGAAGCTTTGCACAGGAGAATGCGCTGGCACAGGGGACATAACTTCCACTCAATCAAAGCAGGGGAATGCAAAGCCAATACCTTGGGGGGAATTAAGTACAGTTACAGTGCTTGCATGGCAAATGTAATTTCTTATTGTCCTTTTATATAGCTGGATATTTCCTGATGACATTTGAGATACGTGCCCTGCTACAGTAAAGGGTACAGCAGCATAGCGTCACAGGGAACCTTTGGACTACAAGCCCTGCCTCTTAACCACTGTAACCCCATCGCCACTAAGAAGAGTTGGGTGAACCTTAAACAATGATGCTTCCGAGAGTGTTTCCTGTCATTGGCTTTACTGTGTGTACTCTCTCTATGATTAAAACAGTGAATATAAACAGATGTCATGTGGGATTAGACTTAAGGCTTGAGATGTTGTTATCATCACTGGAAAGGCCTTGATATTGTGCAATTCATGGATCATACTGACAAGCTGCAAGGTTTCCCAAATCTGTAATGAGATCATTCCCTGAGGACACTAATATGAAAATAAAACATATAATCGTATATTGAGAAATGTTGTTCAGCCCAAGAACATTAAATGTATTGCAAATACATTTAAAACATACAAATGCAAAGTGGAAATTTATTTCAAGAATATACATATTTTCAATATGTTGATTGAGAAAAAAATGTATCCTCTTAAATATGTTCTCATGATCTTGTTTATTGGCAGTGAGGGGAACGAAGTGATTGTGCTTTACGGTCCTGTTTCAAGTCCATGGTCTTCAAGACAGTAGCATCACGTGGGGTCAGGTGCCTCGGATTAGCCTCCCACCCCCTTAAAAGTGACGTGCGCATGAGACACGATTCCTAATACCACGTGACCTGGTCTGTTTACAAAGCAGGGACCCCCGAGCCAGAGCCATGTTCTGCTCTGTCACACCCTACAAAAACCAAAGGTACTACGACCTGAAGCAGGAGTGCAGGGAGGAGAAGAGGCTGTTTGAGGACCCTGAGTTCCCGGCCACTGACGAGTCCCTGTTCTACCCAGAATCCTCTCATAGACCCGTCGAGTGGAAGCGACCAAAGGTAACATTTTGTCTGACCTCACCCAAGCAGAGGAGTGCTCTGCCTCGTACCACAGCTCTAAGACTGCTCTCAGTGCTGTTGCAGCATATCAATTTAGATCAAGACTTTCTTCCCTTAAAAGGCTAATGTTACTGTTGCAAGAGCTTCAAAGCATTGTTTAGGGTGCACAGAACCTTATTCTCCATGTAACTGTGTTTTGGAGTGGGCTTCTGCTTGAAGCTAAAGCCAGGGTAAATGACCCTCAGGTGCAGTATGCTGGAAGAGAAACATGGAGGTATCTATGGGGGTAAACGGCTAAAGTCGGCCTACTGGACATGATGCTGATACACATGTACGACACACTCAATGTAGAGCACAGACTCTTTTCATGGTATTCTTGGAATGGAGTCAGGGGCTGACAGTACAGTTTTATTTGATGAACATGGCTCTTTGCAGGAGAGACAAATCTATTCCAGAATTCCTTCATCTACTCAGCACAGATTTCCAAGCCTAAAAGAAAACATATTTTTTTGTTTTCATTATGGCAATAATTGGGTGAATTTGGCATGCTGCACACACCCAATCACACATTTAACTGACAGCATGCTTCAGCGAGGCTGGCGGGACCATTTGGAATGAGTACTGGGAGGGAGGCTTTGCAGGGAAGATGGATGGTTGCTGACAACGAAAGATTTCTATTTTGTCAACAAGGAAAGGGACCTTGTCTTGGGCGCTGAGAAGACAAATGAGTCTGCCTTTCCTCACTGGAGTTCCATCCAAGGGGAGCGGGTCTATCAGCCCAGCACAGGCCCAGACATGGCAGGCCAGCGGCCTGCTTTGGTGTGGTGATATGAGCTGCTTTTTCAGATACTCGGCGGGCCATGAACAAACCACTCCCATTTGGTCAACAGGGATAGATGAAGAGCAACTTCCTGGAGGAGCCTCATTTGCAACAAAAACACAGAGAGTCTGGTGTAATTTATTTTCGCAAATTCTTCGCAAATTCCCCTGTCACCTCTGCCTGTACATAGCTCTTTTGACTAGAAACCAGGTGTGAGAGGATGTACTGTGACCATTAAAAAAAGCAGGTGCTTGCTGAATTTATTGCTGTCCTGGAAGGGCATGTGAGCCTATTCTTTTAAATGATTTTGTTTGAAATCTCTTGGGAGACACTTGCACAGTTTTGGGAGGGTTGATGCCTCAAAGGGGCCTGAAAAACAACTTCAGACTTTGCACACAGAGGTTCTTGGAGACTACCCCACCCAAAAACTTCAGTTATGATTTTGAACGCCATGTCTGACGACTTTTATGCTACACAAAGCCACAGACTGAGAGGGACCACTGTAGCTATGGAGAATCTGACTGTGATTTCTGCAACTTTTCACTCTCTTTCTCTCCAGGGGGAGGGGCAGCCAAATTTATCCAACACTGCATGGGGAGGGAAGTTGGGACCCCGGTTGGAAGTCAGGACTTCCAAGCCCGGTTTGGCCTCTCTAGCACCTGATTAGGAGTGTTTGGCAGACATGTTGCCATTATTATTATGCTTCTTTAAAGAGCAGCGGAAGATGCCTGTAGCTGTCTGCACAACGCAAACAAACTAAACAAACTTGCCCTCCACCCCTCACTCATCCACAATGCCATTAGTACAGCTTGTTGCTGGTATTCAGTCAGCTGTGATATGATTATGTGGATTGTACCCCAGGAAAAAAGATGACACACAATAGAACACTGGTAATTCCATCAAACATGTATATACATTCTATGCATAGCCTGCTCCAGCAGTGTGACGTAGTGGTTAGCTTGCCAGTTCAATTGTCCACTGGGGCACTGCTATTGTACCCTTAGGCAAGATACTTAACTTGAATTGCCTCCATATATATCCAGCTCTATAAATGGACAACAAGTAAAAACTATAACCTCTGTAGGTCCCCCAGGATAAGTGCTGCTAAGCTACTAAAAGTAGCTTTTAGTACTTGATGACGTCTGTAATGCTCCCAGTACAGCTTAACATGGATAAAGAAATCAAGATGTTTCTGCCTTATAACCTTTAAAAGGTATCAACGTTGCATTTATATTTAATTGTAAATTCTCTGGAGGACTTCTGAAATGCTAAGACATGGAAACTGTCAATGTAAGTCGTACCACTGAAATGCTAAGACGTGCAATCTGTCAGTGTAAGTTGTGCAGCTTCATTGCGCGTCTGGCCTATCTGGTTTATTTTCGCTCTCAGCTCTGTTTACTTTAAAGGCAGCAAAGTGGAATGATAATGGAAAAGCTTTATTTACGAGCTCTACGCTGAGGCACGACGTTGTTTGGCAGCACTTCGCCGAAATGTTGGTTCAGTCTATGGACATTGCATAAATCTCTGCTGGGAGGATGAAGTGAGACGTTCCTTTGCAGTCCTCATAGCAGAAATCAGTCTCAAAGCTCTGCAATTTTTTTGTATCTTAAGTGACAGCATCAAGGCCTAAGGCCACAGACTGGAAAGAAATAAACAGTGTTATTTCAACCCATCGGCCACGAAGCCAATTCATCAAAGTATCATTTCCCCAAAACAAGACACGTTTTTTGGCTGAGCTCAGGACTGTGTCGCCGTGAAAGAAAGCCATGTTTCATTTGATTGTCTGGATGCAGATTTCTTGATGGCGTCTGTTTTAATTTGTGCGTAATTATATACTGAGGCTGGAAAAATGGGGAGGGTCCAAGGCAGCATTCCTACTCTTCATGCAGGTGACGTACACACAGATAACAGCACAGGTCATGAATGCAAGCTATCGAGATCAGTGCAGTGCAGATAATAATTTATCATATAATCTTAATACCATGGCGCACAGAGAAAACATACTATTTTGAATAATGAAATTTATTCCAGAAAACACAAGACCCAAATTTGCATCTTTAAGAAAACCCAACTAAACAGATCCACACCAATCCAACAGTATGCTTGTCTTGAAGTTTTTTGGAAGGGAGTCTTCATAAAATATTTGCAGACATCTGAAGGCTTCCTGTTTCCCTGAAAAAGGGAAAAGGAGGTGAAACACAGAAGAAAGTCATTATTATCTTGGATCATCATGCTGAAGGACAGAGAGGTCTTCAGAGACTACAGGAAATTGACCTCTACACTGGTAGATGGCTATAGAAAAGCTAACGCAAATCTGAATGAATCACTTTTTTGTGTATTGTGAATTATTAAGAAGTTTCAGGCTACTGGCACAGTGGCAAACCTGCTGGGAAGAGTTCACAGGTCTATTTCACTGGCATGGGCTGTATTATGAGTGGTTCAGATATCTAAAAGCACTGTTCCCATAGCCTGCATGACTGTGGCTCTCATGGTTAGGCAGTAAGGGAGAGGGCCTGTTCTGAAGGTACATACAGTTGACTGGCAAACTACATCCGAATGACAGCTGGAAGCATGACTTTTGATCAGATAATATAAAACCAAGCTATTTGGACACACTCATCACTGTTATGTTTGGTATAGCAAGGTCAAGCCCATTGTGAAATATAGTTGGGATCTATTATGTTTAGGGTTTGTTTTGCGTCTGCTGGCTGGTTTAACATTTAAAAGGGACATAAAAGGACATTTTGGCCAAACACCTAGTTCCCTCTACCAAGAACTTCAAGATCGGCAAAAATGAGCATTCCAGCATGATAATGATTCAAGGCATTGACCAAAACCACAAAACAGGTTATCTGAGCACATGTCAATTGTTATCAGACAAAAAGGTCTGAAGGATCTAGAGCAATTTGGCCATGCTCATGCTGTAGCTTTCACAAGCACACAAACTACAGACAATCTGCGCTGTTTCACGAACATAATCATTTACTCTATTTACGCGTTTGTGTCAATTATTCTGTGAATTACTTGTTTTATTGTTAATCACGTAGGATAAAGGGGAACAGGATGTAAGTAATGATAGATTTAAAGGTGATGTTTCAACCTCCCCTGTTTCCAGCTCACCAGCCGCCACTGGTATATTGTTCCCATCCACATAGTGAAATACGCTGGTGGTAACATCATGTTATGGGGGTGTTTAGCAGCAGGGACTGGCAATCTGGTCAAGATTGATGGGAAGATGAATGCTGCACAATATACGGCGATTCTGGATAGAAACCTACTCCCCTCTGCCAGAAAGTATAAACTAGGGAGGAAGTTTGTGTTTCAGCAGGACAACGACCCAAAGTACACTGCCAGAGCAACACTGGATTGGCTTAAAATGAAGAAAATTGACATTCTTGAGTGGCCCAGTCAGGGTCCTGACCTTAACCCCATCGAACATCTGTAGAAAGACCTCAAAATTGCTGTCCACTACTGCTCCCCAATTAACCCAGCACAGCATGAGCAATTTTGCAAGGAGGAATGGCTAATATTGCTCCATCACATTGTGCAAAATTAATAGAGACTTATCCAAAAAGACTGATGGCTGTAATAGCTGTGAAAGGTGGTTCAGCCAAGTAATAAAGACGGGAGATGAATATTTATTAACGGCTGACATTTCAGTTTTTGATTTTTATTCTTTAATGGTTGATCATTTTGTTCTGTTTTTGGGCTGCACTGTTGCAGAGTTAAGTGATTCACAAATTTAAAAAAAATGTCTAATTAGTTAAAATCTCAGGCTGTGGAAATCATTTGTATGAAAAAAGGGTTGGGGGCTGAATACTTTTTCAAGGCACTGTATGTAATATATATACACACACTTTACACTGTACTGTTATTTCACTCTAATTATGGCACCTTCCTGTAGTGCAGATTTACATGACTTTAAGCAAACCTGAGTGTGGTCCCTGATTGGTCATTAATCTTGCAGGAGATCTGCAATGACCCTCGCCTATTTGTGGAGGGAATCAGTGCCCATGACCTGCACCAGGGGCTTCTGGGAAACTGCTGGTTTGTGGCTGCATGCTCCTGCCTCGCACTCAGACCAGAGCTGTGGAAGAAGGTGGGCGTCTTTTCCGCTTGCTTGTGCATGGTCCGGTAAACCAGCTCCTCTCAACCAGTTATAAGTCTCGCAGTTCATTACTACCGATGTTGTGACTGTGCAGTTCACAGCTAATCCATTTGATGCGTCAGACAGCATACAGCAGGAATAAGGGCAATTTATGGGCTGAACTGTTGTCAGTAAACATGCAATTTATTTTTCTGTATGAGAAGATATGAAATTTCACTCTAACATATATAACATATGTATATTTTTTCCTATAAGAATGAATAGCATGAAGAATTGCAGTCTCTTCTTTTGTAAATGCAGACCTTATAGCAGCTATTCACAATTTAACCCTTGATTTTAAAGTTATAGAGAGATAAAATGACTGGCAAATTTTATAAGGACTTCAGGAAAAAGTACTCAGCCACTGGCAAACAGACACATGTTTACATTTTATCCCACAGCATTGTTTTGCCCTGGGAAGTACTCAGTTTGGTGTCAAAGTCACTCTTACATCTGCTTTTCAAAACTTCACTGATGGTAAGGAACAAGACTCATAACCAAAAGGTTGCTGGTTCGATTCACTGCTGAGGCACTGCTGTCATACCCTTGCACAAGGTACTTAACCCACAATTGCCTTAGTAAATATCTAGCTGTATAAATGGATTAAATTGTAACCTACTATGTAAGTCACTCTGCATAAGAGCGGTTGCTAAATGACAATAATGTAATGTATTGCTTGATATTATCTCACACACTACTCCTATTTCCCCAAACAAATCTCATTTTATTTTTCATTTCTGCTTCAGTAGCTATTTTTACAGAGAAAAATTAGAAACATTTCAGAACAGCATGAGGCAATTGGATTCTGGTAGTAAGATATAAAAGGAAGGACCAGTGTGATATTTAACATTAATGTGTGTTCATATTACTGTGAGTGGACAAAAGTTATGTCTGCTTTTCTCTTTGTGTCTACTTTATTTCCACTTCGGAACTGCAGACTGGATGACACCAGTTTATTTACTCTGACACGTACAAATACAAAACTCTCAGTCTTTGGACACCTGTCACATAATGAGATGTCCAGTTACCTCCTTGTCAAACCTGAGGACCATACTTTTACATTGAATGATGTATTTATACAGAGATAGGTGAAGGAGAAGTCAAATTCCAAGGAGAAGAGTCAGAGCATTTTAACATTCTCCAAAGATGGGAATATGTCACATGATGTCATTGCCATGTGTCACAGCAATGCCACATTTTTTATTTCCCAAAGGGAACTTGTTCAGTCCTGTGTTGGCTCTGTGTTTGTTTACCAAGAGAAAAGGTGCTGGCATGTTTAGCGGGAGTCCAGGCCAGGGACAATACCTCATGTTCTTTTTCTTTCACATCCTCCAGCTGGTTGGGGTTCACCTCAGATCACAACAACACATGGATTTCTTAGCTGATATCTGTTGAATACTGTTATCCGCTTCGGTTAGGATCAGTGCAGCATATTCCTCTCCAGTGTCTATCTCTATTGATTCTGATCCTTTTTAACTCACTCTTTGAACTTTAGAGTAGAGAGAGTTGGGCTCTCACATCTCTCTGTTTCTCACCTCTGTGGACAACTCTTGCGTATGCAGTTAGTGATGATTCTGTAGAGGCCTTTGAAAGCAGTAGTGTGGTGTAACAGTAAGGAGCAGGGCTTGTGACCCAAAGGTTTCCAGTTCAGTCCTCAGATGGGGAGCTGCTGTTGCACTTTTGGGCAAAGTACTTAACCTGAATTGCCTCTGTAAAATATCTGGCTGTTTAAATGAATGATTTTCCATTAATGTAAATGGCTCCAAATCAGAGCATTGGCTATGTAAGAGTCTGGACTTCATTCTGATAAGAGTTTAGATTACATTTCCAATACTATCTCTTTATTATGTGAGGTAACCGAGCCTAAATATAACCTCAAAGCCTGGCTCCCTTGTGTCTCATCAGACTATTACCTCACAGAACTACTTGAACTTACTATGAGATTAGATCTACAGGACGGGGGGATTTGCACACAGCCACAGTGCCAGCACCTCTGTAGTGGAAATGAATTTAAATCAAACAGGGTGTAGTTTCACCAGCAAGCCTGTTGTGGTTCTTCACTCCTAAATGTCAATGGTAAATTGCCTTTTGCCAATTAAATCAACCAAGATATTTACTCATGGATGCAGTGTTTTGGGAATTGAGTCAACCTCGTTGCCTCCTTCAACTTCGCCAGTTTTTCCGTTGAGGTGAAATCAGAGTGTACATTTGATTTCCTTGGATTCCTATTGCTGTCAATCATGCTGGGGTTGAAAAAGTGGGATCAAAGCTGCTGTGAAAAAGACTTACTCATAGTGTCTTGAAGATGGTCAGAGTGCCTTCAGTGCTATTGTGGGTGGCTTCACGCTGAAGTATTCCTGCATTTCCCCATTGGTAGGTTATCCCCAACTGGAAGGAGCAGGAGTGGGATCCCCTTCATCCTGAAAACTATGCCGGAATCTTCCACTTCCGCTTCTGGCTCTTTGGTGAATGGATGGATGTGGTGGTGGATGACCGTCTCCCCACCATCAACGGGGAGCTCATTTACTGCCACTCCAAAGTGCGCAATGAGTTCTGGAGTGCCCTGCTGGAGAAGGCCTATGCCAAGTGAGCGTCATCCTGATTGCATGGACCACAGTAATGCCATGGAGCCCTTTGAACCCATGTTAATGCTAATCCAAAGGAGCCCAGTAAACCCATGCTAATACTAAACTAATGGAGCCCAGCAAACCCATGCTAATGCTAACCCAGCGGAGCCCAGTAAACTCATGCCAATGCTAACCCAATGGAGCCCAGTAAACTCATACTAATGCTAACCCAGTGGAGCCCAGTGAACCCATGCCAATGCTAACCCAATGGAGCCCAGTAAACTCATGCTAATGCTAACTCTGCATGAGCATTTTACTTAATTTCTCCTGACTGATATGAGGAGGGATCCTCATCTTTCCTCAGCACAATGATATCATTTTTCCTGTTCTGATAAGAAAATTCAATGACAGAATGACATCATTCTGTCATGATATCAGAGGGGTGTCATGTTAGTTGTTCTAATAACACATTAAGCTAAGTCCGACTTTCAAATGAACTTTGAAAGCAATGTGATCTGCAGTCAGCCTGAGAACAGTGGAATGGAGCGGGAGGATTGGAGGAGCCTCAGCAGTGACATTAAACCCACAGCGTCAGAGAGCCTCTCAATGTGGGCCACAAGCTCGCCCTTCATGAAGTGGGAATAAAGGCTTGCTGTTGCTGCATCGGCAGGCTGTCCGAGTGCTACGAGTCCCTGGACGGTGGAAACACAGCGGATGCTGTGGTGGACTTCACGGGGGCAGTGACCGAGTCCATCAACCTGAAGAAGGGGAAGTACAAGCAGGACATCCCTGCACAGATCCGGCTCTATGAGGACCTGCTCAGCGTGTTCGAAGGGGGCGGCATCATCAGCTGCTCCATCAAGGCAAGGCCTCAGTCCTGCGCATTTACAGCCAGCTGACACCATTTAAATATCATTTCTATGCAGTGGGCAGTAGTGTGGCATAGTGGTAAGGAGCAGGGCTCGTAACCACAAGGCTGCTGGATCGATTCCCCACTGGGGCACTGCTGTTGTACCCTTCAGCAAGGTACTTAACCCACAATTGCCTCAGTAAACGTCCAGCTGTATAAATGGATCACCACCACACTGGTGCACCCATTCATGTACCTACTACCTAGGTATAACTCCTTACAGCGTTGCTCCCAGGACTTGTAGGACAAGTCACTGCCACTCCTCCCAACTCTGTACCACTGCTTGATATCAAATATCACATATGTGTCCTCTACTGACATAGCTTGATATTACTATGTCAGGTGTTCTGGGAACTAGAATGTTTGAACTGTTTGGCACAGGTGCTTGAATACTGTGATCTGCATTTTTAGATCAATTGGACCAAATTAATTTCTCATTCAAAGGCAATGAATGAGTGAATGAGTGCCCTTGTCATTCTAAACTGCTGTGTACAGGGTGGAGTCAGCATTGTCTGGCTTTATAATGTGTGTTCCAGTGATTGTGCTTCTCCAACACTGCATATCAGGATTTTTTACTGTGTAGCCTATGGTGATCCTGTGGGAGTTATAATGAAGACTTGGAATTACAAAGTAAGCTGTGCCAACCTTCATAACTAGACAGTGCTTCAGACAGCAGACAGAATATTTCTTTTGCTTGGAAAGTAACATTCTCTCAGTAAACAGAATACCAGAAATATTTTACCAGAAACATTCAAAGAGGTAATTGACCTACAGTCCTGCCACACTTCCACAGAGCTCTGATTCATGTGAGAACCCATGCAATTGATGCTCAGAAAGCTTTTGAATTTCACCATCATTTCCAGGCTTACCATAAGTGACGCCTCTAGATATAGTGTAAACAAATTTAGCAAACCCTCAGCGCAGTCAGGCCATGCACCATAAGTACGTACTTTGAGTAACATCTGTAAACATTGGGTTTCTCGGCCACTGATGTGCACATATATTGTGAAACATGAAAACACCAATAAACATACTTTGTCAGCAAACATTACAGAACACCAGACGACCTCATCCGAGTGAGGGATATGCACATTTTTGCAAAACGCAACTGATAAAGGAGAAAAAAGATGAGGCTTATAAATTTTAGACAAAAGTTTCCCATGTACCATAACATGGAAAGATCGGCCTCAGAATGGAGGAATTCAGTAATAAAAGGGAACATTTGAATTCTCAACACGTCCATTAGGGAGGAGTTCACATGACCCTGAGTTTCAAAGGGCTGGCAGTGCAGACTGATCTCTGTGGGAGTGGGGTGGGGGTGACCCCTGTCCCCTTTCACGTCTTGCCTCAGGCTTCCCGGGATGATTTTGAGACCCGCTTGCCCAGTGGCCTGGTGAGGGGCCACGCCTACTCGGTGACAGCGGTGAGGAAGGCGCGGATTGGCCACGGGCAGCCGCCCTTCCAAAGGCCCGAGAAGGTGTTCCTGATCCGGATGAGGAACCCCTGGGGCCGGACAGAGTGGAAAGGACCGTGGAGTGATGGGTGAGGGCAGACCGCTGCTGCAGAGGACGCGACCGACGCCCCCTTGGTGCATGCCACCACGCCAAACATGTTCAATGCCCTGTCCATCTTTCCCTCAGTCTCTGTCTCTCTCTTCCAAATTCAAATCCAAATTCAAGTTCAAAATATGCTTTATTGGTAGGACTGTTCAAAATGCAGTGCTGTCAAGGCAATTAATGCTTAAAAATTTGCATTCATTCATCAGCACATTCAATTTATGTAAAATAACTAGCAACTAAAACGATTAATAATGTAATGTAAAATAACTCGGAGTAATAATGAAAAATCTCTCTTTCTGTCTCACTGTCTCTCAAGCTCCCAGGAGTGGCAGAGTGTTAGCAGCGTAGAGAGGAATGCGATGGGGATCACAGTGGAAAACGATGGGGAGTTTTGGTGAGTATAGAAGTTGTGTGACTGTGGGTTCTGAGGTGCGTGTGGGTTCTGGGGTGCATATGGGTTCTGAGGTGTGTGCAGGCTCTGAGGTGTGTACAGGTTCTGAGGTGTGTGCGGGTTCTGATGTGTGTGCGGGTTCTGAGGTGTGTGTGGGCTCTGAGATGTGTGAAGGGTCTGAGGTGTGTGCGGGCTCTGAGATGTGTCTGGGCTCTGAGGTGCGTGGGGTTCTGAGGTGTGTGGGGTTCTGAGGCGTGTAGGGGCTGTGAGGTGTGTGGGGATTCTGAGATGTGTGTGGGGTTCTGAGGTGTGTGGGGGTTCTGAGGTGCGCCTGTTTCGCGGCAGGATGGCGATTGATGACTGGTTCGTGCACTTCACGGATGTGGACGTGTGCCGCCTTATGAACACATCCTTCCTGAGCTTGAGCAAGACGTGGCACGAGGCAGTCCACTTCGGCAGCTGGACCCAGCACACCAACCCCCTGTACAACCGCTGCGGGGGTTACTCCTCCATCCTGCAGAACCCACAGGTACCCCCCTCCCCTCCCCTCCCATCCCCCCCTCACTGCTATGGTGCTGAAATCATGTCAGCCTTCCCACATGACCGAGGTGCTGAAATCAGGTAACAATCCCTATAACAATGGAGGAGTCACGTTTCAGTCCTCCATCCTCCTGATGGCGATTTTATCAAATATGTAAGCTGCCAAGTACTTAATTATTAATGGTTATTCTAGTGCCCAGTCTGCTTATGAGGTGTCTTGTGAAGCAGTTCCTAATCAGGGAACTGATTAATGACCCCGTGAACATTCATGTATTGAATTCTGAATTGTCTGCTAAAAGACAGAAGACATGTGTAGGTGTAAAAGCAAAGGTAACTGACACATGACACATGTCCTGCAGCTCCTCTTAAACGCAGTGATGGGATGTGTCACCCACATACAAGTACATCCATCATTGTGTGTTAGCAGTACTTAATTGTGCTAATTTTTCAAATTCATTGTTTAAAGAAATCATTAATTAGAATGACAACAATTTTTACAACAGAAAAAGGTGGAACTTCATTCTTTGCTGAAGTTTAGTCAGAACCAGGGGGCTGCTGTTATGTCACAATGTTTCAAATTATTTTTCATATGTAGTGCAACTGCAAGACCAAGACACGAACACAGAATGAATTTATTATTCCTTCCATTTGCATAATCAAGTTTATACTTGATAGTCTGACTATTTATGTAACTGTTGCAACACAAGTTCAAGTCATTCCAAACATTAATCACAACTGATTTATATTTTGTTTCCACTGTAAAATTCCAACCCTTGATTTTGACAAATAACTTTTTAAATGACCCAATAAGATTCAAGGGTCCTGACAATGTAATCTGAAGAGGAGGGACAGAATTTCAGGAAGACACATGCCAAAAACACATTACTGTCTATGAGTTGAGAGATGTGAAGGATTTGAAGATTAAATATGTTTAAAAACAGACTCTGTATGTGAACCACCAAAGAGGCACACGTGAGGATAATGTGATTCAATGCTAGATCCTTAATTCAGTAGTTATTTTCATCACTGAAAGCAATGCTGTGCAGTTTGCAAAGCTGATTCAAATTATGTATCACTTGCGGCCAAGCAATTACACAGTATAAAACATGAAGGAGATTAGTGAGAGAGGTCCATCTGAATCTGAAAGTGTTGATGAAGTCCACGTCTTCCGACCAAGCATCCCATCTGATCACAAAAACTGTGGAGTGAATGAGAACATAGTTGTAGTAACTTGTCTTGAGCAACAGTACATACAGAAAAGCACATTATGAGTATATCATGGATTACTGAGGGAAGTAATGACAATGGTAATAACAATAAACAACAATAATGAATATTTCCAATATCTGTTTCTATCTTGTAGTCACATACTTTTTCATCGTTCTTGTTTCAGGCATAATATATTTAATTCTCTCAAATCAAAGATGTAGTAGTTAATGTAAATGTCATATAGTGCACTGCTGTTGCAGACCACCCACAATTTCGTTGCACCCCACCGTGCAATGACAATAAAGCCTATTCTATTCTATTCTATTCTATTCTATTCTATTCTATTCTATTCTATTCTAGTGATCTTTATGGACCTCTACACCACAGAGGAACTGGGGCAGTTTTTGTGACTGTTTACTGCAAGATGTGGAATTCTTGCAACAGCAATTGAATCTCACTGAGAACACAGAGCAATCAGAGAGACGTAAATGGAACATTATTTTCTGGCCTCGGGAAACAGTGGATTAGACACTAATAATGGCTTGTAAATGAAAATATCCATCACTCCACTGCATAAATCCAGAGACTTTTATGTAGGACCAGTTACGCATAATACTTTAGACATGGATTTGTCTTCTTTGAAAATAACATGAGACACACTTAAAAGAGTTTGAAGACTTCGATTCTTGTAATCAAACAAAGGCTCTCCATCGGAATGTTTGTACTTCGCTTTTTAAATTCACATTAAAACACATGCGTGCCACATTGCCCTGGGTGATGAATTAGATTCCAGATTTGGCAGACATTTGATCAAAATGGTTTTTCATGCCATGAACCTACTGTCAGGGAACAAAAGAGAAATGTTTTTTTAAGGTATGAAAGAAAAACTACAAAGATAGGGCAGATTAACTAATTGCAAATTAGAAGACAAGCATTACCATGTGCTTATTAGCTGAAGTGATCTTTCTTAGTGAATTCTTTTTTATCCTAATATTTAGTAGTCAACAAATATGCACTAAGTATGCATATTTGGTGACTGCAAGCATGTAAGATAATGCATTAATATGACTAATGTAACACTGTTGAATGTAAATGGCTTATATGATACAACTGAAAAAACATAAGATCTCTTTTTACCTCAATAACTACACTTAATGGAAAAATCTGGCATTCAGAAAGGTGTGGGCTGGAAAAACAAGGAGCCCAGGATGCAAAAATGCTTTTGGAAAACTGTAAACAGGCAGAATGAGGGGGATTTATTTTTACCAGTGTATTTATCTGTGCTGCAGTGGGTGACGCTTTTTCCTGTCGCCTCCTTAAGGGTTTAATACACGGTTTACTTACTGTTGGATGTTTGCTGCATATTTCCTGTAAAAGGGCCCAGTATTTTGTTAGTTAATTCAGTAACCATCCTGCAGATACAAAAGACTCAAATGTGATGGTCCTTGAAATATTTTATTTGAATTTTTTAAATGTTTGCTATGCTTAGCAGTCAATGAAAACCCTCTTTGTAGATGAGGTGAACTTTAAAGATTTTTAAGGTTGTGTGACACGGCTGTGTTGGGCTTGATCAAATTTCTTTTTCAACAGAATAGGAGGTAGTCTGGCAGGTATTCCATAACCTCTCATACCGCAATCCTCTCTGTGTTTCCACGGTAGTTTGTTTTTGACGTCACAAAGGCAGAAGATGAAGTCCTGATATCCCTTCAGCAGCGGGACAGGAAAATACATGCCCGTGCTGGCCAGGGGAAGAACCTCACCATTGGCTTTGCTGTTTTCAAGGTAAACACAGTGGGAAGACTCAGAACAAACCGTTTCAAATGAGAGTGGGCTTCTGGCCTGGTCAGGGTTGTCAGGTTTGCCTTTTAAAGCCGGAGAGACTGGATCATGGCATTACTGGGAGATTAGGTTATTTTGGTATGTTTACTTTTTAACAAGATGCAGGAAATGAAAAGTTAATCACCAAAATATACACACAATGTGATTTATGACATCATTACCTTAGTTTCTGATTTTTTTTTTTTGCTATAATCCCTGGATGTACAGTGTAGCACTGAGATTGTGCAAAATCATGTCTAGTTTTTTTCATAGTTAACTAGATTAGCTCCTTATTTGACCTTGATTGGTATCATTATGCCAGTGCCATTTAACAAATGCATCACATGATCACATGAGGTTCCAGCAGTAAATTGTGCAGTAAATTATTTCATCCGCGTAGTCTTTTTAGTCAGGAGCAGTGCTGCCTTTCTCGGTAGGATGATTTTCTTTATAACTGAAATTACATAAATCGTTTTCCCCTCATCAGACATTACATTTATATATTGTGTTATTTTATAAACATGTCTTAAATTTATGGGATCTGTGACCAGACTGGAGCCTTGTGATCATCGTTTTAAAAGGCTTGTCAAAGATGTATTTTATATGAATATTTTCTGATCTTGGAAAGACGAATGGTTCTTTTTAAAAATTAAAGCTCCAAAATAAGTCTACATGAGCATAAACAATATTAAGTATGTAATTTGAGAGAGACAAAACATTTTTATTATTGTCTGCACTGATAGGCGCTGAAGAGTTTGGATTCAGATGTATTTACCGTGATGCTTTTTGCTTGGAGTCTGCGAGCTTGTCTGGCGGTCCTGCTTTCGGCATGACGGGAGCTCCAGCTGGTGCGGTTCACCAAACAAGGGGAAGCTCTCAGCTGCTGCGGCAGACACCAGACACGCCTGTATTTGGCTAAAATCAGAGGTTCTGTCCGTTCCTTCCCACCTAATTTAGCAGAAGTCAGGCAGGGCTGCTCAAACTCCTGACACTAAATTACTATGTGCAGACCGCAGGTTCACTCTGGGGTGAAGTATTAGGACTTCGACAGCACCGGTGATTAGAAGTGATTAATAGTTGCTGATTTAGTGGCCTGGCACATGAGCTGTGGAAAGAGAACTGCGGAAGTGTCGGGGAGGATTTAATAAAAGTTAAATCTGATCGCTTTTAAGATAGGATCTTTGAATACGTTTCCCTTTGAAATGGCAAAGATGATAACAGCTCAGCTGGGTTATGAGAGGGGTTATGGAAATACAGCAGGAAGACCATTTTTCTGATCCGCGTATCAAAACAGCCTTGTCCATGGATCAGCGAGTGCTAGAACGGCGAGTTTTTTTCTCCTGCCTTTTGCTGTGCTTAAGGTGGAGATCAACAGAACCTACAGGATGCATGCCCTCATAACCCAGCCCAACGTGGCCATATCCACCTTCATAAACGCCCGGAGCGTTTTCATGAGAAAGTCCCTTCCGCGGGGCCGCTACATCGTCATCCCTTCCACGCACATGCCGCGGGACCTTGGAGAGTTCATGCTGCGGGTTTACACGGACACAGACTCAGCCTGCAGGTAATAGCGTGTCGACATATGCAGCCGTCACAGATTCCCCCTCTCTCTATCTTTGCAGACTAACCAAGCATGCTGGAAAAACCCTGTATTTACAGCTGGTGTGCTGCTATGCTGCACATTTGAATTTACACCCTTTTTAACTTACAGTATTCATCACAGCACTGTGAGAGGCACTAGGTCATGGTCAGTGTTGCTCAGTGTGTTCCAACATTGCTGAAATATCATTACATGCACTTTATACTCTTACTTTCTAAGAAAGGAAGAGTATAAAGTGCAAAGAAAGTCTGCTAAATAAGACAGTCTGCTAAATAACTGATGTATCAAACAAGATGTATCAAATTCCACTGATGCATATGACAGCATTGGATAATATTACCAGGGACAATCACAAGTATCCAAAATGGAGCCTCTGCTAGAGGTTGATAAAACACTCAGAGTCATGCTGTATATTTCAATCAGAAATGACAAGCTATATATGGAAAATGAGATGTTGAGAGCATCAGTGTGCATTCTTCTGTGTGTCTTCTGTTTTATTTTAGCTTGTTCCCTTAGGACGGGTAGGGCTGAAATGGGGACAAGCAGAGTTGATTGACGTGTAACTGTAGTCAGTGAATTTTAAGCAGTATTGACTCACAAAGGCTGTGGGTTTGAGCCCCATCTGTACCCTTGCACTTCAATGTGCTCCAATGAGACTAAAAGTGGATGTTGTGGTGTCTTTTTGTATGAAGCTGTCAGGAACAGCTGCCGGGTACTTTGTCACTGGCAGTTTGCGAGTTATTTCCATGAGTCTCTGCTTTTTGCTTTCATTGGGGTGTTTCTGGGGTGGTAATTGGTTAGTGGACTCATTTTGAGGTGGGATTGTGCCAGTTTGACATCAATGTTAATGTACTTGTTCAACACTATACTGCTCTTTTACCGCTCACATTAGCTGGAGACAAAGTGCCATTTCTCTCTTGCCCTGTATGATGCAGTTTTTCAAGATATTGAGAATGCAATGTTGGTATGATTTGTAGTCCAATGACACATCTAAAATGATGCCTGTTGGTCTTGCTTCCATCATCTGCTCGTTCTGAAATTGTACACTATCCATTGAACATGTTGTCAGAGAGTTGCCCTACATAAGAGTGTCTTGTAATGTAATCCTCCAATAGAGAGCTGACTGAAGACAAGCCCAGAGTGAGATGCTGGACTGCATGTCTGGGGTACCCTCGCATTGTCACCCACATCTATGTCCATGGAGCTGAAGGCTTGCAGAAGCAGCACCCCTCTGGTGGTGAGAGTTGGAATTACATTGGTGACTGCCCCACACAAATCTGAGGGCTTCATTACTTTACATTATTGGCATTTAGCAGACGCTCTTATCCACAGCGAGTTACATAGGTTATACTTTTTTACAATGTTATCCATTTATACAGCTGGATATTTACTGAAGCAATTGTGGGTTAAGTACCTTGCTCAAGGGTACAACAGCAGTGCCCCAGCAGGGAATCAAAACGGCAACCTTTCAGTCACAAGTCCTGTTCCTTAACCACCATGCTACACTACCATCCTGGCTTCAGTTTCTGCCAGGAAGGGGAAATTGAGTACCTGTTAATTACCTGTACTTCAACTCCCTGTTGACACTGGTGCTAGTGTCAGAAACATGATATTTAAAACTTTTTGTCTGAGTGCCAGTATTAAGGGTTAGATCCGGTGTACTGGAATGGCCAAAGTAATCACAGAGCCCCCTTATTGCCATTACTGTTTCTCTGATGTGCAGGAGTAGACCTTTCTTGTTGTCATTGCCATTTCTCCGATGTACAGGAGTAGACCCCTATGTGATTATATACTGTGAAAGAAGTTCGGTTCAGTCTGAGGTTCAGAAGGACACGCTGGAGCCATTGTTTGACACCAGGGCCATCTTCTACAGGAAGAACCCCAGAAAGCCAATCATTATCCAGGTGAGATGAACAGTGAAATCATGTGTAAAGAAGGACACTGCAGCTGAAGTTATGACTGGAGGAAGAGGAGCTCCAGGGTTGATCTTCATATGGATTTATCACAGCTGTGAAAAGCAGTGTCTGTTTAAGCTTGCTGCTACTGATCTGCATGTGGAACATGGCAGGACTGGTGAAGTATCAGGATTTCTATAGTTATTGGTCTAGTGTGGTTACATCTACATATGACAAGCTTCACCTGTACCTGATCTTAACTTCACTGCTCTGTATGGTTTTATGATAGACCTTGACCTAGTCCTAGACCTTAAAACCAAATCAGAGTAATGATGTATAAACTTTGAAACTTATGTGGAAAAGCACTTTGCCCTGTGCAAGCTCCTGATCTGGTGTACAAACCTTTCCTGGTTGCCAAGCCACTGTATTACAGGCTTGAATTAATGGTAAGATGCATGCCTATAATTTCATGTGAGAGATTGACAATGTAGCTCTCCAGATTCAAAATTGAATTGGCATAAGAAGAATGCAGAAGAATGAAGGTTTTATGTTTTAGTGGAAATGGAGGTGACTTGGTGAACCATGCGTTTTGCAGGGAAAGTGTGTTTGGGGACTAAGCTGACTGGGCTGCCCAGGGTGATGGCTGGCTTATGAGCTGTCATTGCTTTACCAGACACATCTTTTAAAATCTGTGTGTTCAGTTTGCCATCAGATTGTGATTTACAAATAAAAGATTCATAGTTGCAACTATGCAACTTTATTCATGCATGTGATCACTTCTACAAAATGCTACCTTTGAACTTTTTGAAGAAAATTTGTACAGTTTAATATAGGATGGAATGGATGGTGTTTTTGTAAATGAGGCCCATGGATTCATTAACTTTTGACACTCAGTTGAGTTTGAGCAGTTCAATGAATACTGATCTGAATTTGACATGACTTAACATTGGCTGATTATAGATAGTGATTGTTGGAACTTTCTGTTCTTACAGAAATGTGGTACTGCCTGAGCTCATGTAAACATTCAGCAGGTCCAAAATTGAGAGAAATGTTGGATTTTTGCCCTGATATTTCTAAGAATATATACACTTTTTGGAACTTATTCATATCTATGCCTCTCACATCATGTCTGACGTCTTCATTGTTTCTCAGGTGTGCAGGCATATCGGGTTGTAGGAGGTCTGATGTCTCAATTGTGCTTCTAGGTTTGGGACAGTAACACAGTGCAGGACCAGTTTCTGGGGCAGGTGGTCCTGTCTGCCTCCCTGAAGGACTCGTCGGAGCCACAGAGTCTGCAGCTTCACAAGCGAGGCCATGAGATGGCCGAGGAGATGCCAGGCACCATTAGCCTCCGGGTGGTCACCTCCAGCCAGCTGACGGCTCTGTGACATCTATAGGCCGGCTTCGCCCATTTCCTGCAAGCTTACCATACCAGGCTCCACCACCTCCAACCAACTGTCATGCATCATGAAGCCTGAGTCTCCCCCTGGCTGACTGATACACGCTTCTACACCAGCTTTGACCACCTTGGCCCTGCCTATCGCTAATCAGTGTTATATATTTGATCGCAGCCAGCGAAGTTATGGGCAGATATTTAAGGATGGATTGACTTTTCCAAAGATCCCTGAAAGGGTAATGGGCTGGGAATTTCTTAGCCTCAGCATGAGACCAAATGATTCTTCTCTTAACAACCAAATCTCCAATCTATACCGGAATAATTCTACTGACATAATCACTGCAAAAAGACTATGGATTTACTTAAAAGCCTATGTATATTAGTGCTGTCAAAACCAGTCAAAAATGACGTTTGATTATTCCTTCTAAAAAAACACATAGGTTCGAACCATTCGAATATCTATTTTTGTGCATTATATCCATAAGGCTGTCTTCACACTTAGTCCATTTTGCTGGGCCGAACTCAAGTGCGATTATTCCATGCTCCCCTTGCCCCCGCTGGTCTCCTTTCACATTAGGCTACATTTTTTGGTTGCGAACCCTGGTCTGTTTACATCATCAACACGTAAGGAATGTGCAGCTTTTATTTACCAGTGCCACAGGCATTGATGCAGGCAACGATGCAAAAGGGAGGCAAAAATGGAAAGCCACATTATATTTGTTTTCTTATTCATCTTTTTGTCAATATGATGTCAGCACCAAAATAACCGTGTTGGGTATTTTCACTAGGCCTATGCCATAAATGCGTCCCATTGTCTTAAAATGATGCAAGCTGCTCAGATAAGGTTTTTTGCGGAGACAGGCGGCAATGCAAAATAAATTTGCAGCTTTGCTTGCAAAGAATACACGCATACCCTCAAGGTGAGCGAACAGTGTGGCTACCTGCAATTATTACCCGAATAGTTTTTAGATGCAACGTAGCTGTCCTCTAGTCACTATTTTTAAGATTGTTAGCGTTTTTGAAAATTGCATGCACATTTCCCGCTCATGACTGTGCGACCGTCAGACAAATTACATGTCATCAATAGCGTTTACTTCCTGGTTTTAGATCAGATAGCTTTCACATCAAATGCTAACCGCACTGGAGTTCAGGTGAACCGTACCCGACCCCCGTTTTCTGGAGGACTCGGGTACGGTCCCTTGGTGCGCTCCAGAGTTTGGAAAACAGCTGTCACATCAACAAAATGAACCAACCTAACAGCCACTAACTGACGGACTCGGGTCTGCACCAAAAGCTCTAGTGTGAAAGCACCCATAAGAGAACTCGCGGGGCAGACAGCCGCGGTAGTGCTGTTTTTTTTCCACAATCGAATTACTTTTTTTTTTTTTATATAATCGAATTCAGATTTGCTGACAGCCCTAATGTATATACACTGTGTATCCTATAGTAGTAATTGGCCGGTCCAGTAAGGCCTTTTTATAAAGGAAAAACCTTTCGCAATAAATTGCAATGTTCAGGATTGTCTCCAAAAATTGAATAATTTAGCAAGCTATTATGCTAATGCATTTATATTAATGTCAGTATTTTACACTACATTTTTGCACATATGCATTCCAGTCACTTTTAAGTAGCATTTTTATATAACATTAAACCAGGTACGAGTTAATAATGAAGTATGTCATCACAAAAATAAACATTGTAATTAAACATTTCGTTGTGTCTAACTTTCATCTCTATATCTATTTCATGTCTATAACTCACATATACACACAGTTTACAAAGTGTATACTGTATTGTAAAATAGCTAACTACCTAATATTCATTGTAAAAATCTACTAAACCACACTAAAATGTAATGCGGCAAAAACTAAGCACATTGACCACAAACTTATTCAGGATACTTTTTAATTTTTTTTATTTTAGTCCAATTTCAAAACTGCAGGTTTTTTTCTTGTTTTATTACACTCAAGACACAGCCATGCACAATTCCAAAAATTCTATTGCTTTAACCACATTTAAAAATAGCTTATCGAAAACAAGTTTTTTTTCTCCCTTTCACACTGTTTTATTCTTTTTTTAAAATAGAAAAGAATTTAAAACAAAATCTGCCAAGGTTGTTTTTGTCAAGTTAAAATAATTTAGAAAGATTATTCAGTTTTTTTTGTCTTAGTAAGCTTCTCTAGATGTGCGTTTGGAGAGGAACTTCATGTTCATGTTAAGCTTACTGGTGTAGGTGTGGTGGAGAAACAGGACCGTACGAGGAACCTCTGCAGGACGTGTGCCTCAGGGAGTGAGTGTTTGTGTTCCCCACGGAGTGGCCTCACTGGCCCACAGTAAACCACCCTTTGCATGTGAGAGGACTCAGTATCACAGTTCCGGAGGGCTGTCTCCTCGTATTACGTAAGGCTGCTCTCCTTTTCCAACACAAAGCCTACAGATGCTCCTGAACGAGGGGATCTGACAGTGCTTCTTATAAACCATAGAGTGGGGCAAAATGTCTCCAAATACATACGTACTGCAGAGCTGTGTGACGCTTACAGCTGAAGTTGAGTCAACTCAACAGTTGAGTACAGTCGAGTCTTTGAAATAGGTACCTACTACATTTGTTCATATGAAAACTGTACTCTTACTCTTGCACACAAGTAGTAACCATCACAGAGTTACCTGTGAGCATGGAGCCATAGGTGGAGCGGGATTGATGTCCATGGCCTTGTGGTCCCTGGCCACTCCTGTGTGGCAGGGGTACGCACCAGCCCCGAATCGGGCCTGGAGGACTGCTGCAGACCTGTCGCAGTGGTGCTTGGGGCTGGTTGAGGTAGCTTCCAAGACGATGTGCTATCTCTCATGGACGGGTGCACGAACCAAGCTCACTCTCAAGCTGGCATGCGTGAATCCCGCCTCTCGGGCTCACAAGGGCAGACCAGCGAGAACGAGCGTGAATGAGCTTAGAATGGTGGTATAGCGTGCAAACGCATAGGGCCGGATGTTGTGCGTTAAGTGAACTACATAACCGCTGCACACATACCTGCAGAGAAGTCTTCAGCTGCTCTAAGGATTCCTTCTACATTCAACTGACAAAACTGCTAGCTAACTGAAGGAACAGATGTCACAGATTACAGGGCAATCTTTGTTTTAGAGAAGAACCGACATTGCCAATTGGTACAAACTGTGGATAAATATTACACTTTGAGTTGTGGTCTTCTTTAATCCAGTCCAGTGGTTTGGCCTTGCTATGGTGTTCACTCAAGCTTCCATTAAAAAAAAAAATAAAATAATTCGAAAATGACCGAATTTAAGCAAGTAACAACTTCAGCACTCCTCTGTGACACATAAAATAAGGATACAATCACAACAGGACACATAATCACTTCTCAGTACCTGTGAATCTGAAATTAACCCTTAAAAACATTGACTCTTTAGATTTCCCAACGGAACCTCAAGGAACAACGAGCTACTCAGACAGAAAATTGTAACTTGAGTTCTTTGAAAAACAGCACCCCTTGTAAAAAGTTTATACATATTTAACAGAGAGAGATAGACATATTCACAGAGCAGGCTTCCCCTCATCCAATCATGGAACTCACCAGTCTGAACACATGGCTTATCATAATGCACATAGGACCTCCTTTAAGATTCATGTGTTCCCTAGTTGGAAAAGACATGTTCATGGTTTTATCTCTTTGTAAGATCAACAGAAACCTATTCTATCCACTGTATGCGGGCAAGAGGTACTTTGAGTGGACTTAAGAATTTTGTAGTTAGCGGTTAACATTAGCTTAGCTTAGGTGCAGTCCTGTCACATCCTTTTTAAATGCAGGACTAGCTTACCACACGCTGTACAGTTATAACCTTCAGGTTTCTGGCCATTGCCTTGATAACATATCATCTCTCAATAAAACAGGCAAAACTCTGAACTCTTCAAAAGGAGTTAGGCCACTTTAACACCCACACACACAAACGCAAACACACAAACATGATGTCCATCAATCTCAAAACAGCAGATATGATCTGGTCCGTTATATGGAGCCACCAGGACATGATCATGCAGTTGCATTGCGGGTCCAGAGTTGTCATGGTAACATGTTCAGCATTAGCGCTCCACATTTTCAAATGTTTCGGCGTGGTCTGGCTGTGGTTCACTCATGACTGCGCCTGTGGCCTGAGAGGGTGGGATTGGAAGGAGGAGGTTTGCCAACGTCAGCTTTTCCCATTTCCTCTCTAGAATCACTTCCTGGATCCAGAGCGTTTCTGGGAAATGAAAGTTTTTTCAGTCGCGTTAGTGGGCACAGTTTTCAAAGCCGGCCTCCCAGTTCTGAAAGACGGCCCATTTCCATAGCGCTTCGAAAGACTAAAGAGGGGTCGTTAAGGGGGAGCCAGAGCACGGCAGCCCCTTGTGGAGGGAGCGTGTTTGTCCTCAAGCTGTCCCATCAGCACAACGACCCCCCTCGCCCCCCACCCCAGGAGGTGAAACAGGCCCGAGCACTCCCGGTTGTCTCCGAGGACGGCCGTGGCCCTTCCCCTTAGCGACTGCTGTTCTTGATGGCCTCCTTTGCAGCCACAATTAGTGGAGTCAGGCTGGACAGGGGTTTGGCTAACTTCAGGAATGGGTGCTGGAAAGATCACAGAAAACAGCTGTAGTCTTGCAAGCAAACAAAACCATTGCCATGCTTTAATCACTAATAACTGGGAGCCCCATTTGCTGTAAATCTCTTTGAGGGCCAGGAAAACCTCTGCATAAACGTGATTCATTATGAATACGGTAATTATTATTGTAAGAATTGCACCATGGCCCTGGAAATGCAATTGGGTTGTGAGGTGCAGATCTTCGACCTTCAGATCCAGAGTGCTCTGCTTTAACCACTATACCACCTCCTGTAGAGCAGTACATGAACACAGTCCACAGAGACCGTGTTGTCTTACATCACTACCCACACATACCAGCAGGGGTCACTGTTTAGCTACAAAACAAACTCCAAGCGCACCTACGGTATATCACTGGTGGAAATAGCCAATGTTTCACCGCTACGGGCTCCCGCTCATGGTCAGCTGATGGCACAAATGGGGGCAGAACCTGGGCCTTGAGCCTTTACCGGCTGAATCACTCAGGAGCCCTTGTATGGTGTTTTTTGACGCAGAGAGGCAGATCTACAGCCTTGCGCTCCACAGTGTACTGCCATAACCACTAACCACCACTAACCACCTGAAGCAGTGACAGGTGGGGGGGTACCTGCAGAAGCTCCTTGGCTGAGCCCCTCCTGTCCACATCCATCTCCAGGCAACGGTTGAGGAAGTCACGGAACACAGTGGACAGCCTCTCAGGGTTCTGGAGCTCTGGCGTCCCGTTGGTAGCAATCAGGTACAGGGCCTTGCAGGGGTCAGAGATCAGACCAAACTCAGCCACTCATTCTTCCCTCGTGTTCTTGTTTTTATGTAGGCCAAAACGTTAAACTGTGCCAACCTCTAACACACATCTAATGATGCTCTTATCAACACTAACACTTTTTTCCTGCCTGAAATCACAGGCTCTGACAGGCTGGTAATTTTGAGCCCCATAATGTACATTTATCTGATGTGGCAGCCACACAGGCCTGATGCCCCAACAATGCCACGACCGCACACCACCACACATGACCGCACAGGGCAATCAGCTCTAAACGCCATCGCCATGGTCCACTGCATCTACAAAATTACACGCCGCCTCCTTGTGGTTAGGATCACGGCAACAAGATAAATGGCAAATATTTTCTCAGGCCCCAGCATGGAGCAGGCCCCAGTTTGGAGTAGGAGGCGACCTTTTGGGAAGCAGGCCGAGAGACCCTGGAAAGAGAGCACGTGGCTGCTCTTACCCTGAGTGGGTTCTCGTTGAGGTAGGGGGGCTCCCCCTCCACCATCTCGATGGCCATGATGCCCAGCGACCAGATGTCCACCTTGGGGCCGTAGGCCTTGCGGGTCACAACCTCGGGGGCCATCCAGTAGGGGGTCCCCACCATGGTGCTCCGCTTGTTCTGCTCCGGGGTGATCTGGGCGCAGAAGCCAAAATCCGCTATGGAGGGGAGGGAGGAACACAAAGTCACCCTTCATCATTTCACACAGGCTTCCCGAGGTCATGGAAATCCTGGAAAAGCCATGGAATTTTTTAATCCCATTTTCCAGGCCTGGAAAAGTCATGGAATTCAGTAAATTCATTGAAAGTTTTGGAAAAGTCATGAAATTTGATTTTGTCATACCAGTGGCATAGGAGACATAGGAGATAAAGTCTCTTATTATATATTTTATGGATTAATGCAAGTCACAAAATCCGATCCCTTCCGACTCCCATTAAACAGTGGTAACAGAGAGTGAGGGAATAAAACACATTTTATCCAATCTCTTTTCGTTCTCTGTGAAGCTTCAGTCTGAGCTCCACCCTCCAAATCATTCACCACATCCTCAGTAGTGTATGAATAGGAAATCTAATTTTGGTTGTCAGATATCATGGTGATCAAATTGTTCTATTTCTACGAGGTGGGCATATTCTATTGAAAACATCAGTGGCCAAAGCCTTCTCTGGATTTGTCTGATAACAATGTGACTGACAGTAAATGCTAGCAATTTACTGTTGTTTAACTGTCATTTAATAATTAGGCCCAACCTGTGGAGTAAAGTACGCAATTTTGTGTACTTGTAGGTGGGTACAGGTCATGGAAATTTCATTAAAGGTCATTGAAAAGTCATGGAAGAGCTCCCGAGTGGCTCAGTCGGTAAAAGCACTCGTTCTGAGTGTAGACTGAACACCGGTTCGATCCCGGCCGTGTCACTAGCCGACAGTGACCGGGAGCTCACAGGCGGAGCACATTGGCTTCGTTCCGCCGGGGATAGGGGTGGGTACGACGGCAGGGGCTTCGGTCCCATTAGCAACAGTGACCCCTGCTGGTCGATCGGGCGCCTGTGGTCCACGTGCCAAAAGCTGCATATGAAATGTCTTCCTCCGACTCATCTCTGTGCTAGCTTGGCTTGTGGACCGCAGAGCGAAAAGAAGCAGAGGCTGACATCACGTGTCTCGGAGGGCACTTGCTCTCACTCTACCGGATTGACAGTGGGGGTTGCGCAATGGGACCGAACATCGTTGACTAATTGGGCATTCCAAATTCGGGAAATTGGCCATTCCAAATTGGGGAGAAAAGTGGAAAAATGACAAAAAAAAAAAAAAAAAAGTCATGGAAAAGTTTTGAAATCTTGTCAGTGAAAATAGGTGGGAACCCTGTTCACAGGACAGCGAGTGACCTCTACCAGATGTGGGCCTGTTACCACAGAGCACTAAGGCTGCAAGCAATCAAGGATTTCCATACATAGACTAACCTTTAACCCTGTTCTCACCAGTAGAGGGAAAAGAGTGGCATCCTTATGAAACCAAATAGCAATTTCCTATTTATTTTATACACCTACCCACTGTAACCCACCCACTGTAAGATTCTCCTTGTTTTCCATGAACTACATAAGAATACAGAACATATGACAAGCATTCTTACAGGCAGTCCTCCATGCGCAACACCTTACAAAAGCCATCACAATAAGGCTGAAGCATGAAACAAAAGACATTGAGCTCTCTCCTCTCTCACTTACTCAGTTTGACAGACCCGTCCATTCCCAGGAGAATGTTGTCACTTTTGATGTCCCTGTGTATCACCTGGTTGGAATGCAGGAAGTCCAGAGCCTGGAGACACTACGGGAGGGGAAATGGGTCATTTGGAAAATGCTCCCTTCATTGGGTAGCAGTGCGCATCCAATTACTGCATTTAACAAAGTGGAGTTTGGCCAGGCCTTTAACGGCAGTGTGCAGAGCAGCAGGCTCCGCCCTCACAGGTGATCCATCACCAAAGCCCCGCCTCTAGCAGTGGGCAAATGTAAAGCGGATGAAGAACAGTAGACTCCACCCTTACAGCCGATCAGGCACCGAAGTCCCACCCATCCACAGATGGAAGAGGTATGGCCCTCATCGGTGAGCCCTACCTCTCTACAGACCGCTGCGATCTGGCCCTCGTCCATGCAGGTCTCGGTCACCACATCCGTCAGGGAGCCACCAGCCAGGTACTCCATCACCACCCACAGCTCGTCCCCCACCAGGTAACTGAGGGGACAAAGAGGCGACACTTGCTCCCACTCTCTGACGTCACGTGTGCAGGTGTAAGTTCCACTGACTGGCAAAACATGGTACTCTCCATGCATAATGTAACCATCCCCTAAATTCAAGTGTATAATTCAAGTGTAACACACTCCATGTATATATAAAAGGTAGTAGTCCCCTTGTATAATTCAAAACTCAAGTACAAGCAAACCAGCCCTCAATGACATTTCCAATTTGACATATGTGGGATCTAATATAGTTATATGTCAATAATGAAACTTGCTGCTTAAGGTAAACACATCTGCTGCCTAGTTCTTAATAAGGGCTCATACTCCTGGGTGAGCCTATGGACATGTGAGAGGCTGACTCAGACACTGTATTAGATTTACGAATGCAAAGGCATGTGCACTAGATAATAGTCAGACAGCCTCAAAAATGAATCCTCTAGTTAGCAGTTAAATATATTTAATAGGCCATCAGCTATTAAAATGCCTGCTTGTGACATTGCAGGAGCTGATGTAATGGGCACATTCCATTATTCTTTGGACAGAGAGAAATATTTGTCTTGGCCTGGCAAACGTTTATCCAAATCACAATCATGTGTGTGATAGCGCTGCACAGTAAATGCTTTCATCATTGCATTTTTGGCAGGCCTTTACTTTGATTTCCCACTGCCAGCATGCCCCTCTGGAGAGGTGTCTCTTTGGCGGGACATTTAGGGTCCACCATGTCATATCCTGTGGTGGTGACAGACGCACCTGTCCAGATAGTTGACAATATTGGAGTTCTTGTTTTCCCTCATCACCAGGATCTCGTTGATGATGAGCTCCTTCTTGGGCTGCTGCTGCAGGTTCATCTGCTTTATGGCCACCTGAAGACCAGATGAATTAGCGTGAGCATAATCACTACCCCCAAACACTGACCCTAGATCAGTTTGGGCTTTCTGCTAAAAGCATTTTTGAGGTTGGGATAACAGAGTTAGTTGATCCTGCGTCAGGGGAACTATTTGAGTCGCTATTTGGCTTTCTTTCAATGAAAGCCACCATTTGAGCATAAATGCTGCCTCCAAGTAATTACTCTCAAGTATTTTGTGGTTTTTGCCAAAAAAGTTTCAATGCTGCAGTCACGATTCAGCTTTGTTTGGGTGAAAGCTTCCATTTCAACTAAGGCAATGTCCCCAAGCACTGACTTTGGATCAGTTTGTGCTTTTTCCCCAAAACTGTTTGAGGTTATAGTTAGTCAGCTGATCTTGGGTCAGTGATTGGCAAGCTGTTTCAGTTTGAGCTTCAAGTTCTGATGCCACAGTGAGGAGCTTATGAGACTGCTCCCCCCGTGCATAACCCAGAACCAAATCCTCTCCTCCTTTTTTTGTGGAATTCGGCTCATTTCCCAATGAGCAAAATTCTATTCCAAAACTTAATCAATCAATCAATCAAATTTTATCTGTTATAGCACATTTTTGCTATGAAAATTCTTACAAAGAGCTCTAAAAGGAGCACAGTGCATTTTCCAGAGGGAATGGAAAAAATGTAAAAAACAGGGTCAATTGGGAAAAAACTGGAAACTGGCTGCAGGAAAGGTGGTCAAGAGACTCCTGGAAAACTCCATGTCTCTCTAATTTCAGGATGTGACACTGTCTCTTTGGCTGAAACCTCACGAGTAAATATCTTTGGACAGTGTGAGACTGAGGGAGGAGTGGGGGGGTAGAGGCTCTGTCGTGGTCCTGTCTGTGGGTGTCTGCCAGGCGAAAAGCTTACCTCCTGTCCTGTAGCAATGTCAATGGCAGTGTACACAGTCCCAGAGGCTCTGGAGGAACAGAGGAAGAGTGGCATCAATCATTCCCACTGTGCTGCTGCCAGGGCCTTTCTGATTGGTGGCACACACAGTCACTCAAACACATGCACACAACGGCAATCAACGATACAACACGATTAGCTTGGCAATATTGGTGTGAGCCGGGTGTATGGCTGGGCCAATGCACCATTTCAGCTGCTGGCCAGCAGAAGATCAAGACGGCAAGTACAGTATTGGAAAAAGACTCCAAACCATTTCAATTCATACATACAAGCTTTGGTCAAAACACAGCTACAACAGACTGGAGCCCCTAAGGTAACGCTCAGTACAAAATGAAAGTGAATCATCTCTTATTATTCATTTCTAAATTTAAGTGCATTTTCCTGGGACATAAAAGGTTTTTAAAGAGCATACACAATAACTGTACAACAAAAATTTTATGTGATCAAACAAAATAATTAAAATTCACTTTTGCATTTGCTGAAAAAGTCACTGCTTTATCGCTAAACCAACACAGAGCCCCAGCAGACCAGCCTGGTCACTAGGTGGCAGTGTTGCCCAGCATATCATGAATTCCCCATACTTGCAATTTAAAAAGGTTTGGCATGAAGAGAGACTGTTGTTTCCTGTTTATGTGATGACTAGACATAGGCTGGCTTCCAAAAGCACTAAACTGCTCTGCTTCATTCCTACATCCTCAGGTCCTGCATGACTAAGAAATCAATGACTGGTCGCCATCTTAAGGACTGTTCCAATTCCGTAGGAGACATATGAGGGAAGCCAGATGTTTCCCTGTTTCTCTTCTCTGGTGGAGGGTACATACATGTCCTCATGCAAAAGAGCTTTCAAAGGATTGTGACATAACTAAAGCCCCCACACGCATTTGTGGGATTAAGAGGGAGAGGACTGCTGTAAGGTCATATAAAATTTACCGATTGGCTCTGACTGCAGCCGATTGGCTCTGACTTCAGCTGACTGGATCTGACTGCAGCTGATTGGATCTGACTGCAGCTGACTGGCACTGGCTGCAGCTGATTGGCTGTGGCTATAGCCGATTAGTTCTGGCTGATTGGCTCTGTCTAAGATGACTGGCTCTGGCTGCGGCTGACTGGATCTGGCTGTGGCTGACTGGATCTGCCTCAGCTGATCAGCTGAGTAGTGCATGTGTACAGTCTGTGACATCTGCAGGACCCAGAGCTCCAGGTGTCCCTGACCCCAGGCTGACTGGACCGCAGTGAGCGGATGGGTTGTGTACCAGCACTACTAAATTCACTTCAGCTCACCAAGGGTAGCATGACTGAGAACTGAGTCAAAGCCCACAGCGTGTCAGTGAGCTGGGTCTAAGCCTACAGTATGTCAGTAAACTGTGTCTAAACCCACTGGATCTCAGTAAACTGGATCCAAGCCCACAGCATCAGTGAACTGGGTCTAAACCCACAGCATGTGGGTGAACTGGATGAAAGCATCCAGCACGTCAGTGAACTGGGTCTAAGCCCAGATCCCAGAAATGAATTCTTTCCTGTCGATTTTGGGTTGAAACAATCCCTGCCTGCAGAGTAGCTCTGAAGGTTCGCATACAATCAAGACAATGACAACTGAGTGGCAAGCATTTCATAAACATGCCGATCTTATTAAGATATAATACTTTGGTCCAATGGGAAACAAAAGCCCTCTTTGGAAAACATGGAGAGCAGCCCTAGGAGAATCTCTAAAAATGCCTCTGCATTCCAAAGAAGTGCTCGCTCTTTGCCTTGGATTGTACAGTGGGCTTCCGTAGGCCTTTGAAGCTCAGCTGGACGGCGCTGAGAAGGACATGGTTCGCAGATCTGATAATCCCAGCGCCAAGGATTCAGACCTTACGCGCCCGGCGCGGTGTCACGGCTCGACCGGAAAACTCAAACCAGACCCCCGCTCTCCCCCAGCAGCCCACATACCTCCCGCCTCGCCTCATTCTTGGATAAAGGTTTCATTTCCTCTCTACCCCCTTTTCTTCTCTCTCTCTTTTCTTTGCTTCTGACCCTCTTGATCTCTCGGTCCCTTTGTTTCTACATCTCTCCCTCCCTCTCTGCCCCTCTCTCCCTCTCTCCCTGTCTCTCCATCTTCCTCTCAGCAGTAGTATGTCAGAGTGTGCAAACATACCCTTGTCCAATCTTCTCGAAACGTGTGTACTTCTTTTTCGGGTCCCCCACACTCACAATGCTTCCTGGAAAAGAGGATAGAGGGGTATTGCTGGGTTAGAATGTCCCTGCACAGTCTGTGCAGCTCAGCATCACTGAATCTGTATGGCACTGCTTCACAGAGTCTATACGGCACTGCTTTACTGAATATGTACAGTACAGCCTCACCAAGTCTGTACAGCACAGCTTCACTGGGTCTGTAAAGCACAGCCTCAATAAGTCTGTACAGCACAGCCGCACCGAGTCTGTAAAGCACAGCCTCACTGGGTCTGTAAAGCACAGCCTCACTGAGTCTGTAAAGCACAGCCTCACTGAGTCTGTAAAGCACAGCTTCACTGGGTCTGTACAGCACAGCTTCACTGGGTCTGTAAAGCACAGCCTCACTGGGTCTGTACAGCACAGCTTCATTGGGTCTGTATGACACAAGCCCTGGAGATGAATGACAGGCACACAGACATACTCAGCCTCTCCAGGATCTCCTCGTCGGTCATCTTAGACTTCTTCCTCTGGCGGTCGGTGTGTCGATAAAGGGCGCTGGACACGTTCTCTGCAGGCAGGGATTCGGGAGGGGTGGTCACCTCCTTCACAGGCGCAAGGGGCGCGGCCGGCTCGATCACTGAGCGAGTGTAGATCTGCATGGGGCGGAGCACGAGTCAAACACACCCCTGCCCCAGACTCTAGTGTCCAACAGGCCTCACTTTTCAAATATATATGTTTGGCACAATAATAAATAGTATTGTTAACAAAGTATATTATACATTACACATGCTCATGTTAACACATTACATCATATGATTGTCATTTAGCAGATGTTCTTACCCAGAGCAGCTTAAATAGATTACAATTATTACATGTTATCTATTTATACAGCTGGATATTTACTGAGGCAATGCTGGGTTAAGTACCTTGTCAATTGTACAGCAGCAATGCCCCACTGGGGAATCAAACCAGCAACCTTTCAGTTACAAGCCCTGCTCCTTACTACTATGCTAAACTACCATCCTGCAATACTTATATAATACTAATTAGTACATCTGCTATATAAGACTGTTACTGAAGTTATTGCTACTGTATATGCTACATCTCTACAATACACTATGCAAGTACTGCTTATTTGCCATGCAATACTCCACTGGACTCCTCAGCAATTTCTGAGAGGTGGCAAATTTCTCCGTACAGATTTAGTGTGCTCTGGTCGTGGCGCGATGACTGGGGGCAGCTCATCGTCATCGTCCTCATCCTCATCCTCGTCCTCGTCCTCCTCTTCCTCCTCTGACACAGGAGGTGCCAGCGGTGGCTCAGATGCTGTCTTTGCTCCCTGCAGGGAGAGAATGACATGGCATCAGTGTCCCTGTGCAACAGTTTTGTGGGGCATTGAATCATTGAATTGAAATAGCATTCCTCCCATGACACTGTCCAAAATCCAACGTGACCCACATGTTGTGAGGGGGGCTGGGTTTCCTTTCCATGCAAAAAATGTTTCAGTTTCAAAGGCACATTGCAGACTGTTGCCAGAGTAATGTTACTGATCAGGCCTCTGTGTGTCCTGTGTGTGTAGCCATCTCTTTGGGATACTGTGTGCATTGCATTAACTGTGAGCGCTAGAAGCTGGTTGCAGGTGGCCAAAATGTGCTTCTTGCTCCCACCGTTCAATCAGCGGTGACAACAAGCGGTGGCAGCGGGGTGACAGAAACGCCCTTCCCCCGTCAGCACCCATCTGCACTGTGCATGCAGCTAACGAAAATGACCACCCCTCACACTTGTGCCTCTAACCAGGATCCTAGCAATGTGTGGTATTAGACACCTGTACACACGTGTACACCTGTACACACGTTTCACAAAACGGTAAGACTGGGACTGAAGCTACCCTAACAGTTTGAGAGACTCAAAGCTGAGACTAACACAGTACTAAAAGTCTGGGAGACTGAGGACTGACAATGAAATGGCATTAACAGTCTGGAAGACTCAAAGCTGAAACTGACACAGAACTAACCGTCTGGGAAACTCAAAGGTGTGACTGAATTGGCACAAACAGTTTGGGAGACTCAAAGCTTAAATAGAAATGGCATTAACAGTCTGGGAGACTTAAAGCCGAAACTGACACAGAACTAACTGCCTGGGAGACTCAAAGGTGTGAGTGAATCAACACAAATAGTCTGGGAGACTGAAAGCTGGAATTGAAATGGCATTAACAGTCTAGGAGGCTGAAAGCTGAAACTGAAATGGCATTAACAGTCTGGAAGACTCAAAGCTGAAACTGACACAGAACTAACTGTCTGGGAGACTCAACGCTGACAATGAAATGGCAGTAACAGTCTGGGAGACTCAAAGCTGAAACTGACACAATACTAACTGTTTGGGACACTCAAAGGTGTGACTGAAACAGTACTAACAGTCTGGAATTGATATTTCACTAACAGCTGGGGAGATTTGAGAAATGAAAGGATGAAAAGCAAAACAAAGTCATTTTCCTTATGATTTCACATTATTTTCCCCATTACCACACATAACACAAAACACTGCAGTTCTTTCATGATCTTAATATCACACAGGAGGACATTTACAAACAACTTGCTTGGTTCCAAAAAACTATCCTGGCTAGACAGCAAATTGGATCATTTTATAAATATTTGTCATCTCATCTCAAGGTCTGCTGAGATGACAAATAGTTATAAAATGAAAATATTTGATAGCATTTGATCCTGTTTTTTTAGCATTTTATTCTGCTTAATAAGCAAAATTCATTATACTGTGTGTGTGTGTGGTAAGGTGTACTAGACAAGGAAAAGGCTAAGAATCCTACAGATATATAATCTAACCTACCCGAAATGTCTGCAATCTAGTCTACACTTTTTATTGCTTCATACTTGTCATAAAAATAATGTAACAAGAATCAAATATCAAGCTATCCATCAAGAGTAAATCCTTAATCTGGCATGAATCATGGGTAAACACTTGCTTTGCTTAAAATCTTCTGCAGTCAATGGCATTGCAGAAGAGCGCTTTCATCAACACTGTCTAGTAGCCCTGTCGCCAAAGTGACATGATGACTGATTGGATGGAGACTCCACTCACTATTGTGTCTTCTGGCCCCTATTACACCATAGATGGCCCCCTGATTGGACTGATTGGATGGAGAGATAGCTAGCTGTCACAAACAACATAACTATGAATTAGCTGATTGGAAACTTTGGAAAGTGCAGTATTAACACTTGGAAAGTGCAGTATTAACACTACCGGCATTGAACTGTAGTTTTTGGGGCTGTCTTGACCGCTGACTAGTTTGACATAGATGACCTCACTACATCAAACCGAAAGTAAGTTTTACATTCCATCAGACTGAAAATACGGGTATATATGTGTGCCAGGAAATGACGTTGCTAGCTGTTTAGCTGGCTCACCATTTAGGTTAGCCGGATAGCTAGCTAGCGCTGTTGTTGTCAGCAAGCTTCGCTGGATTGAATAGAGCAGTGTTTCTCAATCCTACTCCTGGAGGCCCACTGTCCTGCACGTTTTCCATCTTCCCCTGCTCTACCTACCTGACTGAACTCATCAGTGGCACTTTTGATTATCTGAGCACACCTGATTTAATCAAGAGCATGTTAATCACACTAATCAGGTGTTTTTGGAGCAAGGATAGATAGAAGATATGCAGGACAGTGGGCCTTCAGGAGTAGGATTGAGAAACACTGGAATAGAGGGTGTCACTGGATACCAAATGCGAAGACGGTGCCTTTAATTTGGAAAGGACTAATGCATTTACTTGCAGCTAGCTAATTTGGCAGCTAGCTAAAAGTTTGTTAGCTAGGTTCCTTGATTTGATGACTGACGATACACTTTGTGTGTTTTTTGTAAATCTGTCCATTCATTGTAATCAAAACTGAAAATGTTCACTTTTCATGGAACTTGATCACCCAATTAGTCATGACTGGCTACTATGTCCCATTGCTGGTAAAACCCACTGTCAATCCGGGAGATTTTTTTGACAAGCATTTTTCCTCCTTGGAATGAGACAATTGATGTCAATGCCCAAATAGTCATCGATGTTCGGTCCCATTGCGCAACCACAAGCAAAGCTAGCACAGAGATGAGTCAGAGGAAGACATTTCATGTGCAGCTTTTTGGCATGCGGACCACAGGCGCCCAATCGACCAGCAGGGGTCACTGAGATGAATGGGACCGCAGCTTTTGCCATGCGGACCACAGGCCACCCGATATCCCAGCAGGGGTCACTGTTGAAGCCAATGTGTTCCGCCTGTGAGCTCCCGGTCACTGTCGGCTAGTGACATGGCCGGGATCGAACCCGGGCCGTAGCGTTCAGTCTACACTCGGAATGAGTGCTTTTACTGACTGAGCCACTCGGGAGCCCACCTGAAATGTATTTCAAATGTATTTCAATTTAACATCAGATTCCTGGCGAAGCGAAACTGGAATAGGAGACTGCAGTGGATCAAATGAAATAATGTTACGCAGTCTTTAAAAGAGCTTTTTGGTTTGCAAAGTTCAGGACTTTTGTCTGATGTCAGACTCCATTTGGACTGGGCTTTTGTGGAGCAGATACCCGGTGGTTGGCTGCTGCTGTTGTTTGTCACTATAGGATTTTTTAATGTAGGCTATGCTTTGGCTGCCGGTGTGCATTGCTTTTAAGTATGGTACAGTAAGTAATCATGGCAGTGAAAATACTGAAATAAATATTGATCAAATATTTTGGGCGGTTTGGTGTGTGTTTTGGTGGTTTTTGAACAGTTTTTGGGCTGGAAACCATCAGCTGGCAACACTGCCTGGAACACCAACCTAGGCCCCCAGAACACCAGCTGAGCTGCTCTTGCATGTCAGACAGGTCCAGGGACAGTGCTGCAGTGTCCCGTGCTCCAGATTGGCCCACAGGCCCAGAGGCTCTTGTTCACTCTGCTATACTTAAGAGGGATGCATCCAAAACCTATGGGTTCTCCTGCATAATTCAGCAATGGCTGGGCCAAAGGAACCACTACCTCACCATCTTCTGGGACCTGCTGGAGTGGAGGGGTTAATCTGGACCCTGGCAGGGTCAGCTCCTCTATAGCGACACCATTACCTCAGCCAGGAGGTACCCCACCAGTCCTGGGCCCTTCTCAACAGGACCCACCCCGACACTGTCCTGATTGGATAAGAAGCCCTGAGAAGCTGTCTTGATTGGACAGGAAGCCCTCAGGAGCTGTTGAAATTACACAGGAAGCCCTGAAAAGCTGTCCCAATTGGATAGGAAGCCCAGAGGAGCAATCCAGATTGGATAGGAAGCCCTGAGAAGTTGTCCTGATTGAATAGTAAGCCCTGAGGAGCTGTCCCAATTGGGTAATAAACCTAGAGAGAATGTTAGTGTTCTGAATAGGCAAGCACACCAGTGAACGTTTAAGCCGCCATGCTGGTATGAATCAGGGCAACCAAACGATCTGCAACCACATTAAACCAATCACGAACAGACACCGTTAACCCACTGCTTAGTGACTTACCAAGGTAACAAAGTCATAATGACTGCTGCAAGCAGGAGCCAGATCACTACCTCCTCTATCCCACATCATCTGATGAACACTGAGGTCAGGGGTCAGAGGTTTACATGAATAAGTTTGCTGTCAGAAATAGATGTCATAAAAATACCACATGAAAAAGACATGGTATTTTAAGAAAAGGCCAATGTAGCAGAAGACTGAGTATGGTATTTTCCTGTCCTTTTCAACGTAAGGGTGGTCCTTACCTTAACGGTGTTCCTTTTATTATTAATCTAATTTCTAACTAATCTTTATCACTAATCCAGTGAAGCCTATTGAAATTGAACATTTTTGGCTACAGTAATTAAAAAATTACTTGCTTTCCTTTTCAATACTTAATTAAAGTGATATTAAAGGCATCATACATTTCTGAGTCCACTTGTTGAACATCATTTGGAAGGACTGTGCAGCTGCAAAGGGGTCCTTATTTAATTTTCACAGAGAAACGAAATTGAATTGTGAAATTCTCTGCCTGAGGTTTGGAGATGAACAAGATCTACAACCATATGCTTGGGACCACTCACTAACTTTTGTGAAATAGTTACATGCCTTAGGATATGAACCTGAAATATGGTTAAAGATTTAGGAAGTACATGCTTTTTAATGCCAATCGCTCTGTCACAGTTGCTGCTTCCAAGAGGCTTGATACAGAGTTTGGTGATGGCTAACACTGATGCACTAATGCTAACATGTTTTTACTAAGAATCTCGACAGGGAATTTAATATATAGGCTCTTATGCTCTCACCCACAATGATATCAACCAAAAATCAACCAAATGCAACATGGTTAATTCTGTGTTTCCACATCCTTTCCACAGAGCTAATGATATATCGGAAGAATGTTATTAACAGAAATATACAGTGTGCACTACAACTCATTTCCCCCTCTGAACAGACCTCTAATATAAGGTTCATATGACTAGAACCAAGAGGCTTTTCTCCATGGTTTTGGCAGTTAAGGAATTGATATTACACCGACAGTGATATTGGACAGTATAAATGTGGTAACTCAAATTCTGAGCAACTGGGATATCCCTGCCCACCAGTCACTGTCGATACTGCACGGTGGGATATCTCTCTGTACTGTCAGGTGCTTATGGGATATCTCTCTAGAGAGATGTCACATACACCCAACAGTACAAAGAGATAACCCATAGACACCCAATAGTACAGAGAGATAACCCATAGATAGCCAATGCTACAGAGCACGTCCTCTGACCATAACTTGATCACATGAATGAATACGCTATTTGGCTGGTGTTTTAAGTAAGTAAGGCAAAAAAGATTAATCTTGCCATTTATGATTTTTTTTTATCACTCTCAGTTTTATTACAGTTTTAAACACTGCCAAAATAACATTTTAAGCATGAGTATGTCAAACTAAACAACTGCAAATGTCAAGAAAATTATCTGGACTTACTTTGGCAAATGAAAGCTAAATGATCCCGTTCTGATGCAAATTCCTGTTTGTTAATGTAACCTTGGCTTAAATGTCTTGGAAAGCCTCCCACCTCTCAAAGTGTCAGAGAATCATGACGATAAAGAATATAAAGCGTAACAAGGGTAAAAGTCTTCATTACAAACCATAATTTTAGCCGTTTCCACTCAATGAATCTCATGTACCGCGATCACAATTTACATTGCCAGCTCTCACTTGGACCCAACAACTGAGAATTCTCACAAAACATGCTCCTCCACAAAACAATTTTATACCGAAGTAAAATTTTTTCAAGCAAGTTTACAGAACTCATTCCAGCACCTAAGCCAGTGAACTGTCTACTAAACATGCCTCATAAAAATTTTTTTTAACAGAAAATTAGTATGCTCCATATTACCACTCCAAAAAAAAATACATACTGTACTAACATTACTACCTCTCACCTGTATCTCCTAGAATTGTGGGCAGCCTGGAGTGGCAGATTTCTTCTCTGTGATACCTGCAGTAAAATTGCTGCTCCCTGTCTAGCTGGCTTGCAGCGATCACAGCACTCTAAGTGATACTATGATGGGGCTGACCGCCTGTGCTTGGGATAAGGGGATTACCGGCACCTCGGTATTCAGCAGTGAAAGAATGTTTGGTACAAAGCTGGCACCTTTCTCCTACAGACTTGATGTACTTCCATGATGCTGAAATCCAGCCTGGAAAGAGGCACAGATTACTTTGTTTTTTAATTATTACAATTTTTTCCCAAAGCAACATCACACAATTATTATTACCATTATCACTGTTATTATTATATATCAAAAGTACTTGAACTTTTCTTCATCAGTAGTTTAGTTATCTTTTTTTCTTATCACTAGCCTGCCAACATTTTAACCAATGAAAGAAACCATTTTGAAAGAAATAAATGGCTATAGTTTGGAGGGGTTACGATCAATGTAGTTGATCAGTGTCGACTACGGCTGGGTATCGAGGCTCGGTACTTTTAAAGCACCGACCGAATAACGTCGGTACTACCGAGTATCGAAATTTGTTTACGCATTCATTTCGGTACTACATTTCGGTACTTTGTGATAAGGACTCCATATTGGCTTTCTCATTTAAGGCTTTGCTCACAAAGAAATTCTCGTTTGATCGTTCAACAGATATCAGACGTTTTTAGCAAACTAGCCAGCGTTAAATACTTGATACCCAATGTTGCTAACGGGGAGTGTGTAGGAGAATGAGCTAGCTAACGTTAGCTATACAGGACTAGGGGCTAGGTAGGCTATATTGGGGAGCTGTAAAAGAGATCGTGTATAGAGACTGGAGAGGTAGAGCGCATCAGAAGTTGCAGACACCAGAATGGAGGCTAGCGCACCGCAACATGTCCACTCCCCATTGATTATAATGGGGATACTGTCTTTTCCCACCAGACTAAGGGGATTACAGTCATATTTTCAACCAAGTTACACCCATAATGGATATAAGAATAAGAATCAAGGCGTGATTTGACTTTACACGATTCGACAACGAAGTTGTACATGAATAACTGAACATGTATAACTGAGGAATAGCCTACAAGAATTTACAGTCGTAAAGTAGCTTTAACTTTAATGGTTACTGAACTGCGTATGAACATCGAGACATACGGATCGAGCCACACTTGCCAGTCAGTGGTAATGAGCGCAGACGGTCTTGTAGCGAAGGCTATCATAAACAGTTCCCTTGACAAAGGAGTGGCCAACTACACCAAGGTTACTGACATTCCGATACGTAGATATGTAACTAGTTTCCTCATTGTTCTCAGCTAAAAATCTCAGACAAAAATAGAGCTAGCTGAAAACGTTTGTCAGTGCCTTAAAGCGGAACATTGCAGCGACTGTTGTCACTTATAATTGTGCTTGCTAGCTTGCTGGGCAGCTATATTGATTTCAGTATGATTTGTTACAAAGCTATACATATAAATGTTATTTTAATCCCTGTGAGCTGCATATAAAGCTATTACATAAAAAATTAAACGTTATTCGCTCGCTACAAATGAAGTTTTTTTTTTTCATAATCCGCATTTTCTCTGACGTTAGCTAGTCCAGGCCACACGGACTCATAAATCATTGCTAGCTAGCATTAGCTACCTACCTTAGGCATTATTGTTATAAATGGATTGAAGATATGTCTGTAAACCCCTTTGGCAGAAAAAGGCAGGAATATCCCCTTTAGGGTCAACGGAAAATTGACGCGGTGCGGTGCACTGGACGCCATGGTTTCTGCAACCTCGGCAATAAAGGGAAGCAGTTACGTTCTTTCCATATCTTAGAGTTCAGTGCTGTAAACTAGTTTATTTAGTTAACGTTAGTTGATGCAACAACGAGCATAATGAGGTACCGAAAAAAAGTATCGTTTTGGTACCGGCAGCGAATTTCAGGTACCAGTATCGGCACTGATACCGAAAAATTCTAAACGATACCCAGCCGTAGTGTCGACAAGGCCAATTCTGTTCAGTGGTACAGATGCACCTGGTCTACACACAGTGATACTCACTGACATTAAAGTGCTAGTGATCATCAGCAATGAGCTGCTTCCACAAAAGAACAATGCCAAATTAGCATCAAAATGAGGCGGCTAAGAGGTTTGTAAAGAGGCCAGCACCTGCATTATCACCTTGTTCAGTGCATCAGCTGTTAGTGCTCTAGTACATAAGGGTTCCAATATAAGTGTTTGTTTGTATCAATACGTCCAAAGTACCCATACAGGTAACAAAAACAACAGTTCACCAGAAGTCAGCTTACACAACCTCCATGAAGCTGGAAAAATGACATCTAAAACCATGTCTAGACCAGATGCCGGCCAGGATTCCGCCCCCCTGAGTGCCACACACACACACACACACACACACACACACACACACACACACACACACACACACACACACACACACACACACACACACACACACACACACACACACACCAATGCGAGATGAGATCCTGCTCATCTCGACCTCCCCAGACACCTGCAGCACGGCGGCAGAGATCCAATCCAGAAGGTGCAATAAATGGGCAGTCAACTTAAAAAGCTCTATATCAAATTATTCTGTTTTTCATCTGTGACAGAGGCTGCAGTGTCTCTCTCTACAGAATTCATATATTTTTAATGTACTTGCAATATATTCTTGGTCTGAACAACATATTCCTCAGTACATTACAATGCATTTCATTTTTGCATGGGATGAATCTACAGAGAGATGTCTTTGCTTTTGTTTCGTTTTACAACGCATTATGGGGTTTTTGTTTGTATTTTTGCATTTTGAAGGAGGGACTCTTAGTTGTTTCTGTTGGGTTTTCATCATTTGGACATTTTTGGATACATGGGCTGCTTGAACAAATAGCCAGAGAACACTGAAAAAGGAAAGCTAAGTAGCCAAGTTGTCACATTAAAAGCACCGGGCACAAGGCTAACTCCTTTTAGGATGTTTTCATATTACCTCTCTGCAATTCTTTACAGTGAAATTGTATTGCCTGCTGGTGACAGCTGAATGTGGAGATGGCCACCATGGGAAACACGCCCTGCGTTCACAGCGCTTGAGCAACATGGCAAACCGACTGTTTTTGCAATTTCTTTGAATACAGTGACAGTGACAGTCAACAACCTTGGCAACAGTTATAGTGATAGCGTCAGTTACAGCGTCATGTTATAATTATTCATTACTTCTCATCTTTCATGCTTAATTCTTCATGATCAGGTTTCTTTCCATGTTTACATGAAATGAGACCCCCTAGCACATCTCTGTAAAGTGGGGGGTAAATAACATTTTTAAATGTATACTCACCAGAGCGTTGGGTGCTACATAACCATGTGCTGATTTGTCTGGAAACAAACAAAACAGTGTCATTTAGAATCACATTCAGAAGTAACCACATAAAAACTAATACTACAGCTGTGACCAAAAAAAGCATGTATGTTTTTAACAATGGAACTGACAGCTGGTAGCAGGCCAAGTGATCATAGTGATCATTCAGTTTATTCAAACTATAGTTCTGTAGAAACCATACTGCACGACTGACTTTGCATACTGTATCTTGGTAGTGTGAACCATGTGGTGTGACACATATTCCAGCTGTATAAGATCTATAAACGCTTTCCATCTGTTGAGCTTTTGCCAGTTCTTTAGTTAGTTCGGAATTTGATGCAATCCACAAAGAATCCATACCCTCATCCATATAACATTAGGCAATTGCTTATTCTGCATTACAGAATGCATACACATTTGATCCTTATGTGAAAGTTAATCTCATGTTACCCTGTTAGAACCTTGCAGTCAAGAACTGTTTTGCTCCCCACTAAATCACAAAAGGAGTGGTTTTAGTCTTGTTTCTTTTTCTTTTTTTGTAGGAGGCACAGCTACATGCAGGTCAAAAGAATTCTCTTATTATAGGGAGTATTCTCTTCCATAATAAAGGCATCATATGTAACATAACCCATGTTTCCTCTGTACAAATTATGGAAAGTACATGTTTATGGATATGTACTTGTATATGTAAATTTATGTATTTAATGCGGGCAGCAGTATGGTATAGTGGTAAGGAACAGGGCTCATAAACCATAGCTCAGCAGTCTGATTCCCCAGTGGGGCACTGCTGTGAACCGTTGGGCAAGGTACTTAACCTAAATTGTCTCAGTAAATACTCAGCTGTATGAATGGATAACATATATGTAAATATGTAAGCTACATAAGTTGTTCTTGATGAAAGCATCCGCTAAGCAAATATAAAGGCATATTATGGGAATTACCATATTTTGGCTTATATTACATACATACAGTTGTTCAATATGGTTCCCATAAGAACTGCAGCAGGACTATGTCCTACATATGGACAGGTGCTCACCTCCAGAAGTGAAGCTCATGTACTTCTGGTTGTTGACTGTCTCTTTGGAGTCGTAGAACTTGAGGACATCCAGCACAGCCTGGGGGTTCTTCTTCTGCTCCAGCTTGGTGATGTTGGAGGTCTGCAGCAGCCGGGCCCACTGCTCTGGGATCCCCTGGAGGGACGGGAGGACAGGGGTCGCACCACCACACTGCACCCTGCCCAGCTGATCTGGGAATACTGCAACTGGGCCACTCCCACTATGCTTCCAAACTCCTTTAACTCTTTAACTGGCAGCAGATAAGTAGTTTGGAATAACTACTTATTCCAAAGAAGCGCACCGAGACACACGTGTTCAGTAATACCCCAGCATGCCCATGTGAGGTGAACAGACTACCCATAGTTCCAGGTGTGACCCTTTCCAGAACACTGATGTTCAGAGGAAATTTGGTGGGGAGGGGGGTGCTTCTGTCTGACAGTTCTTTGGTGGTAGAATTGCACTATACAATTATACGATGACACAGTTTTAGCTGTGTTAAGAGCAATTTTTGCAACTATGCCTCTGGCTTGTTACATGCTCTAAACAACTAAATAGCAAATAAACAAATATAAATGAACACAGGGGGCTGCTGGGAAAACAGGAATCTTAAGATTTTCATCTGATACCAATTCCTGAATGACTTTAAGAGAAAGGATGCCACTCTATTTCTGTCCGCTCATCTAAATATACTATATATATACTGTGCACAAATACTTCCATTCGTGCAGTTGTATAAAACAACTGCTATGACAAAACAAATGGGATTTTACCAATGAGACGACTGACTGCACATTGGAAATCGGTGGACTCCTTGTTCCGGTTTTTACTCACAGTGAACTCTCCCGTGACTGCATCAAAGCCCACATGTATGGTGTGCTCGAAATCAGAGGGCAACGAGATCTCTGGGCGTTCCTTTTCCTTCTTCTTATTGGCTACAGACAGCAAAACAATATAATGCATCAGACACCTAATTTAAGCCTGGTTTCTGTTCATCAGAAGGTCATAAACACCAGCATGTCATCTTGCTTTCTGCTTCCCTCGTGGCAGAGGTAACTATAACTTGGTTACACTTTTGTATTGCTTTTGCATACATTTTTATGTTGCCAATAAAAATGTATTCTTAATATCACAGAGGTCTATGATTGGGTTATTCTGAAGAGGAGAAAGCAGGCTATGTCTTGTGTTTGCAAAGGCTAACAAATGATAGCTGAAATGCAAGTTCCAAGGAGGACAGCTATGATTCCAGCAGGCTGTAATTAGGAGTGCACTGCTTGTGCTTGGTTGGGGGCCCAAAATGAATGCAATTTCCCTGATCAAAGCAGTAAATGAGAGAGACTTTAGCTGGCTCAGTTCAGCTGCACTGGGGTTATTTTGCCCAAAGGAATTTATTTGAAATACTGCCACTCTCCTTCCGTCACTCCATTTTATGATCGGGGGGTGTGGCCATGACAGTGAGGTAGAGCGGGGGCGGGACTTACTCTTGTCACCCCCTGGAAAGATGGAGCGTAGACGGGCCTTCTTGTTCTTCTCCTCTGGAGCCATTGGGAGGGGTTTGGAGCCGTGATTCACTGAAGAAGAGTCTCTGTTGTTGCTGTTCATTCTCAGGGGCGGGGCTGGCGGTTTCTCTTCAATATCCACACTATCGGACATCTTTAGCGGCGCTCACAATGTCCTGGGGTTAACGGAGAGAAAGAACGAAATAAAACATCTGATACACCGTCAATTTTTACTGCGCGTAGAGGGCAAAATCTATTCATTCACTGCAAACTTTTCAAGACTGCCATTTAGGCTGGCATTAGTAATGCATAACTAAATAGCAGCTTAAGGCGTAAGGCAGAGCATTTAAATACTCAGGTTAACCCCAAAGGGGCAGCTCTTTCAAAGATGAGGACATGCTGAGCTGACCGCCCTCCCAGGTCACAGAACTGAAATAACATGAACCTCTCTGCTCATTAACGTAACAGGCGGACTGCAAACGGGTGTCTGGCTGGATGTGAATCAAACAGAAATGCGATCCTTTATCGGTGATAGAGGCTGCTGCATCCGGCCGCCGCAATGTCTCATGTGCACCTCAGGAGTCATGAGGCCACTCCCGATAGTTTTACGAAAACCAGATATCTGCGTATCTGTGTCCCAGACACCCAGACCCCAGTGAAGCGGATCGGTGCACCACAGGAGAGAGGCCAATGGAGGACGACGCACTCTGGGCGAGGTGGGACTGGGGAGAGCGTAATCGAGTTAGCCCCTGTAATTCAGTTACCCTGTGTGTAATGGTATGGCGCAGTGCCCAGACATCCCTCCCGGATTCTCTTTTTCGGTTTAGGCTGAGTGTCTTTTCATGGTTTCCTGCAGTGCTGGTGAGGAGATGAATCACTTCACCGATGAATGGAAACTCCAGTGGGTGTGACGCAGAGGAATTCTTTATCCAATCAGAGTCCGCAGAGTCCGCCTCCACTGTCATAATGGAATCTACCATTACTGGTGCTGTGTTTCATAGGTAAAGTGCACTCTGTTATCAATAAAGTGCACCACTGTTTCCACACCTAAGCTAGCAAGCTCTTTACAATATTTTGTCATTATAAAAATCCAACCACTTTTTGGTGCTTGCTAAAATATAAACATAAAATCAAAAAATAAACTTCCCCTCATTTTTACAGCAGTTGGTTCAGAATTCTTTGGAAGGACAAAGAACTGCTGCTGCAAATGACGACTGTTCTCTCATGACAGGGGACAGTTAGGACAAGAAATACACTTCAACAAATCAATATTTCCACTGCGAGCTACAGGAAATTTATTTCAACACATCAATCCAGGCAGTTCAGGTGACAGGGAATATACTACAAGACATCAATCCAGGCAGCACAAGCTACAAAAAACATACTTCACCAAATCAATCAAGCCAGTGCAAGCTACAGGAAATCTACGTGAACACAACGATTCAGTCAGTGAAAACTACATGAAATATACCGCAACAGAGTGTGTTGGATACTGATGCAGGAGTCACTTTGCTCCCTTTGGCCAAGAGCCAATGCAGATCAGCGTCCAGACATCAGTCATGTCAAAGATCTGTCCTCCCTAGTTCCTCTGTTTAATTACTGCCATTTCCAAATTTTCCATGTTAAAAACAGACTGTGAATTTCATCCAGCAGACGCATAAAAGGACCCTATTAAACGATGCCGAGCGGCAGCTCTGCACCTCCACTTATCTCGTGAGGCTGAGTGACAGCTATTGTCTGCTGTCTCGTCCACGCGCAGCAAAAAGCACTGCCATGCAATTATTCCGCGTTCAAATCTCACACAGACACATAACACGATAACAGTAATCAAATCATTCTCGACGGTGCTTGACATCCAGCCCATTGTTGGTAGTATCCATTATGTTAACTGGTCGGTCTACAGAATCTGAAAATTTTTTAAATGAAAAAATACAAGGCAGCTACTAAAATGAAAATAATTACACTCTACGTTATGAAAATTATTGCTTCTGCCCATGTCAGCACCCAGAATAGCTTAAGTGAATATGTTTTATGCATTTTATTCAACATATTACCATGCAATCAAATGCAGATTTGAAACATCCAAGCACTCTCTCTCATCCCTTGGTTATCACATATACACATTTATGAATGAAACCAGGAAGACAGGCAGTACTTCAAGACCACTTCCAGCTCTCATGTTCTCTCAAAGCCTAACTCAATGCATTTTCCATTTTTGTCGACACCCAAAATTTTATGCAGCATGAAAGCAAACCACAACTCAGGTGTGAAGAGCCTAAAGCGAACTCTGCTGGAAGGAGCAGTCAAAAAATTCCCCTCAGAAGTGCCAGAACCTCATAAAACACCACAGGAAGAGTCTTGTCATTGTAATCCATGTCAACGGAGGATTTACAAAATGCTAACTACAGGGGTGTGAATAACGTGACTTTCACGTTTTTTTGGGAAAAAAATGTATTTGTGAACAATATGACTTTGGTCTGTGCAATTATTCATATTACATTAAATACACAGATGCTTTAAATACTGTGAGCAGTGAAGAAAAGTACAAATACATACTATTTCTGTTGCATTATGTTATGATGTTTTATTTCCTATTTAATCCAAGGTATGAATAAATATGGACGTACCTGCCACTGTGTGTATCTACTATACAAACCTACAGTGCTTACATTTCCAAGTTTCCCTTATTTAATAATGTGGGGAAATGAACCTTTAAAAACAACCTTTTAAAAGAACATGTTCATACATGCTGGTGTTCATGTGTATTCCATGTCTGCATGAGGCAGGGGAACAAGGTTGCCTGTAAGAGAGCTATAGTGCACATCTGGTGTTGAGTCCCTTCCATTAGTGAGCTCAGGCGAAAGAGCTGAAAGAGGTAAGTGCAGCTCTCCAACAAAGAGGCTGATGCTCGCCCATCATTGCCCCTACTCCATGTTTCCATTTTCAAACTGCAGTGCCCGAAGCTTCCTGTGTCATGTGAATTGCTGGGCATGCTGTAGCTTCCTGTGTCATGTGAATTGCTTGCTGGGCATGCTGTAGCAGCATGTATGTGTCGGCAGGGGGGGTCTTACCACTCAGGTACATACACATATGTGTGTATGTGCGCGTGTGCCCTCTCCAGCAGCTATGTGTGTGTGTGTGGATATTTTTGTGTGTGTATATGTATGTGTGAGTGTGTGTATGTGCATATGTATGTTCATGTGTATGTGTGTGTGAGTGTAGGAACAACAGCAGATCATGCACCGATGACCTGCCCCCATCTCCCCCTCAGCTCTTCCTCACAGCTGCCCTGCAGTGCTCCTTTATCTGCAGCTCCATGCTAGCAGTGTTAGCGTTATCTACCATGCAGCGCCCCCACCCTCCCTTGTCCCAGTGCAGCCATGCCCAACAGACATAGCTGCCGTGGTGTTATCTGCCAGGCAGCACGCTCAGTGTTAAACCTTATTACAAGCTGTCTGTGGGTGAGCACTGATACAGCCATGAACATAAACCGCAAACTGAAGCAATTTGCTCTGGTGTTCACTGCTATGTGAGAGCTGTGTAATGGCTGGAGACAGGTCCCTGGCATGAGAGTCCAGGGAGAGGGAGAAGCCTTCTCCCTGTGTTTAAACTGAACCCCACCATGGTCCTCTCCCTGTGTTTAAAATGACCCCCCCCCCCCCCACCATGGTCCTCTATCTGTGTTACTCTCTTTCCTTCCACCACTGTTGGAACTCGACACCTCCTGGGTGTGGCATGGCACGTTTTCTTGAAAAACCTGAATCTTAGAAGGAAATGGCTGATCATGGTATTCCCCCACCCTTTCTAAAGGGCAGTTTAAATGAGTGCCATACCTTTTCAGGTCTGTGAGGAATAACAGGTCAGACTTGGCTGAGAAGATTTCTGTTTGATCTCTGTGCACTGGACTGTGGGAGTCCTATTGGCAAGACTCTGGCTGGGACCAAACCGCACACATCAAGTGACACCTCCCCATCTCTATGAAAACAAGACAGTGAAACTTCCTGCATCTCCTCAAAGGATTCTTAATTATGATTGAGAGGCTGAGTCATTATGATATGGATTACAACAATGACTGAATAATAGAAGGCAATATGACTAAAATCAGATTTAAATATATTACAATAAAGAAAATTCTATTCCAAATAAACGCAAAGACAGAACACATTTATAGGGTGAATTTAGAGTGATTTTGGTAATGGAATCCAGCTGGAAGCAGAAACAACATGATGCAATGCTGTGATGGCGAAGAATTGGTCACTCCCTGCAATTAAAGCCATTTATGTGTGCAGCAATAACCTTTGAGCTGCTGGGAGTGGGTGTGCAAAGTAGATCTGAGTTCCTGACAGAGAAAAGATTTACAGATAGACCTCCACTCCCTATAAAGGATGTGCAGGTACACCTGAGTTCCTGACAGTGGATGTACCAGTATACCTGAGCTCCTTGGAGGATGTACAGGTGGACCTGAGTTCCTGAGATAGGATGTGTTGGTATACCTGAGTTGCTGATGGAGGATGTGCAGGTATACCTAAGCTGCTGAGATAGAATGCCTCGACCTCAACTCCTGATGGAAGATGCACAGGCATGCCTCAGCTCCTGTTTCTGGCAAGGTATACAGCACCTCCACACCTCCCAAACTAACTACAACATCTGGAGGTTATGCAATAAGGAGTGGCACTCAGACCCAGGTTCCACGTCACACTACTGGAAAACTGTGATGCTGTACATTGAACAGCATGATTTGCTCCTCACCTACAACCATCACTCACCTACAGGTGAGCAGCCTGCAGCCTGTAATAGGGCTGTCCAATAGGACAATCAAGTCTGAGGGACAGCGGAGAGATCCTATTGGACTTCAGCCAGCCTTACCTTATTTATAAAACACACATGGACTACACCATTAAAAGCAGAATGTTAAACCAGATTACAACTGTTACTGATTTCCAGGAAATGATCAAATGTAGTATATCCTAAACATCCTAAAGCCTTGATCATAAAGGTTTTGACAAAGGCAAGAGTGACACAGCTAAAATAAAGACATCAAAAAAACAGTAAACATTAAGCAGTAAAATTTCATTCTACTAAAATAAAAAATAAAAGTAAAATAAATGATGCCATATGTATTTACTGTCATTAGTAAGTAGTACTGTCATTAGTATTGGCAAGAACAGCAGTTGTATTCCACTATAGTAAATGCTGTTTTCAACACTGTGGCCACTGTCACAGTGCAACTAATTCCCTTCTGTGCCATGATCACCACTGACTGATCTCAGTCACATTATATAGTGATTTTCTACACTACCAGAGTAGGAAGCTATCAAAAATCCATATAATCCAATCTGAACCAATCTATCCAATAGGAGCCCACAGACCCGTCCCATGATCAGTTATGCTAGTATGAACGATCAATGCCACAATCACGACTGTCATGAAAAAACTATCATGGGCGGGTGTCGCTGTAGGAGTTGGCGTGCAACGCTGATGTATTCAGAAGGCTCGCGAAAGGTTGCGCCAGTTTCTCGAGCTGTCGATACGGATAACGTCTCATCTGCAATATGACTGTGCAAAAAAAGGCAACACAACAAAGAGACAAAAATAGACTACGGCGTCTCTGCATCAAACGAGGCTGTGAAATCTGACGTCCTGACGCAGCTCGAGGGCCCTGTCGTTTGCGCAGCTCGAAGCGTGCTGAGCCTTACCGCGAGACGCATGAGAGCGCGGCCGCCGCTCATTACCGGAGGGATTCGCGGTGGAAACGGGGACACGCCACACTTCCGGGGGCTCCGTTACGGCTCTGGCAAATATTTAAGAGCGATTGGCTCCCACTGTGTGGCGGCGTGCTGTCAACTGCCCCTTGGGTTCCACACTCTGTACATGGGCGGCGCTAGGGAGGGGCTTGGGGGTGCTGTAGCTACCCCTAGGATAGCCATAGCACCCCCCTAGCACCCCAAGAAATTTCTGTGGTTTATTTAGAATTTTTAATTTTTAATGTGTGAATACTATCATTTATAATTTGAAAAATAAATAAATAAATACATTAATAAAACAAACTGATTATTTTTAGACTAAAAAACATAAAGCAAACACAGCTGATTCAGACAATGGGCGCAGCACACATTGAACTTTTGACGTTACTTTCACGTCCTGTTAGCCAGAGTGCAATTTTTTTTGTAAATTAGCATTATGGATCTTTTTTTACTTCATAAACGTCCACGTGTGGAGACTCAATCAAAAGGGAACGAGAGTGATTGTGAGCCTAACAGGGCTACAGGTGATGTTAATAGGCCTCATGAACGCTAGTAGTCACTGACCAGGACCAAGAAAAGCCGGATGATGGAGATGAGGAAGGGGACCTGCCTGCGATTGCTGCTGAGGATGCTAGCATTGCTGTAGATGATATTAGCAATCATCCCCAAGAGGGCCCAAGATGGCCAGTTCTTAAAAATAACCCACACGGCCATTTGGGAATCAGCAGAGAAGTTTTAACAAAAGCCAGTTGGACCAATGTGCATGGCTGGAATACAGCGTGTCCAAAGACGTAGCGTTTTGCTTTGCTTGTCGGCATTTTTTTAAATGAGGGCATGGATTTCATTTGGAGCCAGCATTTACCAACAACGGGTTCAACAACTGAAAGCATCAGCATCTCTAAAGAGTCATCATGAAAGAGTGGGACACAAATTTGCTATGGAGACATGGAGCGAGCTTAAACAAAAACAGACAAGCGGCTCAAAAATAGCAAACATGCTTGACAAGGGACATTCAGTGTTGGTTATGGAGAACCAAAAGTACATGAAGGCTGTGGTGGAATGCCTATGCTATACAGCGTGCCAGGGGATCGCACCGTGAGGTCACAGTGAGGGTGAGGAGTCATCTAATAGGGGCAATTTTCACGAGCTTCTGCATGTCATTCGAATGTTTGATGCAACAGTGGACAAGAAGTTAGCCAGCAATCCGTCAAATGCCAAACTACTAGCCAGCATCAAGTGTACACTCAGTGTAATATAGACCTAAATTTTTGTGTTGGCCACTGCTACAACGGAGCATCTGTAATGTCAGGATGTAACAATGGGGTGCAGGAATAGTTCAGGAAGGAGGCACCACAGGCTATTTATATACATTGCCATGCACATAAGCTCAACTTGGTGTTAGTGGACTGTGTGCATAATGTCAACGCTGCAGCAGAGTTTTTTGAGACACTACAAATGCTCTACAAGTTTTTTTCTGGGTCGGTGGTGCACAATCTTTTCATGAAAAAACAAAAGGAACTTGAACCAACAGTGCAGTGCGTAGGACTCAAGAAGCTATGTGACACTCGCTGGGCATGCCAATATAATTCAATCTGGGCAGTCAAAAAAACTCTCCCAGCAATCCGGGCTACCCTGCGTGACATCATCAGCCAGTCAAACCTGCACTGGAAGACAGAGGCAAGAGCTATTAGTGCAATCATTGATGAGAAGTTTGTTTTGCATCTCATTCTTTTCGAGGATGTATTCAGAACAACCAAATTCATGTCTGATCAGCTACAGTCCCCCAATTTTGATCTTGTAGCGGAAGATGATCTGGCCCAGTCTGTAATCACTGCCATCTAAGAAAAGCACACAGAGGACAAATGGAAAGAAATCCGAAAGCAAGCAAAAGGCCTGTGCGCGAACACAGGAATTGCAACACAGACTTCACTACGTGAGAGAAGGCAGACCCAAACAGCTAAACATCTGGTGGGCTTTGCTGTGGAGGCCCCGTTAGAAAGAGCACGCTTAGACAGCATGGATGACCTGAGAACGCACTCTTTCTATCCTGTTATAGACAGGTTGTTAATGGAGATGAAACGGTGCTTTTTAACAGAGACAGTACTGATGTACTGAGAGGTGTGCCAGCCCTAAGCCCCAAACACACATCTTTTCTAGACAAACAACGCATACTGCCCATGGCCTGTCATTATGGAATCAGTGAGGAAAACTTGTCTGCAGAGCTCTACCAGGCTCACCGGCTACTGCAAAGAAAAGAAGAACAGGGACATACTATCACCGGCACTCAGGAGCTCCTATCCCTCATGAGGCTGTACAAAGATGCATTTATAGGCTTGTACAAACTGATATTCATAACTCTGACACTTCCTGTCACATCAGTAAGCTGTGGGCGCAGTTTTTCTTGTCTGTGTCATTTGAAAAACTACTTGAGGAACAGCAGTGGGAACTCTCGAACCAGTAACCTGGCACTGTTGGCTATATACACTGAGAGAACAAGGGCCCTGGACAGCGACAAAATCATTGATGCCTTCGCACTCAACCACAACCACAGACACATTGTTTTGTTATGAAGATGTCTAATGGTAAATGCATGATTTTTTTTCCTGTTGCCTATTGTGAATTTAATGCATTTGGCAGTTGAGGCACAAATTCTGACTCCTTATAGTTATCTCTATGCATCCTTATAGTAATCTCTATTTATCCCCTTATAGTTACCTCTGTGTATCTCTCATTCATATAACATTAGGTCTATGGAAGGGAGTACTGTTGATTTATTAGTCGAGGTGTTGGTAACTGGCAGCATGAGTTAGTGATCTCAGAATCTGAGGCTGAAGTGTGCACAAACCTGTGTCTGTTGCTTGCTGCTTGTGTGTGCAAGCCCTGGCCGTGGCATAATTGTGTGAAATTTTGTATTCAGAGGTGTGTTTACGTAGGCTGGCTTGTGAACCTTACATCTATTTCCCATGAGCTGAATATCTTGTATTGTGTTTACAACAGAATGGCATTTTAACTGTCGCGGAGCGGGTACTGCGTACGTGCGTGTGTGTGTGTGCACACGTGTGTACGTGTGTTGGGGGTGTTGCAGTAGAAATTAAACTGTAGCGACTGGCACATTAATGGGAAACCCTAAATTTCAGAGCACCCTTGCTGAAAAGTCAAGCGACCCCATAGCACCACCAAAAGAAAATCTCTGGTGCTGCCCCTGACTCTGTGATGAGGTTGCTGTTGCACAGCGTGAGGTTATATCAGTTGGACTGACTGTCATGGTACTCTGCTGCAGAATTAACACAGAAATTAACAGAGAGATGATTCATCCGCATTTGCCTATCACAGGTAGCAGTTTCACAACTGCAGGCTGGTTCGTGGTTCGAGTGGCGATTAGGGAACAGTGGGTGGAGACTAACAGAGGGAGTACAGCACACAGAGTTCCAGTGTGAGAGCTTAGCAGGCAAGCAGACGTGGCAGGTGTGAATTCTGACTGGAATCGTGGGGAATTCACACTACCTTTTCAGGCCAAATGGTACAATGAAGAAGTTAAAGGTCTAGACATCGATGGACGTTCAAAAGAGGAAAACTCAGTCTGTCATCAAATAGGATGAGGTGTTTTTTTGCCACTAGTGGTGTAGTGGCCCTGAGATCTTTCTCTTTTTGCTGGTTTGGTTATGTGATTATTACTTTACATTTTGATTTAATTAAGCACACTGACTGCATTGTAGCTCAAACAGTGCTGGCAGCTTTCAGTGACATCCAGAGAATTAACATAAGTTGCATTATTCTAGTACTGCTTTACTGCACCACAGCCCATGCCCCCTATGCACCCATATGTATAACAAAGTACCTCTAACACATGTCTCTAATAGTGTGGCTCCACATAACACCATACCTCTAACGCACTTCTAACAGCACTAACGATATAACCACATACCTACAACACATATCTCTAACAGCCTGACTCCACATACAACTCTAACAACATAACATGCCTCTCACACATCTCTAACCCCTCTGTAACAAGTCTCTAACAGCTCTAACAGTAAAAACACACTGCATAACAAAGTACCTCTAACACATGTCTCTAATAGTGTGACTCAACATAACATCATACCTCTAACACATATCTCTAACAGCACTAACAGCATAAGCATACACCTCTAATACACTGATGAGCCAAAACATTATGAACACTCACAGTTGAACCGAATAACGTTGATCATCTCCAAACAAGGGCACATGTCAAGGTCTGGGTAGATTAGATGGTAAGCAAACAATCAGTTCCCGTAGTCAACGTGTTGGATGCAGGAGAAATGGGCAGGAGTAAAGACCTGAGCGACTTTGACAAGGGCCAAATTGTTACGGCCAGATGACTGGGTCAGAGCATCTCTGAAATGGCAAGACTTGTGGGGTGCTCCCAGTCATCAGTGGTGAGTACCTACCGACAGTGGTCCGAGGAGGGACAAACCACAAACCGGCGACAGGGTGTTGTGCACCCAAGGCTCATCGATGCGCAAGGGCAACGAAGGCTATCCCATCTGGTCCGAACCGACAGAAGGTCTACTGTGGCACAAGGCACAGAAAATTTTAATGATGGTTACGGGAGTCTCACACAGTGCATCGCACCCTGCTGCATATGGGGCTGCATAGCCGCAGACTGGTCAGAGTGCCCATGATGACCCCTCTCCACCGTTGAAAGCACCTACAATGGGCACCCAAGGGTTGGAACTGGACCTTGGAGCAGTGGAAGAAGGTCACCTGGTCCATTTTCTTTTAGATCACGTGGATGGCCGTGTACGTGTGTGCCGTTTACCTGGGGAACTGATGGCACCAGGATGCAGTGTGGGAAGACGACAAGCCGGTGGAGGGAGTGTGATGCTCTGGGCAATGTTCTACTGGGAAACCCTGGGTCCAGCCATTCATGTGGACGTCAATTTGACACGTGCCACCTACCTAAACATCGTTGCAGACCAGGTACACCCCTTCATGACAATGGTATTCCCTGATGGCAGTGGCCTCTTTCAGCAGGATAATGTGCCCTGCCACACTGCACACATTGTTTGGGAATGGTTTGAGGAACATGATGACGTGTTCAAGGTGTTGCCCTGGCCTCCAAATTCTCCAGATCTCAATCCGATTGAGCATCTGTGGGATGTACTGGACCGACAAGTCCGATCCACGGCGGCTCCTCCTCACAAATTACAGGATTTGAAGGACCTGCTGCTAATGTTTTGGTGCCAGATACCACAGGACACCTTCAGGGGTCTTGTAGAGTCCATGCCTCGGCGGGTCGGCATTGTTTTGGCAGCACATGGAGGACCAACAGCATATTAGGCGGGTGGTCATAATATTTTGGCTCATCAGTGTCTCTTTGAGCACAAACAGCATAACAACACACTTCTAACACATTCCTCCAACAGCATGACTCCACACAACACCTCTAACAGATGCCTCCAACACCACTGACAACATAACAACACACCCCTAACACATGCCTCTAACACCACTGACAACATAACAACAAATATCTCCAACAGCACACCTCTAGCAAATATCTCTAACATCACTAACAGCATAACAACACACCTCTAACTTGTGTCTCTAACAACATAAGATGCCTCTTACACATCTGTAACGGCACAACTCCTCATAACAACAAACTTTTGACGGCTGTAATCTTAAGTAGGCTATAAGTCATACAAAAACAAGGGAGTGTCTGAAACAGGAAGGAATGAATAAATTGTTTCACGAGTTTCATATTCACACAGAACAGTTTCAATCTCACAAGAGCCCCCAGCAAGCCAGCACAGATGAGAGGGCAGCTCACAGGATGAGCAGAAATTGTAAGGAACACTACAGAGCAACGACAACATCAATAACATCAGCATCTCCAGAAGGGCCTACCAATTTAAACAATGCTGCTGCATGGGGCAGCAATTATTTTCAACAAATAATGTGCAACTCCAATATGGTTACAATGGTAGTCAGTCTGAAGATTTTGCAAAAATAACTGCCTATTGTTTGACCACAATCAATAAGTAAACCTCCCCCTTAGCTCCAGTTCATGTCTGCTTGTCCCAGATAGTCAGTGGATCAAAACACTGAAACGTGAGTTGCAATGCCTATGCAGCTAGATTCAATGATATTATATGATGTCAACATGAGCAATTATTGTGCAACTATTCTTACAAACATTAAGAAAAGTTCTCTCAAAAATGTCAAATTTCTAATAGAATATATATATCATAGAACACAGATTGACACAGTTCACAAGAGACACAAACCATTGCAGGCAGCTGGTCCATCTCAAGTTTCAACTCTTTCAAAGATAATAGAAAGAATGATGGATGCCAAAGATAACTATAGAATTACATGTGTGTCTGTGTGTGCGTGTGCATGTGTGTGCGTGCATCGCACACACATGCACATGTCTTTGCAATCATGCTCACAACAGAGATCTGTCTCCCCTCAGGGCCAGAGGTTCATGATTAGACTTGAATGCAGCCCATTGAAGACCAAGGTAACTGCATTCAAAGCTGCAGCAAGAAAAGGAAATGCTGAATTCTAGCAGCCACCAACACATCTCTCACAGTAGAGCTTTGCGTTCGTGATGAAGTGCCCTCTGTGGAGTTTCCCAGCCCAAGAGATGAATGTGCACACACTGAACTCAGACCTCCATATATTTAAACCAAAGTCAAACAACACATGACCAGCATTTAATGATTGAATGAGTTTGGAGTCATTGAGGTGAGCACTATGTAATGTAAGAACTCATACTAATCAACCCTGCCGGTGGAGGATATGACTGTATATTCTTTGTGATTGATGTGAGGTCACTTTGAGATTGCCTTAGATCTCAAACAATCCTGTCAGGAGTTAACTAAAGCGATTGTATTGAGTAGTCTAGGTCTGTAGGGGGGCAATGCTATTTTATTTGAGATGTACAAGGAAGAAACTAGCTCTGGTCTACCACATGTACTTCTGATCTGATCTGACCTGCAGGTGTACAATCAGTGCTGGACATACAGAATCACTCATTTACCCTGGAGTGGCATAGAATCAGTGCTGAAGTTACAGAATCAGTCATTGGCCCTGGAGGTATAGAATCAGTTATTTTCTCTCCAGATGTGAACTTAGTGCTGGATGTACAGAATCAGTCATTTTCTCTGGATATGTAGAACCAGGTCTTGAGGTATAGAACGACTCATTTCCCTGGGGTGTGTAGTACCAGATCTGGAAGTACAGAGTGTCATTTTTCCTTGGAGGTGTAGCACCAGAACTGGTGGAATAGAATCATTCAGTCCAACTGGCTAAATAAGAAACTCGTGCCACTGAGACCAGACCACCCCTCTCCTCAAGCTCTGAACAGGCTTGTATGTGAATTATTTTATGCTATGTAGTGTGCGTGTTACATTATATGGTTTGTTATGTTCTTATTAGCGTTATTAAGCTTCTCATAGTTTTCACCGCCACATTTACTATACTTTGTAATGTTAAATCACTGTTTCCTCAAAGCCAACGTTAGCTAGAACTTTTCCAATCTAGTGTTCTAATCACACCGGTTTGACCGTACGCATGAAAGGGCTAATCACACCGGCTGTACGTGCAAAAGGGTTAAGGCAGACGTTGGCCTCATTTAATATGACCAGATTCTCAAGCCACATTTTAACCTTAACTGTTATACTAAGCTAAACAACAAAACTGGTGCTAGATTGGCACAGGCAACTTCTGCCTGGAGCCTCTGGGCAACCATTAACATGGTGACTATCAAAGTAAGCCAGGAGGGGCTCCTCTGCTTGGCCAACTGAGATCTTGGACTTAGCTCAGAGCTGAACACAAGGAGCCATGTAGCCCCCACAAAATAAATAAACAATTAAACAATAATTAAACAATAATAATTAAACAATTAACTCTTTATTTAGCTTATAGACAAATAAAACTTTCCATTCAGAAAAATGGCAGCATGACTGACTAGTAGGGTTGCTGGATTATGGCAAAAATCATAATCACGATTATTTTGGTGAATACTGAGATCACGATTATTTAACATGATTACTCATTGACTTTGGAAACATCATGCATGTATTGAACTTTTAACCCTTTCGCACGTAACTTATTTTTTTGCTATGTAGCGCGTGTTACGTTACATGGTTTATGTTTTCATTAGCGTTATTAAGCTTCTCATAGTTTTCAGTTAGCATTTGCTAGCCTATATTTTTTAACGTCAAATCGCTGTTTGCTCAAAGCTAAAATTAGCAAGAATTTTTCCAATGTAGTGTTCTAATCGCACTAGAGATGAAACGGTACGAAAATTTATAGCGTTAAAAAATCTCTGGAGCGCTGTCACTGCCTTCCGCCACAGACACAAAACAAACCCACGTTGCATGCTGCACCTGCGTATGGGAGACTGTTGCTAACTTTGGTTGATGTTAGGCAGTGTTTAACGTGAATTTTTCAAGGCGCAGTAATCAACCACGGTTTTAATGATAATTAAAAATTGAAATTGTAATACTAACCGTCGGGATTTACCGTGAAACCGGCAACCGTTTCATCCCTAAATCGCACCGGTTTTAGCATACGCGCTAAACGGCACACCGATGTGACCGTACACGAGAATATTTGTTTTCAGATTCCCCTCTCTTCTCCAGCTCGTGTTTGCATACAGAGCGGGGAATTCTGACAGGCTCCAGAGATGTTCTGTGGATGTGAATGTACAATGTGCGTGTAGTCTGCAGCAGGGTTATTATCATATACTAAAACTAAGACGAAAACTAGTGGTTTTCAGACATTTTCGTAAACTGAAATAAAATAATTTACCCGAAGAAAATGTAAAACTGAAACTAAACGAAACTAATAATGATTGCTGAAAAAAATTAAAATAAAATGAGAAAAGACAAAAAATAATTCTCGTTATCGTTTCATGACGGCGGACGTCGTATCCATTCAAGGCGCTGGGTGTCACACTCAGGGGCTGTTTGTTCCTTAGGGCGATCGGGCGACGCACCACCAAAGGGGGAAAGGGAGGGAATTTTTCTATCACATTCTACCATAGTCCTATAGCTAGCTGTGACTGTTCAGTTTCTCCTGCCTCTGAATATCACAGTCCAATCAGCGTCAAGTCGTGTTCCGTGGAGTACCGCCCCTTTCGGGCGATTTCAGTCCAGTTGAAAATCGCCCAGATCGCTGTGACAGACTTTCATGTTAAGGCAATTTTTTTCGAACTGCAGGCGCGGCAATGCAATCTGTATGGGTTCCGGGTGGACTTGCACTAACGTGCTTTCGTCATACATAACCTGGTGTGGGGATCGCCGGGGCAGCCAGCGATCTTGTCACATTCAAGGACAACATAGCTAATGTTATCTCAACTCAGAGCAACTCGGACCACCCATACCAAATTTAAACATCAAGCAAGTATCTGGGGGGGAGTCGTATAACCGGGGATTTTCGCGGAGCTGGTATGAGCGGAAAACGTGGCTAGCAGGCTGCGAAGTAGCTAACGTTTTGTTCTACTACCCCTGCTCAATGCAATGTCAAGTTAGCTAGCTGACTAATTTGCACAATACAATGTGACAATGTCGAGTTAGCTAGCTGTTAATTTACCCATTGAACGGGGCACCTTCGCCATCATCGCAACAATCCCCCCGAGATTTGGCAGGAGCCGCCATTGGTCACACTCCCAAAATTCTGTGTAGTCTGAAACAAATGTATCGCATATGTTAATTAAGTTTAGTCTTGAAATGTTGATATCTTCAATGATAAGATTATTTTTCGTGCTGCGCTAATCCCAGACAATATTTGTCCTTCACTAAAATTACTAAAACTGAAACTATGATAAACTAAAACGAAATAGAAATGAGTCCATGAAATAAAAACTATTCTGAAACTAATGAAACCACTGGTGAAACTAACTAAAACCAAACAGAAATTCAGAATGAATACAAACATATTATCAAAATAAAAACGAATTTGAAAATGTAAAACTATTACAACCTTGGTCTGCAGCGCAATAAGCAAGTTTTGGAAATTATAGGAAAATGACAGCCATACCGTATTACCGCGGTTCACATATGCGTATTGAACCGTAGGGGGCGTACCGAATGGTTCGACAACATACCGTGGACCGTTGCATCCCTAGTGTCTACTGTGTTTTGCATGCACATTCCCAAGTTTACCTTCCACTGTAGTTCTGTCGTCATATTTCTGTGAAGGTGTTGGACTGTAGTGTTGTACTGACATATCTGTATCTATATCGCATTATAGTTTTGAAATTGCATGTGTGACTGCACTGTAGTGATGTATTCATATATCTATATCTATATCACATTACAGTTTTGTATTTGCATTTGTGTCTGCATTGCACTGTGGCTTTGTCTTCACGTTCTTGTGTCTGTATTGCAAGGCTGTAGAAACTAGGTCTTGTGGAGTGAGCCGTAGGGTACAGAGGAGCAGAGATCCGCTCTGAAGTCAGTGGATTCAGTCATCGGTGAATGATACATGCACAAGTGTGCACACACACAAACACAAACACACACACACACACACACACACACACACACACACACACACACACACACACACACACACACACACACACACACAGGCCCACATTGCTTTGCCACATCTCAGTGCTATCCTCTGCCAGGGTGATGCCACCCTAAATGCAATGCTAAATGCTAACTTCCACTGTAAAAGCATTTAAACATAGTGCAATAAAGGCACACTGCAATACAAAGAATCTCTTTGCTAGATCAGAGTAAATTGAGGTGAATGTCTACATGCTGTAGAGGTTGTGCATTAAGACAATGTCACTGATTCTGAAAGAAAGTACTGCACTCTACCTGATATATCCGACTTCCCTTTCACGCTAATCTCTTCTGGCACCTCTATACAGGCTTTGACACAGCCCATTCAACCCTGCGGGACTAAGGGCTAGGCCTCAGCCCTGTCCTCTCCTGAACAGGACTGCAATATCTCCACGGGAGGCACTGTGCACCCCTGCTGCAGAGGACCATGTCCAGTGTAGGGTCCAGGACATGGGTCTGGGGGTCCCAGCTGGGTCAGCACGGCCATCTAAATGGGTCAAGGAGCAAGCATTCTAAATCATCCTAGCAATAGATCAGTGAAAAATGTATGGCAGAGATATGTTTGGCCGCTCTGAGCAAATCAGATGCAGAGGGTGTGCCGGTGGCAGTGTGCTGGGAGCAGGTAGAGGGTTCTCTCCATCCTGAAACAACCAGACCAGCACAAACTTACCGCCAGCTGAACTGACACCACTGAGGGCCGTACTGTAACCTTTTTAGAGCTTGCTTTCAGTCATATAAAAAAAAGAAGAAACAATGCACCACTTCAAACTGTGGCATTGAGGGGTCCTGTGAGTATGCCTCAGTAAAACAAACAGGCACACCAGGGCTGAACTCCTATTCCTGCAGTGCCACACCAACATGACTTGTAGCGGCTTTGTTTGAGTTGCTTAAAATCGCTAAGATATTAGCATGCAGTTTTGGCACCCCTGATACCAGTGGCGCTACAGTGGAGTAAAATGAGCCCAGAAAAGAGCAGGCATCCACAGGGGCCCCCTCACTACGAGCTCCAAATTTCACTTCTGCAGAGCTTCCGGAGCTGGGCCAGATGGCTCCTTTCCCCTAATGCAAACCCAATGCGCAGACTAGACCTCACACTGCACTGGCCTAACTAACACAGCACATAAAACTGCATGCGTTGTATGGATTTTCTATACTGTACAGATGGCCAGATAGTCAGCTTGATACATTCCTCATTAAAAATTCCATCTCTCTTAACAATGAAGCTGGCATTGTTCTGATTGGCTGGCTCTTGTGAACATTCTCTAAGGGGTGGTCTAAAACAAAACATCCACAGTCAGCACATGAACTCAGACAGCACCAGAGCCTCCCAGAGAGGACCGAAGGAGCTCAGGACCTGAATATCTGGTCTTAACAGAATATCTGTGCCAGAACCTCCTAGAAGAAGGATGGTGGGAACACAGGGGTTGAATATCTAGTCACATTAGATTGTGTACGGCGAGACACTGGGACAAGGACCTTGGATAGCAAGCAGGAGACATTTCAGGCCCTCTGCAGGTGATCTTGTAAACCATATGCTGTAAGGCAAGCCAGCAGTGTTGGGTTACATGAAGTAAACCTGAGAGCACAGGGCATCAGAGCAGAGAGCAGTTCCTCCTGCCCCATGAGCTCACAGAGCAAATATACTTCATTTTTCTCGTGTTGGAGAAAATCTAAGGTCGCTTGGTGAAAGGGTGCCATGGTGACAGAGGAGGTAGCTGTACTAAGTGCCTGCTTAGGTTTAAACGCCTTGAATATCTCATCGGGAGGCTGAGTAACAAAGTTCTTTGTCATAAACCTACAAAGTGCACCTCCATGAGCCGCCCCTGCCACCCACCCCTCCACCACTGGGCTCCATTTAATGTAAACACACAAGAGTCTGATCTCGGACACCACAGAAATGTCAGCGGCTCCAATGTGGAAAGCTACCAGATGGAGTCAGCTTGAGCCCTTAACACTCAGCATTATATCTCCTGGCCCATCATGTCTGTTCTGCCCCTTTAAATGTCCATCACACTACTTTAAATATTCATCCCACCCCTTTAAATGCCCATCCGTCCTCTTTAAACACCTCCTCCCCAGCTCCTTTAGGCCCATGTTTTATTGCGCCCCCTTGACCATCTAATTGAAGCCTTAGTCCACTGACACTAAATGAAAAACAATCCATCACTGGATTACCTGGCAGACCTACTATGTACAGCCACAAGTATAAAGAAACTAATGTATCTCAGCCTCAAATAACCTGTGCTTAAGATGTGACCGCATCTTGTAAAAACTGTCTTAAAAAATCCATGACTCCCAAGCATGTGGTGATCTGCAGATGAAGAAGAGTAAATGGTTTCACATGGTAGGACCCAGGATCAGGGCAGGACACAGCGGTCAGCCCAAGTCTGGTCCTGGTCCTCATCCTGGTTGGGGGAGAGGGGTGGAGCCAGGATGAAGTCAGCAGAAAGGAGGTGTACAAAGTGCAGTTGAGGGGGGTGTCTAGGATTCAGGGTTGGATCAGGGTGCGGTCAGGGTATGGTCAGGGGGATGGTGGTGTAGCCAGGGAGAGGGTGTTGTGGTCAAGGGAATGGTGGTGTGGTCACAGTCCAGTCAAGGGGACAGTTGTGTGGTCAGGATGGGGTTGGAGCAGGGGGGTGGTGTGGACAGGGTGCTGTCAGGGGAAGGGTGGTGCAGTCAGGGGGAGGGTGGTGCAGTTAGGGTGCAGTCAGGGGGAGGGTATTGCAGTGGAGTGGTGTGGTCCAGGTGCAAGCAGGGGGAGTAGTGTGGTGAGGATGTGGTTATGGCAGGGGGATGGTGTGGTCAGAGTGTGGTCAGGGGGAGGGTGGTATAGGGCAGCAGGCAGTGTAATGATGAGACAGCAGCCCTAGCCAACAGCACGGGAGCCCTGAACTCAAATCTTCCCCAGCACCATGGCACTATAAACTATATACCTGCACTATATACCTCCCCAATATGTGTGTAGCAAGAAGCAGAGCATCAAAAGACACATGAGCTGCCCCTCAGCTTCGACCTGTCCCTCCACTGGATGAAAACAAGTAAAATGAGTACTCATGGGTTCACTTAGAAATATGCCAATGTTACTGGCTGCTCACCACTGATATCACAGGCCCGCAGTTGGCAGTGCCACCCTTCCCCAACCCAAAGCAAATGATTACATATTGAATTCTCCCTCCTACTGCCGGCACGCCATGTAACACCACTGAGTACAGTACAGCTCCCGTTTAAAATGAGACATACCAGAGTAGGTGTAATGGAGATGAAATAATGTCATGAAAAACATAAACGCACAAAGCGCTAAGCATTGCACATAACAGAGAGCCGTTTCTTCCCATTGCCAACGTCTATGACGATTTATTGAATAAAACAAGGGTAGAATCACTCTCTAAACAACCCCAACTTTAGCCTCTCTCTCTCTAGCGTTCTCTCTCTCTCTCTGCCGAAAACAGCGATGTCTCTTTCTGCTAATGTGAAGCCTCTCTGCAGCTGTTCCTATACAGGCGAGCGGACATACACGGAGCCCCGACTCGTGCACCTATTCAAACCCTCCCGCATAAACAAAGATGCTTTATGCGAGAAAATAAGGAGGAACAGAGACGAATTTAAGACCCCACAGAAAGCAACGGCAGCCATCATCACGCCATTCGTGCATGCATACATGTTCCTTTGCCTTCGCTAACACAATCGATCTGGCGTTTTTTTTCAGTACAGAGAGCGAGAGAAGAAAAATACGCTGGCGAAAATACTCTTGTCCACATCCAACTTATCAGGGGTCAAAAGAGGCCGGCATTTACCTTGAATATATCTTGACATGCTTTCCTTCTACGATTAGTCTTTGGATCCAAGGTTCTGTAGGGTTCATTCCGGTAATGTGAAGCCCTAGTGACAGTCCGCGCGTAGCATTGCCATTCTGTTGTCAGACCGGTTCCTGACCCCAAACCCTGGCTCGCTCGGCAGCCTGGATGCTTCACTGGCTCCTTGCTGTTCCCTAGCCCATGATGTCATTCTTTCAGCCTAGCCCATTGGCTGATCATAAACATGATAATAATGCCAAGAGCACGGCGGAAGAACCAGACAAAATTGGTCTTTTGTTTGACTGGCAAGAAAAACACAGCAACGAGTCGAGGAAGAAAACTGGACTGTGGCTGCACGCAAACGTATTTTTATATTTGGGGTCAGTTTTGGTCATTATATTATAAACGCCATTCCTTTATTTTTTTTTAATGTTCTTCTATTATTAAATATGTGACATTTGACATTTTGTTTGTAATTCACAGATATGGCTCGTTTACAGATGCACCGAGGTCCTTAAACTCAGTAAGCATACAGCTGTATGAATGCATCATCTGTAAACCATGTAAGTAACTCTGGATAAAAGTGTTTGCTAAACATTATATAATATTATAATGATAGATAGGCTAAGAGGCAGCATTTGCAAGGGTCTCTGCAGATCAGGAAGTCTCAGTTTACTCTTTTGTATAGATATTGAAATACTGGACAATACTAGACAATTCCAAATTAATTTCCACCTGCGCACAAAGGCAAACCTCACAAAGTTACAATCCTTAAATAAATCGAAACAGCTGCTGTCACAGGTGTACGAGATTCTTCCTGTCCAACATTATTGTGCACTCTGTTGCTTCTGAAGCAGCCAGTATTTTTCATTGAGAGGCATTGCGGGCGGGCTCTGCAAACGGAGCTCACGCCGTTTGCCCTAATTTGCCTATGATGTCATCTTTTTCACTGGTCACCTGTGATTGGCTGATCGGTCGCAGCATCTGCTTAGATCTCAAGGCTAGCTTCTTGCCTGAGGTAAAGACCTATCAGAGCCGCTCTCGTGGCTGGTTGTCTTGACAACCCATGCACTGTCAATTCATCTTTGGAGAATAATATGCTTGTTCCACGATGGTGTTCGCCTGTGTGGGGAATTGGTGGGTTCTTATATTGTCCCTGACACCTGTCTTGCAGTGAGCCTCTGTGAGGTCTGGGATCCTGTTCATTCCCCTGCAAAAGAACAATGACAATAACCTCTCTGTTCTCAGCTTTCATGTATACAAATGAATGCTGTGGCAGACAACCGTTTACTGCAACAGAATATAACGGAGGATAATATGATCTGTTATCATAATGGGTTGAGATCAAAATATATCCTGTGGCACACAGCATACAGCAACCTTATAATGACATAATTTTTGTACAAGGTGGTGATTAGACAGACCAGTAAATATTGTTTCACAGAGTTCTGCCCTCATGCAGACAGCTATCCACAATAGCCCAAAGCCAGATATTGTCAAACTTTGAATAGGCCTTGTGTCACTGGGGACCATGGTCTAAACAAAGGTGTAACCCAAATTTCATTTTCAGTCTCTTTAAATTCCTTAAATATCCCATGGATATGACACACTGAGCCATATAAGATGGTGAAACCAGAGATGGCAAAGGTGGAGCTGTCTTTTGTGGTCACCTGTTACTCCAGGGTTATCTGTCAAAGCTTTAAGTAAAAGCTTGAGTAAAAAGCATGAGTAAATGAACTCACAGGTGAACTCACAGGTGAACTCTTAATTGTTGAAGAACAATGTAACAAAACAGGGCAGAGAAGGGGTGAGGAAAAGCTAAGGGAAGAGGAAGAAGAAGAGCGAGAAGGCAGTAAAACATTTACAGCTACATTTTTGCAGTGCTGGTTCATCATTTCATGAACATTCAAGCTTTTACTTAAAGTTTTGACACATAATTTAACAGTTTAGCAATTTGAGTTTGTGTAGGCAAAGTATATAGAATATTTCCCATATGTATACAGGAGAATTAATCATGGAAACCATGATGTAAGTTAGAGCTGTGTGTGAAGCATTTTGTAAAAGAGTGAACTGCATGAGTGAATTCAAGTAAAATGTAAAAATGTAAATTGCAGAAGTGCTTTACTATTCTGTTATGATTTTGAGTTTCTCCTTCTGATCATGGTGCATATGCTTGCAGTCAGAGTGTGCAAGCAATTGATAAAACCTGTAGGTTCTGCTAATTTTTACCAGTGTTTTCAGGAACTGCAAAGCATCTTTCGTTGCTCTTTAAGTGAAGAACAGGGATAATTTCATCAAGGAGATTACGCTCACAGTGTCGTGTGGTCCCTGTGGTGTAGCGGTCCTCGCCTGGGTGCCGCTGATGAAATTTCGAACAACGAAACACACAGCTTGACCTCTGGATTAATATTTCATTGATTTGACTCCTGAGGAAGAACACCAGCCGTGGCCTGTGGATCAAACACACTCGTGTGAGGCTGTGAGGGCTTGAGAGTGTTGCTGAACACGTGGCATCAAATCCCACAACTGTGCTCTCCATACATATCTTTCACATTTCTCTTACCATTATAACTGTCATTGCCATTCAAAATCTGTATCCCAGTGGTTCCAAATGTGCAAAAGTGATAATAACAAATGAAATGTGCAAAAAATCTGTAATAAAATGTTTTATTTTAATAAGCACACAGCAAGGCGTGTTAAGATTGTATCGGTTAACATGGCACAAGGGATGCTGGGAAAAGTATTCTTCACAGTGAGGTTATGTCACAGAAGACAGATTCCTGCTGTAGCTACTTTTGCTGAAAGGCAGGTTTCTTTCTCTAGTTTGTGTCAACAAGTTAATATGAGATGATAACCTTGATAACCTTGCACAGATATGTAGGAACAGCCTCTGTCTGGCGTATATTCTGTTGGTATTTAAGTCAGTACACGAGCGCAGAGGTGGTGAGCAGATGGCCTTGTGTGTTTCATAATCTCTCCCCCATCCCCACATGAATTATGAAAAGGCAGCCCTGTGGGTCCCCAGGGGAGGGTACAGAACCATACCTGCCTCAACAACCCCCACTGGACACAGGTATAGCTTCTCTTTCTAACTGGCACCTCCTTTAATGTCCTCTTGTAGTTGAGTAATTTGGCATGTGTGTGTGTCTGTGTGCAGGAGAGTGTTGTATGCATATGTGTGTGTCTGTGGAAAGTCTGTGTGTTTGAGCGTGTGCATGTCTATGTTTGTGTAGAGTGTGTGTGTGGCCATACAAGTGAGTGTGTATGTGCATGTTTGTGTGCAAGTCTGTGTGTGCATGCAAGTGTGTGTGTGTGTGTGTGTGTGTGTGTGTGTGTGTGTGTGGGGGGTCTATTTTTATGCAGGACCACTGGTAACAGTGTGGACAGTGCCCTGTCCAAGACAGAAATATAGCCCAGACACCAATTCAAGAAAGACCCATTCTGTAACCCCAAATCCATCTCTCCCTTGACGTGGTGCTGATGTCTCATTGTACACAATGCATGCCCACACACACATGTATGCATACACACAGAGCACTGAGTCCTGTGTTTTACAGTCATATAAGGACAGAGAGCAGCTGCGTGACATATATACAGATAGAGAGAGCAGTATGTAAATACTGTAACCAATTCCAGCCCACTCAGAGAGAGAAGGCAGAACCTATCGGTTCTATATAACACTCTCCTCAGCTGTGTGCTTCAAGCTAAACTCATTACACATGTATCGATCCCATTAGCAATAACCATCATTCACTCACTCATTGCCTCCTGGCCATAATGACCTAAATCCACCTGAGGCAGCTGCTTAAAAAAGGTGTGGGAATAATGAACAGTGAATGTAGCTTTGAACCTATGTAGCAAATTTAGCTCAGTGTTGGCTTTCCTGCAGGTTAGATTGTGCTGGCTTTGCTGCAGGTTAGACTGTGTTGGCTTTCTTGCAGGTTAGACTGTGTTGGCTTTCCTGCAAGTTAGATTCTGCTGGCTTTCCTGTGGGCTTTGTTATATTTTAAACAGTTTTGGCTTTGATTTGTTCAGTTACAAGTGGTAAATGAATCAGAGTTTTATCAGGTCTGAGTAAACGGTAAGAGAGGGACATGGGGCCTTTTCATGGCCCCATATATATCTGGTTATTACTGTACATATTTAATTGTTTGAATTTTTTCATAGATCAATTCATAATTCATAACCAATATTTCCAATGCACTATGTTGCATCTTAGAAGAGTGCTTGAACAAATGTGGAAGATATCAGACTATATTATCATCTCTCTCTCTAAATGAGTGACTGATATATAAATTAATGTTCATACACAGGGCTTAACACCTCAGTCAAAAGAAAACATAATTACCTTCTGGTTATATTTTCTCATCCTGGCTTTTTGATAAGGTCGGGTCTATTTATATCTCAGGCGTTGGAGATTAGAGATTTATGCAATTTATCCTCATGAACTATCTCTCACTCAATGATGACATTTAATTACGTCTTTCGGGGCGCCGGGGAGCCTTCAGCAGGAAGTGACCTTCCCGGTACAGCCGGTGTGATGCTCCATGCTTCCCTGGGTGGCTCTCACGCTCACTGGTGTGGCAGAGGGGGTGTTGGGAGAGGCGCAGGATCGTATTAATGTGAGCGTTGGGGAGGAGGCTTCTGAAGTCTGTCAGAGGAATGGAAACACACAGCGGTATGGGGAGAGGGAACGAGGCGGGCCGATACGATGGAGATGCACCAAGCCTGTTTTGCCACCCCCTTTCGCTCCCCGCCCTATCCCCCACTCCCCCCAACCATCTGCCCCACCCCCCCCATCTCTCCCCTGCTCCTATCCTCAAACGGCCTACCGAATGCACCGGCTCCACAGCGCAGGCAATGAATCGCGGCAGGTTGTCATGGGAACGCAAGCCATTTCCCCTCCGGCGGGGCAGGCGCGTTAGCATCGGATTTATGGGCGGGGGAGTTCTGGGAAGGCGTGACACTCGGAGCTCAGAGCCCTCTCAGCCACATGTCCTCTCTGCCTCGAGAGCTCTTCGGGGGTGGGTACCCACAAGGAAATCCCCTTTGGTCCAAATTCAGTGGCAGCGGCAAGGCGACACTTGGGGGCTAGATTGAAACATCATGAGATGCAGGACATTCCCCAGCTTTTCACAGGCTGTGAGGGAGAGTGCCCTGCATCAGTGCCTAGCCACCTCTATTCCGCTGCAGATCACTTTAATTCAGTTACATGCTGGGCTTTCACGATGTGCTAAAGACAGAGGTGGGGCTGTAATCGTTCATGGAACCTGCATCAGACAAATGAACAGCAAAATTGGTTAAAGAGCCACAGGACTTTGTTTTAGGTTTCTCTTGAGGGTATAACATCAGAATCAGAATCAGAGTCACCAGGTACATTAAATGCACAAGGAATTTGCCTTGGTAGAATGGTGCCAGCACTCACAATATTACACACAACAAACAGCACAGCCTGAAATGCATGTACAAAGACTTACAGCAGTGTTTCTCAATCCTGCGCCTGGAGGCCCACTGTCCTGCACATTTTCCATCTTTCCCTGCTCTACCTACCTGACTGAACTCATCAGTGGCACTTTTGATTAGCTGAGCACACCTGATTTAATCAAGAGCATGTTAATCACACTAATCAGGTGTGTTTGGAGCAAGGATAGACAGAAGATATGCAGGACAGTGGGCCTCCAGGAGTAGGATTGAGAAACACTGACTTACAGGACATCACACACAGTGCAATGGAAGTAGTGCAGACAAAATAAGACAGTGCTAAACACAATTAACACATATACACTTGTATAACTATAAATGTATAATCAATGTCCAGTGTAGTACAATCAATGCAGCAAGTGAAAGCCCAGTGTGGAGCCAGTAGTTGGACATGCTGATATGTGCGGAGTGTTCAGGGGATAAGTGTTGCAGTAACACGAAGATGTTATAACCCTGCTCTGTACTAGGCCTGTAACTGTTAATGGGGGCAATGGCAAGGGACACTATGTGAAGCAGGGTGTCAGAGCAGAGGATTCAAGACCCTGGGCCGATGTGTATGCCGATCTCTTGAAAAGAAGATGTAAAGATACCACAACTGTCTATGCTATAAATGGGAAGGACAGAGACAGTAAATGGAGCATTTCCAGCAATGATCTCTTAATGGACGCATGACAGATGTGCATTAGACATTCAGAGGCCTTAGCCAAACTGCTGACATACCCTAGCTATGCATCCAGTGCCTTGCACCCTCACAGCTTCCCTTCCACTGATGACTGCAGTTATGAAACAGCACATATCCCACACTTCAGTCCTCACTCACACTGCCGAAGCCAGTCTGCAACTGTATATATACGCCATAGGCAGAATGGTGTCACAGATAATCTATTGCGCCCAGGTATTTAACTCCGGCATTCCCTCTGTCCTCCATCTAGGGGGTTTCAGTTGGCAGCCCCAGCATCCAGGGCCTTTGATGCCTCATTCACTCCCTGTTTATTGTGCCCTTCAAATAATTTCGAAGCTTAAGGGAGCCGCTACGTTCAGGCTGTACAATAAAAGAGACTCGGAGAACAATGTCCAATACCCCTGAGGGTTTTCTTATGGGCGGCATAATTAATCTTGCAGTCATCACGCCCCCCACCCCACCCCCCTCACTACATTGTGAGGCCTTGATATACGGGGGCTGCAGGCCCAGGAGATTAAAGTCATTTACAGCATATTCACCACCTGGCAGCACGACCGTACAACCGCCATGCACACGCCATGTTTTAACCATGAGCCCTCCCCTTTACCGTTACTGGCACGCTGACATGCATCATAAAGGGAACAGGAAAAAAAAGGTCAGGAAAGGGGGCTACGGTTTGACCACCAGCTGTGTGGAGACTGCTGGCTGCTGTCATTTGCATGACCGCAGGAGCTCTCATTTGTATTATGGTCTGACATTGCGAGTGCTATAAGTATAAGAGGCTAATAGTTTCAGAAAGCTATAGGCAGGGCAGTTCCCATGGCTGGAACTAGGCTTACTGCTGTGAAAAGCACAAAAATATTTGTCTGTGTACATTAATGTCAGTCTTTCATTTTAAGCAGTTAAGCTTTGTTCTATACAAAATAGTTTATATATGCAATATATATATGTATATATATGTATAGGGCTGTATGCATACAAATCTGTCTCTGTTGCTACACAGACAATAAGTTTCTATGATCTATAATAATAAATAATAATAAATCTTTATTGTCCACAAGGGTGGAAATTTTCCTTTGGCTCACCAATACATATAAGACAGATTAAAAACATTTAAAACATACAACATAAAACATAGTCAATAATAAATACACTAAAACACAATGCAGAACTAGCTCATCTAGGTTTAGCTGATTGCATAGGGATTATCATCAGCTGTATCAAAACTGGCACAATCCAAGTAGAATGACAGCATTCCTGTAGTTATTTAACAAGGCTGGGTCTACATTAGGTATTTTCAGAAGGGGGAGAAAGACGGTTTGAGACGAGATGTAGGTAACTTAATACCTGGTGTAGGTAGCTGAATTGACCTGCCAACAATAAGCTAACTGCAGCAAACACAGCTCAGAGCCAAGCGTGAGAGCCAGGGGTCAGAGTCAGGGGTGACACAATGATCACTTGCTGATTTCCACCATAATAAATGAATGATTAATTTAGAATTCTTTAGGCTGAATTTTACAAGAGAAACATTTTCAACCACAAAACATTCCCCCTGAGTTCAGGGGCAGGCGGGAAGTGGGATAGCATTGTATTCAGCAGACATGTTCCTGCAGTGTGAGAGACCATCGGAGGGAGGAGCGCTACAGTCAGGAGGCTCCTGCAATATGGACCATTACACCATCACTGCTGTCAGCAGGAGGCTCAGGCCAAACAGAGGGAGGAGGAGAGGTAGATCCTGTTGGCTGAAGATGGTCAGGTAGCCAGGTGGCACAAGCCCTTCTTCAACACTGCATCCAGGATGGCATTATACCTTGAATGTAACAGTGGTCACACTCTTCCCACAGAGAAGAGCATCTGCTAAGCTGCAAAATGATTGGACCCTGGTTTTAAGCCATATCATTTCCAGTGATCTTTTTCCATCTATAGCCCTCCAAATGTAACAATGTCACAGTTTATCAAGCATTAGAACAATGTCAGTAGATTTGTAGATGACCTATACCCTATACTCACATTTGTAATTTTGAACTTTTGTAGGCCAAGTTCAAACTGAAAATGTTTGAACAGTAACTGATATATTGAGCAACTGAGGCCATTTCTCAGGGACTTTCTCTCTTGCCAAAAGGGAGATGTCCACTTTGCTCGGCAGCGCGTGATGGTCGGAGTGTTGGTAAGCCCTCCACGTGCCATCATTCGGAATGGGATGGCCGGCCTGGGTTCAAAGAAGCTTCACAGGAACTGAGACGCTTTTGTTTTGTCAACTTAACTTGCATTTTCGACCCGCTGAGATGCAGCTTGTTCCCGCTGCGGTCACGGTTGTGACACTGCAGTAACTTTGGATGCCGCCAGAAAGAGTCGGGACCTTGGTGCACACGAGATCCCACCCTCGTTCCTCATTCTTGACTTTACTTATTGCCTCTCTAAAATGCACAATACATTTCAAACAATTGAAAACTGTAAACACTCAATTGTTTCAGGGTCCATTAGGAAAGAAAGGCTGAGAACAATCTACATGCGGGATGTAAAATCAATGCCGTATAAGCTGGAGTGAAGTAAACAGTGAAACTGACGGAAGTGTTACGCGTCCCGTCCCACTATGCCCGCTCATTATCTCTTCAATCCAGAGTTTATCGACTATTTACCCCGGCCATTTGTTTCTGCCGTTATTCAACATAATAGTGGAGCGTGGCAGAACTGATTTACCAGGCCTCTCCTGTAATGAAGAATATGACAATGAACCATACACAAACAAAGCTATCAATGCCTCACTTGATCACACGCTAGGTTAATGTTAAGTTAGAAATTAATTGGACTGTGGAAGACCTTTGCAAAGTAATTGGAAAAGACTACACTACATGTGCTAGGCGGAAGCTTCTTTCCAAAGCAATTTACGTGGATGACCTTTTTTTACACTGTATCTATTTACGCTGCAAGATATTTCCTGCGGCGGGGAATCAGGTGCAGTGATTTACTTTTATCACTGATTAAAAATCCTGTAGCCGATCAAACTCCATGCATATATAATATGACAGAGACAGATAGAGAGAAAATAAAGAGATAGAGAGAAAGAGTGTATGTGCAAGAGATACAAATAGAGAGATAGAGAGAAAGACTGTGTGTGCAACAGATACAGATATATAGATAGGTAAATAGATAGATAGATAGATAGATAGATAGATAGAGAGAGAGAGAGAGCTCTCATTTATTTCAATGTGAAGGCAGCCAAAAGGACAAAGTGGCTTTGTGGCTCTTTAATGAGAAAGATTTCTCCTGTCGCCTGGGTCACCTGTGGCCTTGGGCGATGTTCTACATGCAGACCCTGTCAAGGGCAACAGCAGCACACGTGTTAACATGAGAAAAAACACGCTTGAAACACTCCGTTTTGGCTTCTTGAGTCATTCAGGGGCAATATGTTGAATAAAAAATATTATCATTTCCATTGAATTCTGTCAGAGAGAGGCAAATGGGCACATATTGTTTTAATACAATAAAGGAAGAGAAAAAAGAAAATACAAGAACCATAATTAAAACCAAACAATGGTTCTATAAAACACTCTGTGAAAATGTCTTTCACCCTTTTCTTTAGAAGGTTTGCAGTAATACAGTAAGCACTAGATCTGACAGCTGAGGAAGTGTGAGACAATGGGAACCGCATTGGACCATATCCCATATTCAATCATCATATCCAATATCAGCAACAACACCTTAAGTGGTGGCATCACAGATATTCTATTTTGACAAGATATTCTGCTCTAGCATTGCTTCTGTCCTTTGTCTAAGAGTTTCCAGGTGGTTCCAGTGTTGTATACATTCCTGTGTTGACTACATTCTGTTTCAGATCAAGCTCCCTAAAAAGTGTTCATAAAAAAAACCAGCAAAGCACTTACAGCTTCAGCAATGGTAGAGACAGAACTGTCAATGTCAAGTGCACTGAGCTAAATATCTGGTCAATATATAGAAACTCTGTGACAGCATGTTGCTGCTCTGTCACGCAATCTTAATGGCGACAGGAAAGGAGAGAGATAGAAGAAGGCTGAAAAGACAGACTTGGTTGCAACACAAATTGAACAAACCCTTTTACTGAAAAAGAAAAGGGAACATCTGTGTGGAGGAGAGCCTTCACCACCTCTTCCTTAGCCTAAATGTCAATTGTTAATTGTGGCAATCACTTAATTGTGTGCACTTGTGTTAGTTTGTGTGGGGTATCAGCCTATTGGATAACGAGCCACACCTTACTGATTGAGGCCTGACTAAATACAGGTGTGACTGTAGAGCAGGAGAAGGCTCACTTTGTCCCTGCTGCTGTTTGTGTATAGGCTGGTTTCCTTTGTTTTGTTGTTTGGTTTTAAAATAAATTACTGTTTGTTTTAACCTTTTGTTCTTTTTTTTTTTCCTTGTTTATTGGAGAAGTATTGGCCAGCTTCTCTACAGTCTGACTTGTTTCATTGCTTGACCCATGAGTCTAACACAGAAGGCAGTCAAAAGGTGGTGACATCAGGGCTCCATAATTGAACTCTTATTTGGTTTCCAGTCCAGATCAATTCCAAGAGCACAGCTTTCTTATGATGCCTGTCGAATGAGGCACACCTTTCACTGACAAACGCAGAATAATGATATTGAGGCCTAACCCAGCTCTATAGTCTTCCTAAATGGAGCCTCAGCCTCTGATCAGCTGTTGCAATCTCTTGGCAGACAATATGTTTTCAACCAGGGTGCAATTGCCATATATTAGGGCTTGGCTATTGAGATTCCTTATGTCATTTTTCTACTATAACTGAATAATTCATTAATCCTTGTATGACCATTATAAGTCAATAAAAGCTAGCAACCTCTCCTACTGCTTGTCTTGATAAGAGATCTGTCTCTTACTAACAGGTTAATAGAGTAACAAGCTCCGATTAGGTGCAGCTAACAACTAAACTTTGCTCTCTTCAGGGAGAGAGAGAGACGTAACTGGCACATGTTGAATTAAATTAAATTGGGGTCTTCAGTTAAGGAAACGTCACCATTCACCAAAGCATCAGAGAGCAAATCTTATGGTGTGTGCTTCCTAATCTCTGCTGAGACACATACGTCCTCACCAACTCTATCAAAAACATCCTAAAAACACCATAGCAACATTGTGAGAGTAATCCAGTGAAGTGCACCTGGTCATTGGTTTTTAAGTAGAATGTGTCATCTCCCAACCACTAAAACAATGAGATTCCAAATTAGCTAAAGCGCCACAGATGCAAAGGCATCGTTTACATGATCTGACACCCTGCACAACATTTTGATCATTTACGCCACAAACAGGCACCTGGTCTGCTTTGTCCCTAGTGCCTTTTTGAGGAGTTAAGGATCAGTATCATCTCTTTTGATCAACAGCACACGTCCAAGTAGCTGTTTTGCTGAGCTTGGCCTGAGATGGCTGGGTGCCACCAATCACATTCATCTTCTGGGAGGCAAAGAGCAAGTTGACTCAGGTATTCAAATGGGCAGTGTGTCAGGTGTGTAATTTCAGGACCTGTGGAGGGTTGGGGGGTTGTGTGGCCTAGGGTACATCATCTCAATTAGATCTCAAATGATCAAATTGCACAGGTCCACAAGGGATTCCACCCATAAATAAGAACTGTGGCACTCTCTTCACAGGCTCAGCGCTTTTTATTCAGCTTCTAAATTCAGAGGCCTTATAGGGATCTGCATTCTTCAGCATGAATAAGAAACAGGGTGAGTAAGGAGACATTTAATCTGTCCACCAAAATGGAGAGAAATGCAGCATAAAGTGAGTAAATAAGTAGTAATGCTGACATTGCATTGAAAAGTGTATGTGTTCTACAATGTAAAACATACAACACACCTGTCTGTGTTTTTTCATACTTTGCATACATCAGCTGTTAGCTAAACAGATAACTAGGTGAGTGTTGACAAGATATACAATGTTCCAGGTTGCTGGAAAAGCAGTTGTTTTCAGACTAACTAGTTAGTAAATTACATAACCAGCCCAATATCTAATTAGCTAGACATGTTAATAATGTAGAATAAAAAATAAGCTGTCCTGTAAGTTGCCTGAATCATAATTTAGTTCTCATGTTTATTTTTCATTGATCAATACCATTCCTCTGTAGCATCTACACCTAGCTGGAAATTTGTTTTATTCATGAGCTTGCAAGTTAACAACACATCAGTATGTATCCAAGCAATAAATTTTACATAAACACATGCCTGTATTAGTTTGTTAATATATGAACATTCAAGAGCAGTCTGACTGTATAATATCGCTGCAGCTGTTAACAATAAACCATTGGGAACAATGTTATATATCATGGTCATCCACTGTAATACTATAGGCCAGAGAGCAAATTTATCTGATCTCCAAAATGGAGAGTTTTAGGTGCAAATAAACATCTTAAGACCCAGCAATCACTGACACATCTCTTTAAAATAAAGCTCGGCTATCTTGCAGATGAGTGGACAAGAAATGTTTATTGACAAGAAATGTATTCTTCTTAATATCCACTATAGGAGCACTTTACCAGGAATTCATACCATATTACATTACTTAACACTCCTATCCAGAGTGACTTACACAGTTTACAGTTTTATCCATTTATAGAGCTAGATATTTCTTGAGGCAATTGTGGGTTAGTTACTGTGCCAGAGGGTACAACAGCAGTGTCCCAGGGGGAATCCAGTCAGCAACCCTTTGGTTTAGGCCAGTGTTTCCCAAACCTCTCCTGGAGTACCCCTTGTCCTGCATGTTTTAGATCTCTCCCTGCTTCAAACACAGCTGATTCAGATGATCAGTTTGTTATTAAGCAGCTTCAGGAGTTCATAATGAGTTGATCATTTGAATCAGCTGTGTTGGAGCAGGGAGAGATCTAAAACATGCAGGACAAGGGGTACTCCAGGAGAGGTTTGGGAAACGCTGGTTTAGGCTCTGCTCCTTACTGCTACGCCACATTTCTACCCCCATATAACACAAATGAATTGGTTAAGATTGTTTTTCAACCCATTAAGATGTCTGGCTTCATCAACTACTGTGGGGTACGTAACGGTAAAGGAACTGACAGTACAAATAAAAACGTCTATTTTTCAAATGGGTGCTGAAGGAATTTTCCCACAAAGGATGAAGGTTTCATAGGTGAAACTGGATCATGCTTTAGTGCTCTGGGAAAGATAAATGGTCTCATCCTCTGTGTCACATATGGCGTGAATGTGGTCGTAGTGTCATAGTAACAGCCCTAGTAGAGATATCATCTGCAGATTTCAAGAAAGACCCAACAGCATAATAAAAACATAATTCTAAATGACATTATCACGCACAAAAAGGTGTCCTGATGAGCCAGATTAAGCAGTGAAAATTGACTGAGGCTGCAGTGCCTCTGTCCGTGTTGGGTTGCATTGTAACTTGCAGGAGTATTAGAAGATGACCTATACCCAGAAACCCCTATTTCCCCTGAGTATGCATGATCTCGCTTTGGGGAGCTCTTTCACAAGGACCACTCCCCATTCCCCTCCCCTCCATAGAGTTCTGTGTCAGCACTAATCAATGTCTGCCATGTTGGTTTGCTCCCCAAAGCCAATAAAGTCAAGTGACACACCAATCAGCAGGCGGTATATGAGACAAAGGCCCTGGCAGCTGGCCTATTGTGGAACACACAGCTGCCTGATTTACCTCACCTAGCTGGTTCAATATCTATTCTCTGTTCAGCCAGTTACCTACTGAAACAGATCACTCTATCTTCCAATATCTAATCGCTGTTCAACAACTTAGGTAATGAAACAGATCCCTCTGTTCCTCAATATATAATCTCTGCTCAACCAGTTACCTACTGAAACAGATGTCTCTATCCTAGAATATCTAATCTCTGTTCAACGATTTAGCTAATGAAACAGATCCCTCTGTTCTTCAATACTTAATTTCTATTCAACCAGTTAACAACTGATACAGATCACTCCCATGTCCAATATCGATTCTCAGTTAAACATGTTAGCTAATAAAACAGATCTCTTTCGCCAATATATAACGAACAGACAGCGCTTCAGTAACAATCTGACGTTATAAAATACTGGGTTATTTCAGAGACGCTATATGCACTACTTAGTAGTCCAGCTAAAATGACGCCACACACTCTGTACAGTTCAATCATATATATATATATATATATATATATATATAATATATATAACCCTTATTTCATCTTTACTTTCCAATAAATGATGTTTTATTCTGTGTGTTAGCTTCTAAAACAGACTTTATTCTCTAATTAATAAGCATTGTTCCATAGGTTAGCCACCCCAGCTTCAACTCTCAATCTGATATAATTCCTGCCAAAATATGTTTTATACAGCCATTCTAATTGCAATATACAGTGGCTTTTGGATGTTTTACATCTGTATTTTATGTAGAATAAAACATTTCTTTGCCATTTCTTTGAATCTTTGCCATAGCCAGGAATGATTGGAACCAAATGCAAATAAATGATTGGTATATTATATCTGAAGCATGCAATCCAATTAAGTTATGTCAGTGATGCTCTGTTGAAATCCTGTACTAGCAGGTTCATCTTAAATGCTAAGTAGCAGAGACGTCTGGAGTATGTGGATTGAGAGACTTGAGGAGATTGAGAGGTTGAGGAGAAGATGGGCCATACTGATGGGCTGTCATGCAGAGAAGTGGATTAGAGAGGTATCCTCCAAAAGGTATGTTTTTCTTAATATTCACTATAGGAACTCTCTTCCAGAAATTCATAGTTCATAACATTATGATTATAGATATGCTGAGATGCTACAGTTACAAACCCTTGTCATTAGGGCCACTGGCATGGGCGTAATTTATGGTAGGGACCACTTTTCTCATTACCTAAAATGCTGTGATTGTACTGATAATTTCTCACCTTTTATTGTGTTCAAGAAAGTACTATATAGTCATAGTAGATTGTGTAGAATTTCAGGAAATGCAATGAAAAATTCCTAAATTTTCTGGGGTAGGACCCCCAGACTCCCTGCTAAATTTATGTCCCCACCACTTTCCAAATCAAGCCTACACCCTTGGCCACTGGCCAAAACTCTTCAAGATCTGATTCTTTGTGCATCTGCTGTACCACATACCTCACAAGCTCAAAGCACAAAAAACCCTGTCTCTGTAATGCAAGGAGTATGGGGAAGGTAATGAAGTTAGCGAAATGCTCCCTTTAACCAATAAATAAGTAATGGAAACAATATACGCCCTGCTTGGCTATTCCAACATGGGCTGGAGTGTTGGCCATTGAGTCTGCGGTTTTTCCCCTTATGAAAGGGGACACTGTTCAGATGGCACCCTGGATGTTTTCTCCCACTTATGAGTAATGGAACAGCATTTAAAACAAGCTTGTCAGCCTAAATGTTTCCCATTACCAAAGCTCAAGTAGCTGGTAGTTGGATAAAAAAGGAAATTAATAAGAACCATCTTGTGCTTGTATTGTTGGATTAGGTCCTCATTCATGGTGGCAACAGATGATATGAGTATGACTGGAAATCTGATTGTAAAATCTTCTTCAGTTTGCCCATTAGGTTTAGAAAATAGCATGCACACTTAGTATTGTGGAATTACAGATGTAACTGAATTAATCACCCTTTGTTGTTATCAAGAACATTTCTGTCTGGATTCAGTCCATTGTCTGAGTCTGATTTGCAGAATGGAGTTATTTGTTAGACTGACAGGGCACTGATGCAATCTAACCTTCTCTTACAGAGCAGCAGAGACAATCCTGTGATCCACCACAAATAGGAGTCAGCAAAGCTTTGCAGAGGTGGAATCTTAAATGCTAACTAAGTTTCAATACTATGCATTTGTGATGCTGTCAATGTGTGACGTCTAGCACATGACATCTTAGCGTTCAGGGGCTGGAGTTGGTGAGAGGCAGAGGTGACAGAACGAAGTGGCGTACTGATCTTGTCAGTAAAAATAAACTTTGCATCTTTTGTCCCCCTGAAGGTGTCTGACACCATTTTAATTGTACTCTCTCTGTGTCAGGACACCTCGCTCAACTGGAATTTTCATCCAGTCACTTTGTCACCTCAGGTTTTCTGCAGCGTTGAATTGTCACGCAGCGTGCTGACTGGAGGGTTTGAACAGGCAGGTGAGCTACGTTCAGGCCATGCGGTCCGCAAGGCAGATGTAATCACAGGAGGCAATTACCCACAGATTAGAGGAGTTCATTGTAGGAGCTGGGCCATGGGAGGCCGCTGGTGGCTCGGCCGTTCTGCCCGGCCTGGCTCTAACAAAGGCTGGGTGCGGTGTCCCTAGCTCTGTGCCTGCGGCAGGGCAGATGGCGTCCGGAGGACAGGCCCACATTACCATGAGAATAGAGGCCTGTGGAGGGTTAGGGGGGTGGTGGGTTGGATTTGAGCTCTCTCTCTTCTCCTTTAATAGTGCTTTCCCCAAAAACCAAATGAGATCAGCAGCCTGCCTCCACAGAATCTATTGCCCCTGGTCAATTACAGCACAATGAGGTGCCTGGTGAGAGTCGTTCCGCACGTGTGGGACAGGCACGACTCATTAGGAAGCACCCGGTAACAAAGAAGTGCCGTCCCTTCCCCCCAGCACCCCCAAAACACATGGCACACACGATTTGCTGGCCATGACAATGCGAATCAATACACATTGTGGGCAATTAAGAGCTTTGCCTTAATGATCCTAAACCAAACCACAAAACCATGCCTTTAATGACTTTAATGACATGAGTAGAGCTGCAGCACAGTGTAATATATGCAAATGAAAGAAAAAAAAACAGTATTGATGTTGTTGTCGGAGCTTTGGGGGGTGTGTTCACAGAGCACGGCACTGGCAGGAAACGCCTGCCAAGTGCTTCGAGTCAAAGTCACTCACATTATTCACTTTAGGTATAGTTCACTTCACTCCAAGTCTAATTCACACCAAGTCTTGTCCATGTCTAGTTCACCTCACTCCAAGTTTAATTCGCTCCATGTCTAGTTCATTCCACATTTAGCGCACTCCATGTTTTGTTTATTAAACATCTAGTTCACTCCACATCTACAGTTCACTAAACAAGTTCATTTCATGTCTAGTTCACTGCAAGTCTAGGTCACTCTGAAGTTACCTCAAAGCTTCACAAGAGGACCCATTCCACACACAGCAGAGACATTGACTGGCAGTGAGCTGGACTTTTGCCATAGTTGGGCTAGCATCAGCCCCCAGACCTTCCTCAGGACCACTGTCTCTCTGCCTCTTTTATCATTTCCTCTATATTTTCTCCTCAGACTGGTGCCAGGCCACTGGTTCATGGTGACCTTTCACCACAGGCAGGCTTCCATCCCTATAACCACCTGGCCTTCCAGCTCCGAGAATAACGGCAGTTATAGGCACCAAGTCTCACATATGGAGACCATGTTATCTGCTTTCGTGCTCAGACCTGGTAATTAGGCATGTGCTTAAATTGCAATGAAATAAGATTTATTTTGTGGTAAGTTTTCTGTCATGGTAAGCATATTTTGTGATTGTTGCAGGCATATACACGTGTACAGTCTTTTCCCTTTTTCACTTACATCTAGCTAAGATAGCTGTACTTCTGGTGAGAGACCTCTCGGTAATGCCCTCAAAAGAAACATTAAAAACCCCACATTTGACAATTTAAACGCCTTTCATCACCTGCATAGCTAAGTCCAAGACCAAATATTCAAAATGTTCTGTCCTTATGGCAATGAATGAATGGGTCTCCCTCACACTCTTGTACTCCCTCCTTTGTGTCTATACTTACAATAACTAATGAACTAAATAAATAAATAAAATAAACACATTTCTAAGAGTAACTTAAATGCTCAAAATTCCTAGCAATTATGAATTGCACATTTTCAGCTACATTAGCAAAGGCACTATCTGAGTACGTCTGTAACGTCTCTCTCTGGGTGATACGCTAGCCTGCCACATCTCGCTCCTCGGGGCGAAGGCCTTACTTAGGGTCATGTGTTCGCTCCCCTGTGCTTTGTGTGGGGCACAGCTGCCTCATATTGCTGTCTTTTCTCTTCAGGGCCCTCTTGAGACAGCACAGGCCCAATTCAGACACCACTTCCACCAGAACTACAAGCACCAGAAAGGCTTTACAGAGGAGTCTAACAGTGACAGGTGCCAAATTGATCACCTCTGACACCTACCAGTCAGCATTCAAAGTATGTTTCCAGTTGAATTCATCTCACTTACATGAAAATATTGAGCTACACACCTTTCCGTCATTTAACCAGCATGAAGTTGGGCAGCAGTGTGATGTACTGGTAGGGAGCAGAGCAGGGCTCACATATGGAAGGATGCTGGTTCGATCCTTTGCTGGGGCATTGCTGTTGTAACTTTAGGCAAGCTACTTAACCCAGAATTGCCTCAGTAAATACATCCAACTGTATAAATGGATAAAAATGTAACCTATATAAGTCACTTTGGATAAGAGCATCTGCTACATGAAAATAATATAATTTACCTGTGTTTATATTTCAGACAAACCCTGCAACTAATCAACCTTTGTGTCTGGCTGTTTGTGTATTCTGTATGGAGCTAGCTTGTTGTTTGAATACTTTACAAAACAATGAACTTGATTTCATTGTTGTAGTTAAAAACAGTTAATCATGCAATGGGGGAAACACCAGTCAGTGTTGCCAACCCTAGAATCAGTGAACAGCAAAATACCCAGATGAGGGTTCAACATTTTTCCTCTCAGCTTGCAGAAGCATGCTTAACCATGCCATTCTTCACAGTCAAGCTTCTAAAACATATTTGTGTCTTTTGTTACATCAGCTATCTTTCAGTAAATGTGATTATGATGAACATTAACAAGATAACTATATGTGTGGTGACATATTCAGTCAAAATAAATGTCTGTTCCTGAATTTCAGTTGATCAGCACTTTTTAAATCTTCAGGCTCATTCCTTAAGTACTGATCAGTATTTTTTTATGTATGGTGCTGATGAAGTGGAAACAGACCTGGTTGTGCCCCATAAGCCCAGAGGTCTCAAAGCAACATGAGTCTGCACTATATATACCATAAGTTTAATTATGTTGCTTACTCATGCTGTAGCAAAACCAGAATATGATGTTATTGTCTTTCAGATGGGGACCAACCATTACTATACAAAGGGCACTGATGAAATATTCCATGTTTTTCAAAAGCATGCAGTAACTCAGATCGCACTCCAGACTAACACAGATATTTCCATTTCAGATGACTTTGACATGTGAACACCTCACATACAACTTTCTCACAATGTTAATTTACTTTTGTGCTTTTAAGTGACAGTGTTTTAGTGAATTGAAGCACAAGGTGCCCTGGTTTGTAATATTCAACACATGAACACTGGCAAGGCACATTAATGTCCAGCCTGCAACATAACTGAAAGGTCACAGCAAAAATGAACTTGAAGCAAGGGCATTCTTACTCTGCCAACATGTCCTCTGTCTGGTGGTCACTGAACATGAGGTTATAACCTTTTAGATGAGCTAAAATATGTAGCGCCCTTGTAGTAGGGGTTGCACAGCCTAGTCGACTAGTCCTCTAGTCGACTTTACTGCTCTGCTATGACGCTTGAAGCTTGACGTCGACTAGTCGCTGATCACGTGATTATGACACTAAAGCTGCTTACACATGACTAGCTTCAAAATCTCCTAATGCTCGCTTTACCATTGTTTTTCTATTAAGAGAGCGTCATGCAGCCTAGCATAGTGTTCAAACCAGGCGTTGTAACGCTCCGCTCAAAGTTCAAATTGGCTGAACTTCGACCCCGTTTGCCGCTGACCTTTCCGAGTGTAACCAATGATTTTACAGTGTGACGTACTGGAACATGGGCGGCGCGACACCGGCATGAAATATAAACATTGAATTTAAAGATCCAATCAAAAGTTAGCATCGAGATGGGGCTACCGGGTTTGTAGATTCGGCTGTAATAATTTATAGTTATTAACTACATACCCGGCATACTCAGAAGCTTGCTACATCCCTGGTTATTAGCTAGCTGCTAGCTAGCTTAGTTGTTCTGTCAAAGTGCCCAATCCAAACGGGAGTTTATAGTGTTAACGTTACAGAGCTACAAAAACTCGATAGTTAGCTAGTGTATTAGTATCCCTGTAAGCACACATGCATCTCCGAGACGTCTATGCGATGTATGCCGATAGATCTGGAAGAGGTATTTAAAAGAAAGTTTGCTCATCTGGAAGACGTCTCTGAGTCATTAAATTTGAATGTTTACGGTTTAACAACAAATTACGGGTAAAAGTAAAACATCCGAAACATTTTAAACATTTTAGGGAGTCAATAACACCTTGGTATTTCAGTATTATTTACACGACAGTATCATTATCAGCGGTCATGCATAACGTAACATGGGCTAGTTTCATGCTTAAAGTCTGTGTTGTTATCATACAGTGAGTCATTTCGCAGTACATCTGAAGTACACATTTTAAACTTTAGCTGCGTAAGCAACGTTGGTGTAACCGGTATTGTTAACCTTTTTTTTAACCAGCACATCATAGCCTACATGGCCAAGAGCTCACATAGACTTTGCTTAGCTGGAGAAAATAACGATAAATGGCATTAAATATGTACAATGGCACATACAGCTATACCGGTCGACACGTTTGTTTCGACACGTTTGTTTGTCCTACGTCAGAACGTCCCCTTCTTCGACAGCATTGTTGGCAGGGCAGCCATAGCGAATTTTGACGCTCTCGCCGCTCCCGGTGTGAACGTACATCAGCGATTAGTCGACGTCGACTCGACTTTCATCACAAAACTGTCGAATTTAAAAAATCCGAAGTCGTGCAACCCCTACCTTGTAGCAGGGTAGTACTACACGACAGAATGCAACAGACTCTCTCATTTTATTTTGAATCCAAATTCCAGGTTGCTGGCAGCCGTCTGAGTTTTGTATTTGCAAGAGCTATATCAACAAGTGTGTTCGGATCTAGAGGCAATGGCTAATAGGTGTGCCAAATGTGAGTTGACTGGAAATTCTATTAAAAGTTATTTACATCTTAAAATGGCCATGATTGTCATGACTTAAGATCTTTCACTTACATACATTTCACTGTTACCAATGCATGTGCCCAAATGGTAGTTCACTTGAGCAATGCTATGAAAAGTTATGCAAAAGTCATGTTTTGTGACCATATTGGGTATGGCTGGGCATAGCCAGAGACCATGAATTTTGACAAGCCGCTGGCAGACCTTGGCAAAATTGCCAGATGTGGGGGAACAAATGAAAGTGGTGAAATGTTATGATGTGAATTATTACATGAAGTACACATCTGGACGCCACATTGTGCATTGCCTCAGACAGAAGGCACCATCACTGGGGTGGGTTCTCTCAGGGGGAAAGGTTTGCACCTACAGTCATGCCATGTCATGCCATGATATCCAGCATATGAAAAACGTCATATTTTGTAATTATTCTCCAACGACATGCACACAAAAAATCAAAAGTGAGGCAAACAACATAAAAAGCAGTAGCCCCTCTGTCGCTTTCAGAGACGGATGAGCTGACAGTACCGTCTACTCTAAATTAAAGTGATGCCGCCCCCTTCCGGTGGTCGAGCATAACAACCGTTGCTGTTGCACAGTTCGCGCTTAAACAATAAAAATAATTTTGCAGTGTCTAATTTATAATTATTATTTTTAATAAGCAATATTACGCACCTCTCTTTTAAAAATAGTCTACAGTCACTGCATTACAGCAGGCGGCTTGTAACCTAGCAAGCTCTAGCTAGACCAACCGGATCTTATCAGTTTATTTACTCAAACACTCACCATGGCAGATTCTGAACATCATAGTTTCGATAAAATATGGGTAGTGAGCAACGCATGGAAGTTTTTTTTCCAAGGACATCGATTGAATTTTTGCCTTACGTTTCTGCTTTCATTTTTGCTGGTTTACCACACCAGCCCTTGGGGCGATGACGTTTATCTCCAGTGGGGTTAGGGGGAGGAGCAGATGGTTTGAAAGTGGCGGGCCGTTGATTTGCAGCTGGCTGCCTGACAACATAAACTTCCCTTGTCCAAAGGAAAACAGCATTCAGGATTAAGAGTAAGATACGTGGTCAATTTATGCTAGCTAGCAGGCTAGCTAACATTATTTATCCTGTGAAACCATTCTACTTTGCGGATCAAAGCTGTAGTTTAAACTGAGAAGGTAAGTCGTAGTTGGATTCAACCACACAAAACATGAATAATCCAGCAAATAACTTACGCAGCTAACGTTAGCTGATGCAAATTTTGTGGCATGCACAAGTCGCCAATTTACTAGCCTTGCTGCCTAATCAAATAGCATGTTTTATGTAACTAACTAGTCTACACATGTACAGCAGCAAATATTAATGTTAAATTTCTCGTATGCTAGTCTTTCTTTGTTGCTTAGCTAATGAAGCATAGGCTTACCAAACGTTGCTAATCCGCACAGTTCTTCAAAAACTGTCTTTTGAAAAGCAGCGATGATTTTAGTGCAGAAACGGACACGAAGAACATTGCAGACCACTAGCTAGATATGTGGTTATCCATACCAGCGGATAGTTAGCTAGCTACTGTTTTTATGCGATCACTTCGCAATAGTCGGCAATATATTTTGACTATTGGCTGGCTGGCAAGCTACCATTTGGCAGCTTAGTGGGTGGGAGTAAAACGTTTTGTTCAGAGGGATATTCGTAAAGATAAATTAGATCATATTGAGAAGTTAGCAACATTATACATTGCAAACGATAATGTGGCCATCCACTCAGCTCAAAATGCAGAATAGCCAAACTACTACTCAGAATTGCATAGGCCTTGACCTGCTCTGGCAGCCTGGCGTTTGACACTAGTGCATGTGTGTGCACCTTGCGAGTCCTAGTGATCGCGTTAGCGTCCCTGAATTTACCCTAAAGCGTATCACGAATGGTATGCCCGGTAATTTCTCTCACCCAATTATGTTAGTTGTCCGGTTTGTCCAGTGTAAGGGTTTGAAGGTTTGCTTTTGCTGCAGTTCCCATGGTAGCTCCCCCAGCACTTGGTTTGGACTGGTGTGTGGGACACATGTAGCGTGTCACTAGGCTCTGTGTGGGCTTGAAGCCCCGGTGGACTGTTAACTCTACCGGCGTGGCTATTTAAAATTGTACACGAAGGGAAAGCAATCATCTTTGCCTTTGCTCTTCAGGACAGATAAGATTGAGAGAACCGACAACCGCTGTGTGCAGAGGCATCGATATGCGATAATGCTTGCGATAACGTGTCTTTGTTCGGATAGGCAGTTTGGAAGCTGTTGTGATTTGAGGTCAACCTGATATACATTCACACATCCAAAATGAACTCTGGTGTCTAAGAGTAGAGCAGTATTGTTAATTTGGAAATAATCGTCTAACATTCTACAAACTAGTGAGACTGGTAAACCTTTCACAATTTTAATTTATCTGTTTTGTAAGTTCCTGTCACACCAAAAGCTCAGTAAACGTAAAAACTATAACCAATTTACACACTGATTGTGAGACTATTCTTACCAAGTGAACCTGACTTCTGACAGCAGGAGTCCTAGCATGACGAGGGAGGATGAGAAGACCATCCCTGTGCGAGTCGCCCTGCGGTGCCGACCTCTTGTTCCCAAGGAGATCAACGAGGGCTGCCAGTGCTGCCTCACCTTTGTACCCGGAGAACCCCAGGTCGGCTCAGCCCGGACACTGCTGCTTCATATTAGCATTTAGCAAATACACCATGAGCGCACTCATCTATATTGTATTGCTGATGAGTGCAGTCGTCTGATTCAGTGGGTAATGGTATCTACCATCTCCTCACCCCCACCCCCCAGGTGATTGTTGGCAAGGACAAGGCTTTCACATACGATTATGTTTTCGACCCGGCGACTGAGCAAGAGGAGGTCTTCAACACTGCTGTGGCCTCGCTGCTGTCTGGCCTCTTCAAAGGTGTCACACACGCGCACACACAAATGCATATCAATTCACTCTTGTGTTTTAAAATGTCAATGTTGAGGTCATTTTAAGACAAGAGGACTTGGTTTGTAACATTCAACACATGAATGCTGACAAATATTACTGTTCAGCCTGCAACATGACTGTAAGGTCACAGTGAAAATTATCTTGAAGTAAGGGCATTCTTACTCTAACATGTCCTCTGTCGGGTAGTCATTTAACATATGCGGGTATAACCTCTCACAGATGTGTTAAAGTACTGGTAGAGCCCTTGGAGCAGGATAGTACTGCATTGATAGAATGCAACAAATTCTCTTTCTCATTTTATTTTTAATCCAAATACCAGGTTCCTTCCAACTGTGAGTTTTACTTTCACAAGAGTTATGGCTAATGGCTACACACTGTTAGTGCCCTTGTTGCAGGGCCGTGCAGTTTGACTGTGCAGCAGACCTTGTGTCTCATTTTATTTTCTCGTGGATCAGTTTGCCGCTGTGTCGGTGTGGTTTTTCTTCGTTTGCCCTGTGTGTTTGTGTGGCTCATCCACAGCCCTCTCCCCCGGTGCAGGCTACAATGCCACAGTGCTGGCGTACGGTCAGACGGGCTCTGGGAAGACGTTCTCCATGGGGGGCGCGTACACGTCAGCACAGGAGCACGACCCTGCCGTCGGCGTCATCCCCCGGGTCATCAGGAGGATCTTCCAGGACAAGGATGACAAGATGGCGCTCACAGTTTCCTACCTGGAGGTGTGCATGTCGCTCTCTCTGGCCAACACTGGAAAAAAACGTCTTGATTTGCTGAGCATCCAAGTACACTAGGTGATCTGGACCAATTTGTAGGTGGACAAGCAGTAGCAGGGTCAGGTGTTGACTATATATGTACTGTAAGTTGGGTCATAACCACTCAGCTGAATAATAGACCAAATTGCCACACTTATTGTAAGAATTACATTGGCATGGTTTGTTTCAGATTTATAATGAGGAAATCCTGGACCTGCTCTGTGGATCCAAAGACAAACCAGTCATCAGCATACGTGAAGACCCCAAGGAAGGCATTAAGGTCAGCAAGCGTTGATATGGTTATGTATCATTTGAGAGAATCTCACAGAAGGCATTAAGGTGAGCGTGTGTTGGTGCTTAGGTAGTTGGCAGGCGTATTAACGTCAGAATAAGTTGATCCTTGTTGAATGGGAGCATGCTAACGTCGCTTTTGCTGCAGATCGTGGGCCTGACAGAGAAGGTGGTCTCCAGTGCCAGGGAGATGGTGAGCTGCCTGGAGCAGGGGAACTCGGTCCGCACCGTGGGCTCCACCGCCATGAACTCTGCTTCATCCCGCTCCCACGCCATATTCACCATCACGCTCGAGCAGCGCCGGAGTGCCGACAGGTGAGTCATGCCACACCCTGCCCAACGCTGCCAGTCAGTGCTGTTAAATATGTCACCTTCAGCACCAAGACTGAAAATACCGTTAACTGCTTCTGTTTAAATGCAGTATGGGCGGATATGTCATTTGTGTTAAAGGGGTTCACTTATTTTGTTCATGTGTTCTCAAATTAATATTTGGATCACTGTAATCACATTATCCCTGCCCCCTTTCCCACACTCCTTCTCTGTCTATCAGTCCCCATCCCCACCCTATGTTTGCAGTCTGCATGTGTCTTTTCTACATTTTAAAAATTCTTTACCGTAATTCTGTCTCTGAAGGCCTTTAAGGTAGTTTGCAAAAAGTGTATGGGCTGCCAGTGCTTAACAATTTCTTTGCTGCTGTCAAACCTGTTCGTTTTATTATATGAAAAATTTTCATGTTTTGTCAAGAAACGGAACAGCTAGGTCCAAGAAAATGTCCTTTCCAGCTACATTAGACAATCTGGGTGCCACTATGTTTTGAATAAAAGATGGGAATGGTTCTGGGTGGATTAAATGTTTCCCAGCATTTTCCCCCCCATTCTTTCCACAGAGGTGACTCTGTGGTGTCCAAGCTGCACCTGGTGGACCTGGCTGGCTCGGAGAGGCAGAAGAAGACCAAAGCGGAGGGCGACCGTCTGAAGGAAGGCAAGTTTCTCAGATGGTGCGTGTGATCCGCGGTGATTCTGTTCGACCTGACTGACATGCCCCGCCTCCTTTCCAGGCATCAGTATTAACCGAGGCCTCCTGTCGCTGGGGAACGTCATCAGCGCCCTTGGGGACGAGGCCAAGAGGGGCACGTTCGTGCCGTACAGAGACTCCAAGCTGACCCGACTGCTGCAGGGTGAGGATCTACCCTGGCAGGCTATGGTTCTTTCTAAGCATTTTCATGATACATCATAGTTTTTTTTTTTTTTTTCCCCCACCACTGAGGGATCATCTGAACTGGCACTATGTTGTTAGGTCTGTCAAAAAGAGCCTTCATCAGTTTGTCATTTAGGTTTAATGTGATGCCAAGTGCTTCTAAAGTCTTTGAGCCAGGGAGCATTCTCTAGTCAAACTGTATCCCTTAGCAACATGTACAGTCTTCAACACCTTTTACATTTTACAAGTACATAACTATCCAAGTATATTACTCAGTTTGAAGCTGCAAGAAGAATTCTAAAACAGGGAGCTGAGACAGATTGTCTCCTCAGTGTGAGATTAAATATGTAGATGTTTTCTTTGCGGTGCAGTCAGATTAAATAAGTGGATAATTTCCTTCCCTCACTGTTATCTTAATTGTGTGGATATTTCTTTCACCTGGTGGTGTTAGACTCTCTGGGTGGGAACAGCCACACCCTGATGATTGCGTGCGTCAGCCCGGCCGACTCCAACATGGAGGAGACCATCAACACGCTGCGCTACGCAGACCGCGCGCGCAAGATCAAAAACAAGCCCGTTGTCAATGTGGACCCCCGAGCGGCTGAGATGCAGCGGCTCAGACAGCAGGTACAGGAACCGTGCCGAGAACACCATTATTCTGTCACCCCCATCGTGTCCCTGTATTTCTTAACACGGTGCGCTGCAGGCCATCAGTCAAGACGCTCCTGACAGGTCACGATTTAACTCGTCATGTGACACGATGTATTACCAACTATTTCCATCACTGACTTTGTGTGGCGTGTCGTGACAAGTTTACTGATATGAGTAAGCATGTGTAAGTTATCGTTACACAAGCCCGTCTTGGAAAAATGCATCCAGTCTTCAATGAAAGAGAGGGGGGGAAACTAGTAAAAAAGGCACTTGGGTACAAAAATGTATCTGTGCACTAGTATAAACATTGCCTGATAATGGGCCTTCTAGGAACAGAGCTATCAAGAGAAATGTTTATTTTCACTGAATTTGTTACAGAGACAAACAGCCTGTAACAATTATACCAGCACAGCAATAAGCAAATATTTTGTTGAATGCGGAAATCAATAATTGCTTAAGTCTAGCGGTGCCATCACTTTGATCGCTTGTGTGAAGTGGGATGTGAGCGCCTCTGAAGGCAGGTTACGTCCTTTTACCCCTGCAGGTCCAGGAGTTGCAGGTGATGCTGCTGCATGCACGTGGAGGAGTGGCCCCGGTGCTTTCTGGGTAATCGAACCCATTCATTCTACCAGTGGCAGCTGAGACTGCCATCACTTATTAATTGCAGGTCAAACGGCAGGGTGTGGTTCATATGGAGGTCTGCATCATGACAGAGGCTTGAACATGTTTTCCCCACCTTACAGTGTATAAAATCTCTCTCCTTCCTGTTATTTACATTTACATTTATTCAGTAGGTAGACTCTCTTATCCAGAGCGAAACAGAAGTGCATTCAGTAGGTTTAGGCAATTAGCAGCGCAGATACTGAAAATGTGATGTCTGGCATACGTGCTGTAAGGAGCTGCAGTCCTGGTTTTGCGGTTCGTTTTCGGGGGAAGTACTCTTACCACGCTGTTTGTCACTCCCTCCTTCCAGATCTGAGCCGTTGGGAAACGTGTCCGAGCTCCTGGAGAAGAACTCCTGCCTGCAGGACGAGAACAGCAAGCTGAGCCGAGAGCTGAGCGAGGCTGTGAGCCAGACGGCGCACTTGCTGGAGAGGATCCTGCTGGTCAGTGCCTGCGCCGTCACCCCTCGCACCCCTCCACACTGTTACACCTGCGCCTCTGACACGTTACTTTCCCTCAGTCACACTTGTCAGTTCATCCTCACTGTGTATCTCTGACACAGCACTTACAATCCCACTTCACCCGTGTGTTACACCTGCACCTCTCTGACACATGCCATGCTCCCACACCAAGTTACAGGAGAGAACAGGCAATGGACAGCTCTTGTTATTTTTACAAAGACCTCTTAGCTTGTGCGCCTGTTGCAACCACTTTGCAAATTGTACTTTGCTATGCTCATATCACACAGTTCATGATATAAGGTATAGCAAGTCAAATACAGGTTGTATGAGAACTGCAATTGACCAACTCATGATGATGTCAACTGTTGGCCCAGCATAGTTGCACAGACATCCAATTATCATGGAAATGGCAGAGCCAAATGTGTAACTGTCCGTTCTTCTGAATTTTGATTGTTTAACGCCTTCCTTGTGCCTCGCCAGACTGAGCACGCCAATGAGAGTCTTCAGAGTAAACTGGAGGAGCTGAAGAGGCATGCAGCGTGAGTGCATCTTCCTGCTTCTGTCCTGTGAAATGCATTTGACATGAACCATTCCTTTAACTTTGGTATTCATGCAGTCAGATTGATTGCTATAACCCAGTTTCTCATTTCTGCCTTAGTGACTTGCATTTATTGAAGTATAGATTTTTTTAGGTGGTTTTATCAATCCAGACCTCAAGTCAAGCTTTTGGCCCAGACCCTGATAGATGTTACCTTGGAATTCTTGTCAGGATTTCCTTACATGGCAAGTCCCTGGCAGAGATGTGTCATGCAGTATTTGTTCAGAGAGCTCTGGATTGCCTATGCTGTGGTAGTGTTCCATTCCTGTTTTATGGCTGCCGCCTTTAACAGGCAAGTGATCCATTATTCACCACAGAACTCTCTTAATGTGACTGAGTGTCTTCCTGCAGTTGCAGAGTTGACCTGCAGAGGGTGGTTGAGAGCTTGGAGGACCAGGAGCTGAGAGAGAATGTGGAGGTGATCCGCAACCTGCAGCAGGTCATCCTGCATCTACAGGTACAGGCCACTGAAGGGAGAGTTAATCTTTTTATCTGCAACATAACATTGAGTCCGGTCCTTTTTGTTTCACTCATTTGCCTTTTTTAATGTGTTTTCTTCCACCCTTTACCTGCTACAAAAAATCTGATTAGTGTCTCATTCCTTTTCCTTTCAAGCACATAATTTACAGTTTGTAGCTGAGGATAACACCTTTATAAATCAGAAAATACACAATGGTTGTGTATTTAATGTTACATGAAAAAGACATGCTAATCTCAATCTACCTTGGAAAGGACATGCTAATCTTAACAGGACTTTCTGGGAAAATAAAGAATAAACAAACTGAATTTCCTACTAGTCATCATAAAACACTCTTTCAATCAGGTTGAAATAACTTGGTTGGTACAGCCTAAGCCAAGAAGATCTATGCAGAGCTGGTTGAATTACAAGGAATTACTTACTGCATGGGGCAATGCTGGAAAAACCACTATCTCTAGGACAAATATTAATGAGATGGATAGCGAGCTTTGAAATCCGTTTTGTACCTATATACTATGGTGTCTGTGCTTGTTAACTGATTATACAACTTTTTGTGTTTTTGAGGCAACTTTTGTAAAACCCAATAACATTTTAATAAAAGGAACTGTTTGTTCTAAAGGAACTGCAAGTTACCTTGGGAGACACTGGATTCCTGTGTGCATCTGCCTCTTAATTTCCCTTTCCTGTCTGTCTGTTTCCTCAGGATGAGAGCGCTGGCATTGCAGCGTCTATTGAGGCCATGGCGTCAGAGGCCTGCAAGCCGCCGGACAGAGAGGGAGAGCCAAGCCCAACGGAGACAGGGGTGGGTATGGGGAGTTCACTGTGGGGTTAGCCAGCCTTACATGCTGTGATCAGGGTCCAGTCAGATCTGAGTAGTCTGTCTTAACTGATGCGATTCACTGTCTGCATAGGGTTCGGTCAGACCCAACCAATCGGATTCACACACTGTAGGTAGGGTTTAGTCAAATCAGAGTACTCAGCCTTGAGTCACATTTTATTGTTTTTCACAATTAAGTGACATTGCAGCGGAAGGCATCCCCTTAAGAGCATATGTATGGTGTCGATTTGGCTGAAAGTAAATGTGAAATGTTATCTACGCTAGTCTGTTACGTAACTACCAGGTGTAGACTAATGAAAATAGTAGGTGTCTTTACTCAGATCCTGCATTACATGTAAGTGTGTAAAGTGTAAAGTCACCCAGAGGTTGATGTGTAACACCCCAGCTCTCCAGCCTGGCCCTGCCTTGGTAAAAGCTTTCCATAAGCTGTGCTTCCGGCCGGTTGACCTGAAGTTTTACCCCTGTGGTCTCTGTCTCCCCTCCCGCCCAGACTCCCCACCACGCGACAGCAGACAAGGGCTCCATGGAGGCTTTTGCTACCCAGCATGCCCTGCGGCAGGCGCAGATGTCAAAGGAGCTGCTGGAGCTGAACAAAGTGCTGGCTCTGAAGGAGGCCTTCGTCAAGAAGATGTGCCAGAACGACAGTCACCTGGAGCCCATGCAGACCCAGTACCAGGTACAGTGGAAGGGTAGTCACACCTGCTCTGGAGAATTGCAGTGGAATTGTGGGAAGGAGGCAGTGGTTAGTCAGGTGGAGGGGGGTGAAGCTGTGGTGTGCAATCAGCCCTCTTTCTCTCTCTCTCTCTCCCCTCACAGGAGAACATGCGGGGCCTTCAGACAGCCGTGGGCTCACTGCAGCAGGAGAAAGAGGAGCTCATCCTGGCCCTGCACTCCTCCAAGAAGGACACCACCCAGGCCAAGTAAGGCACTACTTCATGATCAATATAGGAGGGTCTTAGGAGCTATAGCCAGGAAAGGCAGTCATGCCTTTGCTCCTAACAGTGCACATGTTGACTATATGTCAATATATAGACCATATGGTGACTATATAATTTTGCTAGTAAGAAAGTTGTGCAACACCAGGACACAGACTGGTTCTGGTTTTGCCAAACACTCTAGCAGTTACACGGTTGTCCACATGGTCTGCAGTATTGCAGCAATGCATAATCAAACATGCTTTCTCCTACTATTTTCATAAGACCGTAAATGTGAAAAGACCACTTTCTCTCCACATACTAAAATAACGCACAGAGCTTAGTAGATACTGGGTAGCATTCATGTGGAATAGTGCCTCTGCTGTCCATGTATAATTTGGGCAGGTTTTAGTTGCAAATTTGACTCTTACTGATATTGATGTGGTAACTATGAAGCCATGAATATTATGATTTGTACGTGTCAGTTACTTGACTTATTTCTGTGTCATCTTCTGTTCATTTTAAAATGGTGTGTATTAAAAGCTTGGTTGTTGTATAATGGTATGCCTGTTATGGAATATGTGCACATGTACGTGTGTATTTGTATATGTGTGTATGTACATGTATACATGTACTAGTAATACTTCCATATTTCAAATGATTTGTTGCTGTCATGTGGATATTTGCTTTTCGGCTCATGCAGTCCGGCCGTTTTCCAGTGTTAAATTCGGTGTGCTGGTGGCTAAAGAGCAGGCATGTGTGGAGTGGCTCAGCCTCCCTCTCCCTGTGTCCCAGGCTCGGCGAGCAGCGCAGGAAGAGGCTGCAGGAGCTGGAGGGCCAGATCTCCGAGCTGAAGAAGAAGCTGCAGGAACAGGCCAAGCTGCTCAAGCTCAAGGAGACGTCTGTGCGCAACGTGGCCAAGCTCAACCAGGAGATCCAGGTGCCCATGCCCAGGAAGGCAGAGGGCTGCCTAACCAGCCATATGGGAAGCTAAAAGGAGCAGCGTGCTAGTGTGTTTCAGTGGCAATTTGGTGAATTTATGTCATAGGAGGGAGCCAAATGCAGAGCCATAGCCTTACTCTGTAGTAAGTGTTGTAACAGTACCCAAGGGTCACATCTGCTATCTTTTTTCTTTTTTTTTTTTTTTCCCTGCTCTATGTAACCCTGTCAGATCAATCCTAGAGGAGCGACCTTATATGCGTGTGTATAGCATGTGTATAATATCTTTAACTGTGTTGTCGGGTCTTAGGCCATGAAGTCCCAGCGAGTGCAGCTGATGAGGCAAATGAGGGAGGATGCTGAGAAGTTCCGTGTGTGGAAGAGTAAAAAGGACAAGGAGGTTCTGCAGCTCAAGGAGAAGGTATGGTCGAATCTCTCACACACACACGCTCACATGTGCATGTAATGTTACTTCGCAAAAAGAAATGAACTAATCTTTTTTTATAAACCTCCTCTAAGATGAATGTACCCACTTCCAGTCTGCATCAAGAAAAATGTTTAACTGCCAAGAACCAGACATTCAGTATTCTTAACACAAATGGCCATTTTCATGCCTCAGAAACCCACATATATTACCCACTAGAAAGTGCACCACTAATTGTAGTTGCTGTAAAATAAAACAATTTTTAAAAATCCATAAAGACAATACAGTGGAATCTACATTGTGCCTACAAAGATAGTGGATCACTGTACTTGTGTACTGTAGAAATATTTACTGTTCCAGCTCTTGTGCACTGCTCCCCTTGATTATCATTGAGTAGTGAGAGCGTGCAGAGCTAATCTGTATATTCCTGTTTGAACACCTGCAGGACCGTAAGAGAAGCTACGAGATGCTGAAGCTGGAGAGGGACTTTCAGAAACAGGCCAGCGTTCTGCGCCGGAAGACCGAGGAGGTGAGTCGTCCTTGTCTTGCTGTGTTTTCTGCATCCAGAGAGCTGGATGCCACCACATACTGCCTCCAGGTCAAACATGGATCACCACCAGAGCTGCTCCCCAGCCTTATGTGGACAGGGCTGTCCCCCACCTAAGCCGGCCCCTAGCCTTTGCGCGGGCAATGCTATTCCCTGACTAAGCCAGCCACTAGCCTGTAGGTGGGGCTGTTTACCACCTGAGCCAGCCCCTCAGCACGGTACAGGCAGTCTTGCCTTCAGTTTAGGCGCATGTGATTAATGTCATAGATACTCAGGGCAGTCAGGGGGGCAACCAACTAAAACATGTCTGCACCTGTGCATTTTTGCATGTGTATGTGTGATTGCAGGCTGCAGCGGCCAATAGGCGTCTGAAGGATGCCCTTCTGAAGAGGAGCGAGGCGGAGAAGCGCAAAGAGACACAGAATCGAGGAATGGAGGGAGCTGCGGGAAGAGTGAAGGTACTTCCCTCATACCTGTCCCTCACTCTGCTGTCCTATCACCATTTATAATGTATATGTGGCTGTGTGTAATCTGTGCTCAGTGTGAAATGGCCTATTCATGGGACCGTACCCCAAAGTTACTTTTGCTGTGTTGGACAGAGGGACGTGTAAGCCTGTCTCTTCCACTTACAGAGCTGGCTGCTGAATGATGTGGAGGTGCTGGTGAGCACAGAGGAGGCTCGGCGCCACCTGCAGGACATGCTGGAGGACAGGAAGATGCTGGCCGAGGAGATCTCCCAGCTGAAGCAGAGGATGGAGGCAGGAGAGCGGCCGGCAGCCAAAGTGCGAGTGAGTGGCCCTCCTATGTCTCTTCTCCAGCAATGCGGGACAGCAGGTGCATGTACTGTAGGACTGTCTGAAAGGCCCTTATGTTTTTTGGACAAAAATGACAACTGTACTTTGTGCAAAACCATGAAAATGAACAGAAAAAATGAGCCAATCTATACATTTCTTCTCTGTTTGTATTCCAGTGTGATTAGTGGTGTGAATGGATTTGAATATTGTGTTGTGCCTCCCCCAGCGTCGCACCTTCACCGTGGCGGAGCTGGAGAGCCAGGGCGAGCTGGAGGCGTCCCTGGGGAAGCAGGTGGAGAACCTGGAGACGGAGATGGAGCTCAGGTGAGCTTCCCCGGCGCAGCCCGAAAACCTCGCCCGGCACCCCCCGAGAGGAGGCGTGACTCACGCCCCTCTTTTTCCACCTCCTTCTCTCCCAGGAGCGCCCAGATCGCCGACCTGCAGCAGAAGGTGCTGGACGCCGATAACGAGGAGCGGCTGAAGCAGCGCTGGGACAGCATCAGCACCATCATGGAGGCCAAGTGCGCCCTCAAGTTCCTCATGTCTGAGGTCAGTGTGCCCTGGGGACATGGTGGCCTGGCCAGTAGCTCAAAGCCCCTTTTACATAAAGGAAAAAAGACCAGGATCCAAAAAGTACTGTTCAGTGTTATGGAATACATTCATATTACTCACCTATTAATCATGTCACTTATAAAAATGTTATGTCAGTTGTGCAGAATATTTCTGTTGCTGTCATTGATCGATTTATTAATGCTCATACTCATAATTCTCAAATGAGCCACCAGGAATGATTGAGACCCATAAATAGGTTCTGTAAAACACCTTTGAGACGTTTGGTTTTTAATGGTAACTTTCTTTCTTTGAGCATTATTCTTCACCGGGATGATCCCTGGTGGTACTGAGTGTGTGGTAGTCTTTCCTGGGTTGTACTGGCTGAGTTTGATTGCTCTGCTTGTCTCTAACTGGACCGCTTCCCTCACGCAGCTGGTGTCTGCCAAGGTGGCGAATGCCAGGCTGGAGAGCGAGCTGAAGCAGGAGAAAGGCAACTACAGTGACCTGCAGAGGGTGCTCTACGACGAGAGGAAGCTGATGTCCACCATGGACATGGAGCACCAGAGCCACCTGGTGGAGCTGGAGCAGAGACACCAAGAGAAGGCAATTCACACCCCCAAGTCTGCTGTCACAGACCCCCTCATCTCATTACCACATCCCTTTCTGTCCATTACCACACTCTTCATCTAACTGTCACACCCAGTTCTGCCTAGCAGCACACTGCTCATCTAATTTGCCACAGCCCCTTCTTCCTTTGCCGCACCCACCCCCACAGTCCTTTGCCACACACGTTGTTAAGCTGTCATTTTGAAGCCTATCTTGCTTCCCCAGGTTCTGTATTTGCTCAGTCAGCTGCAGGGAAAGTCTGTGCCTGGGAAGGAGGAGGAAACTGAGGGAGAGGCATCAAAAAGGGAGCAGGAGCTGCTGCAGCGCTTAAAGTTCCAGGTGAGCCCGGCACTTCTCGCACGCTCCCCTTGCTCATCACTTCCAGTCTTTTCAGAATACTGTTTGGAGAGGCACTTTCTCATACGCATAATAAGTATTCATTAGGATGATTCAGAAGCAAGTTGATTAATGGGCCTGGAGTGCCAGTACTAAGCGAAGCCTGCATGAATACTGCCTGACCTGTGTGTGTGCGTGCGTGCTTGCACCTGGCTGACAGGAGGAGCAGATCGAGAAGATGAAGGAGCTCAGTGAACAGAATCAGACGCTGCTGGAGGAGAATAGCCAGTACAAGCAGGTAAAGGCCGCCCTCGTAGCCAAATCGGCCCAGAGGCCTTATAGTTGGTTGCTTTAGCCGTCTTGCGTCGCATGTCTGAGACCGGTCTCTCCACTCGGCCTGCAGAGACTAGCCCTCCTCCAGTTGACCAGTGGCAGGAAAGCAGACTCTCAGTGTCCGGATCCAAGCCTGTCCCCAGACTCCTCCTTCGAGTACGTCCCTCCCAAGGTGAGTTTTCTCGGCCCTGCGCATTCAGAGGTCACCTCGCCCTCTCTGTCAACCATACTTCGCTCTTGTCACGCGGGTCATGATTCCTTGAGACATGTCACATTAGCATTAGATCATAGCGTCCTATCAAACAGTCCTGATTATTACCATCCACCATTCACAATGGAGTTTCCCCCTGGCCACTCTGATGCAAGACTCTCATTCACGAAGAAGTCTGTTAAACCCTAACAGAATATGTAAGAAGGTGATGTAGTCCATTTTTCCTTAGGTAACTGCTTCCTCTGAGCATCTGAATAATTACTGTAATGTGCAGCATTGTGATAGTGGCTTAATTTGCCCTCTGTGGGGGGGTGTTACCTGCTGTTCCAATGGGTGTGGCTAACGGCTCATCTTCCCGCCTCCTAAGCCTAAAGTCCGCCGCTTCCCTGCTGTCCGAGAGCCCTGCCTGTCCACCACCATTGACCTGGACGAGCTGATGTCACCCTCTGACTCGGACCCCGATCAGGAGAAGGACGAGTGGGTCCCTCAGAGGAAGAAAGCCCATCGCAACCATCAGAACTCTACAATGTCTGGGGTCTGACCACAATGTGTAGCTCAGTTTTGTACTGTTGCATTTTAAAATTTATGTAATTATCATGCCACAGCTATAGCAGTGGTTGAGAAGGATCAGATTCAATCAGGAACACCCCACGCCCAGCCACCATAATGTGGTCATGGTGTTCCTGTTCACCTGTTTCTATGGAGTGTCTATTGGGGTGTCCATTGCCTGCCTCGTAAACGTAGCCACTGTGGCTGAGAAAGGGCTGCTGGTTGTGTGTCATTCCTACAGTGTGCCTGCAAGGGGCGCTGTGGCAACAAGCTGTGCCACTGCCGCAAGGGGAAGATGACGTGCGGGGAGAACTGCCAGTGTGACCACGAGAAGTGCCGTAACATGGACCCCCACCTGTCCAGCGTGGTGAGAGCGACTGCCACCCGTCTGCACCACACCGCACTGCCCGTTTCCTCAGGACTCCCTGGGTCATCTTTTTTTTTTTCCCTTCCTCCTCTTGGCTGATGCAGGACTCCAGCAAAATGGAGGAATCGCCCAAAGACTCTGTGTTCACCCCTCGGGACCCCACGGCTGTCAGCCCAGGGGATGCCACCTTCTTCAAGCCCCCGTGCGTCACTCTCACCATGAAGGTGGGCTCACTGCCGTCATACAGCCTCCACAGATGGCAAAGTGTGTGTGCAGGCACATTAATGTGGCCTATGTAAATGTGTGTGTATGTGTTGTGGTACATGTTGACAAATGGGGAAATGTAGATGTGCCAATGGGCAGTACACTGCAGATGTGCTATACAGGCTAATGGGCAGTACACTGCAGATGTGCTATTTACTGTACATCATCCTCCAATGTGCTTTCAGGTTCTGAAAGAGATCGGCGACATTGGCCAGCTCCCAGCCGACCTCAAGCTAGAGAGGAAACCGGCCACGGTGGAGGAGGACGAGGAGGAGAAGGAGAGGAGCACGGCTAGCATCCTGAAGAAGAAGAAACGGGTTCTGACGAGCCAGAGCAGCTTCTTCTCCGGATGCACGCCCATCCGAGAGTAGCCCTGAACACCGCCGGCTCAGCTCCGGCACCGCCGGCAGTCTTAAGTTTTTACCTCTTTACATGTTAAGGTGTCCTGTCTTTTTGTATGTGTTCACATCAGTGGTGTAGCTCTAATAATTGAGTTGTAGGTGGATGCGTAGGTGCTGTTTTTCCCTGCCTTATTAAGGTGGCACTGAAACTTGGCATTAGAATACTGTGAACTATATTATGAAAAGGGAAAATATTAGAATTATGGAGATAGTCCTGAGCACTAACTGGTCTTAGAGCTCATTATTCTATGTACATAGAAGCTAGTATGTAAATAGTATTTTTATAGGGTTGTCTTTGTTTGATCTTAATATTTTTATTGATGGGGTAAGGATTGCTGCCCTAGTGAATCTTAAAATGACTAAATAAAAAGTTGATTTTTATATTCATGAGTGCAGTGTCTCTGATGCCTCATTGTGTTGGTTGTGGGCTACTAATTTACACTTTGTGTTTGGTAGTTTCAGTTTCAAACTTGGTCAAAGTTTCTCTTGGCACTGCGGTATTCGTACAGTTTAATATTCACTTTATTCAAGAGGATAGAAAATGATTACACATGTTTATATCGGATTAGTAGAATTGCACAAGTTGAATTCCACAACTGAAGTTCCACTCAAAAAACTGGATCAAGTGTTTGCATGTGAGACAGCACTCCAAACCACATCCTGCAATGCTAGATCAAAACATCCAGCCAGTCATGATCAGGGCCTAGAACCCAGATCATTCAGCTTTTCATTAATCAGCTGAGACATGCTAAAAGCTATATTTGGCAGCGCATAGCTCTTACGGGCTTACAGGATCTCAATCACACATGTATGCACTCAGTACATGTTATTAAACATATCTCACATGAATTTATAAATCTCATTTAGCCCCGATACCTCCTTTAAGCTGATGCCAAAATATTTCCCTTGCCTTCCTTGTCCTGTGCCCTCTGGGCTTATTTACACTACTCAGAAAAGGCTCAGTTTGCCCACCCAGCTGTCTCTGCTTTTGGGCCTCCTCTTTCTCCATGTCATTTTAAGGGCCTCCAACTAAGAGGCTCTTTCTTCCCATTAACGTCCATCTGTACATACAATGCTCCCTCTAAATGTTAATCTCATGTCTCCTGCGTGATCCAGTAGAAATGCACTCGGCGTAACTCCTGGAAGGCGAAGGTACCTCAAAGGCCTGATACAGTTTTCTTTTTAGAGGAGTGGGGTCCCTGCTGGGCATTGCCGCAGCTTGGAGGTTTCCGCTAATTGGCGGAAAAAAACTCTAAAGCGGTTTGGACTGGCCTAGGTCCAGTTCTGATAAGTTTTGCTGGCTCCGTTTGCCTGTCCAACAGGGCCTCTCCCAGCACAGGGGGAATCGGGAGGCTAGCCTAACCGTTTAATGGGGTTTTATTTCTAGGAGCTGAGTGAAATGAAGGTGAAGTCTTCATTAAACACTAATAACAGGTGTGGTGTAGCGTTTCCTTGTGAAAATTGTTTCTGTAATGCCTCCTTCATTACACTATCTGAGGGTGGTAACGGAGGCCTTATTTTACAGCCCTGTTTGACCAGAATCCAGATACAGATGGTAGCTTCACTCCACTGCTAAGCAATATACTACTGCACACACTGGTCCCTCTAGTTGTGATGGGAGAAATGCTGCTGACTCTTGGAAGATTACTGCCATCCACCAACCGGGCCTTCATCCCGACCAAAACTCTCCTCTGTGCCCCTCTCTTAAAGACGGATTTTGAAAGGTAAGGCATGCGGGGCACCAACACATTTTTTCCACCCTCCAGATGTTTTTTTGACAGGAATGGATTGTGCTCAGCTAAAACGGATCATGCGTGAAATTAAATCAATTTAAAATGTTTTATTTTTTGAAAGCAGGGAGGCTTCAGGCTAATTAGCTCCCCTTACCCGGCCTGTCAGGTGGGGAAGGGTTTCTGCCTCTGTTCGAAGTTTTGGTGACGGCCAGAGCGCATTTCCCAAATCTGCCTCTTCTGCACTTGCTGTTGCGCTCCATGCATTTGTCTTGAATGTATTCTGATCCCGGTCAAGTAAAATGAAACTATGGAAAGGTGTCTAAACAGAGGTTTAGGCTGTCAGTCAGGCTGGAGTGTCAACACGAAACTAGATCCCTACTCCATGTGTCGGACCCTGGCTGTGCCTCGTAGATCAATACCATTGAAATAGGCTGGCTACTCGAGACCTCGAAGCGAGATGTTAAGCAAATGGACAGTTTTATTGGTTTTATCAGAACAATTTATAGCTGCAATCGCACGAGAAAATACATTTGGTATTAATCACATTACCCCGAGACGTGGGGCGATGATTTTCAAAGAGAAAGTTTCAGCCTACTGTCTGAGATACAACTATGACATTGTTTTCGGGTCCAAATGTAATCCATTTATTTCTGTTCAATTACTATCTACCAGAGATAGGCCTACTGAATTAATCATATCGAATCGTTAGGAGATGAAAAACGTAAACGTTACAGGTCGCTTAGATGGTTAAGTGCGTAAGAGAGTAAGGTTTATTTTTAGAATCGTAATAATCTAATCCTCCCTTACAAATAATTTTATTGGCTCAATACTTAATGGTACTGCCTCTAAAATGCCATTATTTAGGACCGCAAGAAAGACCCTGTTTACTAGATGGATGGTGTCTTACCTTCTTATTAAAAGATACAACTCTCGATTAATGTTGCACCGTACCGTTACTTTGTGGCAAACTGTGATTGTGAAATTCGTTGACCTCCAAGCTCAGGCGCCCGCAGAAGAAAATAACCTTCAACCTAAAACACTTTCTTATAAAGAGAACCGCTGTACACCATTGGCCAGTCTGGGGACTAAAAAAAAGTTGGCAGGTTTTCCTTTTCTCTGGAGCTCTGACAGTGTTTCAGTCATGAGATTAGAAAGCGTGTGGAAGGAATATTCAGTGGTCTACAGTTCGCTTTTAAGCGCCCTTGACTCATTTTAGTGGAGTGGGAGCAGGTGCCCGAAAAAAGAACCCTTTAACTTGTTACTTAGTTCGATAGTGAAATCCTTCGCCTCCGTTGCGCAATATCGGGAACCTTATTTTCGCCGCAATTACTTTTTGCCAGCAAAACGTTATTATTCATCTGGCTGTCCCTGAATAAAAAGAAAGAAGGTGCGGGCTGCACTTTAATGTGCTCTGATAAAGAGGCTTGTTTACTTGTGGACTGCAACTGGAACACTGTGGAAATAAGCCAATAAAAAGCGTCGTTTTGGTAAGTACATTACCCCTAGGCGTAATGTAGTACTAATAGCTATTTAATTTTTTGTGCACAGCGAAATTATTTTATGCGATGTTACTGTTACGCTGACCGAAATTAATGAAAAATATTAATGACGATAGCCACAATAAGCCTGGTATAGTTCTGATTCCAGAAACTTGCTGTAGGCTAGTTGTTTCAGTGTTCACCTTGGCTGTTATTTTTCTTTGCGTACCCAAACTGATTTAATGTGATTTTTTTTTTAATCAAAAAATGTAACTACAGATTATAGCCTCAATATTAAACGCCCTATTCTGCGCTAAAAGTAGGCTAATGGATATAAAGTATATCGAAGTCTGTTCATATGTTCCCAATGAAATTTCTAGACCAGTAAAAACCTCAATTTAAAAGCTACCTCGTCTTAGTTGCTCCGTGACCATATAGGAACAGCTTCATTTCGCTTGAATAAACTTCAGCTGAGACATGCTCTGAGGTCATATTGGCTATTATGATTATGACATACAAGTAGGCTATCCTTTCTCAGTGTTTGCCTGTTGCGTCGATTAAACTATTTTAATGACAAGGCTATAACAAATGACGTGCTCTTTAACAGCGGGGTTGGTTTATCTGACATTAATGTCCATGGTTTGTGATTGTTTTTCATGATACATGGCCTGTAAATATTTCGAAATTAATTTTGCCTCCTGCAATAGCCGACATTCTTACCCCCAATCGCTATGCAAAGGCGAAAATGTACAAGCAAATACCAGACACCCCTGTGTTTTGTTTGTTTTAGGTGCTGTAAAATGTGTAACAATTCGGTGGTGTGCTATACATAAACGTCATAGAGATTTAAAATGCTTCGGAATAAAATGCTTACTTTCACGAAATTAATGCGTGCACCGTTGAAAAAACCGTTAGAATAGGTCTCCTTACTTTTCATTATTCTTAAAAAAATATCTGTAAGAGAGCCTACGGTAATTGCAATCTGGATGTGTAAACTGTGCAACTGTTGCAATCTTTCGGGATGCATTACACAGGAACAGAATCGAAACACGTGTTTTACTGGCGATCTTTCATGATAATGAGCAAGCAGTACATTATTGCACACTTGCACCCGCAAGGGAAGGTGAAAGACATATTTGCGCAAATCAGTCAAGCCTTCTATCGGGACGAAGCACGTTATTTTAACGGACTACTTTTAGGCCTGCTCCATAAGGCTGATGTGTAAGACGCCGATTAAACATTGTTCTGTGCGAGCCCGAGAAGGAGTAGGTTTGAGATGGTATTAGATCCGGTGCGAAACGGTTGTCCCCGCCACCTCCCTAAAAGGATCAAACGCAGGAAGAGGTTCGCCGTCAGACCGCTGTAAAACTAACTGGGATGAAGTGAAGTCTGCGGTTTGTGAGCGAGAAGCGGTAAATGAAGCCACGTCTCGCTGGCTGCCAAGACGCCAAGAAACAAGGGGAGCCGGGAGGAAAAACAGGTCATCCAGAAAGGGTCGTTCAGACTTATAATTCATCCGCAGAGAGGGGTTGGGTTAACAGCGGGTGACCACGGTCATGATTTAAACCCTGCGTTCACGACCCCAGGGTTGTCGGAGTATGGCCCTTTTAACTTTAAACAAGGCAATGTAAAATAGTTATATACATAAAAATCTGAAATACTCGCCATGGGCAAGATCAGAAGTTGCTTAACGTCGAACTGACAGTAAAGTTGCGATTGCTGTGCTGTCCAAATTATTCGGCCCTTCCCGTCTGTAGACAGAACAAGAGTCGTCCTTCGCGGCGTCTTTTTTTGCTGAGCTCTCCCATTTTGTCACGTACTCCTCACAGAGGTGAGAACGACAGTTTTGGACGGAAAGGACAACCAAGAGACTTTCCCCTGGAGACAAGGTTTGGATGATTGGGGTGTAGAGGCGCGCAATTGTAGCCCTGCGCTGTACATTCCTCGTACGGTGCTTCGGGTACGACTGCCGCCACGCTGACGTCATTCATTCAACCATTTACACATTTAGTAATTTAATTTTCGGACCTGAAAGTTCTGCTTGCGTCTGCTATGGCTGCAGCAGCTGAAAAAGAGCTGTGAGCGGTAGAGGCAGGTTATGACTGACAGGGCAGTCATGCTGGATTTCTGTTGGAACCCCCCGAACCAGTAACCGCCAAAAAACGATGGAAAAAGCTGACAGCAATTTGCACACTAAGTCGAACAATCTACGGCCTTTTTGAACACGAGTCCAAGTGCCTTCCAGTGCTTGCATTTGAACTCCTGACAAAAATGTAAATACTTGATATTACACCCCCCCTACCCTCGGGAGTTCTGGGATTTCAAACAGACAGGAGAGCACCAGCACAATGCCTCTGTTCCACTGAGATACACAGCTCATTGAATACTGTAGAATTATGTGTACTGTGTATTCAGAGTTTATGTGGTAGGCCATGTATTTTATATCTCTAGGGCTGTCAGCCTAATGTAAATGACCTGTTGCTTTTTTATCTCTGAATACTCAGGTGATTTGGAGCTGTCAATGCTAAGAATGCAGGATATCCATGCACCTTGGACTCCTGTGATGCTAATGGTGGTGGGGCCTGATATATTACATGACATTATGGTTGTTTAGCAGGCCCTTTTGTCCAGAATGACTTACATAGGTTACAATTTTTTCATGTTATCCATTTTACATAGCTGGATATTTACTGAGGCAATTCTGAGTTAAGTAGCTTGCCCAGTTGTACAGGAATGGTGCCCCAGTGGGGAACTGAACCAGCAACCTTTCGGTTACAAGTTCTGCTTTTTGCCACTAAGCTACACAGCTACATATGCTATATATCTGCATGTATTTGCAAATCTAAACAGTTTCACAGATTAACATTTCTGAGATTTCAGCGCCTGGGGAAAACAGTGTCCCGCAGACAAACTGTCATCATTTGACTGAACATGGTGACATCTGTGAAAGCAATACTGCTCCCACAGTGGGAAATAATAACATTACCTTACATTATTGTCATTTAGCAAACACTCTTATCCAGAGTGACTTACATACATAGGTTACAATGTTATCCATTTATAAAGCTGGATGTTTACTGAGGCATTTATGGGTTAAGTACCTTGTCCAAGGGTACAGCAGCAGTGCCCCAGCAGGGAATCGAACCAGCAGCCTTTTGGTTATGAGCACTGCTCCTTACCACGGTGCTACACTGCCGCCTGCTGTATACTTTTAACAATGAATTACGTGCGAGAACGCGCAATCTGGCTCACAGTCAGCTTTACGACCAAGTGAGAATTAGCCTTTGCAACAAGGGGAAAAAATTCTTATTTTTCAGTGGAGCGAAAGGCTTTGAATGTCATTATGATTACGTCCTGCAGCATGAAATGTCTTTTCTTTAATTTGCCTTTTATATTTCGTAAGACCTTAAAGGAAATCTGACGCCAGCATTCCCAGCCCTGGTCTGTAAGGCGATTAAAAGCAGGGGAACAGAGCGGTTTTGTTTTTCCCGGTCACACAGAAATCCCCAGGACCCACTTGGCGGAGCAGGTTGCCCGGTCACACAGGCACCATGGCCACACCCTCAAGGCTCGAAAACTGGTGCCTGCCCCTGGTGTGGACGATCGTCCTGGCCGCCGCGGAGGGAATGCGCTCGGTCTCCCAGAAACGTAAGTAGAAAACCTGCACCATTGTGCTAATTGCCGTATCCTGCTGACCGTTACCACTGCTGACCACTCCGCCTCGCTACCCATTACAACCGTTAACCGGAACTCCCTTGCTTTGCTAATTGTTTGAATTGTTTGATTTCACAGTGTTTCAGTGGCAGTCTGGTGATATTGTTTTTGCTGGATTCTCTCTTGCTGTGGTTAATGGTCTGTATAAGTCTCTTAAAGGTGGTAATGAAATGCCTCTGGTTGTGGCCTGCTGGCTGGCTTTGCCAGGGTTGAGGGTAGACTAGGTAACACTGTCCCTTGCTTAGCGGGGCAAAGCCAATACAAACAGCCCTGCCAGTGAGTAGTGGATGATAAAAGTGAGCCAGGAAACATGAGGCGCACACTATGCCAGCACACACACACGCACAGGCACACACATAAACACACACAGATGGACACACACACACACGCCACAGCGAAACGGGCTGCGATGTGGCCCTGACGCGCTCCCTCTCTGACATGTCCTCCTCTCCCCTCTGCGCAGAGTCCCACTCCTTCTGCATGTTCCAGGAGAAGAAGTACAAAGTGGGGGAGAGGTGGCACCCCTACCTGGAGCCCTATGGATATGTGTACTGCATTAACTGCCTGTGCTCCGAGGTGGGCGGCACGCCTGGGGCTGATACAGACATCTGCCCTCTCTGTTTCTCTCCCTCCCTCTACCTCCTCTCTCTCCCTCTCTTCCTCTTTCTCTCTGTCATTTTTCCACATACCCTTCTGGAGACGTTATCTACCCATATAATAAAATTAAGAGGTTGATAGGCCACTGGTTTTTAAGCCAAGACCATATGTACAAATAGCTAAAATGCTGTGTTCAAAGCAGATTGTGTCTCTTCAGTGGAGTAACCCCGACTCAGGCCATGTCTCTCTAGTGGATTAGGCCTGAATCAGATCATGTCCCTCCACTGGAGCAGTGACTCTGAGTGACAGCAGTGCCAGGCCTGACCTTGTTCTCTGTCTCACTGGTAGAGTGGCAGTGTGCTGTGTACCCGTGTAAAGTGCCCTCCTCTGCACTGTGCCAGTCCCGTGCCCGTCCCACAGCAGTGCTGCCACAGGTGCCCAGGTAAGCCCCCACAGGACCCCTCTCTCTAGGCGCCCCACCTTAGGTCCCCAGGTAAGCCTTGCTCAGCTTTCCCTGTCTCTCCCTGAGAACACCATCATAGTTTGCCAGGTAAAATGCACACCCCGTCTCTGTGAGCGCCCCATCTTTGACATCCAGGTGAGCCCCCCCCCAGCCCTTCTCACTGTCTGGGTGCCCCATTGAATACGTTCGGTCTGCTCCGTCTCTCAGAACAAGCGCCGCAAGCACTCCTCTGGTAATTCGGCAACTGACTGAAAGTCACGTACGAGTAGTTTGTCTCGGAATTGCTCTGTTTGGCTTTCAGAGAAAGCTGCATCTCACATGTAATTCAGCTAGGTGCCTCTGGGAAAATGTGCTATCCTTTCCGTATATGCATTTCAAATACAACTGACAAAAACTACAGAGAGGTTAGGGTTTCTGTTTCGTGTTACATTAATCTGAAAAGCAACTTGTTCCTTCAGTTCTCAAACCACAAACTGTTTATCAATGTCCACACACACACGTAAAACAGTTCCAGTCAAATCCTAGGTATATTTTGGCAAGGTGTTTTGGTTCTTTCAAACGCAACTTTATTTAATTTCATTTGACGTCACTCAGTTTATGGTGGGAAAGGTTCCAGGGCAGGCCACAGACACGAAGGTGAAAAATACTGACTTGCTTGCTGAGGGGTATTGTAGTTGCTAAAGGCCACACATGCCAGAGAGCGACATGTCTGAGGGAGAGGCGTGCTGCTTTTCCCTCTGCTGCGATGACTAACAGCATAGTCCGCTTAGTTCTTTTCTCCCATGAGCCAGGCGGTGTTTCTTGCATCCAACTTCAGAGTGAGCTGTTTCTCTTAAAGTGTCCCTGGCGCTGTGAACAGGCTGAAATGAAAGCAATTTTGAGCCAAGCGGTACTTTTAATCTTACTTGTCATATTGCTGCCAAGATTGCCAAACAGAACAATTTTTTTTCTCAGCTTAAGCTATTAACGCTTTTATTTCGATCTCCAGTTCAGAGAAAACCCTCTTTTAGTTTTCACGTGAAATGGGCTGGTTTTATCAGGAGACACATGGACAGCACAGGAATGCTTTGAGTTTATGTGGCTGACGAAAGGCAGGTTCTCTGCCAAATTCAGTGCCTGTTCAGGAGCACACTTTTAATACTGTTATTAATCAGATAATAAGACTTTTTTTGTACAATCAGCTTTACAATTAATGTAAAGGTCTTCAGTCATTGCTCAATACAGGTACCTTGCGAGTTGTTTGAGGTTCTGTGATACTGTTGACATGGGACACTGGACAGTGACAGTGTTTTTGCACTGTTTCCTTAGAGGTGTCTCCTCCCCCAATGGTGGTCCGCGTGGGGGGCAAGCCGTGTGACTACAATGGTGTGCAGTACCAGCATGGGGAGGTGTTTGTGGCTGAAGGACTCTTCCCCAACCGCCAGGCCAACCAGTGTGCCCAGTGCAGCTGCTCTGTGAGTGACTGGTTTGCTGCTCTATAAATGACTGAGATTATGTTCTGTGGGTGACTGACATTATGCTCTGTGAGTGATTGAAGTTATGTTGTGTGAGTGACTGAGTTTATGATCTGTGAGTGACTGATATTTTGTTCTGTGGGTGATTGAGTTTATGATCTGAGAGTGACTGAAATTATGCTCTGTGAGTGACTGAGATTATGCTCTGTGAGTGATTGAGATTATGCCCTGTGAATGACTGAGATTATGCTCTGCGAGTGACCAGTTTGCTCTGTGAGCGATTGGTGTGAATGTTCTGTGAGAGCAGATATCTGAGGCCATCTCATCTGCCCTTTCTCAACAGTGAGCATGACCATATGGACATTAACAACTTTTAAAGAGGCTTTTGGCTTTTGCAGTTGGTCTTACAGTATCCAAAGCAACGTCAGTCGCTGTTGCCAGTCGTCTTTGTGTTCATTTTCATTTTCATTTTCATTTTCTTTAACTACTAGTAGCATAACTGGATTTCTGGCTAAAACATAGACATGAGCTGTGAAGTGTTCTCTGGTGTGGTGAATATTTCAGTGTCACGGTGGGGGCCATGTTGGACTTTGTGTTTCAGGAGGGGAACGTCTACTGCAGGTTGCGTACCTGTCCCAAGCTCACTTGCCCCTTTCCTGTCTCTGTCCCAGAGTCCTGCTGTCGGGTTTGTAAAGGTATACAGTTTTTGCAATGGCATCTGACCAAATGACATTATATCAATTTCTCCTGGACAAGCCAGGGACCCAGAAATGGTTATCACAATGTCATTCATTTATGATGGGACTGATTGTGCACAGCATATGAATGTGTCAAGTGATTCCTTATAATATAAGTGGAAATGACAGAAGTTAAAATTATGCATTACATTTCTTTTATGTTAAATTGCCTCCCAGTATTTAAAGCACTGAGGGAGGAAGCATGTTTTCAAAAGCAAACTTTAGAATAACTGACAGGGGACATCTAACTACCATGTCACAAAAACAAGCGTTTTGAGTTGAACGCTGCTGTGTGTGGGTTATCTGTAAACCTTTACTTCAGTGACAGATTACCTGGAGACATACATGCATCATTGATTCAGACTCTGTATCCGTTGGTGCAAAACTTAGAAGTGCAAAACATAGAAGACAGAAAGTTTTGTACATTTTTAATCTTGTATGCATGTGTATGCATGGGTACACTTGACGTGTGTGTACATCTGTGTGTTTGTCTGTGTGCATGCATGTATACACTTTATGTATGTGTGTGTGTGTGTGTGTGTGTGTGTGTGTGTGTATACACTTGTGTGTGTGTGTGAGTATATGTGTGTGTGTTTGTGTTGTTGAGGATCAGGTGATGGAGACACTTCATGGGACCCAGCAGAAGGCGAGGTCTCTCGGCAACCAGCTAACAGAGAGGCGGTATGTATTGCATTGGACACACACACACACACATAAAGTTCAAGTCATAAGTTTGGACACACCTTCTCATAGAAGGGTTTTTCTTTATTTTTACTATTTTCCACATTTTATAATAATTGTAAAGACATCAAATCTATGAAATAACACAAATGGAACTATGCAGTGAATAAAAAAAGTTAAATCAAAATGATCTTATATTTTATATTCTTCAAAGTAGCCATAAAATATATTTTAAAATTAAATTTTTTGGAAAGAAATTCATGCATAGCCATCAACTTCACTGTTTATATTTCTCTAAGAAATGAATTTCAAGCATTCAAGCATACGACTTTAGATCAAAGTGTCTTTGAATGTGTGTGTGTCATTATCCTAATCAAGTGTGTCCAAACTTTTGACTGGTACTGAGCAATGCATGCACGCACACACGCACACACACTGCACACACAGGTGCGTACACACACACACCAACACATGCACAGAAATACATGTGCTTTATGTGCACATAATCTGTGTAATAAAAGATTGCATAACACTCACAGAAAGAAAGAATGGGACCTTTCTAGGGTCTGAAAATTGGATCTGAAAAAATGTAAATGATGTATTATATTGTTCATGGTGGGTTTTCATTACTGTAAGTCACAATAGGTCACTGTTTTGTTCCTTATGGAGAGCTGTTTTGAAAATGAACTGAATTTATTTGTACTGTAGGTATGTAGTGGCTCTGTTGTTTCATCCAGCAGCACCATGGATAACTGTCTTGCTTGTATAAAGCAGTCAATTTCTTTGATCTGCTAAGCTTTACTGCGGGGCAAGAGCTCCTGGCAAACGCGTCCAGTCTGTCTGTCTCCAGCATTGTGTTTTTAATCATTACGGTCCAAAGTTCACATTTGCTATGAGTTATTGGGAACATATTTCACCTCTGTGCATTTTTTTTTACACCCGTCTGGGTATTGGTACAATGTATTCAGCCTCACGGTGCGCGGTCACAGCGTCGCTTGCAAACAGTCATGAATCAAAAGTGGCCCCCCTGACCTTTATTAACAATGGTAATGAGATGTGTGATTGCTTGACTTGGGGAGGGGGGTGTTGCTGCAGTCGGTTCTTCTTCGTTTGTGAAATATGTAAGCGGGGAGAAAAACAAGCTGACTGCTTCCAGATACTAAATGCAAATGAGACCTGGATAACAGACAGCCTTCAGTGTAGCTGCTTTGAGTCAGGCTATAGACATTTCCTCGCGACTTGTCTGTGTTTTTGTAAAATCATCCAGGAAAAAATGAATTTTAATACATAACACGACTGAAGTCAAGTCTGAGGTCCGTGTTGGCTTAGCGTGTTTAAACTCCCAGTTGTCTCAGTGCGCCTCCCTGCCCAACCCAACTGTGGAAGTGCAACTGTGGGAGATTTGATTTCATACAAAAATAAAATGGATAATCACCATTGAAAAGACATTTCACATTGGGGAGAAAGTATCAAGCAGGGAGGTGATTTTGAATAAGAATTGCGCTCAGCTGAACTGTGCCATAATCACCGTGGAACATGACTTCCTGTCTGTAATGTTTGTCTAAATGTATTAGCTGGCGCCATGAGAATATTCTGTTCTAGATACTGGCTCAGTTCTGCCGTGGACAATGTGTTTATCCCCAAACATAAATATACATTGTCAGCGCTATGTATTCACTTTGACACTCATAACCAGCACGTTCAGTGTGAGTGAAGTTCTGTTTCTCAGACACACTTGTACTTAAAGCGGTCTTCTGTTTTTCTCGTACCAGTGTGTTCAGTATAAGCAACATTCTGTGTTGAGACACTCATACCAGTGTGTTCAGTATGAGCAACATCCTATTTTCAGAGATACTCATACCAGCCTGTTCAGTACTCCTGATCTGCTGTGTTTCAGAGGCACTCGTACCAGCGTGTTCAATACGCGTGATCTGCTGTGTTTCAGAGGCACTCGTATCAGCGTGTTCAGTACATGTGATCTGCTGTGTTTCAGAGGCACTCGTATCAGCGTGTTCAGTACATGTGATCTGCTGTGTTTCAGAGGCACTTGTACCAGCGTGTTCAGTACGCGTGATCTGTTGTGTTTCAGAGGCACTCGTACCAGCGTGTTCAGTACGCGTGATCTGCTGTGTTTCAGAGGCACTCGTATCAGCGTGTTCAGTACGCGTGATCTGCTGTGTTTCAGAGGCACTCGTACCAGCGTGTTCAGTACGCGTGATCTGCTGTGTTTCAGAGGCACTCGTATCAGCGTGTTCAGTACGCGTGATCTGCTGTGTTTCAGAGGCACTCGTACCAGCGTGTTCAGTATGAGCTCTTGCCACCGCGCTCCCTGTCTGGCCTGCCCCGCCTGCCCAGCTTCCGGTCCCACCGCGGCCCGCCGAACGAGCCAGCCCAGAGCGCGGGCACCACCGTGCAGATCCTCATTGACAGCCAGAGCCAGCATGGCAGAGGTCAGCCCGGCTCTCCGTCTGGCGGGTTCAGGAGCGTCAGACGCCTCTGCGGCTACATCACATTACAGCACATGCCCTTAGCAGACGCTCTAACCCAGAGGGACTCACAGAGCTTACGATTTGAACATGTTATCCATTACTGTGTAAATATTAACACAGCTGGAGGTGGAATTGCTTTAACTAATGGCTAGATACAAGTTTTTACAATTTTTTAATTACTTTTTTAATCATTATTATTTTTATATTTTAAAAATCTGTATTGTAATGTTTGGTTGAATTATGTTTAATGATTTTGGATCTGTTTTTATACTCTTGTATTTTTTATATCTCACATTTCTTTTTTTTTAACTCTTTAGCTGTCCCTCTGTTTTTGTGAAGCACTTTGTGCTGTGTGCTTGAAAAGTGCTATATAAACAAGTATATTCACAGAGGCAATTCAGGTTAAGTGCCTTGCCCAGTGGCACAGCAGCTGTGCCCCACTAGGGACTCAAACTAGTAGCATTTGGCTTCCAAGCACTGCCCCTTGCCACTACACCACACTGGGGCTACACACTTGTGATGCGCTGTCTCTCTCCTCTCCAAGTGTGTGTGTCCAATGGGAAGACATACTCGCACGGCGAGTCCTGGCACCCCGTCCTGCGCTCCTTTGGGGTCATGGAGTGCGTCCTCTGCACCTGCAACGTGACACGGCAGGAGTGCCGCAAGATCCACTGCCCGGACCTGTACCCCTGCAAGCACCCGCACAAGATCAATGGCAAGTGCTGCAAGGTTTGTCCAGGTACATTCCTCTTTGCGCGTCCGCAAGCACACACATACACACACTAATGCTGCCAAGCACCTGAGATACTTGCCCATACACATACACACACACACATACACAAGTGCACACTCACGCCATCTCGTGCCTGGGTTACACCACCCCCACCCCACCCCCCAACCCTACAAGCATACACATGCACACTCACACTGTTGCACACCTGGGATACACTCCCCTCTGACCACACACACACACACACACACATGCACGCACACTCACTCTACTTTTAGGGTCTCAGATCTCCAGCCGCATGCAGAGGCTGTTTTATTCCCACGAATACGAACATGATCCAATAATCTTCCTGGATCATGCGCATACGCGATCCCACTCAGACATCCAGGGCCAGCTACTCGCCATTTGTCCGTTTAATCTGACGGCTCCAGCGGAGGCTTCAGGTTTATTAATACAACATGTCCCCTGATGATTAGATAAGCCACAGTGGCACAACCTCTCTCCCACCCCCTTTCCCCCTACCCAAGACAGCGCTTAGCGGAACTGAGCTCAGGGTATTTTTGGACATTCAAAAGAAATGCATCGGGGCTTTCCGTATGCTTCTTTCTATAAAGCAGTAGACTAGTAAAGTAAGATGCAAATCAGGCATTATTGGGAACCAGCGGGGTGTCTGCCGTTTGCCGCGTTCCAGCTACCGCAGGGTCTCGGTGCTGGGGGGTTGGGGGGTGGAGTCTGGAGCCAGGCCGACAGGCGGGACCCGAGCCGCATTACTGCGGCCCCGCCGTGGTTCACAAACAGCCAATAAAGCCTCGTACCGTCACGCTCGGCTGCCCGGGCAGAGATTACAAATGGCTGCAATGAAATGAGATACGCTGGAAAGTATGACAATCACGCACGTATTCTGTCCACTCGTGGAGCTCAGCCGGCGCGTGCTACCGGACCAAATGGGTGATTTGCCCTTTGGGTGGACGCTGCTTTCCAAAATCTCATTTAAATAAAAAAGCTGGTTAAAACGTGCTTTCCTCTACTATTCTAGCCACTGAGGTTAAAACCATCTCAGATGTTAGAACAAATTCCTGCCTGTTGTGTGTTCTGCTTTTGTGAGGCTAGTTTTTGCGTTTAGAATTTGTGATTTTCAAAATCTGACTAGCAGACAGTTGATAGGACAAGGACCCCTGTGAATGTCAATTGTTGTCATTGAAAGGGACAGTGACTGTCCAGTTGAGGTAGAAATCTTCAGTTCTAAAAAGCAAAAGTGCTCATGTGTATTTGTTCTGGCCATGGACTGAACCAGGTGATTTCAGTAATTCGTTCTCCTTCTGGCTAGAAAACCCAAGTAATTGGAACTAATACTGGGAGTACTTCTACATTCTACAGCCAGGCTTTTCTGGCTGTGCTCTCCACTGATGATCACTCAGCATGTGCTGTAGCTGCAACATAAATATGGGTTTCATAACCTTCATCATCTGAGGTTTGGAAATGTTAGAAATGTTAGTTCTCCATCAATGCAGCAGTAAAACTGATCTATACTAACGTGCTTTATGTATCATCATTGTTTTCATCAGTTTTAATATAGCCTTTTGTAACATGTTCCCCACCTCTGTATTGATGCCTCTTGGCAGGGTTTTCCCTGGAAAACAGGTATTAATCTCAATGGAAACTTCCTGCAAAAGCAAAGGATAAATTAATAGAAGTGAAAATGATCTGGCACGGGGAGTCCTGTGTTCCTGGTGTCAGCTGGCCCATGTCCCCGCAGAGGAGGAGCTAGCTCTGGATGGCCAGGACAGCAAGGAGTACTTCTGCGGAGAAGAGACCCTGCCTGTGTTTGAGGCCTTGGAGTCTGGTGAGGGAGCCAGCATCAGGACCATTGCCATGGAGATGGAGACCCCCGCCGAGGCTGAGCTACACATCTGGACCATTGTAAAAGGTAAGCTCAGAGAGAATGAAAACCCCCTAACTACCCCAGTGAAAATGCACACCCCTGAACTGAATCAGGGATAATGAGAATTTCTGAAATGCCTACACAAAGCCCTGAATTTAATGAGAAATAATGAAAACACTTTAAGTAAATCAGGAATAATGAAAAATCAGCATTAAACAGAAATCATGAAAAACTCTGAACTGAACTGGAAATATTGAATATGCCTAAATTAGATCAGAGATAATGATGCCACCAGAATTATGAAGCAATAAGTAAAACCCCTGAATTAAATCAGAGATGATAAAAAACCCTGAATTAGATCAAAGACGATAACACCAGAATTATGACAAGATAATGAAAACCCCTGAAATATTCCTGAGGTAATGAAAAACCCTGAATCAGATCAGAGATAAGGCAGACACCTGAAGGGAAGTGTCTGCCTACCAGTTCATTGATATGGGAACATCTGATATAGTGCCTGCTTATTGATCCCATCATACAGCCAAAAGAGCACCATCTTCGATTGTCTGAAGAAATCCACTGTGAATTGGCCAGTTTATGACAATCCAATCAAAATGGCCTCTATCGGTAAACATGGCTGACACAAACAAGGCCGTAAATGTTCCGCAGTGATTTTTCCAGTGCATAAATTTCTCCAGCAGCATTCACAAGCGCTGGGCGCGCGCTCACTGCCGTGCGGATGTACCTTCACGCCAATTTTATGCATAACTCGCCGGGTCCCCTCGCAACACGCAGCTGCTGAAACACAATATGGAGGTGCAAATAAATTAGCCTTCATGAGTCATAAAAAAAACAGAGAGAGAGAGAGAGAGAGAGAGAGAGAGAGAGAGGAGCGGAGACAGTGATCGGTTTCGTGCCACTGCGTGACGGATTTATATCGGGTGCCGCCTCGTCTTTTTTCCCCCTCTGTGGAATTCCTCGCCTGTCTCAGAGTGGTCTTGGCACCGTGGCAACGCATAATTCCCACTGGTGAGATGGTCTTCGCGGCCCTCTGCTCTCTGAGCCAAATGCAGGAATGGGACAGGGTGTGAACTCTCACACTCCATGACTCCGAGACCATGGAGCTAAACTTCCCAGCGACTTGGAGACTGCGGGTGGGTATTTGGATGATAAGGCTGATGTGAATCGCTTTTTGAAACAAACTACCGGCAAAATGCAGTGTTTTTTTACATAATAATGAAAGGCCCTTATGTTTGTTCTCTGTTCTTCCATTGTGTGATTGTTACAGTATTCATGAGTGTTCATCAAGAAGCAGTAGGAATGTGAATGCTCATTCTTAGTGGAACATGTGTTCTATTCCTCCTTGGTACAAGTAATGTTCACAGCCTTGTGGTCAGGGATGATGTGTGTCTCCTCAACTATTTTCCCCCAGGTCTACTGCGAAATTTCCGCATTGAGAAGATGCCCGTGAAGGATTTCCACAAACGCAGTGACTTCAAACCGCTGACACGGACAACGCAGAGTATGTGTGCCTGACTGCTCTGTCACCATGCGATGCATTGGCTGATCATTTACTGTGCACTTATGATATTACTTACTGATCATTTATACTGTCCCTGTGCAGTGTGTTAGCTGATCATTTGTACTGTCCCTGTGCAGTGTGCCAGAAGATCATTTATACTGTCCCTGTGCAGTGCATTGGCTATTTATACTCTTTCCAGACAGTGTGTTACATTACTGTTTATACTGCCCCTCTGTAATTCAGTCACTGACACAAGAACAGTTGATGTTATTTTGTTGATGTTGACCACCACACCCCCTGCCCCCGATTTCTGAGGCTGCATCACACAGCAATCTGAAGAACCAAAATGTGGGTGTGGCCTCTCTCGGCAGGTCGCTGGAAGATCTTCCGTGAAGGAGAGACCCAGATCAGCCAGATGTGCGCCAACCGGACCTGCCGGACCGAGTTGCAGGACCTGGTGCGGGTCCTTTTCCTGGACAAGCCGGAGAAGAGCCACTGCTGAGGGGGCGGAGCCAAGGAACCGGAAGGATGGGGGTGGGCGGGGTGGGGCAGGTGCTTTTTTTTTTAAATCATCCCTTCTGGTACTGCGGCCTAAGACCACAGCTGGGCAGAAGGGAAAGATCCTTGGGTACACGCGGGAGGAGGTGCAAACCATGACTGCGGTGGTAATGTAACTCTGATTGACACAATAGAAGGGGCTCTCGGTCGCCCCGCCCGCCGAGGAGTGCACCCTCAGTACTAACACAGTAGCAACGGCTTTGAGAAGCGTCCTCTTTCACCTGCTGTCTGTTCACTCTCTGCACTTTAAACGAGTCCTTCTGTTCCTGAATGCACACCCACAAGCTGCCTCTCTGTCACGGTTTTAGCCGCTGCTCCTTTTATCTCTCTCAGGCTGGAGTCATGGAATCTTGGAACCCCCAAATCTGCTATGCTTTCTAAAAAAAATTTAAACAAGCTAATAAGCTGTGTACTAACCTTAGTGACCGCGCTGTACCAGTTCATGGCAGGAGGACCCTTGGCACACCACAGCCTGGAGGAGAGAAACTTGAGGTCATATGGTGGGGGGTGGGGGATGGGGGGTGGAGTTACCCTTTTTTGGGAACATCTTGAACATTTTGTCTTTCATCTGCCGATCACTTGGAGCGTGTCAGCGCTCCATATCTGTCCTTTATTTTCACAGAGAGCCACCATGACAACAGAAGGCATATATTTAAAAGAGTGACACGCCAAATTAACACTGTCTCTGTACACCACTCCCTGTCTGCCTGTTACAGTGTGCTGTGTCTACAGTGTGCATGTGTGTTTGCTTTCAGTTTATGCCAATATATACATTCATAATCAAATCCATGGTGAGACATGAAACAAAATATACTGATGAAGCAGCTGACAATCCCATCAAAAAATGAGACAATAAATCGATCCGATAATGACAGAGGTAATGCAGAACTGGAACTTCCTGTTTTGGTGCGTGATGTGGCAGGAAGTCCATCTTTGCACACGCGCGGGCATCCACCTGCAGATGACGTGGGCCATACGATACACGCTTAACATCTCTTTGTGTACCATAAAAAAGGATGAGCTTGGTTTTTGTCACTATCTGGTTGAGGGGCCACAGTCAGCTCATATGAACCAAGAATTGAATCGGTTTTTCAGTTATTGACTATCAATTGTCATATGCGTATATAGGAACAGGCCAAACTGTTTGTGAAATGATTTACAAATTGTCATTCCGAAAAGGTGCCACGTATGTTTGAGTTTTCTGCAATTTCCTTACCTGAAAGAAGCATGTGGATCTTATTGAGTAACTGTTCTTATTGAGTAAAGCTGTCATTATGACGTGTAGTTACAGTATTAAATCCATTAAATGGAAGTGTGGCACACAGTTGGGATAAGGATTTTTTTGACCTTTAGGTTTCCGGTTCATCACATGGAATGACAGCATCTTGGCAATAACACGCTGTTATACTGACACACTGTCACGGACACACACAGGGGAAGAATCCGAGGCTATCCAATGGAACGTTCCCACCCCTTTGCTTTTAATGGTTCTGAAATGCAGCTTAGTGTTCTGAACTGGGAGGGGTGTGGGTGGGGAATCTGACATGAAAGGCCTTGTGGTATGTAGGTGGAGCATGAACCCTGCAAGATGGCAGCCTGCAACCTGCACAAAGGCTCCAGGACCCAACTAAAAAACTTGCCTCAAAAAACCTGGCCCCTCATAGAGGTGTGGAGAAGCTCACTCAGCCCAAACCTATCCACACGCTGTAAAGAACTCCAGCCTTCCTCGCTGAAGAAGATCCAATATTTCTCCGCATACTAAAACCTCAGCCATGCTAAACCAGCCATTCCCACTAAATATTTAAGTTCAAAGCAATACAACAAGGAACATTTTACTTCAAATTAGGGTTTATGCAGCAACATTATCAGAATACGTCTAGTCCTAAATTAAAATTAGGAGTATATTTAGATGTGTGTGTGCGTGTGTTTTTCCAGCAGTATTGTGTAGCCCATGTGATGTACAGATAGGAAACGATTTCCTTACTCTCAGTTGTGTTTGTCTTCTTGTTCCATCAGAAGTGCCCTGTATGGAATCTGTTGGTATGCAAGAGTTCAGCAAGAGAATGCAGTGTCCAGCCAACACGACCCAATCACACAAGGACCTTCCAACACTTTTGATATGTTTTCTGCAAATAGGTAGTGACACAAAAGATGTTAGAACATAGGGGTCCATTGTATAATTGTAGAGAAGCTGAAGGAAAACCTTTATGTAACATAGATGTGGTAGTTCATTTTTTTTTTTTTTTTTCTGTATGTAAGCAGCCTATGTGAGCTTTCTTTTAATTTATTGTCGGGTTTTCACCACGTTGCTGCATCTGGCCGGTATTTGTGTGCAGTTGTAACAGCCTCTCGGCAGATATTACAGGATGTACAATAAACATGAAGTACACAACATGTTGGTGTTCCTGTTTCTTGGTCACGACAACCACGGCAACCAAAACCTGTGTTTCACAGCGTTAACCGCCGTTAGCTCTAGGCTCAAAAGCACGGAGACACTGGGTCTGCTGCTGTTTACTTTTACTGTTTACTGTTGCTGTTTACTTTTGGTCTTTTTTGTGTCTTCATTTTTTTCTCCTTTTTTTTTGACGTCATTACATTACATTATTTTCAACAGCAGCACCCCACTGGGGAATCAAACCAGCAGCCTTTCAGTTACATTACCTTACCACTATGCCACACTGCTGTAGTATTTATCAATGTCCTGATCCCGGCTGCAGCTGAAGCATGCTCGGTGAGAGCCGGCCTGCCACTGGATTAGTCGTGATGGATCGCAGACACGTGGATCCCTGTGCTTATGCTGGACGGGTGAGCTAAGCTCCGCATTAGTGACATGAGGAGTAATGGAATCAAAGGGTTTGGTCTCTCAGAGGGGCAAGGGGAGCAGCGAAGGGAGGAGGGCACAGGAACAGTTTGGAAAGAGACCATGTTTTGTGGGCGGCCTAACCGAAGGAGGTTAGGATGAGATGAAGCAACCCCCCCCCAAAAGCTGCCTCTCGCCTCCTGGGGTGGAGAGGCACATCAATCAAGATACCAGGAGTGCTGCACATGGGGAATGTACCTACACACACACACACACACCATAATTCATGCACACACATACAGCCACTCACACACAATTGCACATTTACACACACACACACACACACACACACAAAATCACTAAAACAAAACCCAATATTCTAGGACCAGCTCCCACAGAGAAACAGCATACTGCCATTTACCACTCTCAGCAGAACAGCCTCCCACCCAGCCCAAATGCCTGCCCCTCCAGTAAATCCCAGCCCAAACACCTGCATCTCCATTGAATCCCAGCCCAAACCCCTGCCCCACCAGTGAATCCCAGCCCAAACACCTGCATCTCCAATGAATCCCAGCCCAAACGCCTGCACCTCCAGTGAATCCCAGCCCAAACGCCTGCCCCTCCAGTGAATCCTCTGCCCTCCAGTGAATCCCAGCCCAAACGCCTGCCCCTCCAGTGAATCCCAGCCCAAACGCCTGCCCCTCCAGTGAATCCCAGCCCAAACGCCTGCCCCTCCAGTGAATCCCAGCCCAAACGTCTGCCCCTCCAGTGAATCCCAGCCCAAACCCCTGCCCCACCAGTGAATCCCAGCCCAAACACCTGCATATCCAATGAATCCCAGCCCAAACGCCTGCACCTCCAGTGAATCCCAGCCCAAACGCCTGCCCCTCCAGTGAATCCCAGCCCAAACGTCTGCCCCTCCAGTGAATCCCAGCCCAAACGCCTGACCCTGTCTCTCCGGAGCTGGTCCCTTAATGCATTCACCCTCCTCTCTGACTCATGCTCCTGCTCTCCATGCCAAATTCCCACTGTCCACATGCTTCACTGCCCTGCATATTGACCAAAACATTAATGTAGTCCCGGTGTTGCTTTAATCCATCACTTAGACAGGGGGACAAAAATATGCAGCCCTTCAAAAGTGAGGAGCCGGAGCGCACAAACACCCGCTCCTTCCGTTTAGATTAAAATAGAGCACACAATAAGACCGGCAGGCTCCACTGTCAAAGCATTCGGCTGAGCCACTGCCCTATAGGAACAATAGCACCATTTCTTCACCTCCTATATTTCAAGGCCCCAGTGAAACAAAAGTACGCTAACACTTTATGTAGTTGCACCATACCAATGTAGCTGTACTTTAAGTAATTAGGTAACAAGAGTGCAACTGCATGCCATTGCACATAAACTACAGTGTGTTTGCTATTTAAAGGGCTCAGCAAGTTTACATATGGTGAATGATTATGTAACAAGGGTGTAACTACAGTGCCATTACACAGTAACTACATTGTAATCATTGGTAACAGTGTAACTATACTGGTAAAGAGCAACTTAATGTAGTGTGACTAAAACAAATAGGCTTCTATGGCTTATTTGTAATTAATACTAATACAAAGTATTCCCTGCGGCACAAACTTTTTTGCCTGATTCATTGGCACAGAGCAGTGTATTGCATAATGGGTTGGTTTTTGGTTGTAAAACCCAAAGGTCCTTCCCAAGAAGAACAATAAAACATCCTCGTTTAAGTGTGCAGATGGATGGTTCCCAGCTGTGATCCATCTACATCTCTGATACCCAGATGAAAAAGCATAGGTCTTAATGACATACAGCTATGAACAAGTATATATCTGTTAATTAAATATTATTATAATTATTATTATCTATCCATTTATTACACACACACACACACACACACACACACGTATATATATAGATCTATGATGATATATAATCCGCCTGAAAATGCATACTAATTCATAGTCTTAGTGTGCTTTCATGTGTCACAGCAGCCAATCAGTATGTAAATGGACTTTATAAACAGAGCAAGAAAGACTAATTTGATTTCATTCTCCATTTCCAAAAGAAATGCGATACAATAGTCACAGCTAATGCAGGACATAATGTGCTCCAGTTTTTTGTCTGTTTTTGTTATTGTTTTTTTTGGCAGAAATATTGTCTCCAAGGACCGCTTGATTGAAACCATATGTGTCAACTTGCATGGTCCCATCCTTCTGAAGTGATGACGTTAATCAGTTACAATGAGCAATGGCAATTAATTAGGCACAAGCTATAAAAAGTAGCGCAGACCCACAAGTAACTACTACAACTGTTCCTTACACTGCTGCATTTCATTAAGCACTGGCACTAAATGTGTCCATCAAACGAGCATATTAAGTCTCTTTGTGCTGCACTTGTTCATCAATGCATGTCAGTAGGCTTCGGCCTTCCTGCATTGCCACTACATCAAGTATACACACAATGAAGCATGAGGTCTGTATATACTACTTCTCATCTGAAGGTCATGTCAGAGCATGCAGGTATGGCATGAGATGTGTTGGTCCTGAAAGGCCAGTGTTTTCTTTTTTAGTTATCTGTGCTGTGTTCTCAGGCCTCGTGTCCATCTCTAGTTATCTGTGTTCAAAGGGCTCTGTGTCCATCTCTAGTTAACTCTTCTGTGTTCCCAGAATTCTTTGCTCATCTATAGTTACCTGTGCTGTGTTCACAGGGCTCTGTGTTCATCTCTACCTATCTGTGCTGTGTTCACAGGGCTCTGTGTTCATCTCTACCTGTCTGTGCTGTGTTCACAGAGCTCTGTGTTCATCTCTACCTATCTGTGCCATGTTCACAGGGCTCTGTGTTCATCTCTACCTGTCTGTGCTGTGTTCACAGGGCTCTGTGTTCATTTCTACCTATCTGTGCCATGTTCACAGGGATCTGTGCTCATCTCCAGCTGTCTGTGCTGTGTTCACAGGGTAAGGTGAAGGTCACTCCATCAGAGCAACAAGTGGCTCTAGCAGCGCAGTTCTGCCAGGCTGTTCCTGTGTGTCGTTCTGCCCTCTAACACATTCTTTTCTTTTACTACGGATTAGAATTTGTAAAAGGGGATTAATGTTGACAGCCACATCCATGGCTCAGCCCCCTTCCCCCTCCCAACAATCACAGTACTGTAACCCTTCCGAGTCAAGGGATGGGGTCCTGAAGTAGGCCTAATAACGAGGTCTTTTCCACGAGTCTTAAATTACAGAAATGACTCTAAGGACCTGGCGTGAGTCAGCATCACCCCGCAGAGAAACTTTTCAGCTAAATTCTGGCAAGTGTTGATGGCATTAACCATTATAATAGCTCTTCCTACCCAGAGGTACTTGCTAAAAGGTCTAATTTCTCCTGTGTGTTTCTAAAGCAGCTCTAACATCTCTTAAAAATCTCTTATAATAAATATAAATAAATAAACTTTATTAATGTGGTCTGATGTTGTTTCAGTGCTGGCCTCAGCCAAGGTTTTCCTTGGTGTCAAATGACATTTGGGCACAGTTAAGCCCCCCTCATTGCCTCTCCATGTCTCTGATGGTGCTAGATCGGCATCAGAAATGAATTTACAAAGGAAAACATACGTAATCACTGTGTTTATTTACAGATGAAAACAAGTGGAATCACAGTTGTGTACATTTACAGAGAAAAGCACAGTCACAGATGTGTACATTTCCAGAGGAAAAAATAGTCACAGATGTGTATATTAACAGAGGAAAACAGGAAGCTGTGAATGTATACCTGTAAAACAATTACAGAACAGCAGAATCACAGATGTGGATCCAGTTGAATCACTACAGTTGTATTACACCAGTGTTGTTAGAACTTCACCTGCTGGCCTGGCAGGTCCAAAGTGCAATGTTTCCACACACGATGATCCAAATACATGTATGTTATTAATAGGAGCACAGCTCTGTTCTGCCACAAACATTCAGCCAGAGACTAGGAGTACTTTGATGGAATGAGTTAAGATTTTCCCATGATATAATTCTTAGGGTCAGATAGAAAGCCTTTATAAAGTGATATAAATCTTCTTTTGCCCTGTTCTTTCCTTTATCCCCATAGTGAAACCATTTTTGAAAATAAAGATTACTGGTCATTTCAATAACAGAATATATGTAACGGAAGTGTGATCTAGATGCTATGGGCTGGTGTGTGAGCAGATGTGTAATTAAATTCTTCTTTACATGTTCTGACAAAGCCTAAGGATGAATGTTCAGTCTAAGACAACAGGGAGCACACGTCCTCGGTATAAAGGAATCCTCATTTAAACACATAATCACATCACACATTGTGGTGATTTGGTGCTTTCACCTCACACATTTCTGTGCAGGCTTAAGAGGCTTTGTCACATATTGCTGATCTACCAGCAGCTTGTTAATGTAGCATATCTAAACTATTTTGCACAGTCTGCTACGATTGTCCAGATAATGTTGCAAAATACATGGAAACAGGTCAATGAAATTTAGTGCCCTGATATTCCCTATGTTTACAGTCGGTTCTGAGGCTGGAGAGACAAACAGAAAACATTCAGATAGAAGGGAAACAAACTGTCAAATATGTATACAAAATACAAATACAAATACAAATACAAATATGTCAAAGACCAATAAGGTCACATCTGTTTTAGAGGGCAAAGAGCAGCCAGCCTCGTTCTTCTCTTTTGAACCAGATGTACAATAAGATAAAATGGGACAGCCATAGTGAATTGCTTGTCAACTACATTATGAGGGAAATTTCTCAGAGGGGAGTGCAGTCAAATAAATATGGATTATAAACAAATGGGTTTCACATGCTTATTGGAGGGAAATCAAAATTCTGCTGTGCTGCAGTTATGGTGTGGAATTCCATCAACACTGAGAAAACAGACTAACACAGCCTGTCCTGAGATCAGTGTGGGGTCAAACACAGCCTGACCTGAGGTCAGTGTGGTGTTAAAAACAGCCTGACCTGAGGTCAGGGCGGTGTTGAACAAAGCCTGACCTGAGGTCAGTGTGGTGTTGAACATAGCCGGCTCTGGGGTCAGTGTGGTGTCGGACATAGCCTGACCTGAGGTCAGTATGGTGTTGATCCTCTTCCACTGGAAGCAGTCAGCAGGCAGCCTTGGCCCCATACAGCACTTGAGTGTGGAAATGTAGCCAGTGACCTCCATTAAAACGGCTGTGAATTGCTATTTGAAGCCATTGTGGTGTGCACAATCACTCAATAAACAGATAAACATAGGTCAGTTCCCAATGTTGATGACTAACCTACTTATAGTGCTCTTTACGAGCCCCTCGGCCAACGAGGCCGGGCACCAGCCATGGCAGCTCGCGGCGCCCCCTTTTTAGTTCCGTCAGGGAAAGGGGGGGGATTGAAAAGGGGGAGGACAGCGAGACCCTCGCCTGCGGTTATCCAATTATGGACCTTACAAAAGTGCTGGTGGACAGCCCTGCTTCAGAGGGGCGAAGCGGCAGTTTAATTATCAGCCCAAAACAAAGAGGCACTGTAACCACTGAGGGTAGGGTGGCTGGGTGGCTGGTGCTCTCGTTTTATTTTTTTGGGAGGGGTGGTGGGACGATGGGTGGTGTTGCGCAGATTACGATATGTGACATAAAGATCCTATCTGATGTGCGCTTAATAGCCCTGAGCCAGTACGGTGGCATGCACAGATAAACCCGCAGCAAAACCCAGGTCCCCTAATTAAGTGGAAGTAATTCCTGCCACAGAGGAATGAAAGGAGATGCTGGACTCTCCTTTCGGCTTACGGCGTTTAGACGGGATCGCTCTCAATGGGATGTCTTATCTGCTTAATGCATGTCTGCACAGGGATCGGTCACAGCCATCCCCACTCCACAGAGCTTCTTCTTCTTTGGTGGTGGGTTAGTGTTTGATCTCTGTGGCTGTGTGGGAGGGGGCTCAGAGCTCATCCTGTGCTTATATTGGGATCCAGCCCTAGATGTTGTGTTAAGTATTTGATGTGTCTCCATGTCTTAATCGATTTCCACAAGCTGCTTTCTGACATCTGCCCAGGAGGGCGGCGCTGGAGAGTTGGTCAGCGGGGGAGCAGGAGAGGTGGCTCTCACGTGGCACATAGATGCTGAAAAGAAACACACCTGTGGCACTCTCCCTGTGATCTGCAATACGTTCCCCTTATTCGTTTTTACAGCTACAAAGGTCATTAAAATCCATTTCCCAACTTACGTTATCTTACGGAGATCTCAATTATTCCTTAGCAAAATTTTCAGTTTTCATTTTTTTAGTATTCATCTTTTCTTTCGGGATTCACATATAATTTATGAAAACCAGCACGTGCAAAGTCTTCATGGCAGATTAGTCCATGAAGACTTTGTACATAGCTGCACACAGAACCTGAACATGAGAATAACTACAGAAGGCAAAAGCTCCTTACATGCAACATTTGGTTGCATAATATATCTTTAAAATGCCTAAGTCCCTAATCATCAATGCCACCCCACCCCCCTTTCCTCCTGACCTGAACAAACACCTCTTTGTCAACAGGAGATGTTGTATTAAACAAGGGGCCATTACTTCTCACTGATAAGCACTGTGACAGTGAGCTGATCAGGCAGGGGAATCTGACAGAGAGGGGCTCAGGTAGAAACGTAATTAACACAGACTGTCACTCTTCTCCTCCAGTCACAGGCAGATTCCCTTCAAGCATTCCATGCTTGCATTCCAGCCATTTTATGCTTGAAACTGTTTGCATGCTCCTTAACCATTTCCTGCTCGTTGGATGGCAACGAATGCAGCAGGATGTGCTGTGAACATCTGAAGAGTGCGTAAACTCATGGTTAGATCACGGCTGTCCAGTCAATGGCAGAAAGTGAGTTTATCGCTGTTGATATTCTTAGTGTGTCTTCTCTTGGTTCTTCACAAGACAAAGAATGCCACATCTGATATTTTACTATGAGAATTTTTATGCACTCTTCGGCAGGGCAGTGTGTGTATGGTGGTTAGGAGCAGGGCTCGTAACCCAAGGTTGCTGTTGTTATTCTCTGGTGGGGCCCTGCTGTACAAGGTATTGAACCTGAACCTGCCTATGTAAATATCCAGTAGCATTAATGGACAATGTAAAAAATTGCAAACTATGGAAGTTGCTCTGAGTGAGAGGGTCTGCCAAGCAATGAACCAGAATATGCTCCACTCAGAATATCCATGAGGATCTCAAAACATCTGCATACAGTGTCTGAGAGGTTCCCAATTCATCCCATTCATCATGACATGGAACTTCACAGTCCATGGTCAGTCTGGCTTATTGCACACTTTCTTTGTATGCTTGCAATGCCATCCTACCACTACTGAGCTGGAACTTCGGCTCTGTTTGTCCACCTCCATCTAAGCCTATTGATTTATTTTATAATGTAGCAGTCAGCAGACACTCTTATCCAGAGGCACTTACATTGTGTCTGTTTTTACATGCTATCCATTTATATAGCTGGACGTTTACTGAGACAATTCAGATTAAGTATCATGCCCAAGGATACAACAGCATTGGCCCCCCTGGGAGTCAAACAGTCAACCTGGATCCTGAGCCCTGCTCCTCACCACTACCCCAATCTACTACCCCATTGTTGGATGTTGAGTGAATTGCAAAACTCTCAAACTCCATCGGTGAGAAGTTTGCTGACTGAATCCCTTTCGAATGTGAGTGTCAGCATGTTTGCGAGCTCACCCACTCAGGCTTGGTTGGCAGATCCTGTGGATTGGCAGACAGAGACACCCAGTGCAAGGATTGCTGTTAGGGAATGGGCTCTTCCACACAGTTGCATAATATGCACCTGGGCTGCTAGCAAACTAATTGCAATTGTAATTATAGCTTTTCAGGTTTTTTGGTCTGGTTGAATAGATACTGAAAATACAGTGTCTGGACCCTTTGTGTTGTGTGTCCTTTACTGTTTATTCATTCGCAATCCACCCCTCAGAAAAAAAAATCTGACAATGGATCTTTTGACAGGCATGATTTGGACCACTTTTTTGGGGGCCTTGCTGAAAGCCAGTGTTCTCATCTGCCTGAGGAGTGGCTGACTGTTTCCAGACCTGGATCCATGCTCATGACCAGCTGGGCAGAGTGGAGCACTGTGATCTCCACTGTGAGTTTTTGGCTCCCTTTGTGAAGGCACTGTTCCCAGATAAGTATTCCTGTATGTGTGCATGCCATCTGTTTGTCATGTCCACCAGTGCATTCAGATCATCAGACTTTTTTCCCAGGTTGTCTCCCGCTCATCACTAAAATTAAAACCGAAGGGGCTTTGTTTACCCCAAGGGCCCAGCGGGGAAAGAGACAGTCAGGGACCAAAGGAAAAGATGTCACCTGTGTTGAACCAAAAGGAATTACAGTATCTAACAGTGACACTGAAGTTGTCCTCTTCATATTTGACTTACTGCAGCATAAATGCATGTGTAGCCAGCAGAAGTCCACAAAAATGCTTGCAAAAATGACTCAACATACTTGGTGCAACAATCACTGTTTCTTCTGTGACAGAAACCTGGTGCATTGATCACTCCGCCTCTGTCCCTGATTTGTGAGAGACACAAATTAACTAACAAGAACATTTCAAGGGGCTTGACCTCCTTTCATCCTTTCATCTCCACCTCTGGTGGGATGGAGCTTATTTTGAGCGGCATAATTAAGTGGAGCTATCACAAGAGCTTAAACTTTGCTTTTGAAGGACGTTTCCCCTGATGTTTAAAGTCTGAGCTCTGAAAACCAGTACCACTCAGGGCCTCTATTTTGGTATGGTGCAAGCAGGTCTGATTTTGCCTGGAGTTTGATTCTGTTGCTTGTTGGGTACATCAGGCTGTAGCGTAATGAGTGTGAAGGGCTGTAACGTAATTCTCTACCAAGGCACAGCTCCAGCTCCAGAGAGGCAGCCTCCCAATGGCCTACAGGCCTAGACGGGGAGAAACGGCCCGTTCCCACCATTAAGCCTCTCCAGTTCCCAAACCTCTTGTGTTCATCAGCAAAGAAGATCATAAGCAAGTGTCGATCACAGGAGGCGCATGAAAGCAAAGGGACCCATAAAAGAGGCCCCGCGGGTGCAAAGGTTTACGGGCCGTCAGCCGTAAAAACACATGGGAGCACAGTATGTTACAAAGGAGTGGGTCTGAGCCGAGCTGCGGTGTCAAATCGCTAGCAGACGCACGTGTGGCGAGGGAGGGCGGTGGACACACCCCACCACAGAGACGCATCCTCATGCAGGTGTGTGCAGACACAGCTACATTAAGTCTCTTATTCTCATTTGTGATAACCAGTGAATGCGTTCAGAGGGACCTCTTGACTAGATTTTGAATGCAAGCAACTATATGAAAGAAGAAATATTTCTATAAATCAATAAATCAGTGAAGCCATGTTTTCCCCCTTGTCCAATCCAGTCCCATCTGCAGATTGTCACATGCTGCAAGTCATGCGTGACAGTATGTCTTTTACTTTTTTGCGATTGTTCAGTCTCTCTGTGGCTAATTAATGAACAAGGTATGTTTTTTGCTTTCAGTGAACAAGGGAGCAGCTGTTCCTACCGAAAGCCACTTCCTTTTTTCTCACCAGAAGCAGCCAGTACGCGTTCTGACTCACAAAGCGTGAGCCGTTCGGTTACCACACTGGAGGGTCTGTAACCGTTCCCAAACCCAGTTCTGCTCACATCGGATTTAGTCATCTGTGGTGTGACGTGAGATAAACCAAAAAGAATGAAACTTCACTCTGGCAAAGGCCCAGGTTCAAACCACACTTGGCTCGCCCGCTACCCACAAACTACAGAACTGATCCTAATGGTGGATTTATTGCTTGTCAGGCAGCTATTAGTTCTACCCTTAAAGGAACCTGGCTGCCATCAGTAAACAGGACAGGACTGGTTAGGAGATGTGCCTGACTGGTGCCATGTACAGTACACGCCATCGGTTTACAACAATCAACTTCTCATCAATGTGGCTTGTATGTCTCATGGTAACACAAGTCAGATGTTTCTTAAATCCCTGGACAAGCAAGTTGTTTTGCACCTGCCTTTTACCATTCACAACAGCCTCATAAAAAGGCTGTTTTGTACGGTCAGTGTGTGCGCACAAGCAGTAAATTGGAATTGGTCATGGCTTTGGGATGGGCCTCTGCGGATATAAGGTTCACTCTGCCATTCTGCGCGAAAACAGATTCCTCGTTTACAAGAACAGAATGAGTGCTGGTTTTGGTGGGCAGACATTGAAATAAATACCTTTTGGGAGAAGCGAAACTGACCTCCATTCATTGTTACACCAAGGTTGGAAAAACTGCGGGAATCCAGTTTGATCGTTTACTTGTTTGTTATTCATTTGCTAGTAATCTGCACTTTATCAAGAGAGTAACACTTTCGGTTCAATGGGGTCTGCTGTTGGCGATGCAGTATTGATTTACCTAGCAGACCCAAGGAGAGTGTAAAGAAAGCTCATATAACACCCCCCCTTCCCCACCTCACAAAATTAGCTGGTAATGAGGGATTCAGCTGTCAGAAACAGGAACCTCAAAAGTGCTGTGCACAGTATACACGTTATTACAGATGTCCTTGTCTTGGGTAATGAAAAACCATAATTATCTGGAAAGGGGGACAGACCAGAGATTTAGTTGAGGTCTTGAGAAAATTTTCTCTCCACTTTCTTCAATCTATTCTTTGTGGTAATCCACCCAGTATGTGCATGGCCACTGTGGTTGAAATGATAGATTCTAACCACAGGCTTAAGGCCAATCACAAGGCTTCCAAATCATTTCGCAGGTGACTTATGAGTTATGGTTAAAGAGTATTTTATGCATAGCTATAGACTTTGACTATTAAGTGTGTGAACTTTCATCTGAATCATACAATGTGTGAAAAACTAAAACAAAAAATATTGTTTTGACAGCACATAAAGCATGGCTGGGCAATTTTGCATATTTGTGAAATAAGTAAGTTAATACAAGTTACCATGTTTAAAACACTGTTGGTGACTATAATAAGAATGTTTATAACCTAAGGCCATCATGAAAAGTATCTTTCTCCCTCTCTCTTACACACACACACACACACACACATACACATAGACAATATGAACAATGCACGTGCCAAATTTGACATGAATAAGTGAATGCTGGTATAAAGTTACTATGACTGTATCCCAAATCACACGCTAACATACTATGAAGTACAGTTAGCAAATATCCTTGGTTGTCTAGTATGTTCAAACATTATAGTACGGAGAGTGTTGCATGTACGCTGAGGTTACTGCTGTTATGGTGGGCAAACCTGGAGAGGCAATGTAAGTGAACTGGAAAGACATCAAATGAAGGCATCCTTTCCTGTATTTTTTCTTAATTTTTTTTCTCTGTGTCATTTCCACATTATTTTGTGGTCACATCATACTTTTTTAGCTTGTCATGGGTTATTCTGTAATTAGCATGAGTAATTTTTACTTGTCTGCAAATATAGGGTGAGTTACTTCCTTAAAAATGCATATTTTGGAGAAAAACACACTTCTATGAATGATGACCAGTTTGGTTGCCTAATTGGCTTCCAGCATGAATCATGGAACAGCTTTGCATTCACCTTGCAATAAGGACATCAGATTAAAGAATATGCAATATAACAATATAACATTTTCATGCCTTGCATTTACAGTTACATTACATCTATCGTAATATATATGCATATCGATGGCAATGCCACGCTTTCTTCACTGGCAACCATGTTGGGCGTGGCTTAAAGCAGAGGTTTTTAAACTTTTTTCCAGGAAAATCACATTTTTAAAATGACAAACCAAGGTTACCCAAGCAACAATGGAAGTAATCAAAATGTCCCACTTTAATTTCTCATTTAATACAGTGTTATCAGAACAAATTTGTTTTCTCAGTAAGTGTGGTATAAGTATCATCAGTATCATCAGAAGATGTTTCTAAATTGCCTCATGTGGCTATAAGGTTTACTGCTAATAGAAACATAACTCTACTCTTGAGATAGATCTACATTGTAGATCTACAGTTTGCTTTGGCAACCCAGTTTAAATCTCCTGCCAACCATCCATGGTTCCCAACCCAAAACAATGAATTAGAGCTTTGGTTCCTAAAATGTCATGCAGTCATCATCAGAACATATATTCATACATTCATACCAAATATCATTCAAATTTGTGATGGGTGTGGGTGCAACTTGAACCATAGAGAAATGGTAGAAAGAAAAACAGAATGGGAAAAAGGAATAAAGTAACCTTTCAGCCACTTTTCCTTCAAAACCTGAGAGATGACAATCAGGTAGACTGAGAATGGAAACACTCCTTGTATCTAGTCGCATTGTGTTTGTGTAGAAATCAGGGCCTGCTTCAATCTGTAGAACAAACAGAACCAGAACAGTGGCACATCTGTTATGTCAGGCAAGTATTCCACTAGAAACTTTATTAAACAAACATCTCAGAAAGTAAGACAAATTGTCAAGTGGCATATTTGTACTGACAGCATACAAAAGATAAGGGGGTAATGTGGTATGTTAGCTGAGAAGGGAGTGTCAGTACTCTTCCTTAGAGCTCTCCTGCAGCTGATCTGTGATAATGAGGGAGCCTCTGTATGTGAGGGACTGCACTGGGGACTACCTTCACAAACAGTTTGATTGGTTTTGGTGTAGAATGAGATTTTGTCTGAATTTATAATGATAATAAGGTAATGTAATGACTGGGCTCTCTTATCCTCTTGTTGTAATCTATTCTGCTGCCAGTTATTAAAATAACTGAATCTGACAAACAGTCCAAAAAGAACATTGTAAGGCTGTTTATCAGAAAATGCAGTGTTGAAGATAGGAAACCCTACTTTGACGCAGTGTTGATCAGCTCAGGTGCAGTTCTCATAAACATAACTTTTGAAAATGGTCAAATTGTGTGTATATCTGTATACAGTAAATACTGCAGTTATATGATTAATTTAAAGAGATTTTCACAGTACAGTAGTTTATACAGTATTCTGTGAGAAAAGTTGAACCAAAAGTCCAAATAAAATATACAGTATTACTTGGCAGTGTGTCTGTTATAGTGTATTTGGCATTGGTGAATTACTTGTTGGCAACTTCAGAAAATGTTTAAATGTTTATGAATTTCAATGTCAGAAAGTAGGCGGCCTAATTTCTCGTATTTCCAAGGATTAGCAACAGATTGAGGATAATGCTTTTTGCGTATTAATTCCCATAGAACTGTCCTTATCAGTGACATCCGCCAACCAATTTCGAAATCTGGTTGCCTTAAAATGTTAGAAACTGTCCCCACAAGAAACTGATGTCGAAATGTGTTGTTTTGCAAAGAAGTAGATTTGTCATAACAGAGGCTGACATCACACTTCAAACTACATGCTTCAGGGATATGCTGAATGAACAACAAATGTCCACTCTTCAATGCCAGTTCAGTGCTTGTAGATGTGATATATAGACATACACATATCTCTGACATCTGTGACATCTGGCGTTAATGAACGGACACACAGTACAGTAGTAAAACAATGATAATTAAATTAATCTCTCCATCTATGTGAATGGATTTGAATCATGCTCACAAGGAATTGTTCACACATACTACTGATACTAATGGTTACTAGGTCAATATGGTAAAAATGATCATTTAGATTATTAGATCATATATGAACTTACTCAGAAGATGATTTTAGTGATGCCTTTGAGATATGAGGCTGCTGCAAATTGCAAAATTCTGAATTACTAGAACCATTTAAAGACACCTTCACCATTGTTTCTATCATATTCAGCCATGGCCTGCCATTTTGGCACGATGATCAAATTATCCCATTTCAGTGTATATGACTGTCTAGCAGTTACCATTAAGCTTTGGTCTGCCAATGAGCCTGCTCCCTGAAAAGCTACTAGAGAGAGGCTGGACGTGAGCACTTGTAGAGGTGCCATGTGTGGCATTGCTGCCACTGAAGTGCATAATTTGGAGATGTTCCAGGGCTTGTTTTCGCCTGGTCCCCCACACACCACCCCCACCCCACCCCTTTTTGGCTAGGATCAAATGCAGACAATTTCTCAATTAATTAACAGCAAAGCTGCCAATGCTTAGTAAACCAACAATGGACTTTTACAGCACTTGTCAAAGCTAACAAGTTCAAGTTTATCAAATCTTTATATAATGGTCCCCTCACTGACCCATATCTGTTCTCTAAAACCGAAGATTAATTCAAATATATTTAAAAAAAACATCTCAGTGGTTAACAGAACTGTAACTGCTTCAAAAACAGCATCTTTATGCACATCTGCGTAGATCAATGGCCATTGTGATTATTATTTTGCTGATCTGTCTCCCCAGCATTCTTTCCAAATCATTCACTATAAATATATAAACAAAGAAATACAGAAATGGGCAGAAAAAAATGCTGTCACGCAATAGTTGGATAAGGAGGCCTCCCGATGTTCTTTTCAAATCATTCCCTGTAAACATGTAAACATATAAACAAATTAATAAAAAACAGAAAAAAGAACTGCTGTCACACAATCTTTGGACAAGGAGGCCTCCCACTTTAAAAAATGTAATCCTGAAGCCTGTTGGGAACCACAGTTTCATTTCAGACAGGTTTGGTGAGCTCACAGGCTCTTTTCACTGCTATGTAAGCAAGCTATTGGCCTCAGCATACTTCAGCAATTTTAGGTCCTCCAAGGACACAAGCTGAATAAACTAGCAAACCTAAGCTATGTTTCCTACCACAGGTAAGGTATGCCCTGAAGAGTCAATATGAAAAAGTGCAACAAGAAAAAGATCACTTTTTTACAGGAAACAGGTTTATTGTGCTGAAATAGGGTGATCTACTAAAGAAAATCCATATTAAAGGCATTTTACCAGATATTGTCTGCAACAGGCAAATTGCATATTGGTAAACTGCCGAACAAAGTCAACAGTGCTTCCTGCTTTGGAAGGGCTTTAGAAGTCTATAAAAATTTGATGAAATTGGACAGCTTGAGTCCTCATTTTAAAAGCTGGGATCCATGAACTGGGGAGGTATATGCTTTACCAGAAACACTAGATACTATAGAATTGCAAGTGCCCCAGGTGTGTCACCCTCTGCTAGATTTCTTCTGAACTTTTGCGGCTTGAGCTTTGGGATATAACGCGACCGCTGCAGAATGATAAGCTGTCAGTGTAGAGGATGCGCTTTGAAGTCAGGTGGGTGAATGATCCCCTCATGTAGATTCAGCAGCAAGCAGCTGCTCTGCAGCCCCTTGTGGCACTGCAGCATGAGCTCTGACTCTGGAATGCATCTGGCGCCCTGCAGCCCGCAGGGCATCCGCTGTAACTGATGCATGCCAGAGGAGAAGCAGCCATCCTGTGGGCATCCAGTCCTTAAAATTCAAGATCCAATCAGTAGTACCTGCTGAGCGGACACAGGGTCAAGTGCCATGCTGCTTGCGTCAAGCTGCTGAGAGATACAGGGCATCAGGTCTTTCCAGATGAAATTTGTCAGCTGTCAGCTTGGCAGATAAGATGGGAAGAATGGGAGACCTTTCTTAGATGTGGGGGTAGGGGTGGGCTGTGATCATCTGTGAGGCTGTGAAGTCCTCCTTCTGGATGGCAAAGACCTTACCCTAGTGAAGGGCTTATCCCCACCTCACTATTAGTGGCCATTCATTTGCACAGCTGCATCTAGACTAAATTCTCAAATGAATGTGTAGCTTGATTCAGGGTTTATACCCCTGGGTCCCACGGTCTGTAGACCTGCAGGGGTTAGATTCAGAATGCAGACCCAACACTAGCATCAATCAGTCTGTTCATGGGAGGAGGAGTGCACATTCTGGAAACAGGGGGTCACCTCTTGTGAGTGTGGGTAACAACCCAAGGTACCAGACCCTTCATCTCTACTGCCAGAGTGTTCTGCCAGATCATGGGTGCGACTGGAGTGGAGGACATTTAGGAATAGGGTCCCGCCGACAATTGGGATCAGACTGCAAACACTCCTACTCTCTGCACGCAGCCAATCACTGTAAGCCGCTACCTCTGTTTGGGATGCTGGAACGGCTCCTCCCGCCCCTTAGCAATGATGTTCACCCCCAGGAATCCACAGCCCTGGATACCATTTACAGTGACCCCCCCCCAGCCTGGGCCTGGGTAGCCCTCGTTCCCTCCCCCAAACTAAGGGGTATTCTACACAGAACCTGTGCCCCTTGGGATCCTGCAGACCAGCAGGAGGCACAAAGTGACTGAGCATGGCACAATGCCTCCTGGGTATGCACTTATTGCCAGATGGAAGTTTGGGTTTAACATTGTCTTACCATGACAACAGCGAGAAGCGCATCTGGACTTAGGAAGGCCGGCCAGAAGCTAAACCCAAATGTAAACCCAGCCCACCTGTCTGGGCAGAGCTAGCTCCAATCCCTCCCACTCACAACCATGAGCCTGGTGAATCAAATGAGGATGGTATAGGGTGGCATGCCCTGGGTACAGCCACATATCAGTCACCATGCTTGTGCTGAGTGCCCATCTTCTCTGCGCTCACCCTTTTGTTGTCCTATTCCTTCCGGCTCTTTTAACCAGAAGTCCATGAACATTTCATTACAGAAAATTTTTCAAAAAATAAAAAGCAATTCTTCATCATTGACTGTATGACTGTGTTTTTATAATGCATAGTGGTATCAGATTCCTATTTACTTCAATAAATAGGATGGATGTAATGCCAACTGTTTGAGGTGTATCAATATTTACTTATTTGGACATGCATGCAATTAGTTTTTCCACTATTTCTGTCAGTATTGACGTTTCTCATATATAGTTCATCTGTATATCGATTCTTACCAATAATTACACTTGATGAGTGACTGCTGAGGCATAGCACAGTGGTTTGTATTACAGCCTCAGAGCTCTGTGAGTTTTGATTTTCCATGGCCCCCTCTCGACCGAACTGTCCTTAAAATCACCTCAGGCGGCTGAGCTTTAAAATCCTGCAGAGCAAGCTTAATGTTGCATTAAATGCCTTTCCACAATTATTGTCAGGGGTTTATTTTCATGAAGAAGTGCAGTGCCGTAGGAAAAGATTGCAGCAGCTTTAGAATTCTGCAGTGCTCTGATTGCTATGTTTACATTTGTTTGTCGTGAAAATAGATAAAAGAAAAGTAATCACAGACAACTATTCAGTTCAATTTTATTGGTATAGCACTTTTTACAAAGAGAAAATGTCACAAAGCAGCTTTATAGAGATCCTGGGCCTGAACTCCCAAGAGCAAGCCTACGGCAACGGCGGTCAGGAAAAACTTCCTTACCAAAAGGAAAAAACCTTGGGCAGAACCCAACTGAAAGGGGGACACCATCTGCCTCTGGGCGACACCGGGATGTCAAATTAAGGGAGAGGTATCAACTCTATAATGATATCCTTGCTTTACAGTGTATTGTCCATAACACAATTAATGTACCTTATTACAGTTAGATTACCATACAAACAACAATAAAATGCAAGCCCATACAAACAAATATAAAGTAACATGGACAGCTCCCACATTTAGTCTTGTAGGATTTTGTAGTAAATTGGAGTGTTTCGTTTACCATCAGTGTCTCCCTATCCTTTTCCTCACTGAGCAACTGTGATGGTTGAGCGATTGCCCGTCAACATGTGTGAACATGGCCAAGCGCCGGCCTCCAGCCATGCCCCAACTTCCTGCTTATTTCAGTCGGGCCAGGCACCTCGCTAGCCGATGTCCCTGCCCCGCCTGCTCCACAAGCACGCCTCTCCGACCAGAACAACTTACTGCAGCGGTCAAACGTGTCCGCTCATCCTCGCCCTGATTTCCCGAGCTGGAGGACCCACAGGACACACGGCTAATTACCTGCCCCGGCTGCGACCTCATATTGGGCAGCTCGACTTGCCTCATGGGCCGGCCTTTTCTACAAACTCCTCCCTCTCCATAACCTGACTCATAGCTCTTAACTAACTTAACCTAACATAACTTAACTCAACTTAACCAGCAGTCAAGCTCATGGTGCTGCATATATTGCATTGCATTGCATTTTCAAACACTCTAGCTGTAAATGTCAACGCACTCTGTTGCAGGGATGTACTGGGGCTCGTTGTACTCAAACACTACTCTGCAGGAGCACCAGGTCATTAATGAATAGGGTCGTTCCCGAAAAAGGAGAGCCATGGAGCGGGGATACGCTGCTCATCCCTCCTCAGACAGCAGGCTGCGTCCGTAAATCAACAACGACGACGGAAGGAAAAAAAAAAGGAACGACCCCGATGATGTCATCGCGGCTTTGCAGCGGGAGCGCAAGGCGGCGGCGAGACCTGGCCAGTGTCCGGTCCGCATAGCTGTGCCGTGACTAGCGCGGATTCCTGGCGCGTTCAATTAACATAGCGCACGCCGTCCGCCGCAGCACCTCGCCCCTGTTCCGCCAGGAATGCGTGTCCGCTCGCTCCCAATCCCCCCGGGCGCCTCTGTGAGTCCAGCATATCCCCTTCATTAATTCGGCAGTTACTCACAACCTGGCAACAAAGGGAGGAGGGGGGAGAGAAGCCTGAAAACGCCTTTTATCTGCTCGTGATATCGTATTACACGTTATCGTATTACATATTTTTATACGTGTGTAAACTGTACTGCTGCTCGTCTTCCTAGGTCTCTCTCTTTGAGAATAGATTTTAATCTCAATGACACTAACTTGGTTAAATAAAGGATACATGATATAACTAAATAAACATACAGGTTTTCTGCGTTTACAGTTTAATTTCATGTCATTCTCTTCATCTCGAGAGAATGATTACAGTCTTGTGATATCTTCTCATTGCAACGCATTGTCTTAATAAATTTGAATTTGAGTGTTCTTCATTTACAGCAGCATTCCTGACTGAAAACTTTGTGTGATCCAAAATGATGAGTAGATATGTAGGCAAGAGAATTTCTCCAACCATTCATCATAACATACCCCTGAACAGATCTACATTAGAGCAAAATATAAGACTTTCTTCAGATTCTTCACGGCACACCCCTCACACGAAGAAATGGAAAGAAATATGCTGGAATGGGACTCCCTTGACACGTTTGTTGTTTATATTGTATCTAATACTTTTAGGATTTTTTAAAACCTCAGCGATATGAAAATTTGGTGCAATGCTGCCACCTGGTATATTAGACATGTATTACGTCTTGGAGAATTCCTGGTTACTGCTGACTAAAAGTTTGCATATTGCTGCATTAACCTGTGTTGGAGCTACAGAACAACATGCCCATACTAGCAATGCTGACTTATGTGCAAGAACTAAGGCCAGCAGCTAAGGCTAAGGCCAGCAGTGCAGTGTGGGGATATCTTGACTTGTACTTTTTCTGATTGCAATTTGCACTTTTCTGCTTCTATTTAATCATGAGTTGTTGTTGGACACAGTAACATATACTTGGAGCAGGTCTGGGCTTGGTGCTTCCTCTTCTCTCCTCTAGACCTAATTTGAGGAGATTAAAGACCCAGACACTTAGGTGCCAGATTTATCCATACACAACATGAACATATGTCTTTCTCATTACCTTGCCATCAGGACAGCATTAACAACAGCTTGGAGACCAAACAATATGACCTAAAATGACTCATGGGACTGCAGATAATTACACCAACAGATGCAAAATGCATCTACCTTTCTTGTAATTTAAAACACTTTGACTTCACACTTTATTTCAAGCAACTTTCTCTGAGATTGTAAACTGATTTGAGTGAGACAGGAGAATATAGCCTCAGGCTGTATTAAGTTTGGGCTCCTGAGAGGGTTAGCTAGCAAGGTGCTCATATTGAGTGCAGGCTGAACCCTATGGCCAAGTTTCAAAACCAGCCATGTTATGTGCTCACAGTGACCAGGAACCCAAAGTGGCAGAACCAACTGGCCTTGTTTCACTGGGGATAGGGGTGGGTAGATCAGCCAAGGTTTACTCATTACACCACTTTCTTGGCACCCTTTGTCCAGCACCTACAAGTTCCTTGAATGATGTTAGTAGCATAGTGCCTGTTCTCTGATGAGTGCCCACTTCACTATAGTGCACGGTGCCCCCACACAAGTGAAGAGGTTGTCATTGTAAGACAGTAGTACAATTGGCCAAAAATTACAAGAATAAGGGGAGATGCCAAGGAAAGAATTGAGGGAAGAGCTAGAGGAGGGGAAAGGGGGGGCCTAGATGAGTAGTCAAACTAGTCATTGATGAAGAACTCGAATAGGAAAGGGGGAGGGGCTAAATAAGGTGGCAAATGAGTAACTGTGGGAGGGACTAGAGGAGGAGCCAGGGCAGGAGCTAGGAGAGCACTGGGGATGACTTGCCTGCTCCCTGTACTACTGTTAGGTACTGATGATGTAACATTGAACTAATAATAATCTCCTGAGGTACATACAATACATGTTGTAATGCTTTCTAATATTGAAACTGCACTGAACTGAATTTTCAGTTGCAAAATGCTTTCAGACAGTGTGCTTGCTTTCAATGTGCTGATCCAAGAAATAACAGTGTCTGCTGAGCAAATAAATCACTCCTTATTGTCAGCCGTAGCAATGGAATGATAGCAACATTGCAGCATTGCCCCATGGGAACTGAAGTCTGTGTGGAGGATGTTAGTTCTCAAAGACACGGATTAAACTTTTCAAAGTGATTTCCAGACGGAGAGTAAAAGCTTTCAGGTGAATTAACTCATTATCTAAAGAAATCACATGCATCTACAAATCTTTTTTTTGCCTCACCTCACCAGACTGGTAGCAGATAACATATTGGCCAAGTGGCTTGAGTGCTCTCCTTAATGACTGTGTGCCATTGTATTTAATGATGGAACAATCAGCCCAACTAGGTGAGTCAGTCTATCTACACTGTAGAATGTACCCAGAATTATGCTGAGCCTGGTGTTAACCAATTAGGTTTCTGCCTGTCCCATTATGAATCCTGGTAACCTTGTCCATTTATTAAGGACTCTTAGAGAAAACACACCTTCTATATGCAGTGCCTTTGTAAATAATCCCTTTAAAATGATGAAACCTCAATAAAATGGCTTCTTCTTTGGGCTACAGTTGGTCTAAGCACTTTTTTAAGATATTAATGTTTCAACAAACCATACCTAGCAAACAGTTTATGCTTTGAAGGGTCATATTGAAGTCAGAAATCATGTCTTTTTATCGGTTGAGAAATAAATAGGAGTAATAACACACACTGACGGCAAATGATGTGGCAATTTCTCCCCTGTTTTAACATCCATTCCAAGTGAACTATAAGAACACTAAACATCATATTACATTTTAGGTCTTCAATGAAATTACCCTCCACTGTAACTTCTGTTGTGGGTAAATACATCTGAGTACATGTAATCAAATGAGCAACAATGACTTAACCCACTAATCTCCTTTTGTGCCATTGAATTCATTTTATCCACAGTTAGGAAATCTGATTTTCCCTGCTTCTCATGGCATCACTTATGGGACAACAGAGGAAACATATACTGACTGCACTATCATTTCCTGTATCTGAAGGCCCCATCTGGACTGACCAGAGATGATAAAAGCACTTACTCTCATCATTTTCACATCTGCAATCATGCATGGGACTTATATGTGGTGAAGAACCTTATCCAGACCACATTGTGACATGCTGGTGTATGGCCTTCTGTTTTTTTTTTAATTGGAGATCAAATATTATGCTGGTCTTACCGTGTCCTTTGCCCCTGCACAATAGCGCTGGGACACAGTGAATGCCATTCTTTGATACACTCACACACCAACAGTGACTGGACCCGCTGCGTGGACCCACACTACAAACCCCACAATGCAGCAGGGGTGCAAATGGACAACACAGGATGGGCGCATCTCTCCGATGTCATCTGGGTGACCAATCAATGGCTGATGGTGCAGAGAGTTGTGCGACACAGGAGAACCCCCCCACCCCCCACCCCCTCAGAATGAAGCCGACAGTATGCCGCCACCATGGACTCCTGCTCATTGCCAGTGAATGACACAACTCAGACCCTATCCCAAGCCTGTGATCAGAACATGTGCCTTAACTGACAGCAAAATGGGAGTCTCTTAGCCTACTGCTTTAAACAACCTATAAAAGCCTTACCTGTGGAGCCTGGCCAGCCTGGACACCTCTTACCTGAGAACCTTGGAGCTTTACCCTGAGTTTGGCCTTCCTTTTCCTGGGAAACTCGAAGCCCTTCCCGGATGAGGACATGCAGTGGGGATTCCTAATAAGATATTGCCAAACTGTACTCCACTCTGGAGTCATCATTGTACAGCTTATTGGCCATAGCAGTGGAAAAGTGCACAACTTCACCCAACCCAACCAATAAACAACCCCAAAGCTAAAAACAGCCTGGATGCCAAAAGCAATTACCTTTGTCTGGGTAGTGGCCTTGGCCTTGGCCATGGCCACCATGCTATTGACTGGCTGGGACCCCAGGTTCCAGTTCTACAAATGTAATTGGGACATAAAGCCTGTTTCTGATAGTGCTTCCCTCACTACTTCCTAGACATGGTCAGTCCACATCATTTGTATTTTTGCTATTTAAAACTACTATTAAAAATGTATTCTAATAGATAGCACCTAGTCTCTCATTGATGGCCATTATAATAAAAAGCAATTAGTAGTTGAAAACAAATTATTCAAATTGTCATACACCCTGTACCTGCCTTTGAGTCCATAAACAGAGTGTGTCCAAACAGGAGAAATAAAATTTTAATTTTCAGGCAGGCTGTGATGGCCAACTGTACAGTGAAAGCAGCTTTCCATCTCCGCACTAAATGTATAGCTCCCAGTTGGCTAATAACATGACATACTGAGAAATATGTTGCTCAGACTGAGAATATATTTCAAATACATTTACAATACATTAAGGCAAAGCAGTAATGTATTGAAATATAACAACATTTAAATAATTAATGTATTTTAAATATATTGATTGAGCTAAAAATACATTCTCTAAAATATATTATCCATATATTGTAGTTTTGTATATGTATGCAGAGCACACTGTATAAGTATTGATAAATAAATGCCTATCACAGTGGATCTGATTTTACTTAAACTCAGCTTGGTTTTAAGATGGCCGCTCTGAGAAGACATGTCTCAGACTGTGTATTATGGAGGGAGACAAACCTGCACTACATCAGCCAGCAAACTGAGTTCTGCAAATGTGAGCTTTTTATCAAAAAGTATAGGCTCTACAAGACACAAGCTCTGTGAAGCACATCATTAAGACACAGTCTCTGTAAGACAATTTTAAGATGTTGGCTCTATGAAGCACAGGCGCATGTAATTACAGAGAAGCAAATGAAAGACAGACTCTGTAAGAGACACAGGCTCTTTGAGAAATTTGTAATACACCAGCTCTGTAGGATTACTGTAATTAAGAGGCTCTGTAAAACACAGGCACATGTAATTACAGTCTTAAAGGAACACATGGAAGACACAGACTCTGTGAGAGACACAGGCCCTGAAAATGGCAACCAAGGGGACTGGATCTGAGATTCCCTCAGAGCTCTGTCTTGTGCACGCTTTCAGCATATTACTCAAGATAAATACAGGTTATCCATGGTGAAGGATTTCCAGTTACCACCAGCACTGAAGCTTGGTCTGATATCATCATTAATGGACCCTAGAGTTTATGGATGACTTTCAATTCACAATACAGTTGCTCTCTGTCTGGTGTTTATTGGTGACTGATCAATAAAAGTGCATTCAGGTGAGGCAGTTACCTACCACACCTTTCTACTTATATTTCATAAATTATATTTCTTGTTAATAATGCAGGTATACTATCAGTTAACTTTGAAAAATACAGGGGACCCCTGGGGCCAAGATTAATAATGGGAGTTGCAGTTTATGACTAAAAAAAACTTTGTGATGACTCCACATTATCTTAGGCAGTGAACATTTATGGTTCACGTTGCTGAATCTCTAAATTTATGTGATAGTGAAAAATTGATTTCTGCAAGAAGGAAATTGCTGCACGTAGCATCTTTGTTAATAGCCAACCATTGTGAGCCTGAAACTTGCTCTGTCAGGCTTAAAGAAATATACCTTCATTGGTGTTTTTACTCAGAAAGGACAAGGGGAACATGCAATGCTGCTCTTCATTGGTGAAGACTGAAGACGTATTCACAGTCACTTTTCTTTTGCAGACTAAAACTGCTCATCCTTAATGAAGACTTAAGACATGTTTGATGGTGCTCCTCTTTGGTGAAGGCTAAAACTGACATGCTGTGGTGGTTTCCCTTGCTGAAAACTAAAGACACATGCGGTGGTGAACTCTTGGATGTTGACATGTGTAAAAAGGACACGGACAGCCTTAAGACTTGACGATCCATAGAGCAAAGGCTCTCAAGTTGGAGGACGATTAATTGCCAGTGCTTCTTTAGACTAAATTGCTTAGCAAGCTGTGTTCTCAGCGTTCCCAGAACACCTAGGTGTGCCAAATAGGCATTCTCCTTTGCCAGTTGAACAGCAAGCTGCCAGGCCTGGTTGTTAAAATGCTGACTTTCCTCAGTGAACCCCAACAGGTTCGCACACTTTGCATCTTTAGTGGCAAAAAAGCAGCTACGCACAATTTTTATGTGTTTGAATTCCAGCTGAAGTTGGATTAAATGAGTTTTTTTTACAGCAGTTAAAAATAATGTCCATACAAACATTTAAGTGAATACCATAAACTTTAAATGAAAAAGCTAATCATTAATAATTGATGAAAGAGCTTAATATTGTATTTAATTTTTTAAAATTGGCCTGGTAATATACAATTTCTTTTTTACAATATTTTCATTTGACATTTAATCTTTAACCTAATTCCAAGGAAGGTTTTCTACCAACACATCACCAAGTAGCTGGGTGAACGTATATAATTGTGGTGAAGTACTCTTGCCAAACCACAATAAGCAGAAGTGGAAAACCCCGGCTTCAGAAAGTAAAATTCCTGCCACGTATTTGTTCCACCCATGCACTACACCAGCTGAATTTAATTAGCACAACTCTTCAGCCAGGTAGAGGAGTTAATTAGTGAAATCACCTTGTTTAGTGAATGGCTAGAACAAATACATGGTAGGAGTTTTACTTTCTAAAGCCGGGGTTTTCCACCTCTGACAATAAGAATGTGTTCACTATACCTTATTATGAGTAGGTCCATTTCGGGAACATATCCGTTTGCTTTAAGCCTAAGCGAAAATGGATTCCCTTGCCTTGCACATTTGTTTTGATTTTCTCGTTGAAACGTATGGTCGATTTATAAGCTAAATTAAACAAATACGCTTAGTTTAACACATATTGAACTAAAATATATTCGATCTAGATGATAAAATGGGTGGAAACAAGTCTGGTGATTCCTGCCAAATCCTGGCATATTGGCAAACGCCTGCCCCAGAAATCAGGAGTGATGGACTTGCGTCTTGTCGCACCCTCATAAAACGTCGCCACAGTTTTTTTATTGGTGTTCTGTGTCCGGTAATTATAAATTGTGAATGTCCTGTGAGAAAAGCATGTTTTATGAAATACAGGAAACAATCCCCCTTTAAATCTTAAATCCTATTTATGTTTCTACTGTGTCAACAAACAGTTTTGAAGCGAGTGGGCATGTGTTATGACTTAAAAGTCTGGTCAGGAGGTGCATTGGCATAACAACAACCCTCACCTTAAATTAATATTGTTTGAATGTAATACGAACGATATTATATTCATTTGTGGCACACACTATAAATGGCTAATGCGGGATTCAGACTGAATAAATCCATAACTGAAAGATATGATATCGTGTATACCCCCCACCCACACATACACATACACAGACACATACACATACACACACACAATAGATTGTGTTGGCTGTAAGTGGTAGAGGTCTGGTAAATAATCATTTTGCCACTGTATGCTAGAATGAAAATGTCTCATGCAAAACATGTTCTGCTTGTCGTCAACAGAAATGTGATGGATAAATGATAAATGTGATGGATGGAGTTCTGTCGCATCGAGCACACCAGGCTAATTTTCCTCGCTGGGCTGGCCACTGGCAGGTTACACGCACTTTATTAACAGGCTTTCAGTACCGCCGTTGTTGCAAGCGTCAGCTTTCAGGCATCGGTGTTTAATGTCATTGTATAGTCTGAACTGTCTTTGAAACTTTCTTGTGATCTCTTTCCATAAACTTCTATCGCAAATGGAAATGCAGATGCGTGCTCACAGCCTGGGTGCTATTTAGAAGCCAAAACAAATGTTCAACTCAACCGAAGGTACCAGAGGAAAAAGTGGTGATATATTACTTCCATTAGCGCAATCAGAGGCACACCATGATATCTTATTAATGTAACAAAAACATGAGTATTTTTTCATGTCGGTTGCTACAGTGGTAACTGCATGAGCCCAGTGTTGACTTTGATTCCAATATCGCATGACAACTACCTTGAAGTGGGATGGGCTGTATGTTAAAACCGCATACTTTTTCAGTTCAGTCAGGCACTGAATATGAATTATTTTTGCATGTCTGTTACAGGAGTGTAATTGTAATGAGAACCAAAACCCATCAGTTTTATCATAAATTTACAAGAGCTTCTCAGTTTCCATTATGTAATAATATGCAACTAACCCCCCTCCTCACAAAACACACACACACACACACACACACACACACACACACACACACACATACAGCGATAGCTATATGCCTACATTGATGTAGAATGCAATAGTAATTTTACAGTTATCATCTAATTTGTAGACAAAGATTTGATCCACATGTTTGTTTTTGCTGATACTTGTTTTTGTTGATGTGTCTGGTTTAGTTGGTTAGGGTTATAGAGTTATAAATATATATTGCGAAAGACATGCCCAAATAGCTTGTCAGATTTCCACAATTTTTAAAACATAAACATAACTAATATATTCCCAATAAATTATCTGTTGAATAACTCTCTGCAGATTCATAACTTTATCTACAGTCCTAACATGAATTTCCTGATTCTTTCTGATTTCACATGGTGTTCAAAGCTCCTTCTTCCATTTGCACCTTGTGCTGTGTTGGCCTTAACAGGAGAAAACATTGCTCTTCACTTTGTCTGAGCACTGTCTAACTTTTTGTTGTTGTGTGGTGATACACATGACTTAGTGCTGGATTCAAGAATTTGATGTATTTGATTTGAGATACATGGCACACTGCAATATGCCCAGCCAATCAATTCTTTTAATAGGCATTCCATTCAATGCTGCTTTCACAGAGACTGCCAGGAAAGACCCTGCTACAGTGTCTTTGACTCTGGCACATGCTGTCACTAAGCTAAGCATGCCAAAATGGAAAGCTGACAAAACAGAGGTATTTGCTGTCTTTACTGTATTTTCATAGAGAGCAACATGATGTATTTTTAAAATCTCTGTTCAGATTGCAGGGGTTTTCAGAACGAATTACCTCCTTACTTACTTGTTCATTTTTCCTTTGAATTTTCAAACTCAGCAGAGTCTGTGCACAATGGAAAGCCTGCTGATAAAACACTATTTCACAGTGGTGGGAGGAGGGAACTTGAGAACAGCCCAATGATTTAGTGTGCATGGACGCATGGTGAGAGTGGAATTCTGACATTACTTAAAAGATGTACATTCCATGAGGAGCAAGTTCTCTGAGGAGTTTGACCCATCCTCCATGCAAGAGGAAACTGGAAGCTGTGTGCCTTTGCAGTTACATTCTCACTTAGGGGGGTCACTGGATAAAACAAGGGATGCTCTCCCTAAGGAAAAGCTCCAAAATGTTGACTATGAGCCATGAAGAGAAGGCGATGAAACACTGGGAGGGAAATTAGTGTGACCGCTATTTGCCTTTTATGGCTTGGTTGGTATATAATGCACAAAATACAAAACACAAGCGCTATCGAGGTGAATGAATTTTGATACTTGCCATCTGACAAAACTGATATAGCGGATGTGGAATTTAAGTATGAGCATCTTCATCAGGATGAGGATGGGCTATTTCTGTCTAAAGTGGTTACCTAGGCTGATTTCTATTCCATCCACAGAGTGGAGGACTTTGTGGACTGCTTTGTGGATTGCTGTAGCTAGATTTTGGTCCAGATTTGATTTAATGAGGAGTTACAGACAGGTACGCCTGTTTAGCTATGCTATAGAAATATCTGTTTTTGTGACACCCAATGCCTTGAGTCAGTTCACCGTCATGCCGTTGCCCCTGCAACCTTTCAAAGGTTCATGAACTAGGTTACAGCCAACTTTGACAAACTGTCTAACACAAAGATGATATTTTGGCATACAGTGCCACCGAGTAATAATATGTTGAACACCTAGTTCTACTGGTGATAAATCTGTGTAAAGGTATGATGGCCAAGGCTCAGATCACTTACTTGGGAGGGCAAGGAATTATATTGCCTGTTTGACTACATTTGCTGAGCCTGTAATCAATCTCCTCAGCATGAGATCCATGTTCCAGTCCTCACAAACCCTGTCTGGTGCTTTTGATTTATTAAATGCTGTTTTTTTTTACTCTGTGCCAGAGCTGGCTGCTATCCTGATTTTTCACATCAGTTTAAGTTGGCCATTGAGGCCAGTTGTGCAGGCATGAGAACTGTCTTATTACGGGGTGATCCTTCCAGGGTAGACAGAGCTATGGAATACTATTACAAAAAAACATCAGAAATGTTCTTTAACCACATCAAAAAATGAAGCATCAACCCTTGTGTTTGCAGTCCAAGGTTACACTCATCATAAGTCTTATGATCGAAAGTTAAAGTATACATCTTTGTATCTATGCAGAGTCAGAGAACCTAGGGCCTAAGATTCAGCAGAGTAATACAGTTGCCAGGGTCAGACTGCAACACAGACTCAAACAGAGATGTACTCAAGAAATGACTTTCTAAGATGTGAAGGGAAGACAGACACAATTCAGAACAGCTGCTACCAGCTGCATAATCTGCCTGGGGGTGTCAAGAACAGAGAAAGGGTGTGAAGCACATTGCAAAGAAAGCTGTGCTATCCTTATTTATCTTAGCCTGATTATACTATTCATTGTTTGGCTTGCTGTACAGATAGCTTACTCACGGTATCAGCTGGCAAAATGTAGATACAGCACATTTAATCCATCTTCTTATTCTACAAGATATGACTGGCTCTGTGCAGTGACTTAGTTCAGCCTTTAACATACCAACAGCAATATACATTTGCTCTCTTGATAAACTGGGCATGTTGGTTCCTTAATGTGTCTTCCTTTCTTTTTCTTTACCAGTCTTCACATAGATTCACAAATTCACAGGTGATCACATAAATTACTTTATTACCTATGCTAAGTCACCTCTCATGAGGAGGTTAAAATACTTGTACAACAGCCAGGGTCACTCAAGCCTAATATAGTCATGAATAATCAATTGATCAAAATTATGGCAAAAAAACATTTCATCAAAATCCTAAAACCTAAAAACTCATTTTTATGTCTAATCCAGAAATACAGCTCCTAAAGCTCGGAACAGGGGTGTTGGATTTACTCAAGGGAGCAGAGTGCCCCCTACTGGCTCTCTGACAGAACTTCCAGTAGGAGCCTGTGCCATCAAAGTACTTCTCCTGATCATTTTGCACACCAGCAAATGTAGATCATAGACATAGATATTAGCACTTGATAGAGTGAATGTACTCACATGTAGGATAACCATTTTTTCACATTTCTTTCACATTAAACGCAACATGTGCAAAGTGTACTACAGCAGTAGTACTACAGAAGTAAGCTTAATGAGCCCCACTGGCAATTCCAGAAAGTTTCTGAAAGTGTGGGGAATGGCATTAACAAACTAATCAACGGTTGTCTATGACAATGGATAAGTAAGAAAGAAAAGCACTGTGAATTTATGTTCACTGTGTCTCACTGAGAGTATTGGGAAACAATGGTAGACACTCTTCTGTCTGAGGAAGAGGCCATAGAAGAGAGCATGCCAGTCTGAAACAGGACGCTATTCCTTCCCTATCCCTGCCCTCTCTGATGCAGGGGACCTGCATTTAAGTCACAGAGAGAGATTTGTTAACAAACCACAGGTGTGTTGATCCCTCCATGAATGCAAATCTGCTGCCCACCGTCCATGGCACTGCGAACTTTGCCCGTGGGGTCACGGACTGTCAGCCAATGACCAGTTGTGCTGCAGAGTGTGCAAAAATCTGCAATTTGGTATTTTTTTAAACCAGACCTTACAGTCCAGTATGCATGCGTATTGAAAAGCAGGAACAGAGGAGAGCTCTCCATGTACTTCCACATTTTTATCATGCTTTAATGTCTGTGACCCCCTCCCTACCCTTCCATCTTATGCATGAGTGATGAATGACTTTGGCAGCTTTACACCTCAATATTCAAAGCTTTAGTTTTTTCAAGTCTCTTTATGGCTATTATAAGCATGTACCAGTGACCTGACCCATTCAAGCCATTTATCTTTTATTGAAATACTGAAATATTGATATTTCTCCCCCCCTCTAATGACAGAGAATTTTTAACTTGGGGATCTATCTCAACCACGTTTTCTCACACGACTGCTAAGATACACTGGTGCCTTCAATGACTACATGCCATGTACAAAACAAATAATTTCTCTTGGGGTGTGCTAACCAATACTGGCTTGCATGGCTGTCACAACTACAGGAAGGTGCGTGCTCCCTGTTAGCTAGTTGCCGGTGGGTAATTTTAAGGTCTAAGGCTGTTCTGAGGCAAATTATTTGCCGTCTCAATTTTCAGGCTTCGTCATATATCACTTTTACCATAGCTTCTTAGACAGAAAGAGGATAAAACAATGGTTTGGAGAGTAGTCAGATGGGCCTGTAGATCCATCCCATACAACATCAGAAAAATCTAGCCCCACTTCACCATCTCTCCCGCCTGGAGTACCGCAGCATCCTTACTCAATGGTCTCCGTGCATTTGTGATCAGGCCCATTGACCGTGTGTGTGTGTGTATGTGTGTATGGAGGGGGGGATACATGTTTGAACACCGTCAGTTGCATCTTGTATGTATTGTCTTCAGCCACACTTTATACTGTGGTTAAGAGCATCTGCTGAATGATGATAATGTAAAACGTAAATTGGATGTAGAATGCACTGAGACTGTCTGTGGCCTCACTGTGGGCCGGGAGTGGTTGCCATTTATGGGATGGCCTGAGCTGATTCCCAAAGTGGCGGCAGCTGAGGGACTGTCAGATGCTCGGCAGGAGCGTTTCAAGCAGAACGTGAGGCAGCTGTTTGGTATTTGTTATTGTGAACAGTACTAAAGAGCACTGACTTACAGTACCTAGTGTGCTTATAAAAGATTGTCATTCATACTCCTCCATAAAGCATGCTCAATTGGATCCTGTCTGAACTCCAAGATATCACACAAGTAGGAACTCTTACAATACCTTTGTGCCAGAATCCAAATGCTATGGTGTATTTTCATGTGTAAATACATTGTAAAGTACAAGTAAATGAAATTACAGTCTTGAAGTTACGGTTTGTATACACAAGGAAGCAGTGACAAGTGTGCTGGTGAATGAACGACTAGCATCCTACTTCAAATTCAGACCTGCCAGGCAGAAAAGAGTTAATTTTGCCAGCAGGGGTCATTCCACCTCATTCAGAACACCCAGTGCCAGCAAGTTGGAAGATAAAAGCAACAAGCATGGCCTCTTGTTCACTTATGAATCCTCCTTTAAGCACCGTGGGCTCTCTCTGTGCTAGCCACTGGCTACACATGAAAAAAGAGGAGTCCCCCGTTGATCACAGATTTGTAGTGTGCAAACATACCAGAGGTACTAAACATTCATTTTTTTCTTTCGCGTGTTGTGAGTGTATCTCACTCCCATTTCTTCAACTAAATAAACAGATATTAACCATCATGGACTAGGAGAGTCAAACTAGGAACCTGCTATCAAATGAATGCGGTATTTACATATTTTTTTATTAAAAACATGAGTTCATTTGTTGTTCTAAATATATCTCCAATCAGTCAAACAAAGTGTAATATGTGCGACAAGCAAAATCACATAACATCTTACCCGACAGCATGGGGAGTGCTTGTCTCTGAGAATCCTGGGTGTTTTATCAAACACCCGTGCATGCACATACAAGGTCCAAGTGTTCTGGAATGACTGACACTAATAACTGGCCCTAAACTGGAATCTACCACAAATATGAGTGCTGCTTAGCTTCACAGTCTGCCACTTCTACTTGCTTTGAATATAAATTTCTGTGGGTTTGGAAAGACTTCCAAGAGAAAGAATGGCTGCAGCTAAAGTAGATTATTTTTGCTTGTTCTGGTCTTCTCCTTACAACAGAGAGGCTGAATCAACTCCTTTTACAGAGAGGCAGACATAACATTTTTATTGGCCATGATTGTTTTGCTTTTTTTTGGTCACAGAAATTAATGTCTGGCCTTTTGGCCTAAGCCATTTCAATTAAAGACTGCCCATGAACCAAGATATAAAATGTTGTCTTTTGTGCCCTCAGACAAACATGCATATATGGTCATCATTCTGATGCCAGTGCTAATGAATCCTTCCTCTCCTGAGATGTGCCTCCTCTGCTAGCGATTTGCTGAGCTGGGGATCATGTGTGGGGTAGGGGCACCACCTTTTGGCCAATGGAGCAAAAACTTGTGAGAAACAGGAATGGAGGGACCACCTGGACAGTCTTAGTGTGTGTCTGTGTATGTGTCTCATACCATTCAGCCTTTCTCTGCTATGGTAGTTTCAATATCCACAGTACACTAGTGCAACAACAGTGTCATCAACATCTGTGAAGAATAGTGAATTAAACAGTAAAACACTGAATCACCTTTCTGTATAATCATCATAAACATGACATGCATCGAGGCAAAGTCAGGCCTGGCTGCGGAAATAAGAAGAAAGTGGTATGTTGCTTCTGGTCTCTTATGAATTAAAGAAATTAGGTCTGGTGGTGACTAAATGAAAAAAATGAATCATAAAATCATTCAGAACTTTCCAGCATAACTGTATACTTCAGAGTTTGCTGACAACCGTTTAGGAAATTTAAGCCCTGTGGTAGATGAGAAAAGAACACAACAGAAGATATTGTGGGATAATAAGCTTTCACACAACGTTTCTGCAATAGTCCAGAATGTTGCACTGTTGGTTATGGTTTGGTTGTGGCACATACAATGGCAACGTAAAGACTAACTTCCCCAGTGGAGATAAGAAAAGATAATCAATCAATTAGTTGAAAGTTTGGTCAGTCACCATGTCACAGCAACATTATGAACATGAGAAATTATAATGATATATATATATTTTTTTTTTTTTTTGATGGAGGGGGATGGTTAGTAGTCTGAATTTTTAAAAAGTAAGAATCGGACTACACATTTCCAAACTTCCAATTGTGATGCTGTGATGTAGTTGTCATGATTGTGTATCTTAACAATCTACACGTGTGGTCTTTAATGTATGAACACTTTACATACAAATATATTAAAATGAGCTGTAGAGGAATGTAATTGTGCACTGTGTTATTATTCTCAATGTAATTGTTCATTGAAACCACTATATACACAATATTGAATCTAAAATAACCAGGATAACAGATTTTTTTTTTCAAAGACAGCCTTTGTATGAAGTAATTGTATTCTTTGCTCTTTTCTGTTCTCGTGGGGAGGTGGGTGATATCTCATCTTAATTTTGTTTTTTCCTGTGTTTCGATGTTGCACACCAGAATGTCTGCATCCACTTTTAAGGTTTGTCTGTCAAGGTCATAAATGGTAGTTTGTGGGACCTTTACATAATTTCTGGGAAGTTTTCTCCATGCTCTGTTAGCCTGAAATGACTGTCAGTGTGCCCTTTGTCATTTTAGCCATCTCACCTTGATGGCTAAAGACTGGAATGACCTTCAACTCCACGGGCATGTCCAGCTGGCTAACTGTCAGTTTAAGGGCGGACTTGAATGCAGCCCTGCAGTGACCTGCTTTCAGACAAACCTCACCTGCACTTGGCCATAAATGGAAACTGCTTTTTTAGCATTGCCTTGTTTAAACACAATTTTGTTAACATTATGTTACTCTTGGGGGTGGCAGTGTAGCATAGTAGTAAGGTGCGGGGCTTGTAACCAAAAGGTTGCCAGCTTGATTCCCTGCTAGGGCACTGCTGCTGTACTGTAATTTAGCAGGCACCCTAATCCAGAGTAAACTATGTAGCTTGTGATTTTTACATGTTTTTAATTTATACAGCTGCATATATCCTGAGGTAGTTCAGGCCAAGTGCCTTGTCAAAGCATACAACAGCAGTGGCCCACCTGGTTGTCAAACTATTGGGTTAGTAGCCCTGCTCCTTCCTATGACCCCACCCTTCCTATGACCCACCTCACCCAAAATGAGCCTTTGGAGCCACTGTCTGAACCCCACTTTCGGTGCTGTGGCCATTAGCACAAAGCTAGAGTGCTGCTTTAAATTGGGTCTGTGTTTGAAATGGACAATTCTGTGGAAAACGGCAACTGCAATCTGGAAATGTAGCTTTTAAGGGAAATACGCAGGGCTCACAGATCACACTCCAAATTCTGGTAGATGGCCTTTGCTGGACTGAAAGACTGTACCTGGCCATCCACTTCCATTTGGTCAGACTGGTTCAGAGAACAGCCCTTTTTGCCATCGAAACACATTTAACGGAAACTGATTAATTTTATTGGTTTAATCAATAAATACAGATCTTTCCATTCTTAATGAGAAAACACTAGATGTGGAATATGCATTGTTCTTTTAAAAATAACAAAATAAAAATTCAATTACGTGTTCAAAATATGATTAGTACCACACGAAGCTGACTGTGTTGGCTAATTATTTTCCTAACGGGCACTATCCTATAAGCTGCATTCACAGATGAATGTAAAAAGAGTCAGATAACCCCAAATCGCAGCAGTGCAACACTGTAGCTTTAACGGCGTCCTCTGTATTATCGGTGGAAGACAAGTCACATTGAAACATCCGCCGTTTCTCTTTTGTCGGTATTTTGGCGCAGAGGGACGCTTTTCAGTGTTCAGCGGACAAGCCAAGTCCTGCTCCATTAGCTAGCCCTACAGGAAAGCTGGGAGGCGATGGCTAACAATACTACTTGTAAATATTTTGTTGCTCTTCTTATTTTTTAGCATCAAGACGGGAACCGAGAGATCAGAGGAGGCCTTGGATGTGAAAAGCTAGATGGAAATGACATTTTTTCACTGTAGCGGTGCTAGTAGTTAATCTCCTCATGTCCACTAGCTACAAATGGGTTTTTGCTGTGTACGTAGACAGCGCTGAAGAACGAGATATTATAAATGGCCAAAGTGACTATACGTATTCTCCGTAAGAATTTATCGCAAACACGTCCTGAATGATATTTTGTTTGCAAAGGTGAATTTTCCTCATGATTTTGGATCCTAGAGGTGCGCCGATATCTGCAGTTCCGACACAGCAGAATCTACAAATCGTGTGAAGTAAGAGGGGTGTGGACTATCTCGTCACACAGAACATAATGCTGTGCAAAATTGTCTTTGATGTCATCCTACAAAGACATCACAAACTTTCAACTGCGATTCGTACGATGGACTTTATAAATAAAACGTTTGCTAACAACGTCATAAACGCGGTTTATACATTCAGGAGATTAACTAACGCTATCTGTCTGTTGTTAAAAACTACTTACGCATTGCATATGCTGTCAAATAAATAAACTGTATTGCCTAAAGCCGTTTTTTGCATTTAGGTTTGGACTTCGACTCTTCTGGAAATCTGGAAGTTCGGATGCAAGTAAACAACTGGTGTGAGCTAGTTTAGCTACATCATCCTGACGTTTACTTGCTATTCATGCTGAAGCCGGTCCTGCGTACTCAAGCTCCTGACTCCCACACAAAAAACAAGCGCTGTCTGTGCTGACGGCGCAGACGGATAGCAAGCTGTCTAGTTTGAACATTAACTCAGTACCGTAAACGGCCGGGTTTCTGAATGACTGGAAAGACAACTCTAGCTACATCACATGCAAGGCGTGTTCACTTTAATCCGGAGCTGGGGCTACAAGTTTTTCCTTCAAATATCTGGGTACATCGGACGATTTGCAACAATCCCGGCTGACTGGAGATTCCCTTGAGAAAGTAGCGTAAGGAAAATACGCAAGGTAGGTTTTTTTGACGCGAGGAGCGGATGCCATTGCAGTCTTCCCCTTCTTCGCCACCCCCCAGTCGGTAGAGTTTACGCAAATTACGCAGAGAAGGTGGAGCATTGCCCGACGTACGCGTTGACGCAGCGGGATTTTTACGTCCGGTCGGTGTTTCCCCCCCGCCCATCCAGCGGCAACAACGATGGGTAGGAAGCGGTGTGTCGGCGCAGATTGTTCAAAGATGGCGGCCGGGTGCTGCGGGGTGAAGAAACAGAAGCTGTCGGGGTCCCCCGGGTCGGGGGGCCCCGGCGGGGCGGGGAGCGGGGTGGCAGGGACTGGGCACTGCGGATCGGACTTGGGGATCGCTTCCTCCTCGACTGTGGTGGCGGCAGGGAGCGTGAATCGGGCGAACGGCCTCGGGGGTCCTGGGGGTAGCAGTGGCAGCAACACCAGCGCGCTGTCCCCAACTCCTGGAGGCTACAACTCCGCCGCCCTCTCGCCGAATCTCAGCCCCGGCCCGGGCTCTGGCAGCGGGGGCAGGAAGATGGTGGTGTCGGCGGAGATGTGTTGCTTTTGTTTCGACGTGCTTTATTGCCATCTGTACGGATACCAGCCCCCTCGAACACCCAGGTTTACAAACGACCCTTAGTAAGTAAATATCTGGCTGTGCTAGCCTTCCAACCCATATGAACAAGCTAGCTGACAAAGCCGACAGTGTGTGATGTTTGCCTTTGTCATGTGGCAGTCGTTTATAAACCAATGTTTGTTGTGGAAGAAACTTAACTACCTGGTCTAGCTGTCTAAAATAATTGCTTATGTTTGTCGGAATGCTAGCTATCATTAGTTAGCGAGTGATAGCTAGCTGGCTTAGCTAGCTAGCCAGTTAGTATCTATTCAAGATAGCTAGACTTGGTAGCTAACGTTGACATCTGTATTATTTTCATTCCTACAGTTACCGTCATCACATTACTCGGGAAGCTAACTTAGACTAGCTGCTGATGCCTCTTTACAGAAATACTCATTAAAGTTCATTCAGACTTTGGCGTGGTACGTGGAAAGAGAACAAAACATTTTTTCATTAGATAAGGTTAGTTGGCTAATCAGCTAACTAACGTTAGGCAGCTGCCGAACTGATTTGTTTCTTAACGTTATGTTGGTTCCTTCGAAACAAAGACAGCTAGCCTGGGAAGCTAATAACAATAATACTGGGACTGTAAGCAATAGATTTAAAGTTGCATTGCTTTGTGGCACTGGGAGGCTAACATTGTTTCTTGTTGGCTCAGAAAAGTGCTCATGCTAGCTCGGTAATGCCGGATGGGTACTTTTAGATTGTTTCAGCCAGACTTGACGGGACTTTGCCTACAGTCCCCACCACGTTATGACGGTTAAATTGGCTAGATAGCTAGTTAGCTAATTCGTCTCAATTACTTTACAAATGTCTAGCTATCTGTTAACTACCGTTAGCGATATTGTCGAGCGCAAGGGATGACTAGCTATCATGTTAACCGTTAATTAGCTAACGCTAGCTCCTTTCAGTTCCTGAAATCTGGAAGACAATCTTGGTTGAAGTCTTTCGCCGGTGTAACTTAGCCGGTCCATTTAAGTGGAGGCTATATTAAGCGGTGTCGTCAGTCATTGTAAAATCTCTGTGGTATGTTGAAGTAATATAAAGATCAATGTATCTTGGAAAGATATCAATTTCCGAATCCAACACTATGTTCAATTCGTTCAGTTCCGAGAACAAATACGTTTCCACATTAAACGTAACTTGGGGTTCTCAGTTGTTTTCAGCCTGAGTCATAATATGGCAAACTACTTCCACTATGTAACACTCACAGAGGGTCTTTATTTGTAGGCTGTTTCGCCTGTGTGTGTGTGACAGACGTTTAATCTGTGTTAAACGGCTAACCTTTGAAACAGATCATGTGCAAAACGTACGCTGTATTAAGCGTGATCATTGAAACAGCCGTGAAATATAGCTGTGCTCAGTCGTAGGCTACTCCACCTGTGGTCACTTCTTTTAGAGAAATCTCCGTGGCTCCGTACTACTCGATTGGTTCTTGGTTTTAAGTGTGTTAAACTCTGCTTTCAAACGAATGTTTACGTTTGCACCAAAAACGGGGAGAGTTAGTAAAGCATAACATGTAGAGACGCCTCTGTTCTAGGTCGATGTCATACACATGGGGCCGTACATTACTTTATTGAGAGACAGGGTGGGGTTAGGCAAGATGAAGACCGTTTAATCTCGCTGCGAAACCAATTAGTTCTAATTTTATTTAGTCTTTGTAGCCTAACAGGAAAATGGAGTCGCTTATGTTTATTCTGTTTTCTGTTCTGAAGCGATAACGGCAGTCAGGTTAATGCAGATGCTAGTGAAGTACTATTGTGTTTGAATTATGTTTTGACGGTTGACAATATCCTGGGGAATTTGTCAGTTTTTTCCAGACAGAACATGCTCACCTCAACATGACTCCTCCCCATGGCTCCAGCTTTCGTTTATGTACTTAAAGCTGCTTGCAGAAGGTTAAGTGAATTGCTGCATCAAATCCTGTGAGAGATTATGAAGGCCACCAACAGAAACTACAGTAATATGCCTGATGGAGTTCGTCATTTAATGTGACATTTTTCTGCACTGTAGTCTAGCTTCATAAAATAAGTCAGTCCACACATGGTTTGTCCCAGCCAATAACCTAGTGTTTGCACAACCAAAACAAACACAATACTAATGCTTTGCAGAATCCTTTAAAAAAGGTGTGATGTGCAGATTTGACAGCACCACTGCAGACTCCCTGCTAGAGGTCACATTGGTTTAAAAGTGCATTGCCTTTTTTTAGACCATTCTCTTTATTTCCCTGGATATTTTGAGTGTATCTGTTCACTTGCCAAAGTGAAAAACATATATTTGGCCTGACTGCTATTTGGCTGAAATATCAATTTAAGTTGTATGGTGAGACCCAATTTTAATTTATCATTTTGTTTCATTGTGTGTCTCAGGTGCTGCAGATGTGGTTGGTTCAGTGTGGAATTGATATTCATAAATCCAACATTAACTAAGTTGACCAGGTGTGCACTGTTTTAAATTGAAAAAGCTAAAATACATTTGAAATCACTGTGTATTTAATTTCACTCAGAGGACTCTTATTTACACAACATTGCCCTCTCAACTGTTTAAGTCAGTGTTTCTCAACCCTGCTCCTCGCGGCACCCTGTCCTGCATAACTTCCATCTGTTCTCGCTGCTTGATTAAATCAGGTGTGCTCAGCTAATAAAATGTGTCACTGATGAGTTCAGTCAGGTAGGTAGAGCAAGTATAGATAGAAGATATGCAGGACAGGGTGCCGCGAGGAGCAGGGTTGAGAAACACTGGTTTAAGTACTTCAGTTGTTGCCATATTTTAAATAATCTGTTGTCTATGTTGCTGTCGTGGGATGACCGAGAGGCGATAATAAAAAAAAACTGATGAGGTCGAAAAGGTTTTGATGAGGTGATGGTGGTTTATTTCACCCAAGCTGTGACTGGTGAAAGTGACAATAAATAATACTAATTTAACAATACCGAAAAAGAAAAAACAAAAAAAAACAAAGAATAACACAAACAAACAAAATGCAAACAATAATTGCCTAAGCAGGCCAAAAGAGAACACATCAATTAATCTGTGATTCTCACTCCACTCTTTCCCCCTCTACTGACTGAGAGTTGCTTTATAAAGGCAACCAGCCATCTTGGAGTAAACTAATCAGAACATAAATCAATTAACTCAACAAAAGTCATAATACCATAAATACTTGCATACAAATATTATTTAATTCCATCTAAAATGTTTCCCGGATATTCTCACCCTTCACCAACCAATACAATTAAATTATAAAAGATTAGCCAGCCATCACTGGAAACTCCCCCATTGTCACCTCCCATGTTGGTCAGCCCCATTGTCTGCTCTCCCCCCAAACCTACAAGTCCCATCAGCCCCCAGCCCTCGGGTCCTTTGGCTGATGGAGTCCGTCCTGCTGGTGCCCATGGAATCACAGGTAGGCCCTGTTTCCCCCCAAACCACAAACATTACTTCAACTGAAAATATAAGTGCAATTGACAGAAAAAAATGATATTAGAAATGCTTTAAACATTCAGTTGGCCACCCTGCATGTTAAAACATTCCAACTGTCCTTCTTGGTTTATAGAGTCAGTGGTTTGGATGTCTTTTGGGAGGAGTAAAACCAAAGGAGCTGGTGATACACAATGGGGACATGTTTGCCCACTTAAACTAAACTTATGATGTAACGGACATGCACTCCGTTACAGTTGCCAGAAACCAGAAACATGGACTTGTGTCCAAAGAAATGTGAAATGTGTGTTTATCCTCCGAATTTGTACTCCTTTCACACCTGGCTTGAGCAGTTCTTTTTTCGGTGGTTTTGGAACACACTTGCAAATTTGAGCTCTCAATTATAGGTAGTCACAGAGGGACTCCATTGGCTGGGTGTATGTCCTTAAAAATCCCCCCTCTTTGGGGAATTAGTCTAGCAGGAACATCCATCAATGTTGATGATACACTAAAGACCAGAGAACAACATGGGAACCTTGACTGGTACAGGAGCTGTTACTGGATGCACACCCATTGCACCTACATTTATTTAGCTGTAAAAGCTGCTGTGTTGCTTGGTTTGAACATAAATTAATCCAGTTCAGAGTTCAGATGCGCTCATATGGCATTTTGAAGCATTACAATAATGCCACACACCCAAGCACCTGGATTTCCCGATGTCCTCTTTGTTGTCGGAATTTGTCACGTATGGTCATATTATGAGACAAAAAGAGCAGGGGTGGTCAACTTGACCCAGTGCAGGAGTCAGAATTTACCAGTGTCATTGTAAAAGGGCTACAGCAAAAATGGGTTCAAAGCTTTTATTGCCACATTTATTGTACTTCGAGCTGCTGAATGTTATTATTCAGTTCTTAACATGTAGAAGCAGTTTTATGTAGGGCTGCATGATATAACCGTCACGATATATCGCATAGCTGTTTTTAGAGCAATAACGGCTATCCCCGGTATGTGGCGTTAGGTTTCTTCCCGTACGTTAAAACATATACATGTGATGTTAAGATGATGGAATGACTAACATACATTGCAGTTCTGGTTTCTCTATACCTCTAGTTAGATGACAGATTACTTGAATACCTTTGTATTTCACAGGCTTGAACAGTAATGTGTATAATCATAGCATGATTCGAATTGGAAATAGCATAATTCCAATTGGAAATGGATGCATTTTTTTGGATACATTCTTTTCCTTCGCTCTCACTTGAGGTATCAGGTGTGATGCTCCGAAAAACCACTGGTTGGTCACCCTGGCTTTATAGCCATTCCTCATGTTTTAAGTTCTCTTTCTCTTTGGTTCTTGAGGAGCCTCTTGCTTGTTTTGGATTGTTGTTTTTCTTTCTCTTGGTATTGGTGGTGTTCAGTGGCATGTACTTCTGTAGCCATCTATCTCTTGTGGCACCACATCATGTATGGGAATGTTACCTGTACCTCCAACCTGTATGAGTTGGTCATATGTGAATTGGCATTTAACTTACTGATACACAACCCCTGATTTTTCTTTGACTCCTCCATCTTGCATCGGGGTGAATAAGATTTGGATGTTTGACAAAAGGAGGAACTGTCAATAATTAAGAACATCCAAAATTATTAGAGCTTGAAAATTGGAATCGGCAGGATTATGTGAAATTCATCATCCACACTTGTGTCCCTTTTGGAGAACTTCAAGATTACTTATAAAAGACTACTTACAGCTTTAGAATCCTGTGACACAAAACTGGCAGCTTAGAGATATAAAGCAAACCTTCATCTTGAGGGAAAAGATGACGACAGATACTGTCCTTTCCCGTTCTTAAAGATAACAGAGAATTCCAAGTGTTATGTTTGGTGAAAGTAGATAACTCAGATTATGTTGCAGTATATATATATGCATTCCTGGCTTGTTTGGTAGCAGTCACTGTTGCTAGCCAACACTTTTAATAACTCGGCCCTGCTGTTGGTATTGTTAAAGTATTTGTTTTGATGTAATTTCATATTATTATATTCATAAGGAAATGATTGCACACTCAATATTTATTCTATTAAATGATTTTCCTCTCAGTCTGTCAACAGTGTGGAATTTGGAGGCTATCATGTAAAAATGTTGTTCAATGGCCAGTGTTCTGCCTACTCTGAATTCAGTGCCTTTGAGCACATGTAATCAGTACTGTAACCTGTTTCTTTAATGTATTTTAGTTGTCAAGTCAAGTTTATTTAGAAAGCACATTTAAAAACAACAGCAGTTGACCAAAGTGCTGTACAAAAAACAATAATAAATAAATAAATAAATAAATAGACAAAAGAGGATAAATAAAAGCAATGAAACCATAGCAATAAAACGAAAGAAAAATCAAAAGCAACTCTCGTACTAGGTTAAATGCCAAGGAGTAAAATGTGTTTTAAAACAGGATTTAAAAACAGGCAGTGTAGGGGCCAGCCTTACATGCAGAGGCAACTCGTTCCAGAGTTTAGGTGCTATGATTGCAAAGGCACAATCTCCCATATGCTTCAACCTTGATTTTGGAACAACTGAAAGGAACTGGTCAGTGGACCTGAGTGACCTTGATGGGACGTGTGGTTGTAATAGGTCAGAAAGATAATTTGGAGCAAGCCCATTTAACAATTTATAGACAAACAATAAAATCTTAAAATTAATCCTAAAACATACAGGGAGCCAATGAAGGGAGGCGAGTACAGTTGTGCAGCATGTCAGACAAGAACAGATGAATGCTTTTTTGTTACTCTTTGTACTTAACGTTTTATTTCAAGCAGTTTTAAGCTTAAAATTGTGTTTTTATTATCCCATTACTGATTTAAGTGGAATGCATAGATGGTCAAGCTGGTTAATAGCACTCAGTTACACATTTTATGCATGGTCTGTTCCCTCACAAATATTAAAAAAAATGTAAATTGGAGCAGGCCATATAAAGAAAATGAATCAATGTGCTAAAGTGGAGGGTAATTGAGTGTGAGTGTGCTTATTAATTTGAGGTTGAATCCATTAAAGCATGATGTGCAGTTGACATGCATGGTCTGGCGCCATGCTGAGATTGCTGTATCTTTCTGCTGAAATTGCCACGTTTACATCTTTCCCTGTAAGAACAGCAGTGGCACCAACCCCAATTCACTTTAAACCATGTAGCATTACCTAAAGGGACATTAAATATTTGGGCTCTATACTAATGTGCACATAATTGGTAAAACTCAATTCAAAATTTAGGTGTGCAGTGAAAAACTGTGTTTTTTTTTAATTGGAAACTGCTCACATTAGCATTAATTGTTCTTAACACATTTTTTGCATTTTCTGAAAAAGAGTTCAATTTACAGAACATTATTTGTTATGAAACTATTCCTTTGATTTCACTTTATCACTTGGCATTGTTGTAGAATATATATATATATATATGTGTGTACATGTATCAACAGTTTTTTAATTGATTTTCTCAAAATCACAGCTGGTCTTAATGTTCTATTTTGTGTTCGGTTCCAAAAATTGGAAACCAAAGAAAAAAAAAATACAAACCTAGTTTTTAGCATTTTTAGCTTCTATTGTCTGTTGATCAAGCTGCACTAAGCACGGTACACTGAGATGGTTTGGCTGAAATATTCAGCTGACACAAGGAAACTTCTGTACTCATACACATGTAACTAATTGAATTTTTTGGCTCACAAAGTAATGCTGAATCAATTGTTTTGAATTTGAATATTCGCTGTTGATTACTACCGAAGCTCCGGAGCCCAAAAAATGGTATTCCGGACAGCTGTATTTTACAGTTAAATAAGGAAAACTAATTAAACTGAATTGTACATGTTTTATTGCCATACTTAACCACTTTTACAGTATTACATGGCAATGAATTGGTTAACCTATCATTGATTATTGCCTTATGCTGTCTAGATTAAGAGCCTGTCAATCATCATACAGTGTTCTTCAAAATTATGTTGGGTTTTCGCCTTCCTGTAAGATGGAAGATGAGGCAAACATTGTATGTAAGATACATGGCGGAGGTAATAATGCTGTCTAATACCAAACAAGCTGCTACCCTTGTGGTTATACATACCCTGCCTGTATGTTCCCTTTTTGCAGTTGGTTTAAACAACAAAAAAATTGCAACACATGATTGGGCACTTAACACTCTTAACTTCTCTCTAGGAGTAAAATTTTGGACATCAAAGTGCTTGGAGCAAAATGTAACCTGTTATCGTTTATTAGCATACCGTTTTTCAGTATTGAAATTCTGAGACCTCCCCCTGGTACCATCAACTGGTAGTCAGCAGAACTGTTGAAGCCTTAGCAAGCCTCTAACTGCAGCAATGTTATGTTGCTAGCAGGTGGCAGTTTCACCAGCTGATCCCACCTGACAGTACATTTAACACTGAAACCGAGTGATATGTGGCTTGAAAAAAATAAATGCGATATTTGGAGGATTTTGATTTTAAGCAAGGTGGTATTAACCAGGGTCATCTGTAAGTTTTACACAACATAAAAGTTGAAATCCATGAGGTGGTGATATGCTGCAGTGCAAACTATTGCCTGTGGTATTATGAGTGTGGAGTAGTCTTCTTCCCTGAAATGAATCGCTATAAATTCACCATTTCATAACAAAATCCCAGAAGCCTGTGCTTCTGAGACTAAAACAGACTAAGATGATACTTCTACAAAGCTAATGTGGTGTATTAGATGGTGGCACTATGCCAGGTTGTTTGTGGTTTATAGGACTATAGCATTGTGGCAGGCTGTGTTTGATGTAGTAGACTGTGGAACTGTGCCAAGCTCTGTGTGATGGGCTAAAAAGGGTGTAAAATGTAAACTTGATCAGTTGTCCTTCACGTACTAACTTTAATGCCCACTGACATGCCTGAATAAATCTTTTTGGATTTTTTCTCTTTGAGTTGGGGCTTGGTGACAGCGTTGTGTTCCAGTATGATGCTCACCAAACGCATCTCAAAACTTGCTGGTAGTAAATTTCGTTGCAAAACATTTTCATTGCTTACAGAAAATGTTCAGACAAGACAACTGTTCTGCTGATATGTTTCACAGTAATTAGCCCTTGGGTACCTTTATTTCACATGGCTATGGAATGGTGGCTGTCCTGGCTTACGTTAGCTTGGACAACACCCCTAACTTGGTATCCATGAGCCAAGTAATGCACTCACTCTCTCCTGGCTTGCTTTCTGGGAACAATACATGGACTCTGGCAACATCTACCTCTATGACAGGCAGCAGTGGTACTGTCGGACAACTGGAGGTTTTTCCCACATTTTAATTTTCCAAATGCAAGGCTAGAAGAATGGCGCGTCATCTGATTATGGTCTTTACTTGCTCTCATTAAGTGGACCACTTTGATTTCAGACAGCTGACAGCTGACAGAGTGACATCTCGTCTTCTCAGATTTCTGTCTGTGCTTAAGTGTTTGAGACCCCATATTAAACCATGTTTTTTTGTGTTTCTGTGTTGAAGGTTACCTTTTTGAAAAATGAATCCTGGCTTTGATTCTGTAGGAATTGTATTTGTTAACTAGCACAAGGATGACAACAGGGTGGGGTAATTTCATTACAGTATTTAAGAGTTTTTAAAATCATTTATTTTTAACTGATTGCATTTTTGCTGTAATTGTTGCAAATGAAGTTATAAACATTAAAATGCTATATTTAGCTGGCTAACAAGTTAGCTTATGAGTGTTTCAAACCTCAGAATGGCTCGCTAACTTACAACAGCTTGGTCAGAGCGAAAATGGCAAAACATCTTTTTTTTAAAAATTTATTTATTTATTTTACCACTGATGTTAAAGTCTCTGTTCCATATTAAAATTTTATTTGCCACTTCACTGTTTGAACAAACCATCACAATGTGAATGAAATTTCTTCCTACTAAATACACACAGTACTTTTCATCTCCATCTGTCAACAGCTGAATGTGAATTAATTCTAGATACTTGGATTGTGTGAGTAAAACCCTTAGCGGATTCAAAAATAAATTATTACAAATTTCCCAACCTGGCTGATGGTATCAGGAACATGTGCATGGCACTGAGTCATCTTTGTAAAGCAGTGTCCCCTGAAAGAACAGTTTACCAGCAGACCATCTGCTTAGTGCATGCATGGGAGAAGGAGCCTTGCCTTTTGGTGTGAGTCACATCATCATGCTAAGGGAAGCATGAGGAAATCACATCTTCTTCAGCAGTGTCTGTGCTGTGCTTCCTCATGCCAGTGTTAGCTGTTCTTCAGTGTCATAGTAAGGGCTGTTCTTCAGCAGTGTCTTGTGTAAAAGCTGCTCTTTATCGTGTGTAAGAGCTGTTCTTCACAGTGCCTGTTAATGCCAATCCTTGCTGATGGGTGGTCACAGTCTGGGGCAGCTAGGTGCCAAATTGCCATGGTATGTTATGTCTAGCATGTCTAGTCTTTCTTTTCCTTTTCAATGAATCACAATTGATCCCCTGAAGGTGGTCAGTGTTTAGGAAGAGGAAGTTTTTGCCATGAACTCTTTGGAAAGACTTGGTTTGTCTTACTCAGTCTATTCTACTTCAGCAAGAAAAAAAATCTTAATTTTCAATACCGTGGCAAAGTGATGCCGTTCCATTCAGTGAGTCACTGACCTACTTTCCAAATACTGAAAGGAAATGGATGAAAAATCATGTTCATTATGTTGGGGGCTGAATTTTGGCAGGAGCGAGCACAGTAAGACTCCTTGTACAACCAGTCCTAACTACCTGCAATCATGGTGAAACAGGCATTATCTGTATGGCATTTCCTTTATGCCCACTTGAAAGCCATTGCAGCAGAAAGGGATAATACTGCTCAAAGCTCCAGCATTTAATGTTTCCATCAGCTATATCCAATGAAATGTTTCACATCTGTGTTTCGTTCATTGTTTGTCTGTGAATTTTTCCTTGATGGTGGAAAAAGGCTGGCAGTGTCCTCCCCCATTGCCTTTACATGGTGTATGAGTAGTTGGATCAGTCCTTTTGTTTTGCTCTGGGCTGAGCTGTGAGGGGCGCTGTGCACACTGGGAGTTGTGGGCATGGGGCCTAATCTACTACAGGGAGAGAGGAACACTAACCTAATCGCACTATAGGGAGAGGGCTGATCTACTGACGCTACAGGGAAAGAGAAAACCTAGTCATTACTGTACAGACAGAGGGATAACAGTGTAATTGTTTCTACAGGGAGAGAGGGTAGTAATCAAATCACACTACAGGGGAAGAGGGAGCCTAATCACTGCTACAGGAAGAAGGAGGACCTCTTTGCTGCTACAGGAGAAGGGGCCGAATCACTGCAGCTGGCGTGGAAGTAGTGACCAGACAGGAGAACGAGTTTCGCAAAGTGAAACTGCAGGCCGTGTAGATCAGTGAGAACAGTCTGTCCCAGCAGCTCCGTCGCCCTCCATGTCACTTCCTTGTACAGGAGAACATGCAGAGCTCAGCTTTCGGCTGCCCTCACACCAAGTGGAAGAGACGGAGTCTGCTGTAGTGACCTCACGTCAGTGCTGAAGCTTCAGAGCTCGGTTTCAGAGTCCTAGAGGTTATCCTGCTGAGAGCATCTGAGAGGGCTTCTGAGTCCTTCAGATCTGGCCGTCGCTGTCAGTCAGGAATACAGCAAATAAAGAACAGGAATGGAATTCTTCAAGGCTGGTTCAAGACCCCCGGAGGCATCCTTTTGTGCCTGTCTACAGGCAAATCCCAGGGATCAATGCTGTTGACTCTGCGGATGTCCTTTAGTTTGAACTAAACCCAGTTAACTTTGGCTGAAGTTCAAAATAATCCCTCCTCTCGGTAAATCCCCATGTTGACTGTTCATAGCACGCAAGCCTACACTCACTCACTCAGTTCTCATCTCACCTCAGAAGTGTGGCATAGTGATAAGGAGCTGGGCTTGTAATCAAAGGTTGCCAGTTTGATTCCCTTGTAGTGCACTGCTGTTGAACCATTGAGCAAGGTGCTTAACCTGAATTTCCCATGTAAATGTCATGTAATAATGCCATGTCATGTAATGCTGTAATAATGGATAAGATGTAAAAATGTTAGCTGTCTAAGTCACTCTGGATTTGATTGCCTGCTAAGCAAAGTAATGTAATGAGAATCAGAGGCTTCTGTAGAAAATCTTAACCTGTATGCCACCCATGTTCATCTGGGAGATGCAGTACATTGTTAAAGGGTGTCTTTGTGCCTTGCTTGTTTTCTAGTAGATTTATGGCTGCCCTTAGAATGGGGGCTGTTTTTTGCCAGGGGGTTCTTTCTGCAAGATTAAAAGCTATTAATCTTAAAAAGGGCAGAGCAGATCTCTTTTGGTTTTTCGGCCCCCAGACCAAGGTTTGAGTTTAATTTGTGCTGGAAAGCCTTTATGCCTGGCAGCCCACAAAGGTCAAATTAAACGCCTTTTTTGCTGATGGAGCGCGAAACTGCCGCCCCTCCTCTGCTCCCAGCCCCACCCCTCTGTTTTTGTTGTTGCATCACTCTGCTGAGACGAGCGAAGCCACGATGAGTTTGTGGGCATGAAAAACCTTCCAACCCCTGGTCGTGGTTCATGGGAGTGGTTCTCACTGCTGTTGTGCACATAGTAGTGAGTGTGGGTGCACTATGAATGCCCACAGTGGAGACCCCAGGGTCAAATGTGGAATGTCAAAAGCTCCCTGTAGGAAGCTCCTGAGTGGCCACTCGTTTGGGTGAAGGCTCAGCCCTACAGCCCAGAATATCCCAATTATGTCATTTCGCAGCCAGTGATGAGCTAGGCAGAATTGCAAATTGAGTTAATCAATCATATGTTAATTTGAGTAGCACTCTTTACAGTGATATTCTCACTGAATGGCATACTCAGTACTCTCTCCAGTGGGAAAGGGTGCACTGTAGTATAATGCCCATGACTGGTTATACTTGCTAACAGTTATCCCTGGTGCGGTTAGGGAGTGTCAGCATAGGCTCCTGTGGAGTTTTTCTGCTTTTCCTTCTCTAGTTCAGGTTAATGGAGTTGTCAGTATGTGAACTTGTGGAGTTTTTCTGCTTTTCCCCTCTCTAGTTGAGATTAGGGAGCATCAGCCTATGGTTTTGTGGAATTGTCCTGCTTTTCCCTCTCTAGTTCAGGCTAAGGAATGGTGACTCTGGCACGTGAAGCCAGTGACACAGGCAAGGGCAGCTGTGTCTGCTTTTGTCTTTGGACTCACTCTTTCTGTCATTCCTTGACTCTCCTCTTCACTGTCAAAGCTTTGTGTTCAGTGGCGAATGGATTCAGGGATGCACGAGGCTCTGGCGCTACAAATAGGCCTGTTTCTTACCCCGGGACTTTCCTCTCTATTACTGGAATCAGTCGCTACTGTGACAGCACCATCTGTGCCTGGAAGGCTCAGGGTCACACAGCGAAGTCATTCTTGCAGGAAATCTAAATTTAAACGATAAAGGTCGTCGAAACCAAATGTGCCCCACTTGGCCATAGAAATGAGTTTGTAATTGTCATGGAATGCGTACAGGGGCCCGATCACCAGCAGGCCTCATGACTGAATCATCTCAGCCCAGAACAAATGGGGCAGCAGTTTCACTGAACACACACTGTCCGCATGGAGTACTATTAATCTCTGTCATAAAATGCTGAATTATCTCTCGCAAGAGTTTTTTCCTTTTATTTTTCAGCACGATAAAATGCAGAGTCATTTTCTTTTGCATTTTTCTTTGTAGATATTGATCTGGTTGTGAAAGTTATTGAAGTTTTCAGTGCAGCGCTGTGAATAAAATTATTGGTATGAATGGAACCTTTTTACTTTTGCAGGGGACAGGTGAGTAGATGCAGGAGTTAATACTATTTTTATCCTGTATTTAAAAATATATATGTTCATGAAAAATTCAACTCACTTTTTGTCACCTTATTAGAATTTTTAGTGTTTTTAGTATGTGTAGAATATATAATATTCACCATTTCATTATACTTGCATTACTAAACTATTAAAAATTTTTCATTGAGCATTAGTGTTTACAGTCTCCTGATTGGTTGACCAGTCCTCAAACTGCTAACTAGTTAGGGAACAAGGATTTCACACTTTCCCGGAAGAAGCAATTTAAACTCTGCGATAAAAAAGTTAGCGGCATGTGAGCACAGTTCAAGAACTTTTCTCAAGCTAACTTGAGAAAGAGGGAAGGATATGAGAGTAGTTTAGCCATTGCTCTTGTGATTGTCCCAGCTCCAGTGGTGTGAAACACCATGGTGCTAATGGCCTCTGATATGGAGGGTGACTGGGTGGAGGAGATGGAGATGGTAGCTACTAGTTCATGAAATGCCTATGTCTAACTACGAAATGTTTATTTGCTTTGGAAATATTAAGAGACCTCCTGCAGTTGAGCAGAGTTAGAATGCATTCACGCTGGGGGAAACTTGTGGCAAACCCAGTTTTATTGCAGTTCACACTGCCCAGCTGAGCCAGCTGTGAGATAGGAGAGGTAAATCACATTCACTTTTCCCCTAGAGAAATTTACAGGCTCTCCAGGCCAGCAGAATTTCCTTGAACTGTACTGATCTGGTACTCCCAAAAAGCCCATACTCCACCACGTCTGTGAGATTGGCAAAGCCTGAGTTGCTACTCATAGACAATACATATGTGGCCTTTCCCGCTTGTTGCTAATCCAATATACAGTATATCATCTTCACAACTATTAGCATGACATTTAAAGAACAGCATCTGTGAATTTTGTCAATATTTGAATTTCTTCAGTATTTATTACATATATACTTATTTTTCATGTGTAAGTAACTGAATGAACCACTGCACTGAACTACATCTGTAGTTTTCTACAAGAAGTGATGTTATATGTTTTTATCCTATTGCGTTTTCAGGAAATGTCAAGGAATGCCTGACAGTGTACAGTAATGGATGTTTCACATTGAATCTTTTAAACAGAGAAGTGTAAGCGCATTTATGAATGTGCAGTATACAGACCTCGGATGTGTCCAACCAACCTGAAACATCCTTGCAGTTTTAACCTTACACAACGTGCAAGACTGACGGTGACATAGCAGAGGTAACAAAGTAGAGCAGCTTGCAGCACTAAATCATAGTCAAAGCAGAGAGCCACCTTATTACAGTGTCTGCATCAGTTGGTTTCAAATGGCACAACAAGTACTTGCACCACTTTGCTCAGATGTAGAGAGTAAACCCATTTAAATGTACATTCAAGGTCGAAATGCTCTGTGGGCAGTCCACGACATGTTTCTATAACAGTATGTTCAGAGAGCAGGGGGTGTGCCTGTTATGTCCTTTACAAGGTGATAAAGGTGATTCACACAAATTAAAATATGTCTCTCTCTCTTTCTCTCTCTCTCTTTCTCTCTCTCTCTCTCCATTTACAAAAGAATGTAAGGAAAATGGCTATCGGAAACAAAACGGCTGACACCGGAACAGAAGCTCACCATTAAAACATTGAGTCATTTGAGACTCAAGTTCGTTGTTTTTGTGCTCCCTAGCATTCCCGCAAAACTTTTGCATTTGCTCTCCCTAGTGTCCCCTGAATGGTGTTGTGCTGATTAAAGTTAATGTTGATTGGTCAAGGCAGTGGCTTTTAGGTGATTCAGACAGTGTGACGGACACGCTTATCTGGATGGTGTTGGTTGCGAGAAGTGGAATAAAGAAATAACCATTTTTTTTTCCTCTCAACCATTTCCCCCCCATGATGTTTTAACTCCTTACAGACAGTCTCTTGACTGAACGTTCTGTTCCAGGAACCTCCATCTATCAAGATTAGACCTTAATACCCGAGTAGCAATCAGAGCTTTTTCTGCATACCAAAGGTTCGCATGTGGCATTGCAGTATCGCAGGAAGTGACATCATCCACCACAACCCTAAAAATAGCTAAGCATCGTACACAAACCATGTACCCCTTAAACCTCAGTGCTGCGATGCTGTGACACCTAGGGAAAAAGGTATACCTTGCTGCACAGAGAAAGGACATTTTGCGTTGTTCTGTCCTTCAGATTGAAAGGAGCGCAACAGATTGGCATAGTGAGTTTGCATTGTGTTCTTTAACAGCCTCACAGCAGTGCGGCATCCCTAATGGGTTCTCGTGTCTCTTCTCTTTCTCTGCAGCCCGCTGTTCGTCACGTGGAAGGCAGGACGGGACAAGCGGTTGAGGGGTTGTATAGGTACATTTTCTGCCATGAACCTCCATTCAGGACTCAGGGAGTACACCCTTACCAGGTAAGAGCTTTTATTGTTGATGTTGCTTTTTTGGGTTTGTTCTCGTGAACACCTGGGCAATGACAGTCAGGTGGTCGACCCACGGTCCTCTTCCTGCATCAGCACCACCCAAACACACATGGCACCCATCAGCTGAGCGAGTGCAAGGCTACATCAACCATCGACTGCGCCACAGTTTATGCGGACAGAATGCTAGGCTGACAGACACTTTGGCTCATGACTTGGCATTAGCATCAACGCATATGTGTATTTGAGTTATGAATATGTGATGGACAGGAATGTGTGATGGTAGCCTGGGTTTGTGTCTGAGAGCAATGGGATCTCCTGCACCACAGCCTTTGTTTCCAGCCATGTTTGTTTTCCAGAAACGTCTGGTGTTTCGTGTTCTTTCCTGGGGCAGTGCTTCAGAAAGTCTGTGCCTCATTGCTGCAGGCCAATAACAACCGGCCCTGATAGTTGTCCAAGCACCGTCAAATTCTTGTTTTCATTCTAAGATGACTACATTTCTGAACTGTATGTGGTGACTTGCTGTTTTTTTTAATTTATCAAGGGGTAAGTGCTGTTATTATGGGAATGATTCAGTCTCCTTTAAAATTGTGGGCAGGTGGAAGGTCATTAAACATATATCACCAGAGAACACACAATGAATGCAATACAAGTGACATCTCTCCTTAGAATGTGCAAAAAGAAAGAAATGATAGTAATGGTGAATAAAAGTGGTGAGTGAGAGACAGCAGTCATGGTTAATAGAGGTGTTGAGTGGGAGAGATGGCAGTAATGGTCAATAGAGGTGGTGAGTGAGAGAGACAGCACTATTGGTGAATATTGGTTGTAAGTGACATACAGCTATTTTGACAGCTCACTACCAGGACCATGTAAAAATCCTACTCTTTCTGAAACTCAGCATATTTACAGCTAAACTTTGTGAAACTTAACATTTTAACAGGACTTTAAAGTATAGCCAGCCAGGGAGCTATGCAGCTTTCCTATACAATGTGTAGAAGAGAGCTGCTGTGTTGCGGTTGATATTTCGGTACACTTCATAGTGCTGCTCTAATTCATCATTTCATTTCCAAGTCGCGTTTGCTACATTTCCCTGGATTAGCTATTGTTACTGCTACACTGAACGGGTTTTGTTTTGATGTGAAGAAGGGGTTGAAGACCTTGTCTCACCTGAAACTCAAGGCAGTGTCATATTAGTCACCAGCCAGAGCTCCAGATAGAAGCAATGATCGAGCCGGCCAGCTCCAGATGCCTCACCTCATCTGCCACGCCCCTGTCTGGTGCCAGCCAGAGACAGATGGGTTCCCCACTTAAGTCGGGCTCTGCTTCAGGCTTCTTCCTGTTGGCAAGGGAGTTTTTCGCTGCCACTGTTCCCTTAGGCTTGCTATTGGGGGTTCAGGCACTGGATCTCTGTAAGGCTGCTTTGTGACAAATTCTCTTGTAAAAAGTGCTATACAAATAAAATTGAATTGAATTATAGAGTGTCAGAAGTATGAAAATCCATTGTGCTTGTGTACCTCCGACAATGCCATCAGTGTGGGAAAGCTATTCTACATGACAAATCTCATCTCAAACCTGGTTTCAGACTGTTCTAGGGAAACGTTAGATCAGAGGTTGCCTTGCAGGAACTCCATCTTTCCTCTGCGTTTTATGAGTTTAATATATATTATTGATTTTTATTTGACAATGCTTGTGAAATGTTACTGTGAAAATAAACAACAAGGGAAAATGACTCTTTCCATTTTTGTTGCCCATGGTTGTAAGCATTGCCTACAATGCCAGTCTTTTTCATGAATGCCTTTACAGCATTCTCTGGTTACTCTCAGACTTGGCAACCAATCAGACGTGGACTATGTGTGCAAGCAGTTCCTAGTCACACCCAGCCCAGTGAATGCGACTGCTCTTTCTAGAAGTGCATGATTTAATTTCATAAACTAGATTTTTGCCCAAACAGCACTCGCTCATTAAACTAATACATGACTCATTTCATAGAGATTGTCCCAGATGTGAAGTGGACCAAAGCTCCGTCCCTCTCCATAGTTTGATTGCCTTGTGATTACCTGCAGCCCGGAGGTCAGGAACCATCCTTTCATGCTGCTGCCTTTTGTTTTGTAATTTTACCATAATTACATTATAATTCCATGAATGTCTAACTAATGGGTGTGTATTGATAAAATTGTATGTGACTGCATGCGTTTCTTGAGCATGTTAAATGCACCATGCATATTGCATGCATACTTTTGTCTGCATACGTTTCCTTGTGATGTTAATAGGATTAAATTACTGTATGTGGCCTTCATCTACATTTTAGATTGGTCTCTTTAATCCTACAGATCTGTTGGGATCTTTTGGTTCAGTAAGAAATTAAAGTCATGGATCTGATTGCTTGATCCAGATGATTAAGTTTAAGTTTGTGCACTGTTTTATGTTTTGGTTTGTTTTGGATTGCATTTGGTTATCTTATGTTTCCATGGCAGCCTGTTGGCGGTCCCAGCTCTGATTTGTTCGTGGCGTTTCCCTAAGTCTTTGTGAGTGCGACCAGTGGTGGTCCATCACCTCTCATTGTAACTATACCGAAAGGGGTGTGGGGATACAGAGTCGTCCTCATTTTACAGGACACTAGAGAAGCTGAGTTTTTGCGATGACCGCCAGCATATCAGCAATCACTATGAATCATGGATGAAATCTCTCTGTCTCTGTCAGCAGTCTACAGACCCTCTCTCATACTCTAATTGCATGGCTAATTTCCTGAGATGATGAAACCCGCGCGACACACCGATAGGTCTGCAGCCCTGCTCAGATCATTTGCAGAACCCAAGTAACCCAAGTGTTTGCTGTCGTTTGCCCTCTGGTATCTGGGGATTACTGTAATCAGTGTGGGTTTAAGACAAAAGAGGCGGCCCTCGACTTGGGTCAAAAACGGCAAAGCTATCGAAAAGCAGGATTAAGTGCTATCCCAACTAGGTGTCGATTGCATTAACCTCAGAGAGCTTCAACCTCCAAAATTCAGCTCCCCTCAAGAAATTGAGTTCTCTTTAAAAAAGTTTAACCTAAAATGTTTAGCCACCTACAAAAATGGGAAGGTATTTGGTTAGCTTGTTAGGTCTGCTCTTTGTTATTTTCTTACTTACAAACAGCATAGGGCAGAGAATGCTTGTGCCATTTTCAGAGGCAGTGGTCTGTTTCTTATCAACCTAGCAGCCAATATCACATTGCACGCTCTAGTGCTAGATTGAGAGATGTGAATGTAAACTTGAGAAATACTGTACTGTGGCTGACATGCTCTTAATGTAGATTACTGTGTTGTACTAAATGAAAACTTGAGTTCAGAGCGACAGATGGGATATTAAGACAGTACTTCTTTGATACTGCACTGACCTGGTGGGTGTCATTGTTTTTTTTCCCCCAAATTAATTTCCTTGAACACACTGCATTCACCAACTGTCGTTTTTTTTAACTTGCAGCGTGGCCAGTTCCAATATAAAGCTATTGACCTTCTGTCACAAAAGGAAATAACAGGCTGGTCACAGACAGCTTCAGAAGTGATGTTCTGCTCTGTGATCAGTCCTGTGTGTGTCGGCCCACAGGACGTCTTCAGAAGGTTGCAAGGAAAGGCTTGCTATTTACAGCCCGTTATGTTCCCTTCCCTGGGAGCTGGAGCTGTTCTCAATCTGTCAACAAGTGCATATCCTGTCTGAGCCAGAGAGAGACACCATGCAGATGTTTGAATCGTCATAAAAGAGTAATGAGTGAGATCAATAGGCAGGAGTGAGGGAACAAAAACTGTTGATGGTTGAAATATGAGACCTGGCTCGCGCTAGTTCCCTGTAAATACACGAAACTGAAGGGTGCAAGCCAGCAAACCTGCCCTTGACCTGCTGCATCACCGAGCCCCCGATGTTCAAAGACCACACCGATAAACTGAGTCGAATCAGTTATGAACAACATAAAGGGAGAGGTGACAAAACAAACCAAAATTGACTGGATAAGGAGTGACAGAGGAAACAGCACAGAACCTCCCTCGGCTGTACACTTGTTAGCCTCACAGGTCTCTACTGCATAAATTCTCATTGCAGAGGCCCTCACAGAAGGACCGGACCTGAACGGATTGATTGGGTTCAGGCTGGGTGCAAAAATCTAACTTGGGTGTTGAGCTTTTGCACTTGTGTATTCTGTTTTGAGAAGGTAAACCTGAGAGCTACACCAAGAACACCATAGGAAAAGAATCCCAAATAAAGCCATTAAAGTGTAATCGTTTCGTACGTATTACGAGTTTTTTGCAGTTTCGCAAAAAATATGGGTGTTTGAGTTTGAAGTCCTGTGAACTTGTTTGTGCCCTGCTAAGCACACACCACACACAGGGTCAAATTGTCCACCCTCCAAAGCATTGTCCTGGAAGTGTGTCTTCTCGCAGAGAAGTTTGCATTATGCATCTTGTCTTTTTTCCTGCTCTTATAGTGTGTCAGATGGCCACATTGTGTGGTGCCTTCCATGTTGAACTTTATTTTAAGACCATTTTAGAACTAAATCCGTCATTCAGGTAATAAGCTCAGCCTTTGTTTGGTGTAACATCCTTTGTCATCAAATTGGCACAGGGATATAATGAATGTAGTACTATTTCCTGAAGGAGATTTAAAAAAGGGAGCAATTGAACAAAGGCCCTACAAGAGAAAGATTTGTTATTTAAAGGGGTTTTCCATTCTCTCCCTGGATACTGTAAAGAGGGTCATGCAACAAGAAAAAAAGCCTTTACCTTCAACTCAACAGACAGATCAAGATGATGGTTTTCATTGGCTCCAAGTTCAAGTTCATGCAGGCTCCCATTGGCTGGCGCTGTTGCTATGATAAGAATTCTGCAATCTGTTCCAGGCTCTACTCATTTGAAGATGAAAGCTGCCTTTTACAATTGTATTTGCTTATCTTTAGGTAAGGCATCTGAGAACTATTCTGAGACATGAATAGTGCACCTTCCAACTTCAAAAGGAGGGTTGCAGTTTATAACTATGATCGACCCCTCTTTGTGATTGCTTATATCTACATTGTTGTGCAAGCCCTTGTATTGATACAGAGACCTTAATGTAATTTTCAGTTAAACCAAAGTGTATGTTTTTTTGCACATTGTTGTCCTCAGTGTTTTTGTGACTTGCCAGAAAGGGATGAAATCTCAACCCCTGACAAGGTCTCAGCGGAAACACGGATCCAGTGTGACAGATCGGCTGCTAACGCCAGCTTTGGTGCAGTGTTTTTTTTTTTTTTTTTTTTTTTAAAACAACAACTTTGGCATGGAAGATATGGTGCACAGCTGCTTTGGTTCTAGCGGGAGAAGCAGGCATACTGTTTAATTAAATCTTTTCCTTTAACTGCTTGCTCCGTGCAAGTGCTGTGCCACGTGGGTCTCCACAGCGGCGTTTGATATTAAGACGCATGGCTGTTACGTTAAGTTTATTTGGCAGCCACTGTTATCGAGTCGAACTTACAGGGCTTACCTGACATCCTACGTTAAATGTAATCACAGCAGAAAGCACATCTGTACTGTTCATAGGGAGCAGCTAGAATTGCAGTAGATAGGCATTTAGTGGGAAAGCAATTCACACAATAAAAGCAGAGCACCAAGCAAGTACCCTTAAGAGCAACAGAGAGCATTACAAGGGCCTGATACAGCAACATGTAATTGATAGGCCTGTTGTTTGTGTGGTGCCAGACAATGATTCATAACACAACATAATGTAACATTAGTCACCATACCACCATGCTTATGGTAGGTAATAATGAACTGAGAGATAAACTGTCAGGATTTATCAGGGGGTTGTGGGATCCAGTTGGACTCGGACTCAGTTGCAAGTGCTCTGCACCAGGTGAAAAACTGCGGCATCCAAATTTATCAGTTCCTAATGTTTTAAAATTCTTCCCAGGCAATGGCAAAATTGTACTTTGTAGGATACTTTAATACTGTATAATGGTCTATGGATGATGGCAGTAAAGTTGCTTATCTGGATACAAAAAATACTACTGCAGAATTTACCACATAAAGAGAAGATGTCATTGCTAAATAATCAGATGGAATATTTGACAAAAGCAACCTGAATGTTGTGTCATAGATGTTCTGTATATGGATCAGGTAGTCAGACTGGTTCACGTTGCATTAACCATTCTGGCTCTGCCTTTGTTAAAGCTTCAAGTGTTCTGAATCAATGGCTTGTTGTGAACATTTTCTAAGGGGCGTGGTCTGCAATGGAACATCCATAGACATTACTGGAACACCGATGGCGTCAGAAACTCCGGTCACCAACCGGAAGCACCTTGACAGAATGGAAGGAATGCAGGACCTGAGTGTAAAGTCCTTATAGAATATCTGTGGTTATATTGTAACCAGTAATTGAGTCAGTCAGTGGTAGATATTTGAGGTTATCAGCCAATTAAAAGAAACCTTTGTGTTAGTGTCATAAGAATTGCATTAAGTGCAGACAATCCTTGTGACTCCATGCATTAAATGTGTGTTTCCATGACTCATGCTAACTGAACACATCCTGCTCATCCTGCAAATCGTATTCCTATTTATAATAGCATGACATTACATTATTTTCATTTAGCAGATGCTCTTTTCCAGAGCAACTTGCATAGGTCACAAATTTATCCATTTATCCAGCTGGATTTTTACTGATGCAAGTGTGGGTTAATTACCTTGCCCAAGGGTACAACATTAGTGCCCCAGCATGGTATCGCATCAGCAACCTTTCAGTTACAAGCCCTGCTCCTTACCACTATGCCACACTGATGCCCACAGTGCTAATGTTCATATGTGGAGGTGTGAGAGTGGTGTGTGGTGAGAAGTGCTGCTGTTTCATTGCCTTTCAGAGCTAGAGGTAGAGTTTTTCCAAACAGAAGTATTGTATAACACTGTTTGTATTGATCCTGTCTGTGAACATTTGGATGTACCCAGGGTCAGATTTTGTCCATGGTGATTGTGACATTGGGGGGGGGGCATTAAACAGTGTATTGGTGGAATAAGCGCTTGATTTGGCTGACTCTCATTCGAGTGTTTGTCCATGCCTTTGTTGCCGCTTTCTGTCATAGCTAATCTGTCCAGGCTGATGGAGGCTCACTGTCGTCAGCTCTTTGTAAGGGCTGCGTTCTCTTATCATGTCACAGTCTGCGCTGTCGTGTTTGCAGCATCATATGGTCAGCGCGACCCAGAGGCTCCAACGTGTCAACGTTCCCCCGGCGCACACAAATGTTTCCTACACCAGCGCAAACACGAGTTCACAGACATCCGTTGCTCAGACGTGTCGCCAGGTGCGCAAAGCGCCATCTGTTACCCGAAACGTTTCGCCTGTTTTCGACATTCCCCGGGAACACGCCGCTTCACCTTACACGCACCTTTCGCTGGAACTCGTCTAGCGCGCGCGCTGTCGTTGGCCCAGGGCCGTGTAAACCCGCAGAGGGGGAGAGAGTTCTAAAATAAATGACACGCTCTTCGAGTTGCTGTAGAGGAAAGTCTCTGCGATGGCTTGGTGGAAAACGATTCTCAGGATGGGAATTTTGCTGCTGCTCTTGTAGCCCGTGGCGCGTCTGTGGGGAATTAGCCAGGCAAATACTCTGTCCTTTGATGCAGATAACTAACTGGCCAATTAAGTGAATGATGTATCAGTAAATAAAACTATAGCCTAATTCATGAATAAGGAAAATGTTGTCTTCAGGCTGGGTATTGACAGAGTGAAGTGTTGCATTAGTTTTGTTTAATAACAAACATTATCATAAACAGTGGAATTATGATGTAGATACAGCATAGACGGTGACTAGAATTCATGATTTAGGACTCAGTTCATTCATAATTCAGTAAAAATATTTTTTGTCTTGGTTTCAAGACTGTATTTGTACAAGACAGTTATTGTGTGAGTGGTTTGCAAAGTGTTTGAGTCATTTCTTTGATATTTATATAAATATTTACCCTTCTTGGAGTTCATTCGCGTAGCAGAATAGTGCTATAGGGTCGACACTGCATCACCAACCCACAGTGTGAAAGAGGGAGATAGAATTAGGACTGGATTTGAAATGTTCAAATGTGCTGTTCTACTTCTGAACAGCGCTGAGAGTGCGGTCTCAATTTACCTGCTTTCTGGAGCAAAACTGAGCCAGGCAAGGGTATAGATGTTTGTAGTGTATAAGGCATTAAGGAGACGGACAGGTTGGGTTTTGCTTGCTCCACATTCCCATCTAATTGATGTCAGCCGCTCCGGTTTGTTTTCCGCACTTCACGGTACAGGGACTGTTGGGGATCCCATCCAGTGTTAATCACCTTAATTGCTTCTAAAGGGAAGAGACCAGCAAGCAGGGGACTGGAAAATCCAATTAAAGAGGACTGAGAGCTACCTGTGTCTGTCCCCAGCTGCTGTGTGGGATGTATTGACATCTGGTTAGTGATTCTTTTTTTATTAATATAATGTAATGTGTTATTAATTAATATAATGTAATGCATATTGTAATATGAAGGTGGTGATTGTGGCTTACTCATTCAGAGATTCTGTGGAAACCTGTGGCACAGATGCACTCCGGTGTCAAAATCTCTACCCATTAGAGTAACGGTGAAAGAATTGTGGGTCCAGTGTAATCATCCAGTTTCAGTGTGAGGCTGAAACAGATTGAGATCGAGGAGAAGGAGAAGCGTTCTGATGGATATACGGTAGGAACCCGTAGAGCTTGGCTGCTTTCCCCTGCGCATGAAAGGATTCCTTTTAGAAGAACCACCTTGTTCCTTTCTGCCAGGGCAGCCCAAAAGCATAAGATTTTTTGTACCAATGGGTCTCGCGTCTCTCAGAGGTGAACGTGCGCCCTCCCTCCACAAGCCAAATTCCACGACTGCAGTCACAGCACAGGCGCCGCAAACGGCCGTCCGAAATAACAGGAGGGAACAGAACGCGGCAGGTTCCTCGGGACGGAAGCATCGGCTCGCCGGAGCAGCCGGGTGCAAGTGAAGGAGAGGCTGGAAATGGAGCACCACAGACACGCCAGTGCCTGAGCGGCCACCGCAGCCCTGCTCACCGTGGAAGCCTGCGCGGTGACAAACCGTGAGCGGGAAGAGGGAGGGCAGTCCTCAGCATCTGCCATGCTGGCATCTCCTTTGTGGTTTTGCCGGGTGAGACAGGCGCCCGCCGCTGGCAGATGCCGGGGCCTGTTTTACACCTAATTGGCTTTGTGAAACGGGCTGCCAGTGCCCACATCTGCCTCGGTCATGAACCTGGTTCTCTCAGACCCCACATGCCCCCGTTCCCTCAGTTACCCCTTGGCAGGCTATGCTGTTCTGCTGTTATGCTAACTATGCTAACTCCCAACACTATTAGATTAATGTGTATTTACTGTGAGTTACTTGCAAAATGTGGAATACAAATGTGATTGTAGAGACTAGTATAAATTAGCTTGTGAAATAGCTTGTTGCATTGTTGCATTTGTTATGGAAGGGTTTAAAGACTGCTTCATATCTTGCTTGTCAGCAGTGTTTGGGGGGATGGCAGGTATGACATCCTGTGAGTTACAGAGGGGCCTGTCCCATATCCATACAGCCCCAAGACTTTGGCCCTTTTTCGGTAGAGACATAACCTTTTTCTAAAGAAAACTTTTGATTAGGTCCAGAAAGAAGAGGAACCTTTTGAAGTGCTGGCAGTAATGGCGTTGGCCTCTGCTTTTTCTAATAAAGGTCTTGCTGCTGCTTTGCACGTGACTCTGTAAATAAGGGGAAAAAATCTTAAAAGGCATTTTCAACACATTCATTTTGCTGTTTTTGAAAGTTGAGAATAAGGTCAAGATTTTTTTTTTAAAATCCAGCTCCTACAAAATTGCAGCTGCCACAATATTCTGCAAGTGTCAGTTTGTTCATGCTTATGCCACAGTCTGTGGGGGTGTGTGCTGCTGGTAAGCATGTCTGTAGATTTGTGTGGGGGGTAGCTGTGATCTGTGGCCGCTGGGACAGTCTTCCAAACCACAGTGTTCATTAAACCAATGCAGCCATATGCCCAAGCTCAAATATAGAGCCACCACAGCCCGAGCCCAACCGGAGACCGGAACCTCAGAGCCTGGCCTGGGGCCTTCCTCTGGTGGCTCTGCCGTCACCGGCCCCATCTGCCAGAGTGAGCCGTCTCCCCACCGCGTGACCTTTAATCTGCACCGCGAATCAGCCGGGAGGGCACTCCGTCTGGGAGGCTGGGTGGCACGACCCCCAAAACGCACGGGCAAAAATAGCAAGTGGCTACTGCCTGCTGTTGCTGGGGAAATGGGGAGGGAGTTTGACAGCAGGAACGGAGTTTCGGTGAATCCTGGGGCTGAGCTGGTTTTAAGGGTGCACAGTGCGCTTAAGGGGTGTATTCCTGAGGAGGCGGTTTGTGGCAGAAGTTGCAGTAGACTTCCTCTGTGTGCTGTGCAACATCAGCGCTGCTCATGCTCGTAACTCATAACGTCAGACTGTGGCTCGCTGAAAGAACACCTTCTACCCACTATCCGTTTTTAAATCATTTCTCATTTCTTTCCTGCTGTGTGCAAATGTAAATATCATGTAAGTGCACTTACCAGTTGCCCTGACCAGGACTAGAATGCTCATTAAAAACAGCAAGGAAACAGCCCTGGTACAGAATTACAGCCTTGCGTTTAAATGATCAATAACTAATTCACATTTGCGTACATGCCCCAAAGTGCAGGTGAATGCATTTTTTGGTACGGCAGGTCATTATTCATACACAGAGAACCTGCATTTTCTGCAACACCCGGGTGAAAAAGCAAAGGGCTTGATCAGCTATATGCTTGCTGTCAGCATTGGTCGGAACAAGCTTCTTACGATGGTCAGGACTGCAGAGTTGCTGGCCATCTTCCATCGTAGACTGAAGACACACCTCTTCAGACTTCTTGGCTCCCTCACTCAAGCATAACTCGCCTTCCCTTATTTATGTAGCCTTGCTGTAGGGTATATTATAGCTTTATTACTGGGTATGTTGTAGCTTGTGGTTGTGGTTACTTGCAGCAGTGCACTTGTACACACTAGTTATCACAGTACTGCATAAGGGGCCGACACACACTTTAAGGTTATTATTCATGTCTAAATGTGGTCCGGCCCTGTACAGTGTCCCTTGCCACGTTATTAGTTACAATTTGTACTTGTTCCTTGTAAGTCTACAGAGTAAAGCTGAGTGATAAAACCTAAATATACTTGAATACATCTGCCTTGGTACAGCTATGATATGTAATATAATAATACCTATTTTCGCTTCCCAGAAGTCCCAGGTGCATTTTGCGATGAGCTCGGTATACCTGGTGGTTGTTGCCCACAGAGATGTGTTTGCAGGAGTCTTATGCCCTGCTCTGATTCGTGGGGTCCTGACTGGTGGTTTGTGCTGTGGGTGTAACAGAGGCTGCTCTGATTCGTGGGGTCCTGACTGGTGGTTTGTGCTGTGGGTGTAACAGAGGCTGCTCTGATTCGTGGGGTCCTGACTGGTGGTTTGTGCTGTAGGGTGGGTATAGCAACACCTGGTCTGATTCATGGGAATCCTGACTGGCAGCCTGTTTGTTGGCATGTGTAACAGTGGCTGTTGTGTCTCCCCTCTGTCCGCAGTGCCCTTAAAGACAGCCGCTTCCCCCCCATGACGAGGGACGAGCTGCCACGCCTCTTCTGCTCAGTGTCTCTGCTCACCAACTTCGAGGACGTTGGTGATTACCTTGACTGGGAGGTAAGAGGAGGACCCCAGCCATGCTGTGGCTAAACGGGTAAAAAAGCTTCCAGACAAGCCGGCAGCCTCTATCTGTGGGCCAAGGGGCCTCTCACTTTACTTGTCAGATGACCAGTGCCTTGTACCATAGATGTGTCTTAAGTGACAATTAGTAACATACAAAAATTATTATATTTTACTAACTGTCACTTCCATGGTTCCATGGTATGGCCACTGTGTTGACCCCTGTTAAATTATTAAAGTACATTACCCATAACTAGTAAGTAATATAGACTTAGATATAAAACTTGTGTTATCTACTCAGCTCATGAGACTCACTTCTATGAAGGATGATTGCTGATGAATTACAAACAGATAAAATTCACATTTATGCTTTAAACATCTTTCTTATTTTGTGGTCAGCTAAATTTTTTGAATTGGCGGTTTGTTTAACAATAATTTGACATGTTAATTATTTAGGAGTGCTGCCATTCAAATTGACGTCATAGTATACGTGGCGTAGTCAATGGCAAAACTGAATTCTTTCCAATATAACAGGATTGATTCCCATTTATGTGTCCGTGTGATATGGTGCTGTGTCAGCTACAGTACTGTCACTGTTTGGTTGGGCTAGTCTAGTATGACAAGTGCTGACAGGTGGTATTGTTTCCTTTGTCCCTCCCCTCCCTCATTTCGTCTCTCCTGTCTTTTAGAATGTTTGACAAGGAACACAGTGGAATGGCTAATTTCTCATCCAATTTCTCATCTCATTTCTTTGGTTGGTCCTGAGGCTGTTGTTAGGTGTGAAGGTGGTGTCTTTATGTGCTTCCGAATGTTCCAGTCAAATTTGAATGGCCCTCTATTTTTTGCCAGGATACGACTCCTAGGGCTATATGAAAAACAGAGCATATCACAGACTTTCAGGTGTTAGCCCTCTCCTGGGAGAGGTGGATTGGCAAATAAATTCCATGGCAATCATATTCAGAGCAGGGAGTACTGCCGTACATACACCATCATGCAGAACACCATTTGCATGCTGGGAACTGTAGTTAAATGCTGCACACAGATTGTGTATTTCTCACCTTTTTTGCACACAAGTCTGGTGCACTAGGATTTGATCAGAATATGAATGCAGTATGAGAAAGCACTCTTGAAGCCAGGTGGCCTATATTTCTGACAGGGTTTTGTCATTGAAGAGACTGTACTGGCTTGGAATAACACCATCATTAGCTGCTGTAATGGGGCAGGACAATAGGAACCCATCGGCACTGAGAAAATCCCACTTTTTTTCCGTGTAATTGTTTGAGGGAGGTAATGGTTTTATTTTCAGGGAAGCTGATGCTCGAAATTTTGAGTTGCTAGAGAGACTGGCATTCAAATGGGAATTCAGGTGTAACGCTTTCCCTCTCTGACATTCAGATGTTATTGCTTTGCTAAGGAAATAGCGTCCAGTAGCCCTTACCACCCTAGAGGCACGCAATCTAATCAGCAGCTCTCTGGAGTTTGTCAGGCAGGTTTTATAGCTTCTGTTTGCAGTGCAGTGGCATCGCACCGGTGCGGTGGGGTGAGTCGATCACGTTGCCTGCCGTGGTATCCGTCGGGGGTTTCGCGTGAGAGCAGAACGCAAACACAGCTCCCCTGAGGCACAGACACTCGAGCCCTGTGCTGTGTCATGCGTCCGGGAGGCAGAGAGAGGGACACAAGGGCTCCCCCAAGTGGATCTTCTGTGTAACGTGACCAGCCAGCAGGTGAAATACATCTGGGCCTCCCTGTTTCCCGGACACTGAAGAATGAGTGACACAGTGAAATCATTAGTCATGTGCTGTAGAATCTGAAAAATATTTTAATATAAGACTTCACCTCCACAGCTCATAGCAGGTTAACCACAACTGAAAGTGCTTTCTCATTGGAAGTTGCATTGTCCTGTACAGGTGCAGGATTGCAGAAACAGTCTAGTGTTTCTCCCTGTTGGTCTCATATTGCCTACTCCCTTTATTGAGCCAATATGTTTATCTACAAATTAGTCTACCATTAGCACATGGGTGGTTTGTCATTGTTTTGTGGCTTTGTAAACTAAGCTATTTTTCCATTCAAATTGTTTTGAATAAAGGGAGGAGTGTTTTTTTTTTTTTTTTTTTGTACCAGCGCTGTTTTTTTCTCAACACATGTTAGTTTAACATCATTATTAGCTCTGTGGTCAGACATGGCAGACGAGCTGGACGTGGTATGATCATGTGCGTAGATGAGCCGGACATGATACGATTGTGTGCACAGATAACCTGGTGAGGAAGTGATTGTATGCGCAAATGAGCTGGTGAGGAAGTGATTGTATGCGCAGATGTGCTGGTGAGGAATTGATTGTATGCGCAGATGTGCTGGTGAGGAAGTGATTGTATGCGCAGATGTGCTGGTGAGGAAGTGCTTGTATACGCAGATGAGCTGGTGAGGAATTGATTGTATGCGCAGATGTGCTGGTGAGGAAGTGATTGTAATGTGCAGATAACCTGGACATGACCTGATTATGTGTCCAGATGAGCTGGAGATGAGATAAGGTGATTGTGGTCTGGTGATATGTCATGCAGCATCGTTTTCTAAAGTAAACAGTCTGTGATAAATTCAGTAATACTGTGGATGGCCATGTTTTTTCATCAGCATAGTGTTGAGCTGCAGTTTAAACACAAGGGGAGGCGTGGCAATTTGAATAAAAATAAGTATTCTGGCACACTACTCTGGCTCTCGGTCTGGCTCATTAATCAACCCCTTTCGCCACCCACACACAGACACACACAGTCTCTGTTATGCACTTTTATTTGAAAGACACTGTGTACACACTAGGGGTGCAACGAATAATCAATGTAGTCGACTAAAACTGATGACCAAATTAGTTGCCAGCAAATTTAATTGTGTAGTAGTTGGTGACGTCATCGCGTGTGTTTTTCGTGCAGACTCGGATTGCTCATACATGTAGCCTAAGCTACGTTGCTTTACTGGAATGAACAATAGAGATGGCAACACCTTCATGACCAAAGACCTCAAAAGTGTGGCAGCATTTCACTCTTAACCCTTTCGCACGTAACTTATTTTATGCTGTGGAGCGTGCGTGTTATGTTATATGGTTTGTTATGTTTTCATTAGCGTTATTAAGCTTCTCAGTTTTCACCACCGCATTTGCTTTATTTTTAATGCTAAATCGCTGTTTCTTCAAAGCTAAAATTAGCTAGAAATTTTCCAACCTCGTGTTCTAATCGCAGTGGTGCTAGCATATGCGCTAAACGGCTAATCACACCAGTGTGACCGTACACGTGAAAGGGTTAACTCTGCCAAGAAGGTTGTGAACTGCAACATTTGCAAACCTGACCTTGACTGGCATGGGAGCACATCAGTTATGCTCGAGCATCTGAAGAGGTGACACGTTGGCTCTCTGGATGATGAAGACTCGTCTCATTAAATTAGTTAGCTAGCTAGCATAGCTAATGTTAATGTTAAAGGCTATGCTACTTCACGTTATGAGCTTTAACATTTTCCATTTTGAAATACATTTTCTATTGATAAATAAATTATTAATGACGTTGAAGATACAGTGTAGCAAATAATAACCTATTATTCACAATGATCCTGTTCCAAATGTGCCCTAACTTTACAATGTTAAACCAGAGCCCGTCTGCTAGAAATTCTCTGCTTAAAAGTTGCAGTTGCATGGCGAAGTTAATGGCTGGAGATAACTTGTGCACTCGGCAGCAACGCTTAGAGAACACCAGAGAATTTGATACCTTGTAAATCGCAAAAGATTTTTACAACTCCTGTCTGTGCGTGCGTGCCAAATGTGGGTTGCATTCGAATTAATTCAAACGACTTATGGGTATGTTGGATATCGTAATGCTACCATGGGTGGCTTTCTTCAAAGGAAGCAGACTTGTACTCCCCAGCAAGCAACTGCCCTCACTGAATTAGTCCTAGTAACCATTCATTAAAAAACGTATTTTTGAATGAAATTCTCATCTTTATTGTCTTTATTGTTAGTTAGCATATGCCTAAAACAACCTCAAGCTAAATTTAAAAGCCGATAGATAAATAAGAGCCATTGAGTAGCCTAATTGTGCGATTCATAATCGGAATAGTCGATTATTCGTTTCAATAATCAATAGATTATTCGACTATCAAAATAGTCGTTAGTTGCAGCCCTAGTACACACACATATACATGCATGTATATAGAAATCGTATATAAAGGTATATATAATGTATACAAAGTATATATAAGTGCAGGTCATTTTAATGGCAGAATGTGACATACTGTGACCTGGAGCTTCAAATATGTTGTTGTGCTGTATGCAGTCAAACAGTGTTTTACTGACAGCAAGTTTCTATGGCAATCTCTGACACATCACCGCAGGTGTAGAAGGTAATTAGCCAGGCATTTTTAATCTGTGCGTGTTTTAAAAAAGGCTGATAATGAGATCCTAATGCAAGGCAGCAGATGGAAAAGCAGTGCACATTTTTATGAGAAGTGGATTGCCCCCTTAAATCACCTGGTAGGTAGGTAACAACAGGGATGTGCAGGCTGAAAGAAGGGATCGGGTAAAGTGCCAAAATTCAAAGGGGCCCATTCAAAAGGGGCCTATGTCCTGCTGACTGTAAAGCACATAGGCTTTAAATGGCACTTCCCGATATACCATTAGTACAACAGCACAGTCTAGCCTGATCCCTGGTCAGTTTAGAGCAAAGCACTGATTGGGAGATGTAGTCCGTAACTCTCCGTCAGGGTGGTGTTAGGACAGGTTTGGGTTCTTTTATTTGGTGTATTGGTGGTGTGTCAGGTTAGTGAGTGCAGAAGTCATGGACATTGTGCTGATTTAAGTGGTAACTCTGTGTCTCTTCTAGGTGGGTGTACACGGCATTAGGATAGAATTTTTCAATGAAAAAGGATCAAAACGCACCGCAACCTACCTTCCAGAAGTTGCAAAGGAGCAAGGTGAGTGACATTTGCTTAATGCTGTTCCATAAATGTAAATTTAAGATGATGCTGACGTAGGTAGTTCTACATTTACTGCACACAATTAACACAAATGTAGATTTCAGCTGACGTAAGTAGCTCCAAATTTACCACATGCAATTAACACAAATGTGGATTACCACCAACACTGACGTAAGTAGTTCGCCTTTACCAATTTGAAAAGCAAATCTCTCTCACTGTGCTTGATGTAAGTGCTATTGCTTCCTGTAGAGATGAAATGTCATAAGTGGCATTTTGGCATGGTTCGTGTCAGGCAGTGAAAAATGGTTTGAAGTGGTGCATTGAAACTGCATATTAAATTAATTTCATGGTTTCCTGTGGGTTTGGGATCCCGGTATTAATCCCTGTCTCCTTATCAAAATGCAGCTGTCCTAAATAACTCCATTTTCTGGAATCATATATTCTGAGTTTTTATATTTCAGTGTTGCTCTCGTGGTCTGGATTTTTTGTATGAGACTAAGTCAATCTTGTAATACAGAGGTTATTAGTTCGATTCCCAGGTGTGGCAAGGCTGTTGTCTCCTCAAGCAAGGTGCTTAAGCTGCATTGCTTCAGTAGAATACCCAGCTGTATGAATGGAAGATCTTTAGGCTGTGTCAGTCACTCTCGATAAGTGTGTCTTCTACAGAAAATAATCAAAAAGAATGATGTCCGTCCTGCTGTCAGTCATTTGAACAGTCATTTTTGGATGTTGCACCCTTCCCCCGTGTGTCCTACCCATCCCTCGGTCCGTTCAGCACTGGGATTCCTTGGTTCTTTTAGAGTGGTTAGGGAAAGCCCCCCCCAGATTGTCAGGATCCGCCGGCCTCCCTCAGCGGAGTCCCCTCGGATCGACGCAGGGGTGGCCGGCACGCCATCCTGCACGGCACAGTGAGTGACGCTGTCTCTCCCTTGGCAGGATGGGACCACATTCAGACCATAGATTCCTTGCTGCGAAAGGGAGGCTACAAAGCCCCCATCACAAACGACTTCAGGAAGACCATCAAGTTGACCAGGTAAGAGCGCACACCTCTTTCCACAGACAGGAGTCAGCATCTCTGATCAGACTAACCCCAGTAAATGCAAGGTAATACACAGTGTCGAAGGCTACTTCAGACTGTTGCGATCTTCTTGTAGTGTTGCATATTACTAAGAAGTAACACGGGAGGTAAGGTCACTTGGAGTTCTGAATGACTTCCTAAAAAGACTTCCCAAAAGGCTCCAGCCTCACCTTACCCCTCCATGTCTCATTGCATTGTGAGAGTCTAGAATTCCTAGTTCTTGAGGTAAAACCAAATGAATTTAATGCTCATTTTGACTCCTGCAAGCCAAGTGAGAGGCCAGCCATCCATCCACATGCCTTAGGCTGTGTTCAGAAGCTATTTTTCAGATTTTTTGGTTATCTCTCTAAATACGTCACCCTCCACGATTAGCCCGGTCTCCCTCTCTCTGAGCCGGTGGCGCAGCAGGCTGGACCAGGTCCAGTAGCTGGGTGAGAGCCAGTCACTGTTGGTAATTAATGGCGGGGCACTCTGCCACCACCGTACGGCTTTCTTGGCGAGGACGGGTCGACCGAGGACACGGTCTGGCAGACATGTCGCCAGCACCAGGCTGGCAGGCCTGTTTAATGGAATGGATCAATAATGAGTGGGACTCCTTGTCACTGCCATTTAGGTCATGTGCACTGATCATTCACGTACACCAACATCTGCTTTTCCTGAAACATTTCGAATTTTCTGCACCTTTTCCCCTCTGACTGACAGAAATGTTTTGTTTGGTTTATCTTTTATTTCTTTTTAGGATAGGGGGACACATGAGTGGCAGTAATGTGGGATTTTTGCAGTGGGTATTTAATGACTGGTACTGGTGAATGATTATATCAGGTGGTTGCAGACTTGGTTTACAAGAAAGCTGGGCGGTCGTTTACCAGATTTGTTTAGTTTCTATGTGGACATTGCCATCCTGCGCACAGAAAACGCTTATCACAGGAACCATACTGCCAGTTCACGACATTCTCAGCAGATAAATGACAAAGCTGCATGAATTTGAAGTCGATATCAAAAGGCCAATGCGCAGATTGCAAGCTGTACTGTGACATTTCAGTAGAATCCTGTGGTATCTCAAACTCAAAGGTGATTTATTGGCAGGACAGAAGATGGCTGTGTTGCCAAAGTAACAACACGAACAATACAGAAAATGGTCAAATATAACCATTTGAATTAAAAGCAAACATACATACAAGCCAAGTTGACAAACAACAATCAACCCTAAACAGTACATCCAACAGTAAACTGTTAATTTGTCAATTATTACTTAATCAATCATGATAAATATATACATTTCAATTTACTATTGGTGCTGCAGGACAGAGGGCTCACCATCCCTTGCTCTCTCTCTCTCTCTCTCTCTCTCTCTCTCTCTCTCTCTCTCTCTCTCTCTCTCTCTCTCTCTCTCTCTCGCTGTCCTGTGCAGGTATCGTAGTGAGAAGATGACGATGAGCTACGCAGATTACATCGCACACCGCCAGCATCACCACTACCAGAACGGCATCGGGCACCCTCTCCCACCCTACAACCATTATTCCTGACACCGAGCCACTGGAGCAGTCCCTGGACCTCTCCACTGAACTCTTCCCAGGGGACCCGGGCCCTTCCTGGTCTAGCTATCTTTACTACTGTACCATTTTATGATGATTGTTTCCGTTGCTGTGCTAACGTCCCTCCAGGATGGCGCGGCAACGGGCAGCAACAACGGTAATCCTCTGACTGCGAAATATTTTCTTTTTTTTTTTTTTAATCGTCTTTCTCTTGTTCCTGAGATTTTGCAGCATAGACGATCCAGATTTTCCCCCATTTATTTTTTAATAAAAAACCTAGATCTTTTTCATTTGTAGTTTTTTTTATTTTAAATTGTTTTCATCCCTTTCAAAAATCTTAATCAGGTTTATCGTGTCTGTGGATGGAAGACAGTCAGATGTGTGATGGCTAAGTCTCGCGTAGTTGTTGCCTTTGCGTATGCTAAACTTCAGTGCTTTTGTTATGGAGAGGTAGTTCATCTTTTTTCCTAGAGCAAACGGCCTAATCTTGTTGTGCTTGCAGGTTGAGAGGTTAGATACATTTCTTTTTCTCTCTAGGGCAATGGTTACTCATTGTAGACTGTGTTGTGAGTAGGTCAGTGAGATGTGATGGGGTCACATGTAAGACTTCGGTGCCGTTTACTGTCTTGGCTTTTTGATACCTGACAGTCAGGCATTTGCTTTTCTGTGTGTTAGCTTAAGCAGCTAACCCGCCAGTGAATGGCATGCCTGACAGACATTGCCTTTGATCGTTCCCAAGTTGGGTCTCACCCTAGCAGTTCCAATTTTGAGAAAATCTTCAAGCTCTCAACTGAAACATGTTTTTTTTTTTTTTTTTTTTCTTTTTTCAGATATTGTTTATCATGGTTATATGAACCCTCTGAGTGGAATGCCACTTAATGCATTCCTGGGTTGTACGAGTTTAGGAGGGTGAGGACAGTCTGTCACCAGGTGATGATTCGCCATGTCCTCTCCTTAATCCTCTGTTCAGTCAGGAGAACAGGGACCTGCTTATATACACTTAAGCCATATTTTCTCCTAATGCATGCTTTATCGTCAGTGAACCGGCAGTTTATTCAGGGCGTACCTGTTTACCGGGAGCAGGCAGAAGGCTCTGCCGGACTCCCTGTCATTTTGCCTTGTGGTCCATGTTTTGTTTTGGGTGGGTGGGCTTGTTGTTTTTATGTGGTAGGAGACTGGACAGTGGGGGAAAAACACCGAACAGGTGTTGGCTCAGTATCTCTGTCAGAGTGAGTTAGGTTTGCAGCTTTTTGGGGGCCTTCCTGGCATCCTCTCCAAACTAAGTTTACATGGCCTCACTTCCTTTTCCGGTTACATAACTCGTCATGGCGTTTGGCTCGTGCGGCTGCACAGGTCTGAGGCGTTGTCGTGCGGTTCGTGGAAAGGTGAACACGGAAACGGCAGGAGGTAGTTAGTGTGTACACTGTTGTCTCCGGAAGGGTCGTGAGGTCACAGAGCAGATGAGGTCACCGGGTTTACGAAGGGTTTATAAGCTATCCTGAATAGACCTCAATTCGACATCCCAAGAGCATCAAAGATTTTTGTTCTTATTTTGTGCCTTGGCAGGATTCTGTTTATAATGATAAACATCACTAAACATTTTCACAAAACTCCAACTGCCTGATGGGAAATGTAGCCCTTGATAAACAGCAAAATTTATCAAGCCCAAACACACCATTGTGTTCCATTGTCCTGTACTGAACTTGCAGCAGATTGGTGCACGAAACCTGTGTTACCAACAAAATATTCTGTTTTAGAATTTTCAGCTTTGTTTAATTGATCTGTTTGGTAACTGGTGATTGACAGTTGTTTAAGTAGTTGCTCAAGAAAAGTGCGGCATTAAAACAAAGCCCAATTTATTTTCTAAACACATTTTTTTTTTCAAATTATTAGTGAGTAAAACCTGGTTGTTGTATGTCAGTACATAAAAATAGCTAGGAAAAAGTTAAGAAGAACCCTGCCAAGCCTGTTTGTTGATTGAAATTGGAACACTTCTGTTAGTTTTCTTTTTTCCATAGTGTAAATAAATCCTGAAATCAAACCTGCTTTCAGTATTTGTGTCATTTGGATACTATGTTAGATAGTATCAAAATGACATTTCCTTTCTCAAGGAGCTGAATGGCCCTTCAGGTGTTCCTGGTCCCACATTTTTATTGCATCTACAGATTGACCCTTGTGGACCCAGATTTGAGAAAACACGTATATAATGATAATAGAATCTGGGAGGGCGTCTTTATACGATGGCTTATACACCACCCGGTCTATGCGATGAGTGACTTTCTTTTGTTAAGGGCTTTTGTTATTCCATCCACAGCAACCCTACAACTCCAAAAAAATATGAGAATGGTTTCAGTTGTGTTGCCTTAATGATTTAATCAACAGGACCAGGAAATGGATGCCAGGGCCACGCCCGTTTGATCCGCTGACATGGAGGGAAGCTCCTTTTACTCAGTAGACAGACAAAGCCTCCGGCAAAGCAGGTTAATGCTGAAGCAACCTCATATAACCTCTCGCTCTTGCAAACCGTCAGACAGTGCTTCCTCAGGGCTGTGACATGGTCACAGACGGGTGGCGTTCGCTCATTCATTCATTACCCAGCATGCATCGCTGACAGCCCAGTGCACATATGTCCTGAGAGCATGCAGGTTTGATACCCCTGTGGATCGACACTCTCCTCTTTAGCTCTCTTTAATCAGGACCTGCACAGCACTGCTGCTGTGGACGTTCTCAAACTTGATTTGCCCTCAGTTTTCTGCACAGTTAGGGCCCGTTAGGGCCAATCACTTCCAGTTACAGCCAGCTACATGAGTAATAATGAGGCTTCGCACTCCAACAGAAGCACTGTCAAGTGCCTCTACAGCAATAGGTGAAGCGCCGAGAGTCAGTTTCTGTGTGAATCCTCACAGCAACTCGCAGCTCTACTCAGTCCTATCTGCATTCTTTTTTTTTTTTTTTTTTTTGTGACGGGTTCATCCTAGAACTCACTGGCAACATTTCCTGGTCCCGTTTTCAAAACAGAGCACAAACTGAGTATTTTCCTGCTGCAAAACCAAGTCTCTCAGATTATCGCATATATGTGTAACAGTGTGTCCATTGTGCGTGCACACGCACAGTTGTGCCATGTGCGTGCGTATGCATATGAGAAAAACGTAAAAACCGTTTTTTTCCTCAGCATGCTTGTTCTGATAGAGATTATAGAAATACGACGTTTAAACAAAAAAAAAAATGGTGCTAATGGACCTCGTGTTTGTGAGGTCACATGACTGGTCATGCGGACTCATTGATCATATGAACATTATTCTTGATATATGCAGATCCGTTTTACAGGGGTTTCTCACCAGTGCAACAACCAAGTTGAAACCCTGCAGGTTTGAAAGGACAGGGGCAGCGAAGCCCTCTCACCCTCTTACCCGCACCCATGGCTTGGGGGATGGCAGCGTAGTTTTTGAGCGGTCTGCCGTACAGGAGGTGGTGGTATTGAAAGTGCAGTCATTCCTGGCCTGGACGCAACAGGTACTGGCCTTTTTCCATTAAGGCGGACATAGGGATCGATTTCTCCCCCGTAACGAAACAGTGGTGTGGTGGGCATTTGGTTGCTTGGTGTTTTCTCAGCATTTCATGACCAAAAAAACAAGAGAACTTGCTTGCTGACTGTTATAGCAATCAGCCTCTTATAGCTCAGCACAGCTCATCCATGTATGTAGCATAGCCTACAATGAATCAGCTGAGCGTCTCCCTGGCGTCTGGCATAGGCCAGTATTGGCTCTTAACGGCCAGACCGCCATGTCTTTGACTTGCCTGTTTACAAAGGACTGCATTGTCACCACAGTGCAGGCGGGTTGCTGTTTCTCACCGTTTACGTGACCAGTCTCAGGCTCGGATGGGTGGAAGAGCTGCAGTGATCCACAGCAAAAACCTGAGACTCCACCACACAGCCATTCTGTGGACCTCTTAGAAGTACTCTTCTCCACAACCAAGGGGAGTGGCCATTGTACCAGGATCAGCTTATTCAAACCAAACCACAACCCTTAGGGTTTAAAAAATTCAATTACCTAGGACTAATGCCTTGGGGGAACGTTTTTTCTGATGTTCACACTACACATACCCCCAGAGTGGGACAAAGGAGTATCGCAAGCGTGAAGCCACTTCCTCTGCGTTTCCCTGCAGTGTTCCAGATCCATCTCCTCAGGATTCAATGTGGCTCTCCCAAATGCATCATGTTTATTTTCCATTGTCCGTCCTGTCCGTGGGCATTTGAGGCGATTACTGTTTAAGGTCCGTTTTGCTGTCTGTAAATGTCAAAGGTGGCCCTGGCAGCTCAGCTCCATCTCTTACACAGCATAGTCCATTTGCTGCCTTAGGCCCTGTTCCTATGAATGCCCACGAACCAGGAAAGGACATTTTCACAAGCTGCTACTATGTGGTAAAATCAGAGAAGTCTTCATAAGGAACAAAACAGTATTTAAGAAGGAACTGGCCAGTCCAAACTCAATTTAAGATGAGCTGTGGAGATGTTACATGAAAGAAGCTGATGTGGCAGCTCTGCGTGTACTCACTTTCGATTGAAGGCACTAACACGTGGGTTTGGTTCACTCATTTCCACTGCAAAGTGAACTCCGCACCTTTTCTGGCCCATTCAGTCCAAACAGTAACTGAAAGTTTGTGCTGCAATAGCTATGGTGTAATCCACCTCTGAGAGATCTCTGTGAACCCTGACTGAACTCTGTCTTTTGTTCTCTGGTCCCATCGTGTTGGGAATGCTGTGAAATGCTTCACCAGACGCTCTCTGACTGATGCAATGTGTATCAGGTGTAAGACAGTGCAAGATGGATTTTTGTTTGGTTCTGATCCAGTCACACAAGTGGCGTAGTTCCCTGTTTCCTCCTGTCCAGTAAGTGTGGAATGGGTAGGGTGATTTCTTTTTGTTTGTCTGTTAGAAGGAACCAAAGATGCCTCAAGCCTTGCCCAAATGCTGCTCATCATGGCTGCTTCCCTCTGTCCTTCCAAACACATCTTTGCAGGAGAAACCTCAAATTTCCTGTCTTTTGTTTCCTTTTAAGCTTTTTTTGTACGATTTCTAACATGTTGTATGTCCTTTCTCAAAACCTCTGTTGAATAAATTTTCATTGTTGTGGTTGGAGAAACCTTAAGTGGTGTTGAATCAGACTGGTTACACACATTTGGTTGTTGTCTGTGTTTATGTTTTTCATTGTTAATGTTCTACAGAAAACCCCATAGCGTGCCTCTTAGATTTATGGGTTTCTTAATGTTCTTTCCTCAAGACCAGCAGTGATACTTTATACAAGGTGTGTTTGTCCTCATGTTTAATGTCCTTTCCGAAGTAAATGACTTTTCTTCACTCTGGACCCAGTAGCTGCACTGGTGTACAATCGCACTGATAGTTATACAGAATAAGAAATGAAAATACAATAACTTGTGTTTAAAACTTTTTTGTAAAAAATATATATATAATTTTGAAAAGGAAAAAAAAACCGCAAAATATATCGTTTTGTATATCAAAGTTGATTCTTTTAAAAAGAAGAATATTTTGGATCTAGTTTCTAAATTATTTGAGTGTTTTTTCTATGTTCTATAACTGAAACGGTGACTTTGAATGTGTCGCCGGCGGACTGATGGGTCACGTTTCGGTGACGTGGCGGGGTCGGGGCTGCCTGGCGTAGCCCCCCGCACGCCCGCCCTTCTTTTTATTTTTCTGTTGATTACCTGGAAAATGTTGATAGCGACAAGAGCGCACCTGGAACGAAACCTCCGTTGTAGAACTAGATCCTTTTTCCTTCCCAATTTAGTTGCTGTTAGTGTGATGGAACTTAAAATGGGCATTTTCATACAGCAGTATGGCTCTGAGTAAAAAAAGAAAAATGGGGGAGTCCTCTGTTGTCATCAGTGGGAATGTGAGCTATGGCAGTGGCAATGATATTGTAGTTTTGAACACTATTGTTATTACCTTTAAAATCATTTATCCAATAAATTCAAAGTGAAGAGAACAATTGTGGTGTTGCGCTTTTTTGGGGTCATTTTAACATCACGTTTTTTGATTTAGCCTTTCATACAAGCCTTTTCTGCACACATCACTGACGATGCAGCTGTTCAAGTTCAAGCAAGACACACACACATTCAAGCTAATAAAGAAAAACCATTTGATATTGCTGATCATTATCGTACACGAGGGATCAGGAACATGTGTCATGGCCCAGTTTAGGTTTTTTGGTGGCCTGTCTGAAAATGTGAGCAAGGATACACCTTGGTTAACAAAGCTTGTTATGAGAAAGTTATGTTGTCAGTGCAGACCATATTAAATCCAGCAGAAAAGACTTATGTGCAGCATGCTAGAGAAAGCATCAGTTATGGTTAAGGCAGTTGGAGCTACTCTGCTTGATCCAAGTGAAATGTGTCAATCCATTAATATTATTAAAGACATTTACATTTGGCAAACAAAAGTGCATTTCATGGTGAAGGTATGTTTGATATTTTTTCGACACTTTGGTAATGTGTGCCATGCTATCCGTGTCTCTGGTAATGAAACTTCTGATGACCCCCTGGAATGCGCCTGCTTTGTTAACCAAAGCACACCTGTCGTTTTGAGATGGGAGTCGACTACCTACTGCTGTATAGTACCAAGATCTTACCAGTCACCCAGTGTATGAATGTGTTTACAGCAAGGGAAATTCAATAATTCAACCTCAATTTTTTAAATGCACGTTTCCTCTTCCCTTTACTATAGTGGGAATCAACACTTTTTTTAAATAAGTGAAGAAGAAACTACTTAAATTGTCTTCATTTCCACCAGTAAATCAACTTTTATTCAGTACATCATCCTATATAATCAGGTCAGTGGTACCAAACAGTACCAGCTACGGTAATCACAGAATAATACAAACCCCAGAATGCAACTCTAATCTGAAGAAAGAGCAGAGGCTTAAATAACCTCTCTGCCTGCTGGGAACTGGAGGCAGTAAGCATCAATGTTTCAGGTATCTGTTTCCAATGAGATCAGAAATAACATGCAGGCAAATATATAAATGGATTACCTGGTCCAACCTAAATGTATTTTGAGGCCTTATACTGAATAATAAAGACCTAAACTTGGAGTGAGTCAGAACGCAAGTTCAGAGGGATTCTGTTTTCGACGCAAAATGTTTCTGGAAACTCCAAAGTAAAATAAGGGTTCCTCAGGAATTAAAACTTACAGGTAGGTTATGTTTTCCAATGTGGGCTACAAATTGAATTTTTCACAAATACAGCTAGATAAATATGTGATTAAATCAAACATGTGACAATAATACTGTGTAAAAATTTATATTAAAACAAGTCCACAAACAATGGGGAAAAACACCACTTTTAATTGTCATGACAGCACAGTACAGATTCACCCACTAAGAGTACAAAAAGTTGCAATTTCTCTGCAATTCTGCAAACAAAATGGCTTTCCCTTGTAACCAGGAGACTGGTGCAGTCCCGTCTGTGCGGAGACTGCTGGAGTCAAGTCTGCATGGATGCAACTAACTGCCCAAGGCCATTTCCCGGGGCCACTGAGGTCAGAGGTCACCAGAGTACCTGATAGCAGCCCAGTTGGGTGTACCAGCTCCAGAAAGAAAATCCATCACCTCATCAACTGCCTAAAAAGTCCTTTACAGTACATTTAAAAAGATAAAAGCAACGTCACTTCATGGCATAACGTGTAACAGACATTTCAACTGAAGAAGAAAAAAAAAAAAGAGCTAACACATTCCATTTGGGCAACAACATACATGTAATGGCTCTAACGACAAACAGCTCAATCGCAGCTGGCCCCATTCACTGTCGCACAGAATCGTCTACACAAGGCTTCCTGAGAGAAGGAAAATGGAGTCATTGTCCTCGGGTTCTTCAGAAGCATATTCAGAAGAGTATCCCAAAAATAAGCAGCTCGTGGAGAATGTCATCGCCTCCCCCCGCCACCCTTTTCGGTCCCAGCGTCTCCCAGCGGATCGGCACACAGGTCCGGCTGACCCTGAAATGAACTTTTAAGACTTAGATAAAAGCTGAAGCTCTGGGTCAGCTGGGCTGGGCGTGAGGAGTGGAGCCGCTGTGATGCCGGGTGCAGCGGGGGCGGGGCGTGCTCAGTCTATCTTCTTGCTGCGGAGTCTGCTCAGCAGGTGCGCGCAGTTGGGGCCGGGGCAGTGGAAGAGCGCCGTCAGCGCCTTGCCGTGCGCCAGCGTCAGCAGGGTCTGGTGGCCGGTGGCCCACAGCCGGTACCAGGGCCCGTAGAAGGGGTCCGACACGGCCGGGCACAGCATGTTGTTGAGGTTCACCTCTGTCACCTGACGGGGGAGAGACAGGGGGGATATCACAAATCCTGCAGATGGTCCATAGAGATGATTCAAAATTCTTAACGCATTTAAAAGTGGGTTTTTTTCCATTGTAAAAATAACATCTGTGGGGAGAGAGAGGGAGTCTTCAGATGAAATGGGCAAGTCCAACGCGGGAAGGATCTAAAGGAGACCCGTGGGATTGACATGATTGCCTGTCACTCCCATTGGTCAACGGGGCAAATGGGTGACCAGTGCCATTAGTGGAGGACAAAATTTATCAGAAACAACTGAAATGGCTGCATAAATGAAAACACACAGGCAGGCGTGTTGTTTCATCATAAATGCCTCCAACAGATAAACCAAGGAACACAATTTGGCTAAGTAGTGGAAGGGGCAGGGATAATGAGTATGGCGTGCTCTACAAATGCAATAATGCAGTTGTAGTGTTGCGTTGTTCTAAAACATGCCCTCAGTGAACAGAAGCCTGTGATTTCTGCCTTACCAGTCCAAGGCTCTGCAGGAAGGTGAAGTGATAGAGGAACAGGATCCCAGTGGAGAGCACGGCCCACCACATATCCCCCAGAGGCTCCGGCTTATATATCCCTGCAACAGAAACCACAGAACCTCTACCTTAGTTAACTCAACATCCAGAGTTCTGTGATGTTACATATAGGTAGCATAGAGGGTCAACAGAAAGATTTATATACTTGATTGCTGCAGTGGTAATATGAAGCACACAACACAGAGACTGGATGAGTAATCTGTATCCACAGAAACACAGGTGGGGAAACCCTACATATACCTGTCCTGCTCAAAATACCTGTATTTCTCTTATTCTGCACTGTGGATATGATCTCACCAAATGTAAGGGTCACAGGGCATTTTTGAACTGCAATGGTCCAGGTTCTCCATTGGGTGGCAGTCTTGCACCATATGCACTTTCACTGTAATGAGATGCGCAGGTCTCTCCCATCTCTGGCAGATCACGTCTCATGCTGTGTGTCTCATTTTTGCCAGACCCTGCCACGCCTACTCATTCCCCACCTCAGTGTGCATCTGTGAGTATCTCTTACAGCCACCTGACCAGGAAGGAATATCCAAGTAAAACAACTTACCTGGATACAATTCCAATAGAACTTGGATTAATGTACAAATGTTTAGCACAGAGAAGCTAACCGTAAAACAGACCCATTAAAAGAATCATTATAAAGTGCATTCCCCTGCCAGACACCTACCGCCTTTTCTGAAGAGGTAGATAGGCACCAGGTACAGCATGCAGTGCTGGATGTAGTACACCTCCTTTTCGAAGGGGAGCTGTAAGGAGACATAACAATGGTGATTATCCAGCCAGAACATGAGAGTGCTTAATACAGCTGTCTATGGAGGACCATTGTGGGGGAATCTACAGCAAAATGTGAATGTGCTTTTATCAGCTTTCACAACATTCTACTGAACAAGACATGCAACTGGGGGGTGGACAGTCATCCTTTTCTGTCTCACTTCACCCCCAGTTCAAACATTTAAACCTGAGGCTCTTTAATCAATTATGAACATTACTTTCACTGAATAACTGGTCAACATTTCTTAAATTATTTTGCCATCATTATGTGCTGGGGGCATTTTTTTCCTATTCTTAAACAACATTATGGATTCAGTGGGTGCTAAAAATGATGGAATATTACCTGTATGAAACAGAAAAAAACATAAGGCTAGATAAAATTTCTTGAAATGGCTCATATTTAAGAACAACGTGTCCTGTAGTTAGCTTGAATAGAAGTCTCATTTTTGGAACAGGTACTGGTGCCCTGTTTCTGTGTTTACTAATGGCTACTAGGGACCATCACAACAGATTGTGGTATGTTCAAAGAAGAAATGTGCAGCTGCCAAAAAGAGTGTTAACCTTCCCAGGTATGTCTTGGTTTAACAGTCAGAGGTAAAGAAGTAAAAAAGTCAATATTGTGGTCCAGCCAGTAAAATGGAAGCTGTTGGCCCTGTGTAGTCCCTTTGTAGTTGCAATGCAGTAAAAATAGTCAAGTGGATATGAGTGTATGAAGGCAAGGGCTGACTAACGACTTCAAAAAAAGCTCTCTGACTCAATGTCTTGCACTTTCCCCTAGAATCGCTGCTGACGTTATGACTAGAAAACTGTCTCCTTTCATCAGTTCCTTTTTTAACTAATTCTTTGAACACAAAGTAGTCTTTTTTAGTACTAGGGATAGATGAAGTACTTCACAACATGTATTATTCCATGAGGAATGCTGGGCCCAAGAAGTCATTGATCCAATGGCAGCTCTAAAGAGGTCAAGGTAGCATATCCAACACATAAAGATAAAAAAGAAAGATTACTTACATTACACTTATTTTGAGGCACACATTTGCTTCGAAGTACACAAACGCTCTAACATGTTTTGGCTATCCAGTCTTCATTTCACTCTGATACCTTTTTCTCTTTGAGATACCTTTGGACCAGTCCTTTCTTTATTGTCCACCAATCATATATACTGGCAATGTAAGACAGTCAAAGAATCTACAGTAGAGACAGTGGGCTGTAATTAGACAAATTTGCACAAATGTTGACAAAGGCTGTAGTGCTCATTCTCAGCATCCCTGTTCCCATTTTCTTTTTAATCTGTCCATCTTTTATCCATGCTGCATGATAGCAAGTTTGATCAAGATCTGATTTCAGAGGTCATTGGATCTAGCTACCTCCAATCTGCAATCCTGACGACTGACTCCTTTAAGGAACTGAACAAAAATGACAACAAGATATGCTGACTTCAGAGACAACTTGCATGTTTATGCACCACGAAGTTGTAATACAGCAGGGAGACCATCCTCACACTCAGCTTCATGTCACACCAAGAAATGTATTGTGTCCCATTTTGTAACGAAGATGATAAACATTTCGCTCAAATGACAAGGCCTTAATCCACAGTTAAAACTCGCCTGTGCCAAAAATTACTCACCTCGGGCAAGTGGGCGAGTGTGGTTTCCCTGCCTCAAATAACTCTGAGAGAGACAATGCAGTTGTACAACGGGAGGGAGGGGTCAGAGAGGGTTACGCCACAACAATTCAATCATCTCTGACAAAGAGCAAGCGTAATCCAGTTAGGAAAAGGAAAAAAAAACACCCTTGCTCCGAGCCTGTCATTTTCAATAACTCACAGTGCTACTGACAAGTAAAAGGTCTTTCTTCTGTTCTCTAAGCTGGGAGTCCATGGTGGCGGCAACGAAATTCAGAGGCAATTCACTGTCAAACATCCTGTGGCCTTAGGGGGGCCAATGGCCTGTATTCTCTAGCAAGGACAGGACACCCTAAACCAGTCTTTCTACTGAAATAATCCTGGTATTTTCTGAATCCTTTGTGAAGCTTTCATACTTTCATATTTATTTATAAATGTGTGCATAAAATTAAATTATAAATGTTGTGCATTATGCACTTAATGACATAATCATATCAATACAACACAAATTCCAATTCCTATATTTTTTTTTCCCCTCTCTTTGCATTTTCTCTCCTCTATATTTACACAACTCAACTCAAACTGGCTGCAGCAGGCCTCAATGGCTGGATAGCCCCCCTGCCCTGCCTCTGCGCATTCCCCACAGTTTACCTCAGCTTAGTTTGGCAGATATCAGTTGCTGGCAAGTTGGCTAAACATCCAGTATAAGCTTGCTGACATGGATCACGTTGAGGTGCGTCTTCGAGAATAAGAGTATCTACACCACTGGTACTCCCTTATGTTACGCCCAATAACGTTAATACGCAGGTTGTCATTTTATAACATACCTCAAAATGTCCCCCTAACTCATTTTAGGCAAAAAAGCCCCCATGAAAAAATTAATTAATAGTTAACCTACCCTGGCGCAGACATGAGGGTGCCGCTGCACTAACACTTGTTTCATTGGAAACATTGGAGAGGAAGCCTCCCGTTAAAAGAATTCAAATGGTGTCACAGCAAGAGTTTCCCATGAAAAAAAATTATACATTGAAAATATATTTTAGAGAATATATATTTTAGCTCAGCCAATGTAGTTAAAATGCGCAAATTATTACCATTTTGGTATATTGCAGTATATTTCTAATTTGTATTTATGTATTTAAGCCCAAGAATATGTTAGAAACATAATTATAATATGACAATATATTTCATTTGGGTTAGCAATAACTACCACATCTGCAATGTGCATTACACTGCTGATTTAGGGGTTCAGGCACTTCATATTCACATACTGTCACACTCACTTCTAAGCTGCTCTGAATACAAGCGTCTGCGAAATAGCCACATGGAAATGTAATGCAGATAACCTCTGGACACGCAGCAAGCACCGCTATGGCACCATCGACAAATGTGGACTCATTGCTCATTTGAGAACCATGCGCTGCCTGTAAATCACTGACCAGAGTTTTCCATGTCGCTGTCATTTACTGCGTTATCCATGTGTTCCTACAAAAATTAGCCACTATGCATCTGCCCGTGATCACTCTATTTAAATAAATGTCATCAAAAAGGATTCTGATGTTCAAACGGTTGGCATTCAAGGGAGAGTTAAACGATGACAAACAGTCTGCTTATCAAAAAACAGCACAGAACGCAACAGGGGAGTATCCTAGCACAAACACACTACCCTCCAGTTCAAAACACATCCACATAATGCTCCTTAGCCTCTCATTCATATAAATCATTACAGCCAATTTTCTTTGTTGAAGAATTAAGCTTAGTTCTGCTGCTGGTTGTGCATATACCACCATGCATTGTGCTTAACAAAACGCCAAGCTGAACCAATAATTACAATAAACTGTGGCCTCTGAAAACCTGTCCCTTTCTCTTCGGGGGGTAGGAGGGGAGGGGAGGGGAATGGACTCACCAGCCTGGTGTTGACCACAGGAAACAGGAGAGCCAGCAGGGCGCCATTCAGCATGTGAACCTGGAGCCTGGAGGGAGGGGACACACAGACGGCAGGTTACACTATCATCTCAGAATGAAGCTCTGTCCCTGTTACTGTCTCTGTAGAAAATCTCACCTCGACATTTGCCTTCCAAATCTGCCTTCACTTAGACAACACAGTACCCGGGAGTCACTCTGACAGGGATTTATTCTTTTTTTTTTTTTTTTTTAATAATTGTGTTGGAAGTGTACACACAAGATACAAGTGGTGTGCCTTCTCACACATACCATTAGCGAACAGTAAATACACACAACAAAGACAGATATTGGGAATTAAGTCAGTTAAGAGAAGAAAAGACTGACTGGAATTTGTGGAGAACGATATTGAGCAGAAAACCAAAATATAAACAAAGCACTACAACAGTGCAAGAAAAACATGAAGCGATACAGATAGGAATACAAGGCAAGCAATTAAGTAACAAATAGAGTCTTTAGTGATATATATTTTGAAATAATATGGTAAGTAAAAAACTGATTTAAAAAAAATGAGGCAGGGAAGGAAGGAAAGAAAGGTTGGAACATAGGTGGGGTAAGGGAGAAAAGAAAAAATAATAAAAAGGGATAAGGGAGAATGTTAATATTAGGATGCTGAGATATTTATAAATAAAAGCATCGGGTTCCACATCTTATCAAATTTGGAAATTTGTTGTATTGTAGACATTGTGATTTTTTCCACATGAAGATGATCAATAATCACTTGGTGATAGTGATTCATGGAAGTGTTTCCCTTCTTTTTTCAGTTTTGGAGGATGCATTTCTTTGCCAAAGTCAAATAAATCAAGAGGAGTTTGTTTCGGTGGGGTGGTAGGTCAAGGTGTGTGAAGTGGGTGGCCTTGGTCTGACAGGGATTTCAAATTCTCATTTTCAAGAAATGAATACTTTACTCTTTCTGAACATGTTTGCTGAAGTGATGGGATTTTTTATTTTCTTTTCAAATGAATTTTCTTTTCAAGAATGAGCATCAGCAGTCCCTGGAGCCTCATTACGTTCTCTGAACCAATCCCTGCATAGCTGTTAGCTCTCAGTGCTCTCTGAGCCAATCACTGCATTGCTGTTACCTCTCAGCGCTCTCTCTGTAGTACTACATTCAGTGGGGTACTCTGTAAGGTGCATGTCTTCTCTGTGTCATTTCATTTACTGGTCTTACACAGGATTATGAGGTAAAAACATGATCCTGTCAATTGTGTAAATGGTGAGAAATGCACAGCCATCTAGGTGGCTGTCAATCACTGCCCCGGGGATACGTAATAAGACTGAGCCATGGGATACTGTAGGAGGCGTGAGTTTTACCTATCCCGCAGGAACTTGCTTGATTTGAGCAGGTTTGCCACGTTTCCAGTGCGCATTGCTGTGCATTCCACAGGTAGGAGAGCTCACCACTATCCACTACCACGCTCCAGCTGACCTACATTTTGGCTTCCCTGAAAGAGCTTTAGATATAATCCATTTACTGCTCCCATAAAGCAGTTAGGCTCCAAATCCAGAACACCACCAGTCGGCCTGAACGGACGCTCTCGCAGTGAACACGTCACGGAGGAAACTGGCCTCAGACCTGGACAACTCACTGCTTCTGGTTACTGTTATACTTTAACTTGTTTATACTTTATACTCTAACTGTATACTCTGTACTGTAACCATTTATACTTTACACTTTATCCATGAAGTTACTGTTATAGCTCATAACCTTTCTGCATCAATTTCCCACAATCCAATGCTGAAGAAAAGCAGCAAATATGAATGTCCTTGACATGCAAAGCAGTGAATACAGGTTACTTTCAGCTGGAACCTCATCATATGGACTGAAAAATCACATGACATTTCCATGTTGTCATTCAGCAGAAGCTCTTATCCAGAGTGGCTTACAAAGTAAGAGTACTGTGTGCGTTTAATCAGAAATGTTTACTTTTTAATAGATTGTGTTCTCTGGCACAGGACGAAATTGCTAGCACCAGACCTCTCTCCCCACCCAGGGGATAAAACATTGGTCTATTTTTCTGTACAAAGCTATTATTGGGTTACTCCCTTTATATCTTTGTTCTTTTCTAAATAGATTAAGTCATAATTATGGTCTGTGCTCACAGGCGTTATCTTTTACTGTTTCTAGGGTAAAAACAGAGATGGGGAAGTGGTTTTTACACATAATGCACCTTAGTCATGGAACATTTTCTGATACTTAGATTGGAAGAAACTGTATCATTGCCAGAATGTAAAATCTTACTAGACAAAAATATTTTAGATATCTGTAACTGTTTTTAAGGCATTAACAGGTAACTAATGTTTGTTGTATTATTTTTGTTTTTGTGTGGCTTGAAATGTAATGCATTTAGCCATGTCTCTCTTGAAACAAAGAAGTTCCTAACCTTAAGAGACTTCCTGGTTAAATAAACGTTATTAATGATAATAATAATGTTTCACTTCTCCTTCATTCTGAATGCAAGTTTTTTCAGAACGTTTTCTTCTTCTATTGTTTTCTGAATATTAATAATTCAGAAGTGTGGCATTGGTGATGCGATTTTGGAAGGGCTTAATTATGCTAAAAGCACTTGCACTTGGAAATAGAAGTAAAGAAAGCAGATGGGGGTTATGTGCATTTTTTGTACAACTCCAAGCATGCCAGTAGGTTGTGGTAAAGGCCTACCTTTTTTAGAACAGGCTGACAGCCTTTCAAAAGGTGGCCAAACCTGCTACAAATGCCTCATACCGCAAATGGCCGCTGAACAATTTTCAGCTAAACTGAGCGTCTTATTTGAGAGGGGGAGGTGTTCATACAGCCATGTGAGGGACAGGAGGATGTAGGAAGACAAATTTTGTAAACTGACTGTGGGTGCTGGGTGTGAGACGAGGGGAGTACTCACCGGAAGGCTACCAGTGCCGTTTTGCATGGTGGGCAGGCCAGCAGGAAGATCTGCAGAGATGAGAAAAAGAGGAAGCTCATTTAGACTGTGCTGTGGCAAAGCACTCTGTCACTGAGCTCCCCTCTGTGCTACAGGCACCCAGCCCTCCGCACACACACACAGACAGCCGTGCATTCTCATTTAGACCACAGCTCACCATGCAGGCCAAAATAATCATTCCTATTCATTACATACTGTGTCCTTTTCATGATCTCACTACAATCATTACATTTTTTTACATTACATTTGTTGTCATTTGGCGGACCCTCTTATCCAGAGCAACTTTCGCAGTGCATCTAATAAAGTGTCATGAAAAGTTGCACAAACAGGACACCATCAACCACACATGAACAAGTGTTAGTGCTAAACATAGCGCTGAGATCACAAATGTGTGCCTAGATTTACATGTAAGCGCAAAGCAATATGTACAACGTGGGGACTATCATACCACACACATGCAAGTACACCTCCACATGTTCACTTTGGCCACTTGGACAAGCATACAGGGGAAAAAAAGGTCACCTAAAATCTTATGTTTGTCTGAAATTGTGATGAAAAACACTCTGTCTGATATTCAAAGATAGTATGTATTGTTGTATTGTTTGAATTCATAAAGCTGGGATACACCCTGCAAATAGTAAAGTGTAACCCTCTCGGGAGATGAGTGCGTTTGCAGAGGAGGTGCACTGTTCCTGAAAATAAGAAGGGAGGAGAATCATCTCCCACGCAAACTGCGTGCACACCATGTGTAGAACAGGCAGGCAGCCGTGCTGTCCACTGTCATACTCAAGGTGTATGGGCGGCTCTAAATTTGACACACTTACCGCAAATGCAGTGCGGTTTCCCCTCATGAGAGGTCCAGCAAATGGGAGCAAAACCAATGCACCACATGCACTCTTGGAAGCTTTGGCGTTTGTCATTCTGAGCTAAGTGTCTGCTTGTGGTGTAGAGCTGCAATACTACTCCCCACCTCTAGGGGCTGTGAACCTATTTGTTCTTTTTTTATTTTCTTCCCATTTTGCACGTTCTAAAACCCTATTATAGACTGACTGATTGCATGGACTTAAATGTATTCTCCTTGAAGGAAAAATTGTATTCTGAAGTTATGTGGCAAACTATTCCAGCACTCTGAGTACTCTGCCAGGCCCAGGAAAAGCTAAGCATGGAAGGGGACAGACGTATCAATGGTTGCAATCTAAGACGTACATACAAGTTGAATGCATCTATGAGGCCCACACAACAGAAAGACATCATTTCCAGGGCTAAATCTGAAAGATGTGCTTATCTAAAAGATGAGGGTGGAGGTTGCGTGTATCAGCTAAAACACAAAAAGGAAAGCTGACATAAGAAAGCCAACGCTGCCACAGTGAAATCACTAAATAGCTGTGCCACCTCTCACAAACATACTCTCTGAAGGTCATTCTGAATACCAAAAAAACATTTTGAGTTTTGCCAACAGACACTCAAGTGGCAGGAAGTCTTTCACATAGAAGTGGCAGATTAAACCAGTTTTGGATTACCCTGCAGGAGTGAACTCACTGACTTAAAAGGTTCACTGGAAAGCATAGTTCTTGAGATGGGCTGACATGCTGAGAAGTCAGAGCGTTAGCATCATCATCGGCCTGGTCCTGAGGGAACCCCCTCTCCCAGCATGAAGTGAGCTGGCAGATGGAGATGCCTCCAGAGATGCCTGGAGCAGAATCTGAGCCTTTAATTAGCAAGCTGAAACTGTTCTCTCTCTCTCCATGCAACCTTGCACTGGACAGAGCCACAGACAAAGTGCCATTTTATGTCTGCCTATGACCTCTGAGAGTGTGTGTATGCTACAGGTTAGTTAGCTGGCCTGGATGGCCACTGAATTACGCCTGGGGTCTACTCTGCTGAGAACAATAGAGCCCCAACTTTTAAAAACACGTAGGCGTTTCCCCTTTGCTGGCCGGGTCCCGGATGGCACTGCCCCCTATAGTGATCGCTGCCCTTCCTCTAATAAACGGGCACTTCCTCTAAAAACAATGGGGGGGCGCTGAGCTAGAACATATTTCCTTATTTAATGACCAGTAAGATAGTAAACTGGCCTCTGGGCTTTGGACAGGATATGACCAGAGGGAATTGTGAGAGATATGTTCAGAGAATTTTAAAAAACTGCAAACGGAGAAATACAGAGACCTATTTAACTGCTGATGTTAAACAGCTGGTTTCTCAACTTTTCAGTGTTTAGACATTTCACCCAGTCTGTTACGTTTAAATTCTAAGTCTGTGAACCAACAGAGTATCTCTCATTGTTTTTTACCAAGTGTGGCCTTACATAAGATGCCAGTGTGAATGCATAAACAGAACGTCTGATTTGTACTTTAATGAAAAAGGTTCAATTGGTGTCTGTGTACAAACAAATATATTTCAAAGCTACCTGTAGCTACCCCCACCTCCCCCACCCTTGACGCAAAATCAACAATTTGTACACCATCTATAGGAAGTGGTATTTTAGGGTGGCGTTTTTCAAGTTCCCTACTTCCTTGTGTCTCAGTGAGTATGCAGGTTGCGCTGAATGGATCACTGTACTATGCATATAAACACTCCCAAATGCAAAACATTGGGCAGCAATCCAAAGGGATCTTTTTCCCGTCAATGCTGCCTCTATGGCGAGTGTTTTAGTACACAAATCTATTTGAAACATGACAGAGGGATACAGAAATTTCTTCCACTTAATAAAAATGTATACAATTGTAGCATGCTACACAGTGAAACAACTCTTGAGGGCAAATGTACACCCATACAACATTTCATATTTTATGGGTGTGTAGCAATGTGGTTCAGTTCCTTGGTGGGGCAATGCTGTTGTATCCTTAGTCACAACTTGAACTGACTTGAACTTGAAGCTGGATTGCCTCGGTAAACATGCACCTGCATGAATCGATATCATGTAAAAAAATTTGTAAGCTGAGGAAGTAGCTCTGGACAAGACCGTCTACTAAGCAAATGTAATGCAAGTGTACTGTGTATCGCTTGCATACTGACGATATCTGAGAGCTCTCTCTCAAACACCTAAATATTTTGCCACATGATTTATCTAATCTTGGGCATGAACCAAATGAGCGTGACTTCATCGTCCTGACGCGTTACGCGGTTTGAGCAGGCTGGGAAATCTGCGGGATTTACACGCGCATGGCTGAGCCGCCCGACATGCACGCGAACCCTGCGACAGTAGCATACAGGGTCCTTCGTGCTACAACAAATCATTTTTTACCGTTTGATTACCGTCTCCAATTGCCCCGCATAATTGAACAAGCATATCATTCAAAATCTATTATTTACACACAGAAGGAAAAATAACTCAGTCATTCGCGTTATCGTGTCTGTGTTAACGCAAAGATTGATCATAAACGTATTGTTTTCTCTAACCTGTCATACTAGCCCCTTTCAAAAGCTTTATTCACACACTCTGCTGATTTGACTGGGAGACATATTCAGGCTACAAATTCCCCTTTTGCTTGCCTCTTTAACCTCAGTCTATTGTGTCTGCCGTATAAAAATATCTTATGAGTTCAATAAATAGAAATGTAAAATGCCTCTGCAGGCAATAACCGAAGTCGCCGTTGTTCTGGGATCAGACACTGCAATGCTGAATAAGTATTTCCACAGCAGCACTGTGGTGCAGGGCTTTGGGGGAAGGAACGCATGCAGCTTTTTTGGAATATTGATTGAATGCTTTGGGATTAATTTGACGACTGCACATTAGCGACTGACTGGTATGGTGAAATGGCTTTCACAGTTGCATAAGCACTTCACGTGATTAGACGGCGTACAGGTGATGGGGTGGCTTCACCTGGGGAATGACAACCTGTCATGCTGCAGTGACTCCAGCCACCAACCAGCCAACAGTGGTAATCAGGTTAATCAAGTGAACCCCAAAAACGTAATAAATGATTAACATATTTCTTAACGCAAATCTCTACACGCTGCCACGACACACCATGGGTATCGACGTAACTACAGCTGGCCTGCACTCGCCTAATATAAACACACGCTCCAAACACTGCAGATGGAAAATTACAAAGTACATTTCACTTACCACACAAGACCAATTATACCACACACTTTACTGCAGACGGTTACAGCACACTCTAATTATTGCACATGGTCAAGGTGACACAAGTCTCCATGTATATCACTAACAATCTTTTATCTCTGACTCAACCTTCTGTTGTGATATCCTCAAGCCAATTTTACAAGCACTTCCTGAGATAAACCTTGGTTAACGAAACTTCGGAGAACAAAGCTCCGTCATAAAGGAAGCTATCATTTTTTAAAAATGATTAAAAGGGTTGTATTTGCTGTACTGAAAGTATAAGTGATATGTTTGTTCAAGTTAGCACTGTCAACATTGAAAACCATGTTCCACTGAGTAGCAAAGGTCATGAACTTATTGCAGCATGTCAGTGACAATAACAGGGGCAATTACAGCCCTAGCTGAGTGAGATGTCAATCTTAATGCATTTTAATGGAAATGAAAAGGAACCCAGACAGTTCAAGCACATGCCAAGCTTTCTAGCCAACATCCAGGCACAGTATTTTTGTTTAAATGGATAATTCCATGTCACAGTTAGCATCAGATCACCAGATGTTTCTGTCTTAAAATCTACATAATTCACACTTGCTCCTTTGGAGTGAATTCTGCCTGGAGATCATAAGATCATATTTAATGCTGCTGACTCCACAGAAGAGACCAATTTCAATTTCAGTGGAAGGGGGCTGGCATCTCAGAGTTGAACAGAGAGTAGCAGGCCATATTTTCTCCCTTCTGAGATGAAGGAGCAAGGCTCAAAGGCCTACTGTGCAAGCCTCAGAGAGGGAGTCTGCCAAGCACTGGGCTTACCAGCTACCATCCTTAGAGCATGGGGAAGGGGCCCCTCTCACACCCGAGCCAAAGCTTTACTGCTGTATAGCTAAACCTGCCCAAGGTAACTGAATGCCACTGACACAGAAAAGACTGAACAACCTGGCAGGATTTGTGTCTGTCATCTGGCCAGGACACAAAGAGAAGGAGCTGTGCCTCACCAAAGCTCACCTAAGCTGACAGCTGAGCAAAACCAGAGTTTTGAACTTTAATGTAATATCAGTTCAGTTTCATGATATTCTATACCTTTAATACCATGGCAAAAAAACATATGAACAACATCCCAAATAAGAGAATTTTGCCTTAGTAAATGTTAGGATTGGGGTTGGGAAATCTGATCCTAGAACAGCACTGAAAATTGAGTTCTGTGTATGGTCTCCCTGTGCAGACAAAAAGTGAGGGTCTTTGTTAGTAATTGACTAGCAGGGAAGTAGGCTATTGTGTTTTTAACAATCTTAGAAAGTGGAATCCAATTTATTAAATTCCTCATTTCTGAACACAGTGTGCCCAGGAGCTCCTGCAGCACTGGCATTCCTGTGATTTTTTTTTTTTTTTAAACATGGGGCAGGGATCATTTTTCTTTTCTGCAAATCAACAGTTTATCTTATCTCCACATAACTTTTCAGATGTTGTATCTTTACATCCAAGCAGAACAGCCCAGGGTGGGTATGTTGACACCATAAACAAGACACCATGTGTTTTTTCTTCAGTGCCATAATCACTTGGCTTCGTTTTCCAACATAAGCCAGTCATTTGGAGTTATCTGACATTTGGATGAGATATTCTAAGCAGTTGACACAACGTGAGCATGAGGGAGATGGATGGTTAACTACATCTGAGCGCAATTTATTGGTTAGTACACACAAGCATGAACTTTGCTGTGCACAATGAAAAATGTTCACTAGAATACCGCATAACGTGTTCTTCCATCAAGCACCAAACATTATCCAGAGCCATTTCTCACACAGTTCGCACGTTCCTGTTTTATTTCAACAACAGAAAGTGGATCTCTGCCCGACGTAACACTGGGCCACGCACAGCTATTCATAAGCTCAGGGTCCGAGTCTATTTTTGTAGCATGTGTGGTCTGTAGTTAGCCTAGTTAAATGGACAGTGCTCCACTCAGCACGACGCTGAGTGACAGGTTAATTAAGTCTGAGCACCAGAGACAGGGCGGGGGCTGGCGTGAGCCCTGTCCGTGGCAACGACAGCCCAGACGCTGCCATGGCACGTTCATCAGACGTTTGATTGCAAACCCAATTCTTGCGACCGTATTTGTGCGTTTTAAACCCACCTTATATGCCTTACTAAATAGCAAACGTTGTGCTAGGTCTCTCTGCCTTGTTGATGTAATTGGTACAACCAATAGTCACAATATAGACATGTTTTTGTCCAAGACTTCTAACTGGCTTCATCGGAGCAAACCGCATGTCTATGTCAAATATTACCAGGGATGGAAAATTACATGGCAATGCAAGGGCCCACAGCTCAGATTCATTACCGATATTGCGAATCATCCATCAGTAACAGCTGCTAACACCGCAGTACAGCTGGTGTGGTTTACCCAGAGTTGCGTAAACTGTGAGAGACTGGGATGGTCTAAACACAAGGTTTCGGTGGGTTTTGTTTCTGAGCGTACTAGGGCTATAGGAAGGGTTTCTCGTACCTGTATCATGGTGACAACGTGACAGGGGTTCAGCAGATAGATGACTGTCTTGGTGGCAAACTTGAACCCGACCTCCACCCCAAACGTCAAGCACAAAGCCACAAGCAACAGGTTCTTCCCCAAGCTGTCTTCTTTCGTCTTTCCGCTCTCCTTGGACGTCTCTTTGAGCTCTTTGGAACTACTGATTTTTCTTACCGCCAGCGCAATCTCTATGATGGATATCAGAATTATGACAAGGCTCTCTCCAATCCGCTGTTTTGGAGTAAGGAAGGCCGCACATTCGGGGCCCCCGTTCCCCTCGAACTTCGGGTCCACGCCGCCGTATACCCAGTCTAAAAGACTGTAAATGTTGTATCGAGACATGTTCCTCTTCTCGTATTGGAAAAGGTACGAACAAGACGGTATGAAAGATAATACACTAACTTCTTGGCGAAACATCAACTTGTAGATTCCCCCTGGCAAAAAAAGACGTCTTTAGAAGGAAAAGTAAAAGGCACCGGCTAAATTTGTGACGCCCATCTGCGGTAGTTCGCTCGCTCTGGCGTTCCACTCGCACGATACATCATTAATGATGTGAAAACAGTCAAACCACAGAGCGTGTTGCAATCACAGGTGTTGACGGGGGAAACCAGGAAGGTTGCGACGCAGAAAATACTCTGTAGTTAGCTGTTTAACGTTCGAAGATTCGCGACAGCATGAGAACATGACAACGAATTCCTGCCTCTCCTGTGGCCAGCCAACTAGTTAACGAAACTTACGTAATTAAGACAACTGACATCCAAGTGATCAATGAGACTGCTCGACATCAAGCTTGCTGTTAAAAAATATACATATATTTCTGACACCGTGGCTACCCGAAATAGCCAAGCCGGGTGTTTTGCAGATATGGCACGCGTAAGGAAGCAAATTCCTCAACGAAACACGACTTCCAAAACCCGCTGGGGATCCTGCAAGAATAAATGTTGTTCATTTTCGATAAACGTGAGAAAGGGCCTTCCGTGCGAGATGCATTGTTTAACTCGGTAGCAGTGTGTTCGCGGGTTGAGAGTGTGTAATTGTGGCTCGCTAGCCGGCTCGTCAAATTCCATCAACGTATGGAAGACGAGCGAGCCTTGATCCGATAGGATACCGGCTACTCTGCAAGTCCACGTGCTCCGTATAAATTATCCCACGGCCATCTTTGGCTAACGTACAGTACGTTCCCACAGCCTTGTCCACCGGAACAGAATGAATTTGTTACTCTGTTACCCTCAATCCATATTCATGAGCACCTCCGTGACGCTCCCTAAGCGCACCCAATTGGATAACACTGACAATAAACCCGCCTACAAGATGTTTGCATTAACCCCATCAGCGCCGAATGAAACTGCACTGGTACATGAGAAATGATTTAAATTGGCCTATCCTTGTGTGAATCATAGACCCTTTTTTTCAAAGTATCCTGTGCCACCAGAAGTGACGTGTTCATCTTTGTAGGAGAACATCTTATGCAACAGTACAATTCTATTTCATAGCTGGCTGTTTATCTACCCACTGCAATTCTTTGCACAACTCCAATTGTGACATCTTTCCAGAATGCAGAATAATTAAGGCATGTAAAAGTTCTACTAAATGAATACTTATTTTGCACTAAATTTCCCACTTAAAGATCTGTCATTGCCCATGGACCACTACATTATCCTGGGCCATATTTTCTGCACCAGTAATACAGTGTATACGCAGTGTATTCTATAATATATTTATTATGCATATAATATAAATGTTAAGATAAATTTGCTGTATAAATACATTTATAGCTGTTTAAAACAAACTGTACATTACCTTACATTTATCCAACTTACATACAGTAGGTTAGGTTTTCATCTATTTATGAAGCCGGATATTCTACTAAGGCAATTAAGGCAGTTGTAGGTTAAGTATCTTGCCCAAAGGTAGGACAGCAGGGAATCAAACCAGCAAACTTTACATTATGAGCCCTGCTTCTTACTACTATGCCACACTACTGTCCCTCTGCGCACTGTACCTTAGAATTTGAACATTGCGGCTCAAAGAAAGTGAATCATATGATACGACTGAATGAAAGCTGTTGTATCCCCACACTAATACAATCCACGGTTATTAATACTGATTTTACGTGATATGAAAATGGCCTGGCCTTTAGTTATACCATGGGTAGGTGATGCATTTTTGTACGTCCAGCCACAGAACACAAACTGTAGGCTATCTCTGAAGCAGAACATAATGGCTGAATGAAAGTGTGGAGTTATAAAATCTCTCAACAATTTACTATATTACATTACCTTACAACTTGAATGGATACAATTGTGTTCTATTGTGCTGGAAGTCAGTCTGGATAAGAGCATATGCTAAATGAATGTAATGTAACATATGTAATAATTAATTTAGCAGATGCTCTCATCCAGTGACTTCCAGCAAAAGAGAACAGATGTGTATCCGTCCAAGTTATATATGACCAACAGTGTCAGACCCGGCTAACAACACTCCCAGATTAGCAAGTGCATGCACAACACAAGTGGCAAGTAATGCTAGTGCAGGTAGCAGGTGCTGCAGGTTGGGGATTGAAGGGGAACCAAGAAAAAGGTCGATCTGCGTTGGAAGATGGCCAGTGATTCTACTGTCCTGACCCCCATAGAGAGTTCATTCCACCACTGGTGGACCAGTACAGACAGGTGTCATGGCTGAGAGGAACGACCCCATGGGGAGGGGACGGTCAGCTGCATAGTGATCTGGCTGGTATATGTGGTTTGAAGACTGATTGGATATATGATGGGGCTGTCCCATTCATTGTCCTGCATGCCAGTACCAAGGTTTTGAGCTTGATGCATGCAGTAACAGGAATTCAGAGAATTGAAGTGTAGAGGGGTGTAGCTTGACTACATTTAGGGAGGTTGTAGGAAGTTGTGCAGCTGAGTTCTGAATGAGCTGCAGGGGTTTGGCAGGAAGACAAGCAAGAAGGGAGTTACACATTAGTCCAGGCATGACAGGACCAGGACCTAAACTAGGAGTTGCGTAGAGAGGTAAGGGTGGATCCTTTGGATGTTGTACAAAAAGAATCTACGCACCTGACTCATTGCTGCAACTGAGGAGAAGGGCAGGTAGAAGTGCTATCAGTGAACTTGCTTTCAGCATCTAGGCTGAGGGATGGGTCTTTAAACAGGGAGGACCTAGAGGGGATTTAGAGTCTAAGCCAGGTTTGAAATTTCCTTGAGCCAAGCTGAATTGCACACAGGGACATGTATTTCAGATAAAGGAAAGAAAGGAAAAGCTGAGTATTACTAAGAGTATCTAGTGTATTTAAAACAGTTAATATGAAATGAGGCTGGCCACTAGATGTGCTATGGGTAGCCAAATGAATGTGTGCTTGCAGCACTACCTGCTGTACAAAATACATCCTCTCAGAAGCTGACCATTGTAACTCAATGAAAGCGGTGTTGTGATATCCTCAGACACGTGTTGAACAAGACACGTGTTACTTTGGGTCATATGAAATGAGGCTGATGCCTGACTAACTTATTCTTCTATTTGTTGCCTACTGGGGGTCGAACGTCACAAACTTTCAAGCTCATTTATTTATTTATTTATTGGGCATCTTGTTGAACGATTCTGGGGTTAAATATAAACGCTAGATGGCACAAGAAGGATGACGTATGCTGTCACACACTACGTAACGACCCCGCTTTCCATCAGCAAGAACACGATCAAGCTAATGACAATCAGAATAGGAGTTTCAGGTCGAAAAGTCTGCGATACCAACATGTGTTGAGCATTTCAAATGTTTAATCAGTTACCTGCATTTGTGTGACAGTACTTTACCGCTGTGACAAAGAAATGTAATCACTGGAGACTTTCAGTGACCTTACAAGGCTGTGGAAATTTTGGGCGAGTAACATGCAATAAAATTAATATTACGGAATTGTAAAACGGCTGGCAAGCCAGCAGTGATCACAATGGTCATAGGTTTATGTGCTGTCATTTTCAGAAAGCTTTAAACAGTGATATGATGCTATACTGTGCGAAATACTATGCTACATTCCCGTTTTTCTGTTGTTGTGGAAACATTTGCTGAACTGGAAAAGGAAAGCTGCAAAACGACTAACTAGCTAGGCTATGAAACACATATGGTTCCATTTTCATGTAGTAGCCTGGTTAATAATATACACGCCCTTGCAATCCTGTTTATTGTTACTGGCAGTCATCAGCGGTGAGCGCTCACATGTGTCCTGATCTATGAAAATATCAAGTGATTCATCATCATGTGGTAGGCTATGCAATGGTATCACAGTCCGCTTGAGCATCTATCATTAATCAATATCACAATGACGTAAGCTTCTAAACGTCGAATGAATGTCACTGATTGACATTGATTCAACATTCAACATTCTTCAATCATCTGTTATCTGTGTTCACTTTTTAGGGCAATAAGTCAGCTGTTATTACATTACACGACACATTTAATTACATTACATCATTACATCATGTTATGTAATACAACCAAATACTTATTTTATTATTTTATGTTGCTTTGGTACCATTCTGAATGAGGTTTTTGAGCTTCGTGCCCTTATCAGTTCATCCAAGATCAGATTCACAATTTAAATGATTGCGTTCATGCCTGTGGTGGGCTGGCTGACTTCTGACGCGTCATAAAGGATAAGGAAGAACATGCGAGGAGTGAAGCGATCCGACCCTATCGGGGGCCTGTTTCGCGCATGGCTCTAGTGCCATCTATTGGTTATGAGTATAAATGTCGACATTCTGAGATAGTTTCTCAGAAAATCGTCGTTCTATTGGCTTTAAAAATAGCATCCAGTGAACATAAACAAGCAATAGTCAAAAATAACATTGCTGGAGACGCTTGTTCGCGAAATACTGGTGTTTCGTGAGGTGTGGCCATGGGGGTGCTTGGGGGTGCTTAGGGGTGCATTGCCGAGGCTGGTGGTGAGTAATATAATAAAATTGTTCAGTGTGTCAGGTTTCGGGAAGAGGGGAGATATAATGCTCACTTCATGGACGTCTGCCGGTATGCCTCTTTGCAATTGTTAAATTGCACTATTTTTGTGAGTTATAAGACAATTCAGGAAAAATCTCACCAATCCACAGTGGTTCGCTGAAGTGATTAAAATGGCGCTGATGCTCATTGTATGGAAAAGATTTCAGATAACTCCTTGAATTTTGTTTTTGTCATAATATTTATATGACTGCACAAGATCTTTTCACAGAAATCATATAAAAATTAAATAATTATTTACAGTAATTACAAGAACTGTAAATGATGACATAGAGGACTTAACAGTAGGCCTATTTCTGTAAAGCTAGGATGCTTTGCAAAACACAACTAGGTCAGATCTGCTTACTTTTAACCACATCTTCAGTCATCTTTGAAAAAGATTGCTATCAGGTATTTTAAAATGATATAAATCAACCACAGGACTCACTAATGAAACTACAACTGCAATGCTACACACCACTCTCAAAGCAAAGCAAGTTCATGACTTAGCTACCACATTATCTCCTTGCTCTCCAAACATAAAAAGGTATCATCAGTTCTATTAAGAAGGTCAACATGCCAGACCCAGTGGATCAGCTTCCATTCTTAGGGAGATTACTAGGATGTACTAGGGGATATATTAGTATTAAACCTTTAATCTGGAGGGTCTGTGAATAGTATATCAAAATGAAAAACCTTCAATAGAATATAACCCTGTCATGTGCCAGCGACAACCCATTTTGCTAACTGCCACTAAGAGCTCCAGGGCAGCTCTGACAGGCTAACTTAAAACAGGGACCTAAAAACAGTCCTTTCAAACAGGAAGCAGAGGACAGCCTACATGTTGCGCAATTCCAACTACAACTCTGTTGCATGATACCAACGGTGGACCCTGCCCCACCTTCCAGTGTACGAGGCCCTTGTGGTCAGGGTCTCGGAGCCCTGAAGAGTGCTTAGCCCTCCTTAATGCCCCCTCAAACCCCTACTCCACTCCGTGCAAATGCAAGAGCCTAACAACAGGGTTCGGAGCTCCTGAGATAGCACGCTCATCCTGAGTGGTAGACACTAACGGGACCTCACTAGAATCTCCAGCAGATGCATCATCCAAGTCTGGTTTGGTGATAGAACTCTCACTCTCACCCTGCTACAACAGCACAGGGCAGCAATATGGTGCAGTGGAGTGGGGCCTGTTCGTCGGTGGGGAAGCTGCTGTTGTTCCCTAGGGCAAGGCACTTAGACAGATAGCATTATTAAATATCAGCCTGTGTAAATGGATGCAATGTAAAAATTGCAAGCAGTGTAAGCTGCTTTGGGTGTCAGGGTGGCCAGTGGAGAGCCAGGGAATCTACACCTGGTGCCCCCGACTGGTTCTGTGTAGAGGACACAGCATGTCTAGGTGGAAAATATCCTGTGCGCTCATTGCCAAAATGAGACCAAACAGCCGTTGCCAGCACAGGGTGGAGGCACTGCTGCCCCCAGAAGGGGCCATCCCTGAACAGGAAGTCCGTCACCAAATCAGATGATGGGAGATGGACAGGGAACAGCAGGACAGTGTTGGAAAGCACCGGTGAGAGTACAGAATGCACCAGAACGTGTAGGGAGGGTGATCTCACGCCTCCTCACTGACTGGCAGGGGATGCCACAGTGGAATTATCAGTGCAGGGGGTTGAGGGGGCAGGGCATTGATACAACACAGGTCTGTTTTCATGACAAAAATATCGATCATTTGTTTAGGCTTTCACAGCACAAAATGACACACCACATGACGTGACTCTGCTTGCTGTGTGATTTGGCATTGAAAAATATTTTTGCATGCTGTGGCATTGGCTATTGAGGACAGAGATGTGATGATAGTGATATGAAGCATAAATTTTGTGCAGAAAACAACAGCAAAGCTTCCCTGTGGTGCTTTTTTTGATAAGAACAAAGGGTGATACTTCATATTTACAATGCCCTGCCAACATTTATCCCATGATTTTTGTTTAAAAATAAAAATAAATTTAAACCAAACACAGTGTTCAGAAATTTCCTGTCACAGGAACTGATAAGCCAGCCCTTCGCACCTCAGCAGAGGAGATTCAGCCTGCAACAGCACGCATGCAGTTACACCCTCCTGTCTCTCTTGCCCAGTCTCCTTCTCTTTGCCAAGGCTCACATTCAAAATCGGCTTGCAAAATCTGACAACAGAGGGCAAATTATTCAATCATTTACACCCAGGCTATAATTCACTGATTCATATGCCAAACTTATGGTCCTAGACAGAATGAACAATGCCTCAACATAGTTGAAAAAAAAACAAACTCATTTTCAGTAGCTTGTTATAAGAAAACACCAAGAAGAGGATAAGCTGTGAAAACATCCCATGAAGTGTTTATAAGAATGAGAGGAGGAGGAAAAGGAAAGTGGAATAACACTTCTCCTGCCAAACACTATAATCTCTCCACACAAAAGGCCAGTTTGCGGGAACTCCCCGAAGTTGCGACAGCAGATGACCGGCCAATTGGTGATAACTGGAGAGAAAACACTGATAATCTTGACTTGTCGGAGGGGGACGATGCACAGACCACCCTGCTTCTACTGCAGGGGGATGGAGAGAGAACTGGGGTGCTCCACGAAGTCACCAACTCTGCCTGGATACATCACCAATGTCTTTTCCGACATTGGTGATGAGTGAGTTTAAATGAGTGTCAAGTTTTTGATTGATTTGGCCTTGAAAATAATTGGTCTTTGCTGCAATGTTGCCAAAGTTTTCTGATTTTGAATCTTGGCACAAACACTGGAATTGTACATGGGTTTAATGCTGTAAATCTTGTAGTGTGTCAAGTTTTTACAAGATACAATAATTTCTCTTGTCAGTGCCTAACCTGTAGTCCAACCTGTGGCAGGTCAGGAAAGTACACTCTTTCTGAGACAAGTCAAGATTATGAATAAGGCCACCAACAGTCATTAAAAAATCACTTTTCATCAAAATTGGTTGAGAAAAGCATCCCATTGGTATTAGGAAAAAAGTCCTTGTGTTCGTAACAAAGTCATTTTAGCAATATAGGCATAGATTTTGGTGCTCTGACCAAAAATGACGATGTTGTTACTTTTTTGGTCAAGAGAGGTAGTTGTGACTACCTACTACCTACTATTTTGTTTGTTTTGTCTTCTTGTTGTTTGCACCAGTATTTTTTTTTTTTCATTAAGTTAGTTTAGTATTATTTTTGTTACTTTCACCTGTCACGGGTTTGGGTGAATAAAACACCATCACGGCACCACCAAACCTTTGGTCTCATCAGTTTTTTTTTCCCTAGTCAACTAGTCCGCTAGTCGACTTTACTGCTCTGCAATGACGCTTTAAGCTTGACGTCGACTAGTCGCTGATCATGGCACTAAAGTGCTTACACATGACTAGCTTCAAAATCTCCCAACGCTTATGGCAAGCCATTTTAACATTTAATAGCTAGCCTGGATATGGATTGCAAATATCTGTAATTCAATTCTTCCTAGTCAAAATGAACATTTCAGATAGGCACAATGACATTCTTCCTGTCCACAGTTGTCATTTCAGATAGGCACAACGTCATTCTTCCTATCCAGAATGAACATTCTGGATGTCTGCAATAGAATTCTTACTAGGAAAAACTCCCATCTCAGATATCTACAATCCAATTGTTACTAGTCATAACTGGTGTAACGGACCGTAGTTGATCCGTGATCCGTACGGATCCTCCCCCTGCTAGTAACAATTGTGGATAGGAAGAATGTCATTGCGCCTATCTGAAATGTCCATTTTGACTAGGAAGAATTGAATTACGGATATTTGGAATACATATCCAGGCTAGCTATTAAATGTTAAACCGGCTTGCCATAAACGCTCGCTTTCCCATTGTTTTCCTAATAAGAGAGCGTCATGCCTCCGTTCTGACCTCAGCGTAGCGTAGTGTTTAAAACAGGCGTTGTAACGCTCCGCTCAAAGTTCAAATTGGCTGAACTTCGACCCCGTTTGCCGCTGACCTTTCCGAGTGTAACCAATGATTTTACAGTGTGACGTACTGGAACATGGGCGGCGCGACAGCGGCACGAAATATAAACATTGAATTTAAAGATCCAGTCAAAAGTTAGCATCGAGTTGGGGCTACCGGGTTTGTAGATTCGGCTGTAATAATTTATAGTTATTAACTACATACCCGGCATACTCAGAAGCTTGCTACGTCCCTGGTTATTAGCTAGCTAAATGCTAGCTAGCTTAGTTGTTCTGTCAAAGTGCCAAATCCAAACGGGAGTTTATAGTATTAACGTTACAGAGCTACAAAAAACTCGATAGTTAGCTAGTGTATTAGTATCCCTGTAAGCACACATGCATCTCCGAGACGTCTATGCGATGTATGCCGATAGATCTGGAAGAGGTATTTAAAAGAACGTTTGCTCATCTGGAAGACGTCTCTGAGTCATCAAATTTGAATGTCTGCGGTTTAACAACAAATTACAGGTAAAAGTAAAACATCCGAAACATTGTAAACATTTTAGGGAGTCAATAACACCTTGGTATTTCAGTATTATTTATACGCCAGTATCATTATCAGCGGTCATGCATAACATAACATGGGCTAGTTTCATGCTTTTCATGCTTAAAGTCTGTGTTGTTATCATAAGTCTGTGTTGATATCATACAGTGAGTCATTTCGCAGTACATCTGAAGTACACATTTTAAACTTTAGCTGCGTAAGCAACGTTGGTGTAACCGGTATTGTTAACCATTTTTTTTAACCAGCACATCATACATGGCCAAGAGCTCACATAGACTTTGCTTAGCTGGAGAAAATAACGATGAATGGCATTAAATATGTATGGTGGTACATACAGCTATACCGGTCGACACGTTTTTTTCGACACGTTTGTTTGTTCTATGCCAGAATGTCCCCTTCTTTGACAGCGTTGTTGGCAGGGGAGCCAGAGCGAATTCTGATGCTCTCGCCGCTCCCGGTGTGAACGTACATCATCATCTGAAGACCATAATTGTATAGAGGACAAGTGTTTTTTAATCCAGTTATTATATTAGATTATTGTCATACAGCAGATGCTCTGGAGTGACTTGTGCAGCTGGATATTTAAAAAGGCAACTCACTAAGGCTACTTTACTAAGGCCCAAGGGTGCAGCAGCAGTACCCCAGTGGGGAATTGAACCAGCCACCTTTTTTATTACAAGCCCTGCTCCTTACCACTATACCACACTGGGCAGGTCAACAATCCTGTGTGACCAAACTGTGATATGGGCAAGGGCCCATATAAATTTCAAAAATGTATCCATATGGTCTTCTTTGCCTAACATGCATCTTGATGGGGACTATGTTTGGTGAAATATTTTCCGATTTGATTTAAACCAATTTCTAAACTGTACATACTTGAAGAGTTGTGTGAAATGTAATCACATATCATCATTGTGTAGGAATAATATTCTTTTGTTACACTGGTTTGTGAATTATGTCAGTTAAGAAAAAAGTGTTCAGTATCAGAGTATTAAATACAAATCCATATAAATCTGCTCAACAAATAACTTTTTTACTTATTTTCTTAATAGTAAAATAATTGTTATCACACATATACAAACATGTTTGAATTAAATATTCTGCTGTGATGAAAAACCCATAAAACAATACAAAAAAGTCCAAGAAAAAAGAACAGGAAGTAGAATTTTACATCCGTAAATCACATGATAAATTATTTAGTGAGAAACTTACAGTGTTGAGAACAGTGCGCATTTAATGCTAAGGTTAAAAATATTAATTAATATTAAACATGGTAAACAGTTCATGAACCAAAATCAAACTCCACCCTTTTCACACACACACACACACACACACACACACACTCTCATACACGTCACACACTGAGACTGGTATCTAGAATAGTATCTGTAGATGTATGTGGTTAAGTCCCGTTGAAGTTAGTGCTCTGTTGTACTTGTGCATTTGATGAAGGAGTCATTGTGCTGGATAATGAACATAACATATTTGATCATACTCTTTCCCATCACACGTTAAACCTTGAGGTTCTGCTTTGCCATGGGGAGGAGGCCACCCTGCGCCCATCAGCACTCCCCCTCCTAGCCAGCTCTGCGGTCGGGCTGGTGGGGGCTCGGATTCAGAGCCTCTGCTGTGTGTCACAGCCCAGAAACTCCAGGCGCAAGGCGATGTCGTTGTACCAGCCCTTGGGCTGGATCCGGATGTATCTTGCAAACAGGGGGGGCTCGAACACGTTCAGTGTCTCCTCATCGTGCTCATTATTTCCTTGGAAGACCTTGAGCGAAATGGAAAACCGATAACGTTGACGTCAGTCACCCCAGAGCAAGATTGCATTTGTTATTCTTGACGTTGCTACAACCCCTCCACCCACAAATTGCGTAACACAGCGTTTCTCAAACCTCTCCTGGAGGACCACTTGTCCTGCATGTTTTAGATCTCTCCCTGTTCCAACACAGTTGATTCAAATGATCAACTCGTTGTGAACCCCTGAAACTGCTTAATAACAAACTGATCACTTACATCGGCTGTGTTGGAGCAGGGAGAGATCTAAAACATGCAGGACAAGTGGTCCTCCAGGAGAGGGTTGGGAAATGCTGGCGTAACACAAGGAATGATGGGCCTACCACTGAAATTTGTTGTCTCTTAAAATTTCTGTTGTTGTCCGGTGAATGGCAAAGCAAACCTTTTTACATTGAATAAAATAACTCTGTGTATCCATGGGTACCAAGTAGGTTCTTAAAGTGTGTGAGCTATACCTTCTTTCTGTGTGTATCCATGATAACCAGGTAGAAGCTTAAGATGTGTGACCCATACCTACTTTAGGTGTGAATCCATGGTGACCCAATAGTTGCTTAAGGTGTGTGAGCTGTACCTTCGTTCTGTGTGTAACCATGGTGACCAGGTAGGTGCTTAAGATGCTGTATCTTCTCTCTGTGTGTATCCACAGTAAGCAGGCAGGTGCCTGAGATGCATGAGCTTTTGCTTCTTTCTGTGTGTATCTATGGTAACCAGGTAGGAGCTTGAGACATGTGAGATGTACCCTCTCTCTCTGCGTCTTCCCCTCCTTCACGCTGGTCCAGGTGCGGCCGTCATTGCTGATGGACACCGTGAACTCAGTCACCATCATGTGGGTCAGCATGGACCGCGCTCCCTGGGTGATGACCCCCGTCACCCTCTTCACTTCCTGGAAGTCCACCTGCAGCCACTCATGGGGGTTGTTGGTCTTGGAGGAGAACAGATGTAGTCATGCCTCACAAAATCCAGCCAAACACTTTGCCTAGCATTGCCCCTCTTCTTGCCCCTTAAAAAAGACTACCTGCTGGAACCCCATCAAATGTTGTTAATTAAGGAAGACACAATATGACATGGTGCACCAGAGCTTAATGAAGTGCATTGATTTGAGATGAATATGGATGTATTTCTGTACCAATGCAGTTACATGACATTAAGGGTTAAAGAAGAGCAGGAGGAGGAAAGATCAGAAAGACAGTGGATCTCTAAGGACTACCACTGTACAGAATGTCCTTTAGGAGGGGCAGTGCAGTCATACCTTGGGTCTCCACGCGTTTGCAGCACCGTCTAAGTTCAACCGTGCCAGAGAGGGGCTCCAGGTGAGGAACCAGGTCTGCAGGAAGGAGGAGGCGCTGATGCTGTAGTTGGGAATGAGTGTCTTCTCCATCCCCATGGGCAAAGAGCAGCCTGACAATGACAAAGACATGCAAAGCCTGTGAGCATGGCCCCATTCAGCGGTGGGTACCCATCCAGATCCATTCAGACAGATTTCTCTCTAATGTGCCTAGGGGCTTCCCCGATATGCACAAGTCCCTGATGTGATCTTAAGCTGCAGCTGTTCTATTCAGCCTTACCAAGATTTGCAGAGTTTTGGAACAATTTGTGGGTGGTCATGGATCAAATGCAAGTGCAGCTTGGGGAGTTTAAGAATAGCCCACAGTCTCCTCCTCCCCACTGCAATCCAGCTCAAATGCAGGCGAATGCCAAGTACTCACTGTTTAAATCGCAGCCGAAAAGCTCCAGACGAAGAGTGGGCCGCTTCTGGTAGGTCAGTGGATTCACCCTGATGTAGCGGCCCACTATGGGAGGGGAAAAGTAATTCTCCTTTATCTGTGAGCCATCCAGGTTTCCTTTGAATATCTGAAGAGAGAAACACGGGCAGGTGGTCAGCGCGAGCCACAGAAAACCTAGGACAATGGGGTAACCAATTCAGCCCTGGATCCCGCTACAGCACCAGCCCTAAGAATGATGGACCACTCGCTCACCGCTGTCAGTTTAATGTGTGCTGTAGTGTCTCTGCCGCTGCCTGAAACGCTCACCTCCTCCCGGTTGGTGCTGTTCCCCTTGTATGTTTTCCAAGTCTCCTGGTCCAAGCTGTAGGAGAGGGTGTACTGCATCACGAAGCTCTCTGAGAGCCCGTGGCTCGCCCCCTGTGTGTGGACTCCATGGATCAGCGTCGGCCTCAGCAGGTCCACCTGGCGCATAGATGAGAGGAGTGGGCACAACACTTCTTCCCATTGGTCCCCTTATCTCAGCTGTAATGACCTCAGCGAACATCATTGTCTCCATCATGGACAGAGAGATGTGATTCGCTATTTTTTAAAGTGTGAGAACACCCATTAAAAACCTGATATGAAGCAGGTACACAACTACTCAACAGTGTTATATTCGGCGTAAAAGGCAAAGCTTATGTTGAGGAAAAAACCCTAAACCTGTTCTAAACCTATGTGTTTTTTTGCCACTGTGCATTTCGCATCAATGAATCCTGGAGTGCTTGTTAAGATAGAGAGGCATGCACTCCCACACGCACCAGGACATTTGGCCCACAAACTTAGTTCTCTCTGCCAAGATGCTGAAACCTGGCTCAAAATGGACATTCCAGCATAACAATAATCCAAAGCATTCATCTATATCTACAAAAAATGGTTATCTAAGCACAAAATGACCATCTCAATGTCCTGACCTCAGTCTTATCTAACATTTGTTAGATTTGAATAACCCAAAGCAAATCTGACAGCATATTAAAAAACCCTCAAAGTACCAGAACGTCAGAAAGCTAAAATAAGGGTCTTATAATTGGTTGCTACGCCAGAGGAGGATTTTCAAAATCTTGACTTCAGGGTGTGAATAAATTTGACCATCATGTTTTCTGGAGTGTTGGGCTTAAAAGTGTCTGTGAGTTGGGGCACAACCTGTAAAACTGTCCATTGCAGGGGCTGTGTTTGCACAAGCATGTTAATCTGGGCTAATATTATCACACAGACAACATGCAATGGCTAGTATTGCATCTCTTACAATTGGTTACAGGGATATGATTCATGGGGCACTTTGGATATCAAAAGAGTTCATATTGCTTGAATGAGGTATTCCTTGTTATTGAAGGTGTAGACAATTGTACCTGAATCCAGGACTTCTTGCCCATGCCACTCCAAGCATTGACTGAACCAGACAGTTCCAGCCTGGCAAGTCTGGATTCCCAGTCGCCTAAGGAAAAATGGGATGTGCAGGATATCAGATCACAGACAGGGTATAAGACTTCAGACAGGATCTCAGATTGCAGAAAATATCTTAGATACAAGACCTCACATCTCCTTGTCATGTAATGTTTTTATATCCTAGCATTCTAGGTATATCAAAACACCCAGCAACAGCATTTTTAAGGACAGGAATAATCGTGTACTATGGATGATTTTCTACTCCTGTTCACGCTCACTTTTGACGACAGCGATAAAGCTCTGAGGACTGAAGGCTGCATGATGACCAAATAATTAGGCTATTTAACCCTAACCCTAATCCTAACAGAGTGAAACATGGGGACAGATCCTTTAGATCCTTTAGAATGAGGTGGGGCTTACCGTAGTGACCCGAGTCTGTGATCTGGGAGTCCAGTATTCTTCCCGTCCGCATTCCTAATGGTTCAACACACTCTGAAAGAGAAGACTTTTTCTATTACACACAGTGTGTAACCATCAGTGCACACTGTAAAACACCAATCCCACAGGGCCTGTCTGTGTATGTGTGTATAATACCTCATCTGTGTCCATATGTATTAGAGGTCAAGGTACCTTAGACAAGAATATTTTTAAGAAAGCAACACCTGTGGTGCAAACCCACAACCCCCTTTATCATAATATCAGTGCCATACATAGTTTCACATATCAGCCGGGTTGATACTGAATGTAAGTAAATAATTCAGATTAAGCACTTTGCTCATAGGTGTCAAGGTCAAGTCCCAGCTGGGAGTTGAACAAGTAAACTTCTGGTTTCAAGGCCTGCTCCTTACCAGTCCCCTATGCACCTGCCCCCAACTACACCTATGAGTATAACTGCACCACCCTCAATGCAGTTCATCTTATCACACAGATGGCTGGCCGGAAGGAATACACATTATAATTACTATCAATAAATAAATACTAAATACGAAGTAAATGTGTGTTTCTGTCAGCACGCTTTAATCAAGTTAAAGTACTGTTAAAGATTAAGTACTGGGCTCCCGAGTGGCTCAGTCGGTAAAAGCACTTGTTCCGAGTGTAGACTGAACGCCACGGCGTTTGATCCCAGCCGTGTCACTAGCCGACAGTGACTGGGAGCTCACAGGCGGAGCACATTGGCTTCATTCCGCCGGGGATAGGGGTGAGTACGTCGGCAGGGGCTTCGGTCCCATTAGCAACAGTGACCCCTGCTGGTCGATCGGGCGCCTGTGGTGCACGTGCCAAAAGCTGCATATGAAATGTCTTCCTCCGACTCATCTCTGTGCTAGCTTGGCTTGTGGACCGCAGAGCGAAAAGAAGCAGCGGCTGACATCACGTGTCTCGGAGGAGGGCACGTGCTTGTCTATGCTCTCCTGGATTGACAGTGGGGGTTGCGCAATTGGACCGAACATCGATGACTAATTGGGCATTCCAAATTCGGGAAATTGGCCATTCCAAATTGGAGAGAAAAATGGAAAAATGACAAAAAAAAAAAAAGATTAAGTACTGTTTATATGAAAAAATGTAATGAAGAAAAAGTAGCAGCACTTGTCTTAAGTAAAAACTACTGAAGTAAAAGCCATGAATATATGCAGTTCACACACAAATAGAAAATCATAATGTCAACAGAAATGTCATCATTGTGTGTTTTCTTTGGCAATCTTAGAGGAGGAGCAAAAAATACCGCGATAGTAAGAATTTTATTCTGTTTTATTTCTCCCGTTTTGAAACCCCAGGCTTCCTGCACTGAACATGCAAAACCCAGTCTATGTGAGAAAAAAATGATTTATGGCTTTAATTTTCTTTTCTGCTTTTTATCCTTTCATCTCTTTCCCTCTACTCCTTTCTTCCTCCTCTCTGCCTCTGTCTCTTCTTACCCAATCTCAGCAACAGCTCTCTGAGAAAAACCTTATAGTTCCCTGTAAAACACACCATGCCAGTTATGCAATAAACCTGCTGCACACAGAAAGTCCAATGATTTCTGCATGAGAGGGGAAGCTGTTCACAGTTCACAGCCAGAAAGTGAGCAAACAAATATAATGGAGAGGACGATACATGTAAACGCTTGGAACTGACAAGCGTTTGCCCCATGCAGCTCTCTGGACCTTTATGTCACAACAGAAGAGTCTCCCTCCACAGCTGCCACAAACAGGAGATCTCTCACATATTAATGACGGGAAGGGCTTTGAGGGGAGTTTAGCCCTAAGGAGGGTGCCTTTTTGGTAGCAGTGTTGTACCAATCATGTAATTCAGAATTGCCAGTTCAATGTCTTCTTGTTGTACCTTGGGGACATTTAACCTTAATTGCCTAAGTAAATATCAAGCTGCATAAATAGATAACATATAAAAACTTGTAAGCTGTGTAAGTCGCCCTGGATAAGAAGTAAAGGTAAAAAACAAAGCTGGAGGTATGGAAAGTATGGAAGCAAAAGCACAGATATGCCAATGAAAATACACAGAGAAGTCTGTAAGAAATCTTCCCTAGCAGAGGAACTAGCACTGCGTACAGACAATTAGCATTTGAACAAAGGGATTCAGTGCTGTATGTCATGGTTGGTCAGCAGATACATACTTGGGTTATAAACCAGGAGTTTAGCCCTCATTCCAGACAGCTGGTGCTCTCCGATGGAGCATTCCACCATCCACGTGCCCACCATGGCCGGCCTCATCTCTATGGTGGCAAACACACCTGCATGGGGGAAGATTCAGCATGAGGTCACCAACAACAAACTGGACAGACAGCAGGGCTGTTTGCTTCATGCTTTTGTGTGCTCATTCCAGAGAGTCGGTGGGTCCTAATTGTCTGGTAATGAATGACTACCCAGAAATGTTAAAGAACTAAAAGCTCTACAGTTATAACAAAGGAATTTTAGCTCCACTGTAGTTCTGAAGGTTGGTAGGTACACTGTAATACTAATAGACTGATAGCTCTAGCTGTACTAATGACTGATAGCTGTACTGTAATCATAAAGGACTTTCAGCTTCACTGTAAGGCAAAAGGATAGATAGCTCCACTGTAACGCTCAGGGACTGATAGCTCTACTGTAATGCTATAGGACTGACAGGTCTACTGTAACACTAAGGGACTGATACCTCCACTGCAATGTTAATGGACAGATAGCTGTACTGTAATGCTAAAGGCTGCATGCTGTTTTACCAGGGTACAGGTTGTAGACGCCCATGCGGTGCTCCTGGTCCCCGCGTACAGTGAAGGGTAGACCATGGAAGTGGACAGCGTGGAACTCTCCATGGCTGCCCATGTTCAGCAGGTGCCAGCGGATCATATGGTGCTGTGGCACCAGCAGGCCTGGCAGGGTCTCCGCCACATAGCCATTGATCGCTGATAAGACAAGGGAGACAGGAAGTCTTACTATATATTAAGATTATAAGATTAACAATAAACTAGAGAATGTACTTCCAGGGAATTACAAGTGCATGAAAATGCAAACAGTCTAATTTTACATAGATAAAAGTATATAGGCCTACATCAAACAGATGTAGGTGGTCACAACAGCTGCCACAAGATTCTAATTGCTTAATGGCTCTATTGTGATGTCATAAAGGCCAATGTTAAGTCTATGGGGAAACTTTTGAGCTTTTAAGTTTTTAATTAATAGTTTAAAAAGTATAATTGTTACAAAAATAAAAAATACATAGCATAAGTGTCCTTTGTAAGACCTACGCAACACAGTTTGAATGAAGTTTCTACGTTAAACGGTTGAAGCTGTATTAAACGCACAAAATTGGTTAGAAGAAGAAAAAGAAGAATAAGAAAAATTCGGATAACAATAGAGTGCATTTTCATGCACTCTAATTAATTTTACAGTTAATCTGTAAATTAAATAAGTTAAATATATATATATGTATATGTATGTATATATGTCTTTTAAAAATGCCACCTTGCTCACGTTAATATACAAACCAAATTCGCACATCAGTTATAGCACCTTACAGGGTCCCTCAGGCTTTTGAGAGCCCGTTTGATATACAAAGACTCGCAAACGGCCAAAGAGACATGCACACCACAGGGGCCTTACCGGCAAACTTGTTGCTGACATCGAACCAGGGGTCGTTCTTATTGACGTGGCAGGGCGGGGTGCAGAATGTCTTCATGTTCTCCTCCAGGTACCAGCTCTTGGTCTCGTCAAACACAGTGAACAGCAGGGCAAAGTCCTGCACCCCGGGCTGGGTGTTGAGGGAGTGATGGAGTGTGCCAGGCTTGCACACAAGCATTGGGCCGATCAGTCCAGAGTTGATATCCTTCTCCTGTAACATGCGTACCCCCCAACCCCCCCACGCACACACGTTACTCGAATTATCATGTTTAGACGAGAGCTTGACAAAAGGTTATGCTTCAGATCATACACTCCTGAGTTTCATAAAGTTTGGTTTGGAAACTGGTTCTGGTATTGATGGTTATTTTTTATTCCGTCTGATGCTACAAAAAAGTATAAAATGGATTTTGATAGTAGACTGAGCACACTAGACCACACACTTCCTACACAGTAAAGTAATGCTGTAACACAAAAGCCATTCACACATTTGTAAATGTTGCAGGCATAGACAGACCTGAGTACACAGAATTGACATGTACGCTTGTAAATTTCAGAGAGATGGACTGAGCATAGGGGGGTCACGGTGTACATTTGCACATTTTTGAGAGACAGTGATCTGTCGATCAGAGAGATTGACTGATCTGATCTGTGGGGGTTTCCATACACTTTTGTTGATGTCAAAAATACAGTCTGACCTGAGTACAGAGGAATATAATGTACATTTACAGATTTTAAAAACAGACTGATCTCAGCACAGGGGATTACTGTGTTCATTTGTAGATTTTAGAAAGGCAGATTGATCTAGGCACAGGAGATTACCGTGTCAAGGTTTGAGTAGTACGCCCCGGCTTTGCAGTCAGACTCTTTCTGGGAGGGGCCTTGTCTCTTTGTGACCTTCCACTTGTACACGTGAATCTGGTTGGGTTTCACAGCGTCCTCAGGTGCTTTCCCAAATGCCTCACCTTGACTCCGATCAAAAATTCCATGCAGGTGGAAGGAGTACGGTCGGGAGGCAAGATTCTTGAAGGTCACCTTGAAACAAATAGCACTGGTATCAAATTATGAAGGATCCTCTAGCAGAATAGACAAACTGCAGACCCTGCAGGTCAGCAAGCCTTAATTATCCCATTGCCTTCATTAATATTCAGCCAAGCACTGTCTGAAGATGTTAAGCAGCGTGCAGTGGAGAGGTGGCTCTACAAACTCACGATGATGATGTCATTGATCTCTGCCCGAATCAGAGGCCCCATGATACCCAGGTGCTCCTCAAGCTCTCCGCGTGTGGCAGGCTCTTGGAAGTCCTTGCTCAGGTAAGCCCGGAACACCACCTTCTTGTACTGTGGGAAATACTTCCTCATTCCCAACCGCATCTCCCTGAGGACAAAAGCAGCAGCACTGTTATCAGAGGATGTCTTAAGGTGCCTGCTTGCAAAATGGGACCCTTGAAGACTTCTTCTGAAATGTCCCAAATTTCATCTGAGTGCAACCAATACAATACCAGTTGACTGATTTGACTAATTATACCTTGACCACAGTGAGTCATGAAAATGAAGTGGGCACCAATTTGAGGATAGGCGCTCCTCCAGTGACATCACCTGAGTGACTCACAGGTGCCCAATGAATTGCTGGGTGCCTGAGAGCAGAGAGACCAAGAAACCCTGTTCGACCTTCCTACCCCGTATACGCAGCAGAGGGAAGCCAATTTGTACCACAGTCATTGGCTCCCAGTCAGTGAATGGCATGGATGGTTTTGTACTCTGGCCTTAAGACCTCAAAACCTACCTTATTTGCTGAATCCTTACCTGGGTTTTATGAGCTGCTGTGGTTTTTTGATGCCATAGTCCCACATGACCTCCTCTGCAGCAATGTAGTAATTACGATATCTCCCATCCGTGGATCGACCCTTAAAATCACTGTCAAAGTCAGCGAACATGAGAGTGCTGTTTTCTTCACTGTTGTAGTCGTCATACTCCAGGGTCAGACCCCTTCTGGTTAAATTGCCATGGTCTGAAACATTGAGCTGAGGATCCAGCACCTGCAGGTCTAGAGGCTGTCTCTCCTGGTCGTTGTAACCGTACTCTGTTTGATCCTGGCTACTTTGCATCTTATCAAAATGGCTGAAATCCTCCCCCTCTGAATCAGAGCTCACTTTCAGCACCTGGTTCTCTGCCTCCCTGTCTTTGTCCTCTCCTCTCGTGTCCCTCCTCTGCACTCTCCTTCTGTGGAGCCTGTCAAGAAGGAGAGACTGCCTCCGCTTCTCCGATGGTGAAAGAGCTGTGGACCTCCTCTTGCGTCTTTCCTGGCATTCTGCTCCACACGGGGGTTTCCTCGATGACTCGGTGGACCTCGAAGTGCGCGCATCACCTGCAGCTGGCCCTGTGCTATTCTCCGTTGAGCCGCCCCCCGCACCCCTCTCCAGCTCTCGCAGGATGTTGGCGGGGATTTCCCCCTGCGAGGGTGCACCTGTCCCCCTGCCAAGGGTGATCCTCTTCAGCACGCAGGTGGGCTGGCCGTCACGCTCAGTGCCATTGCCTCCCACCACCACTGCCGCCAGAGTACGGTTCCCTGTCGGCGGCTTGCACACCCTGACAGTCACGGTCCTGTTCTGCCCACCATAGCCTCTAGGATTTAAGTGTTCTTCAAAGTCGATGTAGTCATCTGAGTCCACCAGGGGCACCTTCTGCTGGCGGTACATCACCGTGTACCTGGCGCTCATGCCCCTCTTCTTAAGGCTCGAGTCCAAGGCGCTGATCTCCCACTCCCCTGGGGAAACACAATTAAAGCACAGTTACAGAATGCAGCTCATCTGATAACCATGCAAAGGATGTTCTCAGGTAAATCTTCACAGAGCAAGGACAACCTGTGGAATTTTATCAGCACTGGAAAAAAGAATGACTTAAACATTTTTGGACATGCTACATCTTTAACTGCACTTGCCATCATGTACCTGTCAGGTACACCTTGATGGCTGTGTACACCTATCTGTCTAAGAGTTACTGCGTATATTTTTCTGCTCACAAGTAGTTTCTTAAGTAACTGAGTATTACTGTGCGCATGAGGAAACCGTGGAGAGTACTACCACATGCAAAGCAAGTTTGCAGTGGTTTCAGCTCACAGGGTGAAGTAGGGTTGCTTAGGGTGACTTAGGAGCTGCTGACACAAGAGGAAAGAAGATTTCCCATTTATAACATATAGGGGAAGCCCAATGCCCATTGCAACAGTAACTGTTTACCTTGAAGTGAGGCAATATCAAAGCCAAACTATTTCTTCTTCCTGTGAGTATTTTGTGACAGACAGATCAGTGGAAGGTACTACACAATCTGCCGGAGGAGAATATGTTGAGAGTGCAGAGGTAAGGCACAGGTAAAATGGAAGACAGTAGAGAGGCTGACCGTACCGAGTGTCTCCATCTCCATGCTTACTGTCTCCCCACTCATGGGAAACAGAGTAAGAACCGTTTCATACACATTGTCGCGCTCGAAGGTGTTTCCCGTGAAGTAGATGGACAGGAAGTTGCTTTGGGTCCCCACGTTCATCACGTGCCAGAAGGTGACATCGTTCTGGTGGGCCTCAAAGCGGTAGTTGTTGTACATGTACCCATTAATGTCTAGGACACAAACACAGTCAACATGTAACTGGTTAGACTGGCCCTCTGTGGACTCTGTGGCAGACAGATTCATTTACATTTAGTTAAAATGCAGTGTTTCATTTAAAATTGGCCTCATACATCATGCGTATGATAAAATCAAAGAAATAAAAAACCTTTGGCTGGATATTATTAAATATGAAAATAAATGTACCAAAATTGTAGCTAAAATAATGCAACAATTGATTTAAATCAAAGTATATTTGACTGTAATGAATGAGAATGTAATAACGGCATAGCACTGAATTACTACAGCACACCATCAAGACTGCAGAAAAGATCATTGGAGTTAACCTGCCCACACTCCAAGATCTTTTCACTACCAGAGCCAGGAAACAGGCAGGCAAAATCATTGCTGATGATATTCAGGTTAAGACAGTCTGGCTCAGAGTGCTTAATTTAAAATTATGTTACCTTTTTCTTAGCAGACACTCTTATCCACAATGATTTAGACAGCTCACAATCTTTATGTGTTATACATTGACACACCTGGATATTTATTGAGGAGTGTCAGGTTAAGTACCTTGCCCCACTTGGGAATCAAACTAGCAGCCTTTCAGCTATGAGCTCTGCTTCTTACCATTGTGCCACATTGTTGTCCTGTTACATTACATTGCATAAAGTCTTTAAAAGCATGCAAAAAATGATGTATGCTTACTGTACATCACGTTGGAGTTGTAGAACTCAGGGTCACTGGGGTCCACTGAGGATGGTTTCTCAATGTATTTCTGGATGTTTTCATTGATATACCAGCTTTTGTTTTCATCAAAAACTGCAAACATCAAATATTTCTCTTCATCTGACATTAACTGAAATGAAAGGAAAGAATGGAACATGAATTTGATGATAGAAACATATCATTCATCATGAATTACAGTCAAATCAGTTATAAAAGTAGCATTGCTATGCATGTGTGTGAGGAACTCTCCTCCAGTGGAGTTTTTAGTTGGTTCAATGGGTATATTTTCTATTTTCCAATTGTTGCAACACACTCAAAACTAACAAAGAAAAAAGAAACATTTTACAGTCAGTCCTGAAGGTTTTGAACTTTTGAACTCCACTTAAAATTATAATGTATTTTCTCCATAAAAGCATGGTTCTGATGGGAGGCATGATTCTGTATACACACTATGCAAAATCACATTTCTCACAGGGCAGAAGGAGAGCACATGCTTATCTGCGCCCTCCTGGATTGTCAGCGGGGGTTGCAGCAATGGGTGGTGTTTATATGCCACAACTGGGATTCCATATTGGGAGAAAACGGACAAAAACCATTGGGCATTCCAAATTAAAACAAGCCCCCCAAATGCTACTTGCAAATAGATTGATCTGGGTTAATAAACCACCAAAAAACACGTTCCCTACCACATTGCCCCTTTTATCGAGTGTCTTCCTGTAGCATACAACCAATGGCCCCATGAGACCTGAAGCCAAGTCTCGGACTGGATCGATGGTGCTCTGGTAGATTCGCGTCAGACACCGCGGGTCCGTTTTGGTGGGGCCATCCTCCTGGGTGATCTTCCACAGGTATGCAAAAGTCTCATTCGGCTGCACAGCAACATTCCTCAGGTCACGCCCTTTCAGTGGGTAGAGGACCAAAGCAGGATTAGCATCAAAGGGAGTTATGGACTGCAGTACTTTCGGGCTTTTACTTAAACTACTTACTCTAAAATAGCATCACACCAACCACAGCTGCTGTTCCGCTGCAGATACACACCTGCTACTTCAGTTATGTGCTGCATAACATTCAGTAAATGTGTTACTTTCTCCTCAGTAAATGTTTTATAAACCTCTCAGGAAGTTTGTTGCTTATTTTTCAGTAAAATATGTTGCTTATTTTTCAGTAAGTGTATTGTTAACTGTTTAGTAAATGTTTTGCATACCCCTTCAGTAAATGCGTTGAATGCGTTGCTTACCCTTGAGTGCTGCTTTGCTCACCAGTGGCTGAATGCTGGTGAGGCCATTCGGGTAGATGTTGAAAGGCCGGCTTGCCCGATTCATTAACACTATCTAGGAACCATTTAGAAGAGTGTGTTTAAACGTAAGAGGTGGACTTTGTCCTGAAACATTTTTTCAGTGCCATCATCATCACCATAATCTTCATCTACATCGCATGCCATGAGTCTGTGGGTCATAGTCTGACTGTATACGTTTAGCTCCATTTTTGCTACAATTTTGGTATATTTATTTTCTTATTTAATAATATCCAGCTTAGCTCAGTGGCCTCACATTTCCTCTCATTGTTTCCTCCACTGTTTGACAGCTCTGTTTACCTCAAACCGATCTTCCACTTCTCCACGCAACACTGGCCCCATCATTCCTCTGCCCACCGATGCTCGCTGGGTGAAACTGCGGTCCGTGTATTCCACATACACTGCTTTCTTGTACACCTTCCCGATGCGCTGGGGACCCTGACGCAGGTATTGTGAAGACAGTTCCCTGAAAAAAATGCAACAACACAGGAAGCGTGAGCATCGGATCACACGAGCAAGGTCCACAAAGTGGCGGACATCAGCAGCACGAGGAAGGGTTCTGAAGCCCCCCTCCTTCCTCTGTCGTCCCATCCCCCCGCCCACCTGTCCCTCTCGCTGAGCTCTGGTGCGTAGTCCCAGGCAATCTCCTCGATGGCGATGTAGTGCTTCCACACCTTAGGGCCAAGCTTCACAGACCGCACCCCTGGCACAGGTTTCACATCGATGGTGGTAACCAGGTCGTCCAGGTAGTCCATGTCATAGTCATTGCCCTTGTTGTACCTCTTGTCTGGTGGAGGTGCTGGCTCAGGGCAGTTCTCCACAATGAAGAATGCATTCATTCCAGCTGGGAGAAACCAGATATCAAAGTTCAATGCAGGAGGAGAATTTTCAGGCAATCCCCACACAATTAACGAAACCTATACAAACCGTTCCCATCCATGACTATAATCTCTCTATAAACCAACTCACCATTATCTTCAGCTGTTCACAGAATTCCTCCCCCAGCACTTCTTCCCCCTTTCTTTTCCCTTTTATGATGTCTAAATGTTTAATTTGGGTCAACAACCTCAGCTTGTGGCCAAGTGGCCAGTACGACAGGATGGCATTAATCCCTTTGTTGAACATCAAGCCAAATGTAAATACTCCTATACCCATATCAATTGCAACCTAGAGCTTTGATTGTATGGAAATTCATATCATCTGAATTGTATATTAGCTCCATTCACCTCAGAGATACGTATTGCTGGTACCGCAAATCTTCTTTTGCGGTTAGTGTTCTAGACCTACAACACCAGGCGCACCAGGCGAGAACAGCGACACAGCCTTTACCTTGCTGGTGAGAGTGGATCTGGCAGGAAATGAAGAACTTTCCAGCAGCCACAGTCCTCATCTCTGCTGTGACCAATGACATGGGCGTCACCTCCAAGGACACCTTCCTGTGGTTCTGCACCTGAAACGTGTGGTCCTGGAAGCGAATGGAGTGGATCTCTGAGGAAGAGCCCATCCCAATCATGTGCCAGAGCACAGTTTTCTTCTGGCACATTTTCAGGCCTAAATATATAGGGTGGAAACACAAGGTTAGGGCTATTACAATTTCATACTCAGCAGCAACACCAGGAACATGTTTAAAAGCCATCTTATGCATCCTGAGCTTTAGGTCACACCAAGACAGAGGGAAGTGGACCTGGTAAAGTTGAGTTGACAAATCCGTTGACGGTGTGGTACTGCTTCTTCACCCGGCCCTTTTGGAATTTGTCCCGCTGTACGCCCTCTTCTCCATACCAGCTCTTTGTTTCATCAAAAACCGCGAAGAACAGGATGAACTCTGGGGTTTGCGGCGGGTTCTTCATGGACCCTGGGTGGGTGAAATCAGGTCAGAGCACTGAGGCTCCCTTGCTGAGGGAGAAGCAGAGCTGCTCTGCTCTAGAGGAAGTGCCACACAGGAAGTGGCCACGCTGCCGAGCGACCAACCTGCTTTGCAGATGAGGAGAGCCCCAATGAGTCCAGAGTTGAAGTCCCTGACAACATCTACCTGGGAGGCATACGAGTAGGTGAGGCAGTCTGGGTCCATCACAGTGGGCCCGTTGGCTGGCTGGATGTCCCACACATAGCGGTAGTAGCCTCCTGGAGCAACCGCGTCATCCTCTTTCTCCTGGAAGGATGTGGCATCCTCATAGCCAGCGCCTGAATGACAGCCATGACCAGTACGCATTTAGACTTCTGCAAGGGTTATTGCCCCTCATCCAATCAGCAATCAGCATTTGCAAGTTTACTGTCACTGTTCTGTTGGGAACCTCAGCTTCTCAGCCTGAGGAAATTTTAATTAGGGCATTTTATTCATGATGAATTTTGTAACTATTATCTGTGAAAATTTGCATTATTTTAATAATTTAATAATAATGATTCATTTTTAAGGATTGATGGTGATGAAATACTAACCTAGAATATTTAATAAAATGTGTCATGAATGCCTTACCTTCAGATTGCTTCCAGTAGGAGATACCAATAGGACAGATGGTGAAGGGGAGGGAGGCGAAATTTTTGAAATGAACCACAACTCTGTCATTGACTTCCGCTCTTATTGTTGGACCCTGAATACCTACAACACACAAAAAAAACCCACAGGTTTCCTTGGGCAGTATAATCCTCATCCAACCCCACATTCTTCATAATACTTGAACAAGACTTGCTTGATGTAAGTAAATTCTAATTTTATGTTTGTTGTTTTTTCACTCCTTTCAACATCTTAATATCATACTATGAAGCAGGCAAAGGAAAAGCTGCACTGGAAAAGGCTTTGAAAAGTAACTCAACACTACTGATACTGTCTCGACCAGATTTAAAGCACCAAGAAACAGCAACCAGAGCTTGTCAGTTGTATGGATGTGTTTTCTTAATGCTGAGGACACCGAAGGTTAAATGTTACAGTAAACACCATCATTGTACTGACCCATCCACGGTGATTTCGGTTTTGGAGTTGAGAATGTGGCATCTGTGTATTCCCAGTAAACAGCTTTCACGTAGAAATGAGAGTCATCCTTGGGTGATGAGATTGTCCTTCTGGAAATGGATGAACACAGCAACTAACTTGGTGCGAACATTGCATGCTGTCCCTGTGGACACTATGGACGTATGAAAACGTTTACAAATGAATGATGCCAAATGTGCTATTGGTGACATTCAACATCCCTGAGTAAAGTAATCTTGGGAAATAATTCACTAATTTAAAAAAATGTATGTTATTTACAAAAAGTACATTCTATAGTCCACAAGGACCTTTGAAACTTGAATTAATAATAAACTTAGAAGACAATTGCACTGTAGTATTGTATATGCTCTGTTGGACAGTGAGTAAATGTGTTGGAATGAATGTCTCCAGTGAAGAGCGCACTAAACGCACTAATTATGTATGTGCAGTTTGTCTGTGATTTGAGCATGAGTGATAAATCTGCTTACACTGAACCACTACAGACGTCCTGGGAAAAAAAGTTCAGGTCATCAGGTTTCAGAGAAATCTGAGCAAGAAGGAGGAGAAAAACGACGACCTCCATACCTTTGTGGCAGAGGGGCGTCCAGGCTTTCCTGGCGGAGGTAATCCCACCCAGACTCCACTGCTGCAATGTAGAACTCCCTGGTGATGGCCAGAGACTCCCTCACGCACACACTGAGGAGGAGAAACGAGAACAGTAGCAACTTCATCGTGCATCTCTCAAAACCTTCCCCCGCACCGCTGGTATGTGCTCACTCACTGTAGCTTGGCGTGCTGAAGAAAGTATTTAAAGGGCTGTCCAAATCTTACGCAAGCGTTAAACAACTCCAATTAGTCAGCCAGAAAACTGAACGGGGGAAAATGATAAGGAAATGACAGGCGGAAACAGAGAGAAAGGGAGAGAGAGTGAGAGGGAGAGAGAGGGAAATTTCTGTTTCTGTTGGACAAAGCACAATGACTTGTGTATGTTCCTGTTGTTGTAATAAATGATAATCTAGGTCATCAAATCCTCAAAAGATAAACATTTAGGACTTAAATGCATATAATTATTGCACATATTTGTTAGTGTAATAATACAAACAGAAGTAAATAGCAATTCATTTTACCACTATGACCTGAGCATATTGTTATTCATACAAATTTCAGCAATAATTTAATCATTATTGGCATTTAGCAGACGCTCTTATCCAGAGCGACTTACATAGGTTACACTTTTTTTTTACACTTTTTTAAAAAATTTATTATAAAGCTTATAGATTTATAGCACACATTTATAAAGCTTGATTTATAAATCTTAAATGTTAAACCATACTAATAAAGCAATATGACAGTATGGCATCATGGCAATGGTTTGGCCTGGTTAAACCTACAAGTAGGGCACTGTTGTTGTCCAGTTCAGACACTTAATCTTAATTGCTCAAGTAAATATTCAGCTGTACAAAGGAAATAATTTAGTGCAAGCACAGTAAGCAGGCCGCCCTGTATGAGGGTAATATATCAAATAGTAAATAAATATCAGTAATAATCTTCATCAGCAGAATAAGAATGGGAGCACATGTGCTTGTAGTGATGCTCTTTCTAAGCTGTGATGTAGAGCCCTTACCGCCCCCTGATGGAGGCACTCAGCCAGGCCACGTGGTGCACTGCAGCTGTGTGTGTTTAATGGCATCATACGTGGAGCCTGGGACACTTATACAAGCACGGAATCCCAAGGGTGGTGTTGGCCACGGTAGCAGTCGTTCAGGGTCTTCCCCTGACTTACTGGACATGGTGTGCTTCTGTCGGAAGGAACCACTTTCACCCTCTTGTTCCACAGGCCTCCGACTGATACGGCGGAATCCGAAATTTCATCACCCTGGAAGAATGAGTTCTGTTGTGCCGAAGATTAAGGATGTCAGCTGATACAGGAGTTACAACACTACAGCAAGGCGTAGTGTGGACCCAACAGTATATTGTGCCATGTCAGCTTTGAGGAAGTGAGAAATTCCAGACCCTGTTTCAGAAGCTACCAAGATGAGCAATATTACAGAGGAAAGAGAAGTAGAGAGCAGCAGTGGTTGAAAGATAACACATGACACACCTGATATAATTCATAATATTAATATTACTAGTGATAATAGTAATAATAATGATAATAACAACAACAATCTATTTGCCACTTTATAAGATGCACTGTGTAAGTTTCTCTTGATAAGAACATCTGCCAAAAGACAATAATGTAACTTAATTTAATAATAATAATAATAATGATAACTAGAGAATGTAATTCCAGGGAATTACGAGTGCATGAAAATGCAAACAGTCTAATTTTACATAGATAAAAGTATATAGGCCTACATCAAACAGATGTAGGTGGTCACAACAGCTGCCACAAGATTCTAATTGCTTAATGGCTCTATTGTGATGTCATAAAGGCCAATGTTAAGTCTATGGGGAAAATTTTGATAGTTTTTAATTAATAGTTTAAAAAGTATAAATGTTACAAAAATAAAAAATACATAGCATAAGTGTCCTTTGTAAGACCTACGCAACACAGTTTGAATGAAGTTTCTACGTTAAACGGTTGAAGCTGTATTAAACGCACAAAATTGGTTAGAAGAAGAAAAAGAAGAATAAGAAAAAGTCGGATAACAATAGAGTGCATTTTCATGCACTCTAATAAGAAAAATTCGGATAACAATAGAGTGCATTTTCATGCACTCTAATAATGATAAGAAGAAGAGGATGGAGAAGAGGAAACTTTTGAAATATTCACTTGGTACTTTCTTAAACATTTTCTTACAGGCAGCTTAAACAGGGCAGTTCTTTGGCTGTTTTTCAGCAGTCATGTGTTGGGACTGCCTGGAGGTGACCTGCTGTGCCCATGGTAGCAGGGCAGACACAGAGGAGGGTGTTTTCATTGGCTCCTGTCAGCGAGCCTTTTCCCTGTCTGCTCAGGCTGTGGTGAATTTATGGCATCCGGTCTGCATACAAAACTACTGTCCAAATTCACTGCTTCATTGTTAACACAAAGTTAATAAAAATAGGACTCTTCCTCTTGGATTAAAGACTACTTATGGGGGGATTTATTAAAACCTTGTTTGGTTTCCCCTTTGGCACATAGGTGTGTCTGTAAGAACAGGACTATGTCCCAGGACTCTCTTCACACAAGGCCTCCCCACCCTCCAGCCCCTGACTGTTCAGCTTCAACTTCAGCACTGGCTTGTAACATGTTCTAAATGAGACATCAGGGAGTTTTCTGGTACCTTTAACACTGTGGGTGGGGAAAACTGAACATAGAATTCTTCTTTTTTTTTTTTATGAGACTGGTCACCCTGAGGTCTGGGGCGGGAGCACCTCCTAGTACGCTCTGGTCATGTGATGCAGTGGAGGTGGCATTAGCACAGAGGAGTCTTACTTGCATTTCTAAGGGCCAGAGACAGAATGAAGGACTTTAACTTCTCTAATCTAAAATGTCTTAAAAGAAAATGTTAAACCTTCACTTAAACATATTACAAAATGTAAACCTCCCCTTATAGTGACTTTGTTTATTGTGGATTAGTGAAAGTTCAAATTTTTGGTTTATGCTGGTATTTATTATTGTGATACCAAGATCAAAATCATAAAATAATACTACAAAAAGAATATAACGATGTGGTGGGAAAGACAGATGAATACATTAATACATTTCATTTCAGCACAGGGATTTCCATCAGCAAATGTTCTCATGTAAAGTGACTTGTGTAGCTTAGCATTTCTACTTGTCTTCTAGTTAAACAGCTGGAAATTTACTCAGGCTATTGAGCTATTACAGAGCTAACATTGCCCGATTAAACAGTGGCCCACCTGGGGACTGATGCAGCAGCCTTTGGTTTACAAGCCCTGCTCCTTTCCACCACGTCACAATGCTGCCCACATCAGAGGGAGTGTGACTCCTCGGATTAATATTGCCATGAGTTAATGTGAAATGTACACCAGATGTGAGCTGACACGTCATTGTTTCCTTTGAAGAAGTCGGGGGAATTTGTTCAAGAATAGTCCACCACTAAGAACACCATGTTACCAGTCACAAGTGAATACTTTTTCCAGGGATAACTCTACTCTGTCCCTAGTGGTGGATTCCAAAATTAGAGGTACAAAGCGAAACCACTGGCCTATACTTTAAGTCACTGTCCTATGCTGAGTCAGGAATTCATTCACTTTCTTGAAAATTGCTTTGTGGTTTTTGTTAACAGTTCTCCCCCAGTTCCACAGAATGGACCTACTGTCTTCTCTGGGGGTTTTTTGGTCATTTTTCCAGTACTTTGCTGTCTTTGTCAATAGAATCCAATGTATCGCTAATCTGTAATTTCTTCCCTGGTGAAGTTCCCTGTAAAATGTTGCTTCCTTCGGCTCACATGTGACAATTATGATAACACAACCTGCTTCTGTTTCCAATTTTCTTTGCTAGCTCAAAAAATTTCTCCTTCAGGACCTCAAACCCACTCCTATTTAGATAGGGTAGGAAGTATGGGCAATGGGGTGTATTTTTTTGGCTCCTGTTGGTAGTTTCTGGCAACTCCCACAGCCCAGGAGACTTTACAACCTGGGGCAGTGGCAGCAGCCTCAGAGACAGGCGCCTGCACAGCTAGTCCTAATCAGCATAGGTTTTGCTTGTTGCACAGGCAAGGGTGCCTGTGAAGAGGAGGGGCCTGTACTGCTGCTGGTGGCTTTATTTTAACTGGCAGTCAGGTAACGAGTCAGACTGATCCCTTTTTGAAGAGAGGGTGTTCATGTCATTTTGTTTGTTTTGCTTGTGTCATTTATTTCTTCTTGGTTGAACACTGTTTATTTGGTCTTTTGCATAGGCCTGGCTAAAACAGCCCATTGGCTAAAACCACCTTTTAGCAGTTGTGTTTGTCGAGTCATCACTTGGCATGGTGGCCATACTCCATGCCAGCTTGCAACACTTCACCTACTGTATGTCTATATTCAATGTGAACCATGACAACCTGCATCCACCCCAACTGTGGCAAGACTCCCTTTCCTTGAAGGATGTGGCCTTCTGACTGCCCTGGGCTCCTGCCCCCTGCTCCAGGAACTATGTCCCAGGTCCCCTCCTGCAGTGGCTGACAACCATGATTTGTGGAGTAATTTCTCATTTACTGTGTGGTCACCCTTTCCTGTGAATTCAGCCTGCAGTCATACAAATTTCTCTCCTTAATTCCCTAAGTCCCCCCCTCTGTGATGTGCACACAATCTAAAGGGTATGCTAACCAGCTCCTGGAACCCCCAGTAATTCATCATCACAGTGGAGGTCAGCCAGTTGGATCTTGGAAAATATTTTTACGTGTTCAGCCAGATGAAAAGTTACAAATGAATTCATCCAGGACTCCTCCATTTGGAAATGCAATCTTCCCACCCTGGCCACATTTTTAACCTCCTATCTAGGTAGCTGACTTTGCTTGAAGATACTTAGGGTACATTCCAGTCTGAGATACCAAGCCCACAGTGCACACTTCATTAACATGGCTCTAAACAACTACAAATACAGCAGGGAAAGAGTAAGCTACTCAGTCAGTTAAATACGAATCACTACTTTCAGCAAGAGAAAAAGATAATACATTCAACAAGGCTAAAGATTAAGCCAATGGTTTAAACAATGCTAAGCTACCTTCATCTGATTGGCTTTGCAGATTCGTAGCCAATTCATAGCTACAGGAAGTGTCCCTGTTGCATACACAGTAAAAATAATTTGCAGATATGTACAACACAACTGTAGAATAAAGGGATACTTTGTTCAACTGCAAATGACAATGGATGAGAAGCTTGCATTCTGCTCCCTGCCAAAGGCACGGCCTGAATTTCTGCAACCAACATTTCTGTCTAATCTGCATTTCTGCATGGATGGACTGAATTAATCATGGGCATGATCATTGCCGTTTCCAGGCAACAAGGGGGTGGCTGACCTCTTACTCAGCATCCTCTCAAACTTTCCCCTGTCGGTTGTTGAAATGATGATTCCCCAAAGCGTTTAGACTACCCTGCCAAAAGTTCATGGCACACAGGTAGTTTTAAATAAAACATGTCTTCATCCCAACTGCATTCCAATTCATCCCAAAAAATTTCTGTCAAGTTGAGGTAAAGGTTCTGTGATGGCAGCAACTTACAAAGCAAAGGTACATACCAGTAAAGCACTTATAATGAGGCCACATTAGTAACATACATACAGAAACCACAAGACCACATCGAGAGGTTAAAAAGAAAACCAAGATACCTTAAAGAATTTGGGAAACAAAGGAATGTCTAGTCTGCCCACTTACCCAGTGTTACTTATTGTAACTCAATATTATAGCAATACATTTAATGGCAAATGTGGTTCTACTAACTTGTACAGCAGTGGTTCCCAAAGGGTGGGTGAGAAACCACAGGTGGGTCATGTGGAGGGTATATTGGGCCTTGAGACACATGTAAAAAAGAGATTTATACTTGTCCCACTGGATTCTGCATTGCCTGGTTTGCATGCAGTTATAGTGACATCCTTTAAAAACTATGCATACTCTGTGTGTATATGTAAGTATATACTGTGAGTATATGTAAGGCTACATTTTAATGGGGTGAGTCAAAATTAATTCAATTATTAAGTGGATTGTGGTTTTAGCACTGGGAGTTCCTGTCATGGAGAAAAAGTACTTAGTACATGTGAGTGATTTAGTGTTTTGTATGTTGAAAATGTTCTTGTGCTGATCCATTTATACAGCAGTGGTAAGTACCTTGCCCAGGGACTGAACCAGCCACCTTTGGGGAACAAGCACTGCTCCTTACTGCTACACCGCACTGCTTCCCCTGCGCCTGCCACCCAACTGGGGCTAGAACAGGGGCAGTGACTGGGTCATAAGACCCCATCTGTTTCAAAACAGAGGACAGTTGTTACTGGTAGCAACCAGAGGGAGACCAAGTGAGGTGGGACATGGCTTAACTTGAAGTGCCTCAGTAAAATATCTTGCTGTGAGCTGAGTAACTCACTCTGGACCAGGAAAACTAAATCATATTTCTCATGAGAGCATCCTTCCAAAGCACTCTGTGTAACACTTACTTGAGAAGAGTGCTGTGATTAATAAAATGAATGCCAATGCAGTGCCGTACAAATCAAGTTCTATAAAAACACAAAAAAACATCAATCAAAATGCTATCCTGGGCTAGACACCATGCAGGTGTCATTTTCACTCCCCTCAACTGTCACTGCCATCGATATGCTTTAGGTTCTATACCCCTTTTAATGTTACAGATTGTATGTGTTGGCCTTCAGTAAGCTATTTAATCAATCAGTCATATCAGCAGTTATAGCATTAAGACTGCATTTATTTTGATCACCTCTACAAGGGGATTACCTGAAAGCTATAGGCAAAGCACAACACAAATCCTGTCATACTACACATTAATTTTGTATTATCTCAGTCACACCTGTCTAAAAATGTTAAGGAAAGAAACATTTCGATGAAACATTGGACAACAATGTATATCACTGCTCTAATTTAAAATAAAAAGGAAAACAATTCCTAACAAAGAAGTCTAGATCTCTACTATTCATGAAATGCATAGAATATATAGTACACCCCACATCAGGTTTTATATGGTCATGCTGTTTTAACCTGGATATTCAGCACAGTCCAAGGACTGCTTGCTTCCTCCATGCACTCTAGTATTTTGTCCTCTACCATGATCTCAAGGTCTTTTTGTACCAAGAATGTATACTGCCACCTAGTGACCCAAAGGTCAGAAAATTTTCCCCGTCAATGTAAGGGAAATGGGAAGCCTTTGCTTGCCTCTGTAGAGTTCCAGAAGCTTCAGCATATGCTCCAGTAAGCAGAATATTGTCGATTTGTTTTAAAGATTACTTGAAGGTTTCAATAAATATGACTCTTGAGTTTTCTGAAATAAAATACATTATTTATGAACCTGGCTTTCTTTTGTGCAGTACTGTTAAGATTGATGTAAAACATTTAAATTACAATTTTACACAGAAAAAATATTCTGAACGCATTTTTCTCCTTTTATAATGTGTTTTTGTTCCTACTTTGCAAGTGTATGATTAAATATGGAGGGCGCTGTATAATATGAATTATGAATAGAAGAATAGAATAGAATAGAATAGAATAGAATAGAATAGAATAGAATAGAATAGAATAGAATAGAATAGAATAGATTTTATTGTCATTGCATGGTGGGGTACAACGAAATTGCAGGTGGTCTGCAACAACAGTGCACTGTGGACATTTATATTAACACAATACAAATAAGGCACATGACATTAAGTATAAAATACAATAAAATACAATAAAATACAATTTTAAAAAGAAAACACACATTTGTAAATATAAAGAAAAACTTGTTCAATAAATATGGCCTTTTTTAAAAAAACTACGTAAAGTGCACAGTGGAATTGCACAGTTGTATTAAGGTAGATGGTGGGGGGGTGGGAGGGGGGGTGTCAGTGTTTGTTAGCAGTCCGTATGGCCCAGGGGAAGAAACTGTTGGTTAGTCTGGTGGTGTGAGACTTGATTGACCTGAAGTGCCGTCCAAGGGGCAACAGGTCAAACAGGTGATAGGCGGGATGTGAGGGGTCTCCTGTGATGGCCTTAATTTTACTGAGGCAACGGGATCTGGATATGTCGTCCAGGGAGGGCAGAGGGCAGCCGATAATTTTTTGGGCGGTGTTAATAACCCTCTGCACAGTCTTCCTGTCCTTAGCTGTGGAGTCTGCGTACCACACCCCCAGAGAGTATGTTAATATGCTCTCCACAGAGGAGTGAAGGAGAGAAGGCCAGCAGCAGCTTCTTGTCCAGGTTGTTCTTCCTGAGGACACGCAGGAAGTGCAGCTGCCGCAGAGCCTTCTTCACTAAGGCCTTGGTGTTGGATGTCCAGGAGAGGTCTGCAGAGATGTGAGTGCCCAGAAACCTGAAGGTGGTGACAGTTTCCACACGTTCTCCGTTGATGAGGAGAAGGGCGTGGTCTTGTCTGTGTTTCCTGAAATCCATGATAAGTTCCTTTGTTTTAAGGACGTTCAGTGACAGGTTATTGAAACATTTTTATTAAATTTTACTGAATTCTTTTATATACATATGCCATTTGATGACACACATTTAATGCATCAGCATCTGGGCTTCACAGTACAATGAATTTATCAGGTGTGTATAAGGTGTGCAGTGAGCTGAGAAGTTTCCAAGCAGACTGTTCCACTTGTTGTTGATTGACTGAAGTAAAAATAACTTCAAGAATTCATTCCAATCGCTGAAGGTCAGAAATTCTGCTGATTGGGCATTGATTCACAATTGCCCCCTTTACAGCAAACAGCAAAAGCTTTGCTTAATGGGGGTCATATAGAGGAAGCAGAGATCACCTATCAGTGGCACCTGAGATTCATAACTGTGAAAGAAAATAAGAATTTGGTGACTATGAACAAAGGGATGACACATCTGACTAGAATTTTCAACTGTAATAAATTTAAGAGAGTATAGAACAGAAGAATTAGTCCAAAAATACGAACCCTTGACATATTGGAGGACTGCACAAATGAAGATATGTTCAGAACAAATCCTCCCAAATCCACACCCAAATAGTTGTTTTGTGCTCTTTGAAGGGTTTTTTTCCCTGGAGCTGGTATTCCCAAGATGTAGTTTTTCATTCATTATAACAACACTCAGCTGAATGTGATCAACCATCTTTCATGCATATGCTTCAAAGGAAAGAACCAATTTTAAAAAATTCATCATTTGTATACAAATTGAAGAACACTACCAAAAAAATCGGATGCAAGCTTAATGTGAAGCACTATGCTCAATACACTGCCAAAGACTTTGTCTGATGTTCTAAAAGTTAACATTAGAATGACCCTAAATGCGGACATTCTTCACAAAACAAGAAAGTCAATATCAGTGGACTGTATGCCTTATGAAACTAGAGAGAGTTAAGTTATTGGCATCAAGCACATAGAGGAAATTCCAGTGTTCACAGGAATCAAGGTCATCATTGACTTTTAAGAGTGGATACTGATACTATTCCTTGGAAAGTAACTCACACTAACCCATTTCCATGAATACAGAGCACATCAAATGGATTTATTTCCACAGATTAGATGTCTACAAAGACTTAGAGAAGAACCAGTCCATCTGACTGCGTTACAAAGTAGTAAAGCACTGAGTCATCATTACACCGTATTAAATTTATGTTAATTGTGAAAATGTTTTCCATATTTCAGTTTGAAGATTATTACTGTGAACATTGTTAATGAACACCTTTCACCCTACTATTTTGCCTTTCATTCACAGAAAGTGAGATGGACAGATGGGTATGATATACATGAACTGACAGAAAGAATGATTGAGAACCTTTTCCCAATTATTAAAAGCACATTTCATGAAGTTACTAGTAATGTAAAAACCAATGGATCTATGGATAAGTTTGATAAGTGTATTCTTATATTTTTTCTACTTAGCTTCTATCTTCCAAGGTCAGATGAGCTAAAAATATTCAGTGGGAGGGTGAGTGTATGGTTGTGATGCTGGAAGGAGAAGGGCAGGTGTTGAGAAGACCACTCCTGTGGCTTGTTTTGCTTTTTTGCACAGCAGCGGGGAGAGGGGGCAGTGGGCTCACAGACAGGCATCTGCACAGCTGTGGTTGATTGCTAATTAGCTCAGGTGCGGCTTGTTGTCTTCGTTAGGTCTGTTATAAAGGCAGAGCCAGCAATACCCCTAGGGGGAAAGTGCTAGAAACTGCCTGTGTGTTGTGGTAGTTGTGGTACCTGCTTATTTTTCTTTGCACTAACATTATACAAGAGGAGTTATGTTTTAGTTATTCTTGTAGGGGCAGTGATGTACCAAAATACAAACCCAGAAAAAGGCCGGGGGGGTTGGGGGATTTTGTTGTAATGAAGCATTCTGAAACCCTTCCTGTTGGGACATGGATGTACTTACTGACATTTCACCAGCATTGCATAATTCAATAAGTTGACAGAAAAAGGAATGCTTTCAGCTGGTACAATCATGACAAAATTACTGCAGCACCTACGTGACACTGACGAGATGCTGAGGATAACAAAATGTGAGGTATCCTATCATGAACTTCCTGTCAAAAGTAATGACTCATTGGCTATTTTAAAACGGATGAGCAATATATCCTTGTTAGGATATACAGCCCATAGATCACAGCCTGAGACCCAGATAAAATGCTGATCGAAAAAGGCAATCCTAAATTCAGCTTATCAGTCCATTTATTGACAACATGGAAAGGGCTCAAAACGTCCATCCTTCTTCCTCACAAATGTCCCCTACACTTGACACATTGTTCAGGATAGTGGATGATAATATTTAAAATGAAGTGTCTCAGTAATTCTGGTGACAGGATAGGAGGATAAGGACCTGATATTCAAGAAGTTGTAGGAGTTCCATTGTAGTAGATCAAAATGTCAGCATTAAATATTGAATATATATATAGAACATAACGTTCAATCTAGATTATGCTTCTGTGGATCGCCACTAAAACATAGCAAACCGGTTATACAGCAGAAAATATTACCAGCAACATTTTGCGTGCCAAATTTCTCAAATGAAATTTTAAAAATGGCTAAAAAAATACAATTTCAAATGGCTATTCAAATGGAAATCCAGGTTTGGCCAAAATCTCGTCCATGAAATGTGCTCTTTCATCCGATGCATGATTGATTAAATTATTATTATTATTATTATTATTATTGGGCTTCCTGACTGAATCTAATTACAGCATACTGTCGCAAGTGTTCCACGTATCAGTTTAAATTTCTGAGCTATCGCGGCTATCGTTGGTTGGAGAAGTCAACACACGCTACGGTCCATCTCTAAATCTATGGTGAAGCAGCGCCATACGTACGCTACGATCACGTGATGCAGGAAGTAACCTTATTATGTTTGCTTGAAAAACACATCCGGGTTAAAACAGGAGAAATGGCCGAGAAAAGGACAAGTGAGTCTATCAGATGGTTAACTTGCTAGAGCTGTATTGTAACGGACATATCGAGATAGCAAAACACAAGGCTCCCGCTGGGTAGTATATCGCTGTTCATTGGAGTCAGGAGGAGCTGTCACAGCTAAGATAGATCGTCAGCTAACGTGGTTTTAACCAGAAACAAAGTCAGACTCTGCTAGGCAGCTAAAATTGCTAATCCAAGCAAATGCATTGCCTTGCTAAATGCGAAAGTGAAAACAATTTTAATGCATATAGTCCCAAATGAAATGTGCATTCCTCTTGGTATCTTAGGTAGCTAGTCTGGCTAGCTATCATAGCTAGCGATTTGGATAAATACTGCTAGCTTCCTTATTCTGTCAACAGGTGAATTGGATGGTTAGCTGTGAGGTGTAGATGATAAGATAGCAGGCCAAACTAGGTATACTAACACTCTGGACGTAGATAGCATGAACTAGCTGGCTAGCTAGGTACAGTAAATAAGTAAAGTCGACCTACAGATAAGTCTCAACAGGAGCCCGCAAAAAATTGCTAACTTAAATAAAAATTTTAGACCGCAGACAAAATTTTAGACAGTATTCCGCTATGGGTTTAATGAGTTACGGAGCAACAAAAAACTTGTTGTGGTGTTTAATATAGCAAGGTAAATTGCAGGTAACATGTTTATACAACTAAGAATATAGGTTTCTTTCATATTATTTCAGTTTAATGATCATATCTTGTCACAACAGCTGTGATACACAAATGTTAGATTCAGTTCTTTTTCTGCATTGTTTCTGTTACCAGATTTGTCCTAAAGAAAATACGCTGTCACATGAACAGCCATATCAAAGGAAATCATTGTTATTAATGGTGTCATTACTGTCTATGTCCTAAGTAACAGTTCTTTTTATGCTTTTTATGAAGTGAGCAATGGCTTGTAATTTATACCCTAGGTAACAATATCAGTGTGTTTTAGAACCTTTAAGGTTTATCTACTGAAAACAAACTGTACAAGAGAGCTGCAGGTTATGACTCGATGAATATGGGGTGTTAAGATATCCGAAAAGCAGGAGCTAGCGTTACTAATGAAAATTGTGGTGCCATTTATACTGACCATGCTGGTATATGTGTCATGTGTGCTCTGCAACATGTGGGTTATATTTTTCATATTAATAAATGGGCACACACAATGCAGTTGTGAAAATATGATGTAGGCCTAAATAAACTTTGATTATCCAGGGCAGCCTGTAACAAACGCTTGCTGAAAGGCCTTTTGGAGCATCAGCCTCTGTGCTGAGTTCATCTGGCAGATTACCAGGGTGCATTTGATTCTGATCAAAGTCCATAGAGCTTACAGTAGCCTTTGAAGACAGTGGGTTGTGGTGTGAGACTCTTGTACAGGTTTGCATGCATGGCAACATGGCATCCAAACTCCTCACCACATCCTGATTGTCTTAAACTTATGGTAATTGGCTACTACAAACCCACATCAAACACTACACATAGCTCACATGGCAGGGCTCCACAGTGCGAGCATTTCACTCGCGTTTGCGACTAGATCAGTGCCGGCGGGTGAGCTGGAAACAGGGGAAGCCCGAACACTACCTTTAAATCTATCATTACTTTCAACCTGTTCCCCTTTATCCTCCTTGATTAACAATAAAACAAATAATTCACAGAATAATCGACACCAATGGCGTAATTAGAATAAATGATTATGCTCGCGAAACACCGCAGATTGTCTGAAAGTTGTGTGCTATTACGAAAGCTGCAACGAGCGCTGATCTATTTCTAGTCAACAGTGAAACGCTCGCACTGTCGAGCCCTGCTCACATGGCATGGTTTTTAACTATATACAGTGTTTTTGCTTCAAGTTGTAATTAAAGTATATTTCTATGGCATCTTTTTTAAAACTATTAAGGTTCACAGATACATGTTAGCATTTTTAATATGCAAACTGCCAGGGAATGGTCAAGAAAAAACATCACTCTTTCAAACATGCTGGAATTCCGGGAAGAGATCCATGTATCTGAAGGAAATATAAGTCATATTGATTTTTGCAGTTATTTTCATGAGGACAGTGCGTTTCTCACGAGTAATTTCACTTAATGATGGGCTCATTCACAGACAAGGACGAGGAGACCTTTGATGTCATGGACTTGGCAGAATACGCCAAGAGACAACGATGGTGGAACCGTGTCTTTGGGAATAACTCCGGGCCAATCGCTGAGAAGTACTCGGTGGCCACGCAGCTTGCGATTGGTGGAGTGACAGGATGGTCAGTGAGAATAGTTTAAACTATTGTACATATCCTGTCTTTGTTTAGTCCAGTTCAAGCTTTGGCAGTCAGCAGACATCCTCTTTCCACCTAAAATGTCAGTGACCTGTATGCGTATACAAATGATTATCTCTTTAAAAAAAACTACATTAACCAAATAGTAATTTACTTACTACACTGTTTGACAATATTTAATGCAAAAAAAATCACAAAATAACATGCAGGAAAGACTTAGTCCTGCCTCTGCAGGGCTGTCCTCTGTGTCTGTTGTGAATGAGCAGGATATATCAAAGTACCTCACTTATGAGGTAAAGAGACACCCAAGAAAAATTACAGTAACATATTATTGTCACATAAGCCGGAGTCAGTTCTGTGAGTCGCAGCTAACGGCTGTGCTTGTCTACCTGTCTCAGGTGTGCTGGGTTCCTGTTTAAAAAAGTTGGAAAGCTGGCAGCTTCAGCAGTGGGTGGGGGCTTCTTTCTGCTTCAGGTAAACAGCCTCTCTTCTCTCTGACATACTCTTCTCTGTAGCTAAACACACAAAGTATTTTTGCACTGAGTTCAAGTTGTTTCTGATCTTAACTGACATAATAAGAATTGGAATGAGAGCAGCACAATTCAAAAACCAAGAAGGACACCATCCGCTTCCTGATATCGGTTGATCTGAATGCTTTTGTTTTTCCTTTTTTAGGTTGCTAACCACACAGGGTACATCAAGGTGGACTGGAAGAGAGTGGAGCAGGATATGAACATGGCCAAAAAACAGCTGAAGCTGAACGCAGAGAAGCCCCCTGCTGAAGTGCGGACTAAAGTGGATGAGGTAAATCAATCTCTGTATAATGTTCCCCAGTTAAAGGACACACAGATTAAGTCAGCAGTAGTCTTCCAGCACAAGTTAATGCATCTCTCTGGATATTCTTTCTGTGATGTGTATGCAGGTGACAACATTTGTGAAGAGGAACATTGTTCTCACCGGAGGCTTTGCTGGGGGATTTCTCATTGGCCTTGCATCTTAGGGACATTTTTTTTCTTTTTCTTTGTTTTTTTTAAAGCTGAACACATCTTCTGTTTCATTGCACTTACACACGGTTACTATTCTCCTCTGTATATGGGCTGCATATTGTGAACTGAAGGTACATTTAGTTGTCCTCAGTAAATCAAAAGTCTGTTGATGTATTGAAGCTGCTGCTGGTGAGTTGATGTAGCCCAGAATCTTCACTCATCCTTGATGTTATCTTGTGCCAAGAGTCTGTCTTTTCACCCCATCCCCAACCTAAGGAGCTTATTTCACTGCACCAGCCAATACGGGTGCATAGTTTTGAGGACAATAAATTAGCAACTAAACTAGCAAGAATTAGATAAATCTGCCAGTTTTCAGAATGTCACTGCCCAAATTGCTGAGGACCACAGACATTGCGGAATCATTAGTGTAGAAGTTCCTGTTTCTTCCAGGGGAATATAATTTAACCCAGTAGGACAGCCCCAGAAATGTACCCTACTTGTTTGTTAACTGAAATGGTCCATTGTTGAGGCAACATTACATCCATCATGTTTTTTTTGGTCTGAACAAAGTGAAGTTGGAGACACCATTAAAGTTCAGGGACAGTCTAAATGCTGTTGTGTGTATCCCAGGCCATGCTGTCTACCCAGAGGTAAGGTTTATTCTTTGATTTTATCTGCATGAGGATCCACAGTTTCACCATGTCCTGCTAAAACCCTAGTATAACAGGGGACCATGAAGCCTCTTGTCAGTGTGTTCAATGTCTAATGCTAAAATACAAGGTTCTCTGCTTCTGGCATGTCCAGAATTGCTTCAGATTAATCAAAACTTTGAAAATGCAGCTTTTGTTAAAGGTATATGTAATCACACCAAAACATTAAGGAGATAAGCATAATGTTGACACCATGTTAAAATGCAACATAGAGAGTTGAACATTGTAAAACATTTCATCAGAAACATTTGAAATAAGACATTGTACTACCCAGTAAAACTGGAATTTGAACAAAAAATTTGAGATTCATGCATTGTGTCACAAGGTTTTAAACTTTGTACTGAAAGTAGACATCCTTGACTGTGTATTACTTTGTGTAAAGTTACCATAGTGTGCATGTAAACCTTCATATGTAATGTCGTTGTGCAGTACTGTGTTATTTTGGAATATTATAATGTAAAAAGTGGTGTAAATGGCATTAAGGATAACTGAAAATATTGTCAATTTGAAAATGCAGACTTGCAGGGAGAGTTGTTCTTCTGTTCCATTCTAATACCAGCTGAGATGCTGTTGAACTGCTGTCTGGAGCATACTGGTACTGATGAGTCCTCTGGTGGCAGTAGGTGTGGTTGTAGATAAGATGAAGGCAATATTCATATACCTCTGAAAATGAACCAGAGAATTCATACCTTTGTTGCATCTCTCTCTTATCATGTTTCATTTCTCTGTTTTGTCTTGTTTCAAGCAGGAAGTACTTGTAGAAAATTGTAGAAATATAGAAATATTTTTATAAACTTAGTGTACAACTGTTGTAAAAAAAAAAAAAAGATTTGGATTAATCTGTCCTAATTTGTCCTATCTAATGTATAATACAGTTTTTGATCACACATGGACAGATCCCGCCAAAACCTGCCACAGCCTATTTCTTTAAAAAAGGAAGTGGAAATGTATAGTGCCTATGATGTTATTTTGTTGATAAAACACTGGTGGAGCTGGTTGAGACTGCCATGTAATTCAGTTGGGAGGGAGTGTTGTAGCAATGAAACCAAAGTCCAGAAAGGAAATTAGGTTTAGAGTCAATAGATGTGAAATGAGATTTCTTTTGGTCCCCTCGAGAATTTAACCCTAATGCCTTCACAGTTTAAAACTAACTACAATGCAAAATGTCAATTGGACTGTAATTTGGTAAGAGCATTCCTGAAAACAATAAAATTTTGGTGCACTATGACATAGAACAAGAACGAGCATGCCTGCTCGTGCATTCTGAATTGCATCTTGTATGCCTCAGACCCATACCCCCTCCCCACGATGATGTAAGCTGGCCTTTCTACCAGTCAGAGCTTTTCATTCAAGTGATCAGAGATGTACACTGCCCTATCACCAAAGCAGCTTTCTCCACAGAAACCTGACCACTTAAAGACACTAATATCATGTAGAAGTACTTTGGTTCGTGCATGGTGTTTATTTCTTTTTCTCCTTGAAGAGATTGTGTGGAAATTCCATTTCAGTTTAGTAAGTTAAGGACGTTAATTGAAATTCAGTTCATGACTTGAAAATCACCAGTCATTTTCTGTGCAGATTTTTTTTAATTCATTCATTGAATTTCAAGTCATTTCTTGAATTGGCTAAACTGAAATGGAAGTGACCCCAACTCTGGTGAAGAGCAAACTAAAAGCAGCTTAAATAAATGAGAGGTCATGCTCCTTCCATTTGAGGATGGCTTGCTGAAAGTGAAAACCTTGCTAAACAGCATACTGGTACTCATCATTCATTCCACATTACTGTGTAAAACATTTTCTCCTTTAAAGACATGTAACATTCAGCAGATACAGTGTGATCATCTTCAAGGAGGGATGTTTGTGGATTTCGGCAATGCTGTATAGTCATGGTATTTGTTGCCAAACTAGATTTTAAGCAGCTGTTTATTGAAAAGTGAAATCAGTCACTCCATTTCTGTTCAAGAAGTATAACTGGGATGTTTGTTGTATTTCTTTGGAATGCAAGTTGTGAATTTGTTAAAAAAAATATAAATTTTTTGGAAAATAATGCCATGAAAGTCTGATATTTATTTTGTAGATGCATTTTGATATGATTTAGGAAGTCACAACAGTCCCATAAATGGAGACCTCACAGGAGTGGTGCACAAAAGCACAATGTCATTTTATTCATGCTTTTATACTTGATTCTGGTTCTGAGAGCTAAAATCAAATAAACTCCTGGAGTTTGAGATGTGTGAATATGTTATTACACAGGAATGACTATCAGGGTCAGTGTCATTATCTTTTCACAGATAGTACACTACCTACACTGATCTGTCTGAGAGTTTGCAGGTACGCACAGGCACCATAAAAATGAGCTCAGGCTCAATGTGGTGTCACTCAAAATTACTGTTACTGTGGTCCTTGTGCTTCCCCTGCACAGTCTATTGTACATAGCTGGGTTAAGAGACTGTTTGCTGAATAGAAGCAGAAACATGCTATTTTACGTATGAGTTCATATGAGAACTCTCAGACAGAGTGATGGTACACAGTTGTCAACATATGCTATCTGTGGCAAGACAATAAGTATGCCACAGGGTGATGAGAGGAACTAGCTGGATAAATAGGCAGACAGGTAGACAAATACATAGAAAACTTCATTGTCCCCAGAGGATGTGTAGGGGCTTTGTTCATGTCCTCATGGCCACAAAGGGATGTTCCAGAGAAAGACAATATTGGGGTGAGGAAGGACCCAGTTTGTGGTCCCATTGCTAATTGTGGTCACTAGCCAGGTGTGGTCCTAGGCACCCTGTATGACATCTGCCTGTGACGGTGGGAAGTTTCACTTGGCGAGCCACCAAGTACTCAGAAGGGCAATGGAGTGAGAAGGTGCTACAGATATCCAGTTTCAGCTCCCCAGTGAAATGCAGAAACAGAATCATTTCTAATGAATAGTGCAGTATATAATAAGGGAAATGGGGGTCTCTATTAAGAGATGACATGTCTTTATTAAGGTAGTGCCAGGCATCATTAACCATATTTGATTCCCTGGCTCACTCAGTGCTTCAGGGCCTTACCAGCTGTTTTATAGGACTGACTGGCCTCATATGGGATCATCAAATTAGTAATAAACAATGGGTTGTATGAGAAGCTGAAAATATGAGTTTTTAATCTGTGTTTATGCATAGAGAGTTTTGCACTACAAGTCCCACAGTGCACCACAGTGGAGATAACACCATACGGATGATAGGCGTACTGATGTTGCTTGAGTAACCTGCAGGCACTTCATAAGTTGCTAGAGGGTGCTGATGAGCAGTGTGTTGAGGACGTCCTCACCGACATAACTCGCCCTACCCCATCAGAATGAAACCAGTTGTGTTTCCCCTCTGTGGACGCTTGGTCATTATCAGTTTTTTTTTTCCATTAAATTTTCTCCTTTTACTCCAGCACAAGAGAACAGAAGTGTGTTGATTCAAGTTAAATGAGCAACAGTGTCAGACCAGGCAAGCAACACTCATACACTATTATACATCAGACAGTCACTAGATCGCATTCATAACACATCGCAATAGTACATATAAAATAAGCAGTAAGTAATACAAGTAACATGTTAGGGGGTGGGGATTGAGATTCTGGAAAAAAACAAAACTGGAGTTTTTGGAGACATGTGGGACATCATGCCTTGTTACTGGTTTATAGACATTAGCACTAGTTGCTGGATTGATAACACCTTCTGCCTTCCCTGGCAAGTGGGCCTGAGGGAAAGAATTACACTAAGACAGAGGTGGCCACCTTTACCCGCACTAGGACCTGACATTATTAAAGGGTAATACCATTTATAATACCAAAATGTCAGATGTATTTCATTCAACTATATATTCATTTGTATGAAATTTAGTTTTGCACTTTACTTGAGGAGAAGGGGCTACTTTGTGAAACATATTGCAGTTCTGCTGGTTATACACTTCTGGTGAGACGATGCTCAGTAGCGCCCTCTTCTTATCATATATTGTAACAGCATTTTAAAGGACATATTTAATCATACATGGTCCTGCCTAGTCCATGTTTCTGTATTTTTTACCGAGTTCAATACATATAATTAATGCAGATACATACTGTTGTCCTTTTAAAGCACATTACAAGAGATCAATTGTAGAAATACAGCAAAAACTCACCAAGCCCAGTTAAGTTTGAAAGGGAAATATGGTGTTAGGCAAACCTTGTCCACATTTTCAAAGGTTAATCTGTTCCTTCACTAAACACACCATCAAATATTATGAAGAATATTTATATATGTTCAAATAAACTAATGAAAGCAATGCATGTTCAAATAAAATTTATTAAAACAAGAAAGTTAATGTTGTTTACATTGGCTGATTTTTATGCTCTATGAATTTAAACATCTTGTTCATTTAGCTGATCTATGATGTACAACCAAGATTTTCCTTGTACAATAGTTGTTGTAATTTGCTTTACTGTTTACATAGGGGCATGGATTTCCCACAGTAAATCTTTTAGCAGGTTCTTCACAGATAATCTAAAAATTTCATTTTGAAAGACAGGGCTATCTGATTAGTGAACTAGCTAGCTAAGTCACTAGTGTGGGGCAGTGTTTTCAGCTCCTGAAATTTAACCATAACAACAGAGTCAGTGATCTGTTCAAAGTTCAACACATATGATCTGCACACCCTCTAGCTTTTATGTTCTAATGCAGCATCACCACATATGAGGAGAATCCAAAGAGACATTTCCACAACTGTGGGCAAACCTATTCTATTCAAGAAAAGGGGTATGACTCCAGATGCAGTGTATTTTTCAGTTGGTCTTAAGATGCAGTATACCAGTGATGGCTCGCATCTGTTTCAAAATATTGGCGTTAGCCTACTGAGCAGTGTGAAATTCAGCTACCCTTTATCTTCAGTCCATCATTAGACCCTACATACCAACCAGGCCACTGTCCTCAACCTCTTCAGGACACTTCGCTGTTCCCCCTCCAGCAATTACACATTGTAGTTTTCCATTCTCAATAATGGAGATATTGTGTTTTACTTATGTGTTAAATCATATCCTTGTTATTTCATGCTGTTTTTTTAAATGCACTTTGTATATGCACATTGGAAGTCGCTCTGGATAAAAGCGTCTCCTAAATGACTAAATGTAAATGTAAATGTATATTTCAGGTGGTCTGGAGTATGCTGTGTATTGTATTTGATGTGGAGGCATGGTAGTATATTGTGGCCTACACAGGGAGAGAGGGTTTTGTGGGAGCCATGTCACTTAGGGTGCTCCACCAGTCCTCCTCATTCCCTGGGAGCAGTTCAATCTTAGCCTCGTGTTTCCATCCCTTTGAGAGGACTGATTGGATTTGCAGAGATCGTGCCACGTGCTGTGTGGCCGGGCAGGGCCTGCTATGGTGCAGAGAGCAGCCTAACTCAGTTACACCCTGGCACAAATGGAATTACAGTGCCCGCCTGCAGCGCACATCCACAGGGCCTGCCCATCAACCTCCTGTCACTCAGCCACACTAGATGCCTATTGGCCGGTTCAGTAGCCACAGGTGCTGCCTATTGGTCAGCTCTGTCCTCTTCATCTCAACACCTACTCAGCTAAGGTGCCTGTGAGTCAGTGCACAGAAAGTGAGTTCTTGCTGTATGATAGGAAGGTCACTGTTTTTACCATTGTGCTATGAGAAGGATCCATCTGGTAGCAAAAATATGATATCTGATCATTTTCACTGTGATTGAATTTAATCATGCCAGGCGGACATCTGTACATTCTCTCAATTTTTTGCTTCTCAAATGTATTGAAGATCCACTGAGTGTAATTCAGTCAGCTGATAAGTAAAAAATTGATTTGGGTTTTATATGTCTAGAGTTATCGGCAATGTTTCTGTTTGCTGCTGAATGGCACGTATTCCCCTTTGTAAAACAGGCAGTGCTCAGCTTACCTCACTTTGACTTGACTGTCAAGATGCACAAAGGTTCCGGTTGATTTTGGAGATGAGTTGAGATGAGGTTCTTCACCATTTAGTTAGCCCCATCTCCTTGCAGACTAAAAATGGCAGGGGTGGATCAGTTTACTAAAGCATGCATTTCCTGATGAAGTCCAAAAAATATTGTTGATTTGTTCAAACAATACAATACCCTAAAGGAAAAATTGGCAGGAATATTTAATGTACTTTTAATGTACTTAACATACAAGTGTAGTCTTCACATATGTTCCCTTTTAAACACCACATTTGTGTCTGTCTTTTGTGTGTCATCGCTGATTTTGGCACCATGGGCCCACTGTTCAACCTGGAGCAGAGCCAGCAGGGGCCCTAGGAGGAGTAAAACCATCAGATCATTACCAAATGACTGGAAAAGGAGGGGTAGGGATGGATAACATGTAAAAAAATGTGAGCTATGTATGTTGTTTTGGATAAGAGCATATGCTATGCAAATTTAATGCTTAAAGACATGTAATGTTGGAGGTCATTCACCAGCAGTCTGAAAAGTATTGATAGAATGAGCAGACCATTCAAGAGGTTTTGGAAAATAAGCAGTGGAATTAGTTGATTATTAATGAGCAGCTTGAAAAGGAGCAGCAGAATGAGCTGATAATTAATGAGGAGCTTAAAAAAGGAGCAATGGAATGAGCACACAATTTTCTTTCAACGGAAGACTATATCCTGTGTCAAACCCTGTACATGCGAATCATATGTATGACTGATAAATTGGAACACTTTTGAACATACACAAGAAAGGAGCTGCAGCTGAATGTTGAGCTTAATTATTCAGGTTCTGAGAAATAAGACCTGTGAGACCATTTAGAGATATAAACTGAGGTGTGCATAACTTCAAAGGGTAGAACTCTCTCATGTGAGTATACAGTGATATTCCTGTTTCCCATTATGTCTTTGATTCTCAGAACAATCATTTATTTTACATAAATATACAGCAAATTAATATATTTTGTTATTGTCATGTGGTTATACAGCTTTACCTTGTATTGTTGAGTAGTTGAAGGTTTTGCATTGATGCTGTTAGGCTGTAATTTGTCTTTACTTACTGAAGCCTGCACTATGAAACATACCCTTAGTTTAAGTCTTCAGAAAGCTGCTGCTGCCACAGGGTGTTCTGCACTTCAAAGCTTTGTTAAAGGTTATTGACCATGACGCACCCACGTACAGTGTAAACACACGTGTGTTAGCAACATCATTGCAGCTGTGGAAACGTGGGAGGTCGACATGACAGATCATATAATGTACAAGATCAGACAAACACAGTGATGTATACTGGGAGAATGAGAAAAGAAAATTGGGTTGACTGCTGAAAAACAGGTTCAACAAACAGGTTCATGTACAACATATTCTTTCCACTTGACCAGATCCTTTTTGTTCTGTAAATTCAGGTTTATAGCAAGAGAAAGATACTCGTTATAATTGCTCACCAAAACCATATTCTAGCAGTTCCTCTTGTTTTAGCAGTTCAACAGTTCAGTTAGAGGTGTTAGCCCCAATCTTTTTAGGACCCTCCACAACAGTGAGAACAGCAAGCCCTCTGCTTTGTCCCCGTACTGAGGTTAGAAGGATATCCCCTGACCCCTTGTCTTTAGACATTCCTGCTATAATTAGACTAGTTAAAACCTCTTAATTAAATGCCCCCCATCACCATAGTAGCCCTTCCTCTTTATCCACTGTAGATGGAGCAATTAGCCCCTCCTCTCTAATGGCCTGCGCTCACACTGAGGTTACAGCAGTCACCCCAGCCCCACCCATAGTTAGACTGGTTATCTGGTTCCACTTTAGGCCCTCCTGCTGTAGCTGGAGCGGTTAGCCCCTCCTCCCGTGGGGTCTGCGCTCACACTGAAACAGCAGCTGGAAAAGCACATCCACACACAAACCTGTGGTGCCTGGCTGAGGTCGAGCCTGGTGTTCGCTGCTCTCTCCGAAACAACATGGACAAAACGCAGAAGCCCGAAGCCTCAAAGACCGACGTGATCATTCTGGGGGGTGGGCTGTCAGGTGAGACCAGGGTTTGGTTTGGTAGTTTAGAGCATTTAGGGCTCCATTTCTCACATCTAGTGTCATCTTAGCATTAACTATTTACTTTACTGTTACATATAAAGCTGTTTTTATTTTAGGATTGTTGTGGGCTTCATTTAGTCTGAATGTTTCTCAAATAATGGGGTATTACTGCTTATCCCATCCTCTCTGTGTCTGAATTCAGGGATGTACTGTATATGCTATACCATTCAGCTTGTATTCTCTCTAGCCGTCATGTATATGTGTGTATATATCCTTTAAAAAGATAAAGTAGCTAAAAACTCAAACAGTCATTGTGCTCAGTTTGTCAGCATTGTGTTTGTCAATGAGACACACCCGTCGAGCAGAGGACACTGACAAGATTAAAAGTGTGCTGCAGAAGGATCCACAGGTGGTGTTTAAAAAAGTCAACAACTGAGCCATCTGTCAAGATCTTGATCATGTGCCGCAGATAAAACTGTTTCACAATATATAATTATTCAAGAGATTCCCTTCAGGCAGCTGGCAAAGTACGCTGTTAAACTTAAATGTAACTGATGATGTTATTTTTTGTGTTTTTGTCATTTGGTTCATTCAGCTAATGTTTCTGGAAATTACTTACTGGCAGTCATAGGGGTCTGTAATGGTCAAACAGTGATCTGTGTTTTTATGCTTGGTAAATTTTACCATGATAGAGTATGGACTGTGAGGATACCAGAGAGTCAGGTACAAACCTGAGTTCCAGAATATTCTTATTAATATTGTTTGCAGATATCATTAAATACGTGTATATACAAAGTTATAATTTCAAAAGCTTTATAACTACTGCAGATCGTGAACACACATTTTTATAATTGGAGTACACGTTGATAGTTCAAAGAATTTTGGCTTTGGTTGTTGGTTTTCATTGGTCTCTACAAGCGTTTTATTAGGACATGTTTAACAGTTATAAAAATGGGAGAGCTCTAATACTGACCTGGATCAGGGGTCAGACAAGGCCCCATATCAGCACCGGGGAGAGCTCCCGAGGGCACTCAGATCAAACGAACACCCACGATGAAAGCAATGAAACAGGAGTGCAAGACGTACCCTGTCCTAGTTCTCAGTTTGGGCAGACGAGGGACTGAACCCTAAATAACATGCTATAAAACCATTTCCTCCAGAACGTCTCCCTCCAAGTTGCCATAGGAACGAGGCTGCCCGGTTTTTTTAATCTCGCGCCCTCTCTGCATTCTCGCTGAGTCACGGAGGCGTTGCTTTCTGAGTGAAAGAGTAATTTCCTGAGAGACGGGTCTTCATTATGGCCTCAATGAACGGTATCTGAGCACCGCTCACGCTCACTCCAACGGAGTCAGCCAGGGTGATGCAGAAAAGGACGATATTGGAAAGACTGAACCGATGGAGCCAGGAGGCTTTATCAGAAAGGTGGTTCATGAGTTATGTAGCCGATTATGCGAAACAGATAAAGACACAACCGTGCACAGTCTGCTTTATTAAATGTCAAATTAAAGCAGATTAAGGCAGATTATATGATACAAATTTTATGCCATACAGCGTTGGTGGGTGTGTGTTGAAATATAGGAGCCCTCCTTTTTGCAGAGTTTATGCTATTTATGCACACATGCAGCAATTTCCGAATTAATTTTGTCAGTAACACTTGATGCTCTGTAGGTTTGAGCGCGGCTAAGCTGCTAAAGGAGTCGGGCTTGTCTGTGGTGGTGCTGGAAGCTCGGGATCGGGTCGGGGGACGGACCTTCACCGTGACCGTGAGTGTGTCTGAATTCCCCGTTTTGAAAAGCATTTTAGGAGCACCGCTGTAAAGCCTCACTGGATAGCACATTAACGGAGCTGTGAACTTCTCCCATTCGCTCCACAATCAGTCTGTGGCTATTTCCCCTGATCATAGTTTCAGAATGCCAAAACATAATACTAACACAGCAAATAAATCATTATTTATATCAGCAGCCCCTTCTTTGATGAGCTCATGATGATTGTTGTGGCACTGCATCTTAGTGTGTATTGTTGTAATGTTACAGTATCAGTCACCATAACTCTGTGCTATAGATCAGTGCTGTCTAATGAGTATATCCTTACTATACATCCTTATTCTTTGTATGTACCTAAAATGAATCAATGAATGTTGTGAAACAAAGTTAACTATCAAGGTCTCAAGTATTCAGTTCTGTTCTACCTTTCAAAGGGGCCTAAATTCAAGTATGTTGACCTTGGAGGCGCATATATTGGCCCAACCCAGAATGGCATCCTCAGGCTTGCGAGAGAAATGGGGGTGAAGACTTACTTAGTGAATGAAAAGGAACGTCTTGTCCATTACAGGAAGGTAGGCTCTAACGCTAACATGTTTTCCAGCACTCTGCAGCGTAATAAACATTACTTTCACAGTAATGATTACAGGTGCTATTGCACCCATCACCAAGGACCTGGATTGATGCTAACACTGGCCCTGTCTTGTCTGTCACTTTACAAAATGTAATTTGAATAACACATTCACAACATGCAGCTTCATCCCACACTATAGGCCAGAACAGCAGCATCCCCTGTAAACATAGACCCCCTTCTCCCTGCCGCAACTCACCCATTGTAAACCCACACGCTGTGTGCACTTTCAATTAAAGCTTTTGTGCCAGTGTGTGCCCACAATGAAGCTGGGCCTCTTTGTTTACCCTGGCAGATTCAATGTTGTCAGACATAATTGCTGGCCTTGCTTGTTATCAAAGTTTGTATCTCGCCGCTGTAATCCGTTGCTATGGATACCCACGGGTCCGGAAAGCCCGTAGGCAAACTGTCATCTTAATTCAGATGCACTGCTCCGTGGTGGAAGAGCTGGAGGGAGGGAGAGCTGCTTGATGTAAAGGTCAGAGTTAATCCGGACTGATGCTGATGTCAAAACTTCAGGGACAAACTTTGTAGCATGTCTTTCACTACTTTGGTGCTGACAAAGGGTTTGTGTGAGACTTGTCATCGCTTTCACTTGCTCCCATTTCTTATTCAAGTTAATGTCATCTTTCATCTCTCAGACCAGAACTTTACTTTTCTGTCTGAATGAACTTATGCATTTTTTTCCTGTAACTTTAAAGAGTAGTCCAGCATGCAGTTCTGTTAGCTACAGTACAGGAAAATTCATTTATATTACAACCTTAATGAAGACAGGGTTTGCAAGCAGTTTCCAGGGGAATTCTTCCTGTGTGACCTGCAGTATGACCTTGACCTGTGACCTCTGACAGCTTGGCCTTTTGTTTCACAGGGTAAAACGTACTCATTCCACGGAACGTTCCCACCCGCATGGAACCCCCTTGTGTACCTGGATTATAATAACCTGTGGAGGACCATTGACCGCATGGGGAGAGAGGTGGGAATGGGAAAATTATATCACAGCACACCCTGTTACATTTACATTGCATTTGGTTAGCAGATGCTCTTATCAAGAGAGTAATAGCTTACGTGCTATCCATTTACATGTCATCCGTATATAGTGCAGAATATTTATTCAGCAAGTTCAGGTTAAGCACCTTGCCCAGGGGTACAGGGAGAGTTAACCTGGAAATCCTTAGGTCAGGAACATCACTACCCATGGAAGCATTCACAGAGCAGATTTTTTTTCTGCTTTGAATTCAAATTGTTAATTATTTCTGACAATCAATTTGTAGCTGAAATGATTCCATACACCTGAGGATAGAAATATTGTGTAATATCTTATTAATTTGCTTAGACTTATTGCATTTGCAATCTTGTCATTTATCAGGAACTCTCAATGAATGCAAATTACAAAATGTGAGTGCATTAAGCTCATTCATATACAGTAATCATAACACTATCTGTACTTGATAAATTACCTAAGATTATGATAATTCTGGTTTTTAAACTCTTTGATATTGTGTTTCCCCTGCAGATCCCCGCTGATGCACCATGGTCCAGCCCACATGCTGAGCAGTGGGACAACATGACCATGAGAGATCTCATTGACAATGTCTGTTGGACGAGGTCAGAGGTCACTTTCTCGCAGGTGTATCCTTGTCTGTCAATTGTGTAACTAATGAACATGTCTAATGTTTTGAATACATTGTGAAGGCATCTCTGTAAGTTTCTGTAAGTTATCTCCAAACTTCAAACTCCAAACAGAACATGCTCACTTTAGTTGTGTCCTTGAAACACCATACATGTGTGCACAGAGAAATGGTAAAGTGTGGAAACTACTGAAAAGTTAGTTTGAGGAGTGATACGCCATTGCTGTGTGCGTTTAAAAGGGTGGCAAAGGACTTCGCCAGGCTGTTTGTCAATGTGAACGTGACATCAGAGCCTCATGAGGTCTCAGCGCTGTGGTTTCTGTGGTACGTGAAGCAGTGCGGAGGAGTACGAAGGATTTTTTCCACCTCAAATGGGGGACAGGTGAGGCGTGCTTGGTGACCATTTTAATTACGGTACATATCTCCCCATCTATGTCTATTCGCTAAACAAGGTTGCTGTTTTTTATTTATAACATTGTCTTTTTAATTTTGTTTTGGTTGCAGGAGAGGAAGTTCGTGGGTGGGTCTGGGCAGATCAGCGAACGAATAGCAGAGCAGCTGAAGGGCAGGGTTAAGCTGAACCAGCCAGTAGTCCGGTTCTCTCAGAATGACCGGGGAGTTTCCGTAGAGACGATAACTGGAGACAGATATCAGGTGCGTTCTGAGTTCTTGTGGCATTGCACTGTAGGTTCCCTAAGCACAGTACACCATGTGTAGTGCATCATTCTGCAATACACTGTCCTCTTTGTGTCTATATGAGGGTCTTAAACAGAAAGCCATAGAGAGCAATTTTTATCAGTGCTTCTGACTGCCTGTTCCCTGTTGAGGTAATCCCCTTCTTGTCCTTCTTATTAATTGACTTTAAATTTCAACATTCAAAGTTAAAGGAGCCATGGTGTAAGTGTACCAAAACTGCTTTATGCTGATTGAGTCAATGTAAACAAACCAGATGAGGGGTAGTAACTGAAAGGTTGCTGGTTGGTTTCCCCACTGGGGCACTGCTGTTGAACCCTTGGGCAAGGTACTTAACCCACAACAGCCTCATTAAATATCCAGTTGTATAAATGGATAAAATTGTAACCTATGTAAGTTGCTCTGGATAATTGCTCTGGATTGTCTGCTAAATGACAAAAATGTAATGCAATTACAGTTACCCCGTTGTGGTATATTCCCACAGACCTTAACAGCTCACTGTAGTCCTTACCACACAGATGGCGTATGAGACATATGACAAGCCGATCCATTGCTTGATTTGCAGCACTGTTTTAAACCTGCAGGCGAAATAGTCAAACCTGACTCCCTTGTTGTTCCACTTTGGGCCTCCAGGGGGCATACGCCATTAGCGCAATCCCTCCGGGGCTCACCATGAACATCCACTACGAGCCAGAGCTGCCTCCGGTCAGGAACCAGCTGATCCAGAGAGTGCCCATGGGCTCCATCATCAAGTGCATGATGTACTACAGATCGGCGTTCTGGCGGGAGAAGGGTGAATAATGACTGAAATCGGTGTCCAAATACCATGCCTGCTGCCTGTTTCACACAGTTATGCAGAAAATTTACCCCCAGGTTAAAATAGGGGCAGCAGTATAGTCATCTGCTCTGCTTTTACCGTAGATTTTCTTTATATGGACCAGATAATCAGCTGTGTGAGAGTTGCACTGAGAACTCTGTCTCTGCCATTATGGGCACTACAAGGAATCTGATTTGCTGACTTGTTATAAACATTCTTGAATGGGGCATGATCTAACACAGAACATCCATAAAAAGCCATTGGAACACACACAGTACAATAGCCTCCTGGTACCAACCAGACCCTGGAGTTAAATATCTGGTCACAATAGAATATCTTTACTGTCACTGTGGAGTTACTTCCACACAATGCTATTATCACCTGCTGTGTTGCCGTTTTACGCAAAGCATGATTTTGGCAGACATTTTTGTAGCCCATTTGGTGTAGATTGTGCTCTGCTGAGGCATTTCACACAGATTTTTACTCCTTCGCAGATTCTCACTTTGCTATTATAAAAAGAGAATAGTTGTGTAGCATTTTCTTTTTTCGAGCAGGCTACTGCGGTACAATGATGATTGAGGATGAGGAGTCTCCCATTTCAATGACACTGGATGACACCAAGCCCGATGGGTCCTGTCCCTGCATTATGGGGTAAATATTGCATTACACTGTTCCTTCACTTCATTCAAATTCACACATCCTTTTAAATGGGGTTGATGGACTGTTTTGTTGCTTTGTTTCACATAGTTGCATCGTTTCCCAGTACACAGCGGTCACACGGTTGCTTGTTCTTGATTAATCGGTTCATTACAGTTTGTGGGGATCACAGTGATTGAAGCTCCCTACTGGCTTTGCGCAGTGGGGAAAATTGATTTAATTCATTACTGCAGGCTAGCTCTGATGGTAACTAGAATGAATGCTAGGTCTGCTCCAGCATAGAGCTCTGTATTAGTCATCATGCTGTCAATAGAGCATCCAGCAACAGGGACCAGGAACAATTATGCTTCTTATGTCCTTAAGTTCATTGTCTTCAAAGTCCATTCCACTTAAATGTTCACTTCTGAAATGCTTCTTCTTTAGCAATGTGTGGGATGAGCACACAAGTGGTGCAGTGCAGGGGGACCCCAAAGCACAGGGTGACCTGAAGCATTGTTAATGCATGTTGAAATTGAAATGAACCTATTGTGACTGTAAACCACAAAGAACCTAACAACATCATTAGAAAAACTGAAAGTTCAACCTGAATTTTGCAGGGATGGGGGACAAGATGACATGGCATGCCACTGTGCCTGTTGCAAAATTTGAGAGACAACCTTTACATTGTGAGACATTGACATTAGAAAGCTTTGATGGTTGACTCTGTGGGTAGCTAGGATAATATCACCAGTGGACATGATGTAGTCTCTGGGTCAGTAAGAGCTGTGCCACTGTGCACAGAGCCTAGGCTCAGAGGTCACGCTATGTAGGCTGCCTCACTGTATTTATATGTCATAACCATTAACCACCCTCAGGTGTAGTCTAAGTGGGTGCAAGTGCAGTCTAAATCCACTCATGCGCAGTCTAAGGCCTTTCAGGGGCAATTTACATACAGGAGATACTATAGTAATTTCATCATTGCTGTGTAAGAACACAGTAATTACAGAGCTTGGTTTTAGATTTGGGTTCTTCTTGACTGTTGGTCCAGCTGTAAGCATTTCAAACTTTTTATTTAGAAATCTCTGACAGTAAACCCTTCTATCCCATTTTGACCAGTTATTTGTCAACATATTGTAATAACAGAATGCTGATTTTTTTCAGATGATGATGTAGTGTGTAGGTGATGTTTTTGGTTGTGGGTTAGGGTTATGGTCAGGGACATGTTTAGCCTGAAGGTTATAGTTAGGATGAGAGTAAAGGGTCAGGCTACTGACATAACATCATGTCACGTAAATACATGCATTACCAACTCATGTTGACATGACAGACAACAAAGCAGAACAGAAACATCTCTATATGCTGCTGCTCCTCACCTAACATAAAGTGGGGAACATGGCTGTAACTGTAACAATGATTTATACATTTGTCTTGTATGATACGGACTCATAGTAATCATCACAAGAGGAATCATGTTACTTTGGTATCTAACAAAAGGGGTGGAGTCTTTTCTGAGGTAAAATACTGCACTGCAAGCGAAGACTGACAGGCAGGTGGGAAATGATGCATTCCACAAGGGGGCAGTAGAGATCTACATTTCCTTCAGAGTTAAACTTTGTATCTTTTTTCCTCTTGTTAAACTGACCATGCTTTCTGCTCTAGGTTTATTTTGTCAAGGAAAGCCAGAGAGCTCATTGATCTGACCAGAGATGAGAGGTATGTGTCATTGAAGTATTTATGCAGTCCTTTTTGTTTTCATTTTTGTGTTGTACAAGCCCAATATGCTCATCTATGTTTGTATTTATATAAATGGGGGGGGGTAGCTAACCTCCTAACTAACCTGGCCTGCATACTTCTCTATGGCTTTGAACAGGCCAGTAGCTCATCCAGGAGTTTATTGGCCCCTATGTTGGTGAGATGAGCTCTGTGCTATGACCTTTCTTTTAGTCATTTTGTAGTTTGTAAAACAGCTTGAAATGTCCTTCTACACTTTTAAAAGTGCACTTATTGAGACAAAATGTCACAGGTGATAGTGGTTAAATGTATTTTATTTCCTGAACATTTCTCAATGTTTGTAAAAAGGATTTATGGTGTTTCTCCTACCATTGGCCTGTCACTGGATGATACAGTTAAATATAAAATTCTGTAGTGGGTGAAATATAAAATAGTTCATGCTATGAGGATCATTGCCCTGAAGGCAGATTGTTTCAAAGAGTAATCAGTGTTAAATAGTTAGAGCAATTAATTAGAGCAATTTCCTTTGTCTTGTGAGGTTCTGTATCCCAAACTGTAAACCTGCCTCTAAACACCCAATCCATTGGCTGTTTCTCTGTCACCATGGACAGGATAGTCACATTCGCAGAAGCTAAAGTGGGAATGGGCAGCTCTCTTTTGGAACACACTTTAGTGTGACAATTACGTTATCCATACCTGCCACATCACATCTCGGCTGCATTTGCAACAGATCTTTCACATGTGGTGTGCTCAGATCAAGTAGGCAAGAGGGGAGCTTTGTGCCCAGCCAATATTGCAATGGAATAGAACAGCACAATAGAACTTGAGGCTATTTGTGACACTTACAGAAACTGCTGAGTTGGATGTGTTGTATATGTGCATTACAGAACATTGAACTCATGGAAAAGGACCAAAACTGCAGTGACTAAAAAGGTCTGTCTCTGTTTAGGAAGCAGCGAATCTGCCAGATATATGCAAAAGTGCTGGGCACTCCAGAGGCTCTTCAGGTGAGTGCCAACTGCGGTATTTCATACTATTCCAGTCTGTTCTCAAATACAGTGCGCTCTGCTTATAAGACAGTTTTAATAGTATCAACTGCATATGGTGATCAAAAACACTGGCACAGAATCATTTCCTGTGCTCATTTGGAATTCATACATTTGGAGTTCCTCTTTTAAGAATCAACTTCTTATGAGAATCAGGTTGTCCTGGATGGATAAGATTCTGATAAGCAGAATGCACTGTGACAGCTCTTTCACTTACATATTCAGCATGAGAGATTTTGAACAACAGCAGCAAAAAACCCTACTGCAATCACTATCAGGTGATTTTTCAACACGATGGAACACATCAATACAACACTGTGGAGAGATGTTAGGGAGTGAACAGAGCCATGTTCAGCCAACAGCAATAACACCCTACATTAAGCTGTCTGTGCATACGCAGGGAGCCCAGCAATACTTCAGGCCTCCAATGTCCTCCAGGATATTTTCAGGAATGGGCCTTGTTGCACAGTCAGTTTGAATTTTTTTCAACTGTCACATATGCAAATATTATGGCATATACTATGATGTGTATCTTGCCATCAGGGGCTTGTAGGGCACTCTGGAAAAGAGCATCCGCCATATGAGCCCATAATTGGAATGGCAGGTGTGCTAGCTATCCTAGCTCCTGCATGCTGCCCGTATCTATACAGTACTGAAAGTCATGCCCTAGGGGGTTACCTATAGAAACAACCACAACGACCACAGAGGTCTGAGTCTTAATCAGAATTTAGCTTTGTACAACCAAAACTCATCCAAACATATAGGATTCAGGTACATGCTAGTAGTTTGTGGTTCTCTGAAATCAAACCTCGGAAAATAGAGTCCTTGGATAGTGTGGAATGAAAGAAATCTTCACCGAGAGCCTAGAACGACACTCATTCTCCTCTGAAAAGGTGAACATAGAGCATTACTGTGGATTTTTAAAACGTTAAAACATGATATACTTATTTTGTAATAGTAACTATAGCTATGGACATTGGAATATGAACCCAGTAGGTATTTGAAGTATTCCCAGTAGATTGAATGGAACAGAGTCCTTAGAGTGTTACATTTACAATTTGGTTCAATATTAGATATGTTTTAAAATATATATGTGTTACAAAATATAATATTTACATAATATTTACAACATATTAATACACATTTTATATAGAGATGCTAACATTAATATCCAGACATTCTATATTGTTTTTTTAACAATGACTTTTAAATTGTTTTCAAACAAATGTATCTCTTTAAATTGTTTAAGCATAATTTAAGCAGATTTTTGGTGCCAGGCCTATGAGCTAGACTGCATGTGTTCAGGTGCTCAAAGACACACGTGATAAAAACATGAATGTCCTTGTATGTTCAACTGCCTGCAGCCCGTGCACTATGAGGAGAAGGACTGGTGTGGAGAGCAGTACTCTGGAGGCTGCTACACAGCCTATTATCCCCCAGGAACCTTTCGTCAATTCAGCAGGTACATTACAGAGCCACTGTAACACACACTGGCCTTGTCCTACAACCATCAAATAGCCAATCAACACTTACATATAAGCCACAGCCCACCCATTCACTAACTAGTTAATACTCACATATAACCCACAACCCACCAACTCACCCATTTATCAACCAACCAATCAACACTCACAAGCCACAACACACCCAATCACCCTGTAGCGAAGGCAGAGAGCAGTCACCCCAACCGGCCTCGAACCCGGGTCTACGGGGTACCAAACATGCAACTTTGACCGCGACGCCAAAGAGCCAGGCTCGTTGGTATGGCAGTCAAAGCACATACTCAACCGTAGGGCACTCCGTCACACTGCCCTCCACTTCGGGAAGTGCGCCCATGCACTTCACGCACACAGGCATCCCTCACGCATTCCCCTGCCGTACTTCTCCCATCCCAGGGTGCCCCACTCACTCGTGCTTCACCCATCTCTGGGGTCCCTCACACCGTGCTTCACCCATCTCTGGGGTCCCTCACACTGGGGTCAACCTAACCTGGGGGCCCCTCATACGGCTCACACACCGGGCACTCCTCCGATGGCCTTGCGGCCAGCCATCCCACTTCTGACACCATATGTAGTGAAGGCAGAGAGCAGTCACCCCACCTGGCCTCGAACCCGGGTCTACAGGGTACCAAACATGCAACTTTGACCGCGACGCCAAAGAGCCAGGCTACACCCACTCAACAACCAGTCAACCCTCACATATAACCCCCCTCCCAGCCACCCATTTACCAACCACCAACCAAGTAATAAACACTCACCTATAACCCACAATCCACCCACTAACCAACTGCCTACCAAACACCAACCAACCAATCAACATTTACATAACTCACAACATACCCACTCATGAGCCAGTTTTTATTCACATATAACCCAGCAACCACCCACCTATCCCTCGCCACTCACCAACCAATCAACACTCACATATGACTTACAACAGAAGGCCAGTCTGTTCATTATTACTTGTGCATTTATATCTTTGGCTTCATCTGGGATTTACAAATCCATCAAAGAAAAATTCTCATTTCCTGTCAGGATCTATGGCAGCTGTTGCTCACAAGCAAATTGTCAGCTCTCTGCTTTCCTCTTTATTATTTCAGTTTATCTCTTTGTGATATGATACACCTAATTATGTGTAAACAAAAGGGGGGTGGATGTAGCCGTTATAAGCGGACACAGTGGGTGTCTCTGTTTTCAAGGCAGGTCTCATTTTGTGAAGCTGCTTGGATTTCATTATTCACGCACTTATTATTAAAGGTGTTGTGCTTCCTCTAAAAAGTACATGCAGCATTTAATCCTGGTTTATCCGAAAATGGTCGGGGTCTCCCTGGGCTCCTACTGCTTTGGCCGTGTCCTTGAAGCCTTCATCCAGGCAACTGCTAAGAAGGGCTCTGTTTTGGTCTGTCTGCCGTAGAGTCCTGAGAGAGCCGGTCGGCAGGCTGTTCTTTGCCGGCACGGAGACGGCCACAAAATGGAGCGGGTACATGGACGGGGCGGTGCAGGCGGGCGAGAGGGCAGCCAGGGAGGTAACTACACACTTTCACCATTTCATCAGAGGAACAACGCAAAAGAGTGAAAGTAAACAAAAAAAATCAGTATTGGTGAATGGTGATGAATGTGCATCACAGGGGGTCCCCTTTGTCTCTTCCCCATGTCTGTCAGGTGCTGCACGCCATGGGCCAAATCCCCGCCTCGGAAATCTGGAAGGAGGACACAGAGTCGCAGGTAGTGTGCTATAGACAGGGGGGATGCAGCTATGTGTTCGAGGCCCGGTGGAGATTCTCATCATTGCATAGATGTACAGCAGTCTCTTTCTTTCCTCTTGGCCTCATTAGATGGGCTTTGCTGGTATTTTGGACAAAGCAAAGTTAAGACAAAAGGAGGACTCTTAGCGTTGAGAGAATATCCATAGAATATCGTTGCTGTATTCATGGGAGACGCCTGTGGGCTGTGTTCATGCCCACAGGGTGCTAATGTTGAAAGTATCAACATCTGTGAGAATATCATATAACACACTGCATGTTGTCGATGGGAAACAGCTCCCAGATTTCATGTTGTCACTTGACCCCAGCCTGCTCTTTGTTCTTTGTCCAGGAAGTGCCATCTCAACCAATCACAGTCAGCTTCGCTGAGGAGTGGCTGCCCTCTGTCCCCGCTTTCCTGTCGATGCTTGGAGTCTCCACCGTCCTTCTCACTGCTGTGGGAGTGGCCTTGCTTAAACCAAACATGCGAGTGAATCTCTTTCAGTGAGTTTTGCCATACACTGGGCATGGGGCTCAGCAAATCTATTGACTTGACTGACTAGCACTGACACCCAGTTCTGTTCTTTATCCAGGGAAACAGCCATTCATTACCAAAGAACCCATCTGTCCTCTGGCAACTAATGAAACACATAAGTGTAGAGAATGGCATGACTGTGTGACAGAGCTAGCATCGCTAAGCATTCGCAAAGCATTCAGAAAGATGACACTCCAATGGTCAAGTGACACAAGTCCAATTATCCCTCTTTTAAAAGAAGCACAGAGCCCTCAGCCCACACGCCAGTGTAATTTGACCACATGAAGATAACTGTGAAGGGTCTGTATTTATGTATTCATCAGCGACAGTAAAGTCTTGTTATTGAAGTCATTGTGTCAAAAGTTGTGCCAATTTGGACCACAGATATATATAGTTCTTTACAGGGTTCGTTACAGTTCCATGTCGACTTGCTATGATTGGTTGGAATCCTGCTATGTCTAAGACACATCTCAGCAGGCCCTGTGCCTTTGCAAAAGCATGGAGATGTGTTGTGACGCTTTCCCAGGGCTTGGGAAAGGGGAAGCTAAAAGCATAGCCTTAAACTGCTGCTGCAGGATGGTGAAAGCACATGCCAGAAAACCTCATGTCAGTAATGCTGGACCTCTTTGTTACTCCACCTCCCTTCATTTCCACACACAGGACCTCTCTGCCTAGTTCCCATCACGTTTTACTAATCTGTGTGTCTGTTTTATATGGCGGCTGCATTACACTCTTTCGTAAGTGCTACTGATTGGCATACTGCATTTTAACCATTTAGGATGTAGCAAGCACAATATTTCATACAGATTTTCTGTTGTTCCAACCCACTTTGTTCTGCATTAGGGCACAAGAGAAGATCATGATGTTTCCTGATATGAAACAGGGTAGGGTTCTGCTTGCCCATTCCTGTAATCTAACCTTTTTATGTATAAGCCATGACTGTTAAGGATCATTATACTTATTATGAAGAACTAATGGACCCAAGTTTCCTCTTTGACATGATAAAATGCTTGTTTTTGCTTCTCTAAATGTTGTGTGGTGCTGACAGTAAGTTTGTTAATTTGTTGTCCATCAGCATGAACCCTAGTATTGCATTGTAAAAAAAATAGATATTTGTGACTGTGTGATTATGGAATGTCATTTGGTAATCATTCTGTATCATTACAGTGTAATAACTGTGATATCCCATATATGAATGAACACTGCCTTTGTGGCCTTACTAATTTTTGGGCACATAGATAATGTTACGTCTTCTTTTTCAAAGAGTTGGTGGATTGTGGTAAATATGTATGTAATAGTCTACTGGTAATTTATTGTTATTAATCAAAAAATACACAGTCAAACTCAATAATCAGTGTTTGTTGAGAACCCATGAACTGTCTGCCTGCCCGTTTGATTTGTAGTGGTGTCACATTGATGGTGGACTGTGATCGACATCTGGAGCGCTTGAGTGACGTGTGACTAAAGCAACGTGTCTGAGATCATTACACAGCTGTCTCTTCTTAGTGGAAATAAGTTCTGTTGTGTCAGTGTTGCAAAAAAATCAATAAGGGCCTCATAGAACAGGTGGCATGCAACAGGGTTGTGATGTGTCTACCTGTGTGTGGGTATCTTAACCTGGGCACATCATTATTAATGTTATAGGACTTGTGTGATATGTGCTGTTACAAAACCCTTGGATCGTCTTATACAATGAACAGCTTGCAGCTGAATTCGATGTCAACTACAGTGACTGTGCCTGCCCTATCTCAGGCTTCTGAGAAACATTCCACCAGTAGATTCTTCCTGGATGCAGTAGCACTCTCTGTGTAATGAACACAGTAGCTAAATTACAGCTAGCACACTCCTAACAGTCATACACATGAGGCTCCATTCCAGTTCTACTGCATGATGATGTCTGTAAGTTTACATTCTATGTCACATAAGTTATCTCAATTAAAATTTCCCGAAAGGAAAAAAGAGCTGTTTCCTCCTTCACTTTCACCACCAGCCTCTTTCGGAAGCACAAAATGGGAGTGTGTCGGGGAGTGTGTCGGGGAGGGGGTAGGATATGACCAGTGCCAGATAGCCCACTCCCAGTTTCAATGCTGCATCTAATACATTTACATTTAGGTCATTTGGCAGATGCTTTTATCCAAAGCGACTTACAAGTGAGGAACAGCAAGCAAGCTACAGTAGTGTAGGAGACCTTAGAGTAAGCTTTAAGTGCAACCTAAGACAACTAAACTCAACTAAGTAAGTCAAGGAAAGTAGAAAACAAAGGTAAACACAGTGAAAACAAACAAATGGTTACAGGAAAAAAAAGTGAGAGGCAAAAAGTGCATTGAGATGGAATTGCGTTGGAGTTGTAAGAAGTGTTTAGCAGAGGAGGTGCTCTCAGAAGAGCTGGGTCTTCAAGAGGTTCTTGAAGATAGAGAGGGATGCCCCTGCTCTTATGGCATAAGGTAGCTCGTTCCACCAGTGGGGAACTACATGTGAGAATAGTCTGGACTGAGATTGCCTTGCGTGTAGGGATGGCAATGCTAGCCGACGTTCCTGGGAGGAACGTAATGGCGGAGAAGGAGCGTAAGCCTGTATGATTGAGCTCAGGTATGCCGGAGCAGACCCAGAGGTCACTGTGTAGGCAAGCATGAGAGACTTGAATTTGATACGGGCAGCCACGGGTAGCCAGTGGAGCTCAATGAGTAAAGTGAAAGAAATATTGTGAAGTGCAAAGCGGCACGACCGAGAAACTGAGGCAACATGGTCAGAGAAGGATAATTGGTCATCAATCATGACCAATAGAAGGTTTGAGAGTATTTGAGGCAAGCTTTAAATTGATGCTGTGATGCATGGATGGCTTGGCTGGGATGACCAAGAGTTCAGTCTTAGAGAGGTTTAGCTGAAGGTGGCGAGCCTTCATCCATAGGGATATGTCTGCAAGACAATCCGTGATCCGCACCGAAATTGTGGGGTCAACAGGCGGGAACGACAGATATAGCTGGGTATCGTCTGCGTAGCAGTGATACGAGAAGCCATGCGAGCGGATAACCGGGCCCAGAGAGGTAGTATATATTGAAAAGAGGAGGGGCCCTAGCACTGAGCCTTGAGGTACCCCTGTAGGGAGGCGATGGGATGAGGACGTCTGTCCTTGCCATGACACGGTAAAAGCTTCACCACATTGTATATAATGCTTTTTGCTGCATCGGCAGCTTTCCACAAAACCTGGGGTCTCTGTGTGACCAGTGGAGACTAGTGGAAAACACTAGAGTGCACCTTCATCCTAAATTTCCTACATTCCTACATGTCATCCTACATAAATATTCTTATACATTATTGTTTATATATATGTACACACACACACACATACATAACAACGAAACATACATAACAACGAAAAAATTAACTAGTTACATGAATCTGACCTGAAATAAGCTCAATTACAAGCTGAAAATGGAAAGGCAATGATTCTCAGACATTTAACAAGTTGACAATTAAACAGTTTTGGGGGAAAGGTGAGAGTTCTCCTTCACAACCACTCACTGTCATGACTGGGTAGGGGAAGCAAGACACAGCCTTGAAGAGGTGGGTGTTCCATCTATGGAGGTACTTGATGAGGGGCTCTGCTGTCCTGACTGCTGTGGGAAGCTCGTTCCACCACATCGCAGGGCGAAAATACACGAATGTGATATGAATATGCAACACCATGTGGATGGTGTTATGATTAAAAAAAACAAACAGATGATTTGGAAGCAAGAGCTTTGCAACATAACTCCCCAGCCTCTGCCTAAGCTGCTCTACTGCACTGTTAGAAACACTTTAAGACCTGTAGGAAAAGTTTCTGATCTCATCTTTGAAAGAGATGAATAGGCAGCACTTTGAATCACTGCAAAATGAATCACCGCAAAGTTGACTGTTAAGGAATATACGGTGCCTGAGATGTGCAATTTAAGCCACATATATACTCCACATTTTTAAACCCAACCAGAACAGGCTCTCCACCCACTATATAGCCTCACGCGAGAGGACAATTGTCATTGTTTCCAAAATCCCCTCTGGCAGGAATCCCAGGCTCGCTTTGTGACTGCAGGGAGCTGTCAGGGACACTCGACGCTCCCCTGACACCTCTGCTGACGTTTCCTGATTCCCACTGTTTCGTCTCACCTCTCCTGAACACTGAGCTTTAGTGAATGAGCTGTTATCAAAGCAGTTCTCACACACCTTCATTCCTAACAGATTCCCAAAAGGCTCTACTACAGACTCGGACTGGGTCCTCTCTTTCTATCGCTAAGAGGGGGGATAATCCATGCTGCCCATTTCCGGCGGGATAGGAGGGGCCCTGAATTTTAGGTGTGGCTCCAGATATCATATCATCTAAGGTTACTCCGATAATTCATTCAGCCACATCTTCACCAACAGTCATTAACATGTGTGAATTATACTCCACCCTGTTCTTCAGTACATAACACTGACAATGGCAGATAAAACCATTTTTACAGTAAAATAGTGTCACGAGTCTAGAATCATAAAGTGTGCAACTGTATGGTCTCAAACCACTCTGCATTGGTTTATGCTTCCGTCTTTTAGTTCTTCAGGGGATTATTTGTTATTGACTAAATAAACAAAAACTACAATTAATACAATTAAAGTTTTTAAATAAAAATAAATGTCCTGCTTCTTTATTTCCTGTCTGTTTCCACCTGCATTTTCATAGGTGGACACTGATACAAATAAATGCAGATGACTACATTTATTTGCAAAAACAGGGTGACAAAAAGATAATCTCTCAGTTCTGTGTTTGATACTGCAGCATATTCCTTCCCGCCAGAAGATGTTGCTGTTGATCCTCATTTCCTCATGCACGCTTTGTGCATCTTTACTACCAACAATACTGCTCATCACATGATGGAAGAATTAATCTCAGAGGGGCCTGCTTGGGTTTTCTGTGTGCAAGGGGCTGGGTTGTATTTCATTTCCTGCTGTGCAGGGGTCCATGTGAGTGCTGCTTTGAAAGGCTGAACCAAAGCTTTTTAAAGATCACTATGTATTCATTCACATGTCACAGAGAAATGACAAAACTCCAAGGTAAAAATTAACATCAGGGCATCGTGTTGGATTGGAGTAAATTTATGATGTAGAACTGGCCGCTACAGGGTTCTTATTAGAGATCAAAACTCTTCAGATGCAAGGACTGTATTTAATGTTTCTTTATGTGTATATATATGTATGAATGTGTGTCTGAATGTATGTATGTATGTATGGTTATATGTATGTAAGGTTTCTGTGAAGAATTAAAAACACAATACTGATCAGTATAATAGTGGTTAGTATAAAGAACCTTAATTTAAGAGATAAATAATAATAATAATAATAATAATAATAATAATAATAATATCCTACAATAACAGAACTACAGTCATTAAAACAACATTACAATCGTTAATCATTACAAACAGTGCTAGCTTATACTGTAACAAAATGGCAATTAAACCACAACAGTAGTTCATTAGCTCACCATCGAACAAATAGGCCTACAAGATTTCTATGAATCTGGTACAATTTAACTTAATCCAAATACTTCAACATTTGGCATATATACCTAAACACTGAGATATACAAACATTAACATGTGAGATTAGCAATGAAATATATGCATATGAAGTTATTTTTGCTGTATAAAGAAACTCAGTTGGTAATTAACGCACACTGTATTTAAAGGGTACCTGATTTTATAGAGGATTAGCAAGTCAGAAACCCAGCAACCTCCCCACACTGGGTAGCAATGCAACTTGCATAGCTAACCAATATATGTCTTGAAGAATTCAGAACAGGCACATTTACTCAAAGGATATGCATAAACTGTGCATGGATTATAGAAACAGATTAGAGGTCTATGGTCATTTGGTGTTTCTCAAATGGAATATTGTAGACTCATAAAATATATAAAAACAAATCTGTAGGGCTGTGAGTTTTTATGCATGCTTTTTCATCCTCCGCCCACACACTCACATCAAGGCAACATTTCAATATGTATACTGATCGATTTTTTCATTCGCTTATTTGATAGTGACGCGTATTGGTTCATTGTGGAATATAGCAACCAAAAGCAATGCATTTGAATAGTTTGGCTAAGGCTAGTTTCTGACACCAGCAGCTGTGGCCTTACTGTTGAGGCTAATAAGAGGCATCACTGATGTTTCCCCTACTCCAAGCACCCAGATATATCCGTGGAAACAGATGCAGGTGCACGTTTCACCCGCAAAAAATCTAACCAGATATTTCGTTTTTTACGCATAAGACACTACCCTTTTCTCCCCGGTCTCCGCTAATGAGTTCTGCCCTCTGTTGCAAAGTGCCTCCAAAGACCACTCTAATCTCTGCACTCATGAAAATTCCTGAGAAGGGAGCAGACAGGAACATATTTTGATTGATGTTTGGTGGATTCTGCATATATTAACAGACAGAATCAGAGCCAGTAAATATTCAGAAGCACATTCGTGCTCATTATTTCAACAGAGGGGCTTAAATTTCAGATGTAAAATGCAGAGTGCAAGACAATAGTCAATAGTCAGTCAACAGGATGGCTGATACATGTATAACCCTGACAAACACTGAACGTGGTGAGCTAGCTTAGAGCGTTATCCAGTATATAATATAGCATTACACATCATACGTGGTCGTTCCTATCATCATTCATGGCTGTGAATGGCCTCCCCCCCCCCCTCCAAGAAAAGGGCTTACTTTTCTCGCGGTGCAGAAAACTGGGCAAAGATGTGCACTGTAGAAAAATGTCAGTTTCATAAAGGATAGAGTGTGGAGGAAGAAGGATGATCATTAAGGCGTTAGAACAAAACATAAAATAATGGGGCTGGAGCAAAGTTTGTAATTGCTCTTGTCAGGTAGTGATCAGGATTTCAGCCTTAACTTCAAAATAATTGGGGCAGACGTATTGCGAACCGAAGCTGCAGTGTCAAAGATCAAACTGAAGCCATTTGTCATTTCTGGTATTTCGATTTTTGAGGATAATATACCATGCCCTGAGGGACCTTTAAAACCTGTGGGACACTTTAACCCAGAGAGGGAGAAGGAAGAACTTTCTCCACCAAACGTATAAAAAACACTGTCTTTGCATTACTAACCTGGGAAGCCACTGTTGTATGTTTAATTCCAAAGCAAAGGTCTGTTAGATATTAACTTTGGCACAAAATAAGGAATTAAAACAGAGGGTCTTGTTAACGTGTCCATGCAGGGGTGTCCAACTAAAGCTTCAGTCAACTGAGCTTGCCCTCTGAAATGAAGATGAACTAAAGATTTTCAAATCTATGCTATTCTTTGTAATCTTCTCCGTGAGACCCTACAGTGCATGTGCAGGAAAGTTCTGCATCTGCCAATCTTTCCTACAAGTGATTCAGTCTAACTGCGGGATTCCTTCTGTGAACAACATAGCAAATCTAGGTCAGGATGTCTACAATTCCCATACTGTACATACACGTTTGCTGTCAGGAGCAAGACAGCAGCGCAGGACTCTGGAGAGAGGCAAACACACTGACAGAGAAGTGTTGTGATGGACGGATGTGTTCTTGAGGAGCAGTGGGAACAGACGGAGGTGCAGTTGGGACACATAGTCACGCAGATATGAGGAGATGCTGGAGATGTGTGTCGTCCTTTGGGCAAATGCCTCTCTCTTAAGGATTTAAAGCAGTTCACAGTCAATGATATGAGGCCATGGCCAGACAACCCCTTCACTCATAAAAGGGACGAAGGAGTACAGAACTGATAGGGAAATTATACCAAGCACCTCATCATGACATGTTATTGGGGCTTGACAGGCAAACAAAGAGCAGATTTATCATAATATTTTATTTTTCATTGTTTACATTACAGTAAGTAGACATTCAAATCCATTGTCCACACATAGCTTACAATTATATCCATTTATACAGCTGGTCATTTACTGAAGCAATTGTGGGTTAGGTATCTTGCCCAAGGCTACAACAGCAGTCCCCAAGCAGGGAATCAAAATGTTCACCCTGACTTTGGAACCATGCTCAGCACCCTCTGCACTCACACAAGAACAACAAAGAACAACAAGTGCCATCCTCAAACAGTGTCCCATGGTGCACCATTGGAGAAGGTGTACCACCAAACTGAGGACAAGCGCAAGCCCCGCTGACATCATCGTGAGGAATTCACTAGCACCCAGTGAGCTGCTAGATGGGGTTATTGCCCACTGAGGGTGGGCGAACCCGGTCCACTGTAACCCACCTAACCCTGAAGGTACAGAGCCAGCTCTGCTGTGGAGTCTTATTCACAACGAAGCCCAGGTCTGAACTCTGGTCAGGCTATGGGGGTGAGTATTCCCCCATAAAAGCTCCTTAACCAGCTGATCCATTTGGAAACCTGATAAACAAGCTTACCAAAGGGGAATCAAGTCCCATAAAATATCATAGATCAGTAGGCCCATAGTGGCACACATTCACAAAGATGAGTAACATTGCACAGCAGCCATTACAGAAGTATCATTGCAAGACATGTGCCATGCAGTCCCGCCTTTTTATCCTTCCTTTCACTGGTTGTGTCAGTTATGGGAGACAGCCGCACTCCCTTTAACACACAGGCTGCAGATTAACAGCGGACATTTAACTTAAACTGACCATAGAGTTTAGCTGCAGTATATACACACTGAAGATGTGACACATAAAATGAATGTTAGTGAATCAACCGATGCTGTTTACAGCGGTGTCCTGGGGAGGGGGGGATGACGCAGAAATGAAGGAAGTGAAGAATCCTCGACCTGTGCACCTCTCTCTGAGTAAAGACTGTTACTATGGTAACATGGTCACATCAGCAAGCAGCTATCACTTATGAATTTTGACCGTGGCATTCCATGAAAAAGGTATTACAAAAACAGGCTTTCCACATCAATAAAACAGACATGCTGAGGCACTCCCCCTTGGGTGACTACACAACACTGATGTGTAGGTTATTTTATGAATGAGTTTTCGAACCCTAATTCATGTTCTCCATATTTTATTATATGGGGATGGAAATGATCTCTGGAACAATATACCAAGAGACAAGAATGTTATTTTTAAAATTTGTATTTATATTTTTGTATTCAAAACTGGATTTGTTGTGGAATACGCAAAGCTTTAAAAATGAGTCAACATCTATTGCACCCCACATTAGTTTACATTCTTAGGAAATACTTCATTTTTGTATTTGCCAATAAACCTGAATTAAATCAAGGTCCTTGCTCAAGATCACTCATTTCAACAACATTCCCAATGGTTAATTTTTACAAACAGTCTCTTGTCTAAGGTGGATTTTAACTAGCAATGTAAAGCTCTGTCTAGGACCATCCAGTTTTTGACTGTGCACTTGTGAAAACGCACACAACTGATGCAAACAATGCTAAGTGCACTGCAGGGTTCCGAGAAAACAAGAGTTCTTCACATTCTTCGGTACAGTGGTAGCACAGACATTCTGTACATTGCCCAGATATTCCACTTCATACTGATTGTTCTGTCTATCCCATCTTTGAGGCTAACTGTGTTCTAATTTGCTGGTTTCTTGTGAATATTCTTGAGGTGGGTGTGGTCAAAAACAGATCATGCATAGGAATGCAGACCACACTGAAACCTCCTGGACCGAAGGAAGAAGCAACACAGAGTATCACAGCTGCAGAGTACTGTCTGAGCAGCAGGCAGAATGTAGGTTATGACTGAGATAAAATTATCACAGCTAGCCGTGTGGCCTGTGTCTGTTGTCATCACAAATGTTTGATGCTCCTGCAATGGCAAGCTGATTGATAACAGTTTTTATAGATATCTGAACCATGAGATTGTTTCAGCCCTTGACGAGGTTTACTGCTGCTTCCTCCCAGGGAATAGAACGGTAATGTTTCTTTATACAAACCCCTCATCCACAATAAAACCAATGAAGACAGCACAAAAGGGTTTAAGGGTTTAAGAACAAAACTGATTTCTCTCTGTTATGAGGTACAAACAGCTTCTGAAGGCCACAGCAATGCGCTCTGAACACACTGCTGTTAATGGGCATGAAAACTGGCTTTTTGTGTTAACTCCATTTAGACAAATTCCAGACATCCATTTTCACAAAATAAAGAGGTAGATTTGACTGCCTTGAAAATTGCAATGGCCACCAGCGACTATAACAAGGTTCCCTCAAGCAGCATCTATGGGCTATAGAGGGTTAAGCATGCAAATAACTCACTAAAATTAAGGAGGCAGTTTTTTGTGAGTGTCTGTTTATGGTAGAATCCTGAAAAAAATATTTAAGAGATGCCTTTAAACCTGTAGCTGATAAACAATTAAAGAGAAAAATGGTGAGTTTTCAGAGTCCATGACTTGGATGTGTTGATTCAAGCCTGAGGTGGAATGAAACACCAACACCCCCTGCGGGTTCAAGTCCTGGTGGTGAGAAAATTCAAAAGACACAACTTTACTCCCAATTCCACATGAGCTGTGTGAGTTCTTGGCATTTTATATTGCATTAGATATGTAGTGTACACCCCCTAAAACACCCACATAATCCCACGTGATTTCCTGAGAAATATCCAGAATTTATTTTCTAATATATCTGATATTGCGCCATTAGTCATGATGTAGACACCAGACTTGCCAGAGTTATAACGAGTGGAGGGCCACTGCAAGGTTTGAACAGCAGCCCCCACTGTCTGTACAAAAAGACATAGCGAGCTAAAGGCCTGGTTTCCTGACAAACTGAACTAATTATGCTCTTGTTCTGGCTGTAGTGGGTGATGTAGCGGCCTGTCACACGCTCTCTGATGCTACTCAGCTACACTGCATGAGTGCAGAGCATAATGAATTCACACTTTTTTTTTCAGGTTTACACTTTATTTGTCACTCTTCTGGTTGATGCGGCCAGGCTGAACAGCCTGAGGAAAGACTTGTTCTGTTCGCCCTGTAGAAACATTACAAGTTAGTGGTGATGTTTGCTTATGCTATGTTTATGCTTCTTCACCAGGAAGAATGGCAGAGGGGGCAAAGAGACCGTCTAGCAGCCCTGTTGCCTCAACAGACCATGGACAGTGCATGCAGCTATTTACTACACTATTGTCATTTAGCAAACACTCTTATCCAGAGTGACTTCTATAAGTTACATGTTTTTACATGTTATCCATTTTATACAGCTGGCAATTGTGGGCTAAGCACCTTGCTCAAGGATGCAGCAGCAGTGCCCCAGTAGGGAATTAAACCAGCAACCTTTGAGTTAGGAGCTGTGCTACTTACCACTATGCCATACTGCTGCCCTACTAATTACTGCAGCTGTGGGTGGGTACTAATAACTGCAGCTGCAGCTTATTCCTGCATCAACTTGTGTCAAGGGCCACCTTCCAGGTTTCTGAAGAAGAGCCCAAAGAGTCCCTGTTTACTGTAGACTCCAATATACCCACCTCTTCAACTTTATGAATTTGATTCAATGTGCTCTTTCTTCAGCTCTAGCCTCTGATCTCAGAGTGTGTAAAATAAAAAACTTTTGACCACAACCTTCTGCTGTCTGCTGTGTTCTTATCCAAATTACGTGCAATCCCCCCTACAGCTTATGACAATGGTTATGATGAATTTCATAGCATTTATTGACGTGTTATGAACGCTGCATAAGAAGCAGTCAAATGTTTTATCACTTCTGTGTATATGCCTGCCAAATCATGCTTATTTTAAGCGCATTATAGACTGAGTTTAACTAAATTTTGTGATTCTGTTTTACACATTGTTGCATTGCTGTTTTTTTTCCATTTCCACTGAACCTGAGCTATCATATAATGCAAAGTCATAACGATGAAGTAAATATGATTTACGATGAAGTAAATCGATAATGTCAAATATCGATTTTTGTGGCACAGCAGGTGCAAGGATATAAGAGAAACAGCCCTTTTGAAATCCGACCAAAGTGTGAATGGATTTGAACAGTGTACAAACTGACAGGTAATACCAAGCTGTAAAATAAACAGATAAAAAGGCAAGTAGTAATTACTTCCTCACACCACACCAGTAGTTTGACGCTGTGGTCTTATTGATCTTTGTATTTACACCATGAACTACTTTCATGCCAAGGGGAGATGTTCTCAGCCTTCCACACCATTTGGAAATTATGAATGGTATAATAGCAAGTCATGCTATTCTATGCAGCACAATATGCAGTGGAAAAAAACTTGCTTAACGATGAGCTCCATTACATACAATCTGAAAAAAATTACATCTGTCAAAAAATTGAAATGAAAAATTTGCATGAGGTATAAATCTGTGTAAGGACAAGACTGTTTCAGCTCTGTGTAAACATGAATGTGTTCATACGTTAAGATTTTTTAACCAAGCAAGGATATCATCTGGCTTGAAAATCAGTGGTTACATTTTCATAATGTGAAATAATAATGTGTATCTGGTACTCCACAGCATGTGTTTCATGGGAAAATATTTCACATAATATATATTCACGTATATTCACAATATTTAGTTTTGGTTATTTAGTGCAATTGCATTTAATCTGCAGCATATGGAGACATTCATGCATAAATCATCCAGCACTGTAACAGGGGTGGTAGATGCAGACCTTTGACTGATTATTAACTCATTATTGACTGATTATTCACCTGAGAGCTCACTGAGTAAACAGTGCAATATTCTCTGCCATGATGTGTGGGCACACAGTGGGAGATTCTCACCTCAGGGTAGGTGTTATTTATACCCCTGACATCTGGCCCTGACTTCTGAGAAAGTGCTTAATTCAAACGGGACATGCTGGGAAATTGCGTCTCATCTGCGTGGAGCGAAGCATCACTGTGGCAAAGAGTGTAATGAGATACAGTAGACAGATTGTCTGCAATTACCAGAAAGGCAAAGTATTGATACTATATTGATGGAAACTATTGAACATTGGACTGACCTGCAGTAGCTCAAGGGCAATGTAAAGGTATGGCTTTATTTACTCTCAGCCTTATAGTAAAAAGTTATTATTTATTATTTGTTATTAGTAATAAAAATTCACACCCCCTGTCAGTGGAGAATATGGAAAAGGTGATGAAGTTAAAGTTACTGGAATTACTACCTTTGCTTAGCACTGGGAAAACATTCCTTTTCAGCAGGCATTCACAATACAGAAAACAGAAGACAATGGCAAGCTAAAATTAGCATTGCAACACAATGTTAATCAAACCTCAAATGAGCAAAACCAGTAGACTTTTCATCCACTCTCAAATCAGCAATGCACAGAAACATGCAATTTCCGTAGCAAACTGGTGGCACCCCACATTTTGTTGAAATTCAGTATGTTAATGGCATTGGTATCAGCCTCCCTCTTTGCCACTGAAAGATATTGCCAGATATGTGCAAAAGTCTGCAGGTGAGTGGCGGCACTTTTCATGATACTGTTGCAGTCCCATGATTTGGTATTTGGACTTGTGTCTGTTTACCAGGTACATACCGTAGCTTGGCAGACTCTAATGTCCAGATGGTACTATGGCTGGTGCTACATTAAACCATTCCAGCAGCCAGTGGACACTGCTGAGATCCCTTATTGTAACCAAGGGCCATTTAACAAGATTAATTATCCTCAGTGGGAAACTGACTCTTTATTGAACAAAAAAAACAACCACAAAGTGGAAACAAATTCAACATAAACTAATCCCAGTGTACACATTCTCCTACACAGTAGACACGTTGGTTCATATCTCTGCTTTGTGCTGAGGTGTATTTTTAAAATGGTTTGTGATTTGATTTTACTGTCACTGCTACTTATTCAGTATGTTTATAAACCCTGAGGGTATTTTGAGGGACTTCATTTCTGCATTTGACAGAGGCAGATACATTTTTCATCTGGTATGCACCCTTTAGTATAATCATATTTGTTAGGTGCATAATCATATGTGCTTTTTGGTTGAGGGTTTGAGAAGAAGTGTGAAGGTGGTGAGAAAACAGCCTGACAAGAGGGACACAGAGAAGGGGGAGATGACACATTAGAGCATAACTGAGACTACCTTGAAGAGGAAAATAGGGGGTGGGGGTGGGGGTGGAAAAGGCAGCAGGATCCAGGTGACAGGGTGGGTTTCCAGGAGAACCGAAGATGGGAGAGTTGGCAGGAGGGGAAAAAGTGAAGAGGGAGGGCAGACTAGGTGAGGTCAGAGGTTGGTGGGCTGAGCCAGTGGGGAGAGAAGAGTGAGCAAGGTAAACAGCAACGTTGTCCTTGAAGAATGCTGCAAGGTTGTGTTGGGGGGTGGAGGAGGAGAAGGCAGAGAACGGGTTGTATTTTCTCCTGGAGGTTTGGACTTTTGCCTGGAAAAGAAAATGTGATTGCAACTAAGAGGGTGGGATAGGAATGACTGGTAGAGGACAGCTGGGGGTCTTGGAGATTCTCTACCTCCTGCCAAGGGAGAGACAGCGAGAACATTGAGGGTGGAGATGGAGAAAGGTGTGGAGGTTATGCTAGTGAATGATAATTGGCTTATATGCTGGAGGGAGGCTGTGGAGGAGAGAGGGAAATGAAGCCCTCCTCAGGCAGGTGAGAGGGAGTAAGGGGAGCTCTGAAGCGTTGCAGTTTATGCTGCAGAGTAGACTGCTTCTGCTCTGTCGAGAATCTGTTCTTGAAGAGCCAAACAAATACTGGGGAGGAGAGTTTCCAGACAATTCTTACAAAGTTAGGGATGTACCAAAACCAAAAACAGTCCCATCTATTAAAAAAACAAACAAACAAACAAAAAACCAACCAGTCCCATCCACAACTACGAAAAATCCCACTTATCACTCCATCTCTGCATCAGCATCCTTCCTCCATCCCACCTCTCTGTTTATGATGTCCAAATGTTTAACGGGGGTCAACAACCTCAGCCCATGGCCAGGTATGATCCCTTTGTCAGATGCCAAGCTTATTGTAACTACCACTATACCCACATGAATCACAGACTTAAAGCTTTTCTTGTCTGAAATTTCTGCTAAACTCTATTTGTAGGCTTTTTTACATTCTGACATTCAGTGCCTGACATTTGCGTCGCTCTCCATGTTTATTCATACCTCTGACAATCAGGTGATCAATCACTTCCCACCTGCAGGCTGAATTCTGGAGTGGGCGTAGCCTAGTTGAATTGGTAATAGATAGCTGAATAAATGCACAAAATCATGGCTAACGTGACGTCCTTACCAGTTATTACTGGATCTATTTTTGTTTCTCACATAAGGTGTATCTGGTAGCCATTTGCGAGTAAGGAACAGGACATTGGTTTTTGGTTTGTTGATTTTTCTGTGATGACAGCTGGTCCTCTGCATGGCCCTCTGTGTCTCCTGAGTCTTCATCCTTTCATAAGCATTATGGAAGTGTTAAATGGCCACTGTGGATTATGGGCCAACAATGCCTGTGGAAAAAATTATATCAGCTTTTAATTACTCATGCTATGCTAATGAAAAATGTTATTTCTGTCCATGTAACCTGTAAATACTGTAAAATTAAGAAGTTTAGTGAAACCGATGCACCAACAAAACTGTAATGCACAAAAATTGGTATTTAGCAAGGAAACTTGTCTTCAGAAAGGTATTTCATGTCAGTGCGGGACTAGGAAAAGCCACAATTCTAACCTTAACCCTTATGATACGATCAGCAACACAGGTCCCATATTAGCACTGCTGCCTAGAGCAGAAACATAATACCATCACCGTTGCAGACAAAGGTAATTTCTGATTTCACACTGCATAACACATGCTTTTGTGTGTGCTAGTAATGATCAGAAGAGACAAAGTCCCCAACACAAGCCCTGAAACTTTTTTTTTTGCACCCAAAAAACTAATGTTCCTCACTCCAATTTCATGTGTACATTCATATTTCTTTGGATGATTTTCCAGATATAAGGACAAGTAAATATGAATGCTGCATGGACAGGAACACAAAACTTGATTTCTCAGTATGACTGTGTTACAATATTGCCACGTGACTCCTTCATGAATTAGCTGTATCAGAGAGAGTAGCATCTGCAGGCAAGATGTTTTAATCTTCCCTTTCTGTGGGATGGAATACTCATTTCCCTTCCTCTGCAAATTGCTGTATAAATTTTTCACTTATCACCAGATTCCTGTTAATATGCAAATATGTGAATAATTAACATACAAATGTGATCTCTGAGATAAAGCCTAACAAGAGTTGGGTTGTGGATGCCCTGGAATGTGGATTTTGGCCTTTAATTAAAATCTATGGTTGACGTACTATTCAGAATAATTACCTTGGCATGGAAAGAAATTGTGAAAAGTGGTGTGTCCGGGAGAATCTTGACAAAGGATATGTCCACCAAACCTGTTGTTTGGCAGGGGTATTCAGATACCCGCTGAACTTTGTTATGCGGACCTGCAACGACCCACAGATGGTCCAAATACAGCTATTAGATGGGGGTTTTCAGGAACCCGTTTGACCATAGTCGTTAGTTGATGGCTTGGCCTTTCAAATGCTGATAACAGTCAATGGTCTGGGTGAGGCTGGGTACTGAAGCCTGCCCTTCTTCCCCTCTCCCTCCCCCATTAGTAGTTCTGGGAAATAGGTGTTAATGTTCAATAGGTGCCTTAGAACAACTTCTATTCATGCATTTGAGTGACACTTCTCTATCTTGAATCAGTAGAATTGTCTGAAAACAGTCTCACATTAAGTGATTTTACAGATAATGCATGTTGTTGGAAAGAAGTCAAGTTAAAGGGAATTTGAATGGCCCAGCAATGAATGCCTGATAGCAAAGACATCTGGGTGTTCTCTGGCTTTTTTTATAACAAAGCAGAAGCACTAATTAATATGATTGAAAGGTTTATTGTAAAATGAATTGAAAAATATAAAATCTACAAAAACAAACACAGTAAAACAAATGCAAACAAAGGAAAATATAAAGACAGCATTAACCCCCTGGGGACTGAGGGTATTTTCACACACACACACACACACACACACACACACACACACACACACACACACACACACACACACACACACCCTCACTGAAACTCAATGATCCCGACAGGAGTCCAAAGATACTTGTCCCCCTTTTCAGAGTTCAGTGCTTAAACTTCTACCATTGTGCACAATGCAATTACCACAGATACTCTTTACTTAGTATGACTTAACTGCACAGTTGTGGTACTGAGTACACATCTGCTTGTAATACGCTCAACAGGCAGGAATGACAGTGTAGTGTCAGTCTCTGTCCCCTGAATACCCCAAACCTCCACAGGTTTTCCAAAGAAATGCCTGTCTGGGTGAGGGTGCAGCCACATCATTTTTGCCACTACATGCTGAATAATAGAGGTTTGTGTTTTTACAGAAACAACAAGAAATTGTTTCACAATTCCAGGACGCACCTCTGCAGCTGGGTCAAGGACTGGCTCTTCAAAGCTTGAATTATAAACACACCACTTGGCTGACACACATGTAGACCTTTCAGCCCTACTGCTTACACAAAGAGTCAACCCAAGGCTTCTCACTCTACTACAAACCTTTGCTAATTGGCCAACATGTGAGACTGAGCTGTCAGGATATACATTTTTGTACATTGACAACAAAGTTTGCCTATCGGAGTCTGTTAATACAACATTCTGAAATGGGGGTAATGCTCTGTCCATGTCCACATCTGACAAAAGAAGTGTTGCAGATGACATACATGAATACTGTTTTATGTACATTGCATCAGTGGTGTCATGGAGTGATAAGGAACCCACATCTTTTGTGGACAGGATGTTAATAATTTCAGCAGCATAGGTACTTTGCAGTGGCATCTGGAGCTGTTGACCCTGTTGAAAATACCTCATGACCTGAACCTCAATATTTCTGTTGTTGTTACGGTACTGTCCCAACATTCCATTTAACTGCTCAAACGAGAAACACCAAAAGGCATAGACAGGGCCATAATCTAACATGCAGTCTTTTAAATGTAAATGTAAGTGCATGTTAGGCGTGCACTGAAGGGGTCCATACAGTTCAAAAAACTTGGACAGAAATGTTTGCAAGTAGCAATCAGCTACTTCAAGCCTATCATATGAGATGACAGGACAGCATACTCCCGGATGCACACCGTCATCTGTGGAGTGTCTGGGAGAAGACAGGAGTGTTGCAGTCCCGGATACACCTCTTTTCACGCAGTGAAATCCAGAACAGACTGATGGTCTGCGCACAGAAGATATTGCATCATAAATACACATTACACAAGATCATCAGCTTTGGAGGGAAATACACTTAGGGTGCATAATGCGACCACATCATTCACCATTAAACAGGGACATCTGCAACACTCATATCAGCCTAAAAACACAATAGTTTGAGCCTAACTGTCCTGATTGTGTAATTCCCTCTCCTGAACAGATTAACAACCCATATGATTTTTCACAATTTCCTTTAACAGAAGTGTCTCATTAAAGCATCACAATATTTATCATCCTACAGGGCATTGCAGTGGTTACAGTGTAACGGTCTTAAAAATGTACTGGAAATAAGTGTTTTGCAAATGACAGAGAAAATGAAGTACCATAACTAAAACTGTGTTATCTTCAGCAGCCTGCTCCTAGTGAGTTTGACAGTGCAGGGCCTGCATGTTATTCTTTAGACCTGCATGTCAATGTACATGAGAACACAGAGAGTAATTGTTGCCTGTTAAGCAAAATGGGTTCAGCCATGTCTCAGTGAGGGAAAAAGTAATTATGTTCTGCAAAACTTGTATAAAAAACATATAGAAAATTCTGACCAGTTTTAGGTTATGATAAATACCATTCTATGCACATATTTTGTCTATGCTTTTTTAGGATAAAATGCAGTGCAATTTATTATTTTCGTTCCTCCATGCAAATAAGCAGCTGGTGAAATTCTAAATAGGATGTGTCTGGAGAATGAAGAGATCAAATAATCTATCAAGTTCAGAGGGAATGTGATAATTGTGAAAAATGTACAGACTTACATACATAAAATAAAACAATGTTGAAAGTCAGCTCTGGTAATTTTATGCTGCTCGTCAGTGATGAAATTATCATAGATTGTTACCTCTAATACTGTACAAAAGTATTTCAGAATTTAAAAAAATAATGATATTGCATGTTATGAGGTCTGGGGTTCCTTATTAAACTGCATGTAAAGTGATTCGCAAGGGTGCTCAAGATGCAGATGACATTTGTGGTCTATAAGTCCAACTACCACGTGTTCTTAGCAGATTCATCATCCCTGCTATACTCCCCCTTAGCCACTGAACGGCACTGCCCTGAGTGCATACATCCTCAAGGAAAATTAGGGCTGTACAGCCCCCAAAATACATACAGGCAAGCCTCAACAGAGCAAGAAAAATAGTTTCAATATAAAACAGAGAATGTATTAAAGTACACATCTCATGTTTTATTTTCTTTTGCCTCTTCATTTCCTGTTAAAGCTGACAATATATTTACTTTGACCTGAGCCAAGAAAATTGCCATGGGAAAAGCTTGACAAATATATGGAGCACAAGTCCCTGAAGTCGTAATCTTAGTGCTTATTTACTGCTGTCCCATGTGGGTGTGAGAGCCACCAACTCAATGCTGTTCCCCTCCTTTAATGAGTGGCTGTGCAGGTACAAGCTCATTGAGACAATTTAAAATTCAAGGCCCAGCACTGTCCAGAAATGCCTGTGAGACATGCAGTGTCTGAGGAGATGTGGAACACATTGTATTAATATATTTATATTCCATAAACATATATAGAGAACAATGAGCATTTTGAAGAAAATATTTTTTCTACTTTTTTGAGTATTGATTTTTTTGGCATCAGTTTGTTTAATTGGTCTTTGTTGACTGATCCTGGTACACAAATTACATAAACATTACATGACAAGGGGGCAGCTACTCCATAAATTGTGGTTTTCCGAGGACCTGGGCCATGACTCTGAGAGTCGGAAGATTGATGTTCCTCGGAAAAATGCCAAGAAAAGGGAGTTAGTGGCACTGGGGAACTCAATTATTTGAGGTGTACGGCACACTTGGAAAGGAGTCTGCAGAGTGATGTCTGACTGGTGTGCAGGTAGGAGACCTCCCAGAGAGTCTGGCCAAGCTCCAAACCACCATGGAGCAGGATTTTTTGGAGGTGGTAAATGATTGTTTCAATCACAGTATGTTAGCTCCCCTACAAGAGGCGTTTCATGTCTACACCTGTCTAATCCTGAATATGTTGTGCTGGTGTACTTGAGCCAGTATTAGGGTTTATAGTTTGATGTATATTGGCAATTCAAAACCTCCTCCTCCAAAAGTTAGAGTTTTAAATCTTAGCTGAGTTAAGAAGATGAGAGATTACTGACTTAAAAAGAACTTCTAGAGTGCAGAAGTATGAGTCTGAATTGGTGCAAAAGCAAAGAAATTATTCTCAAAATGCAGTACACATTCAAAAATAAAGAAAAATGAAAGAGTTAGGAAGGTAGGAAGTAAGAAAAGTAAGTCGACTGTGTGGAGGCTTTTACGAAAGACACTGCTGTTAAAGACTGAAGGACAAGGAAAGCAGATGAAGTCAGGCCGGGAAACTGAGCTAAAGAATGATTTAGTAAAGGTTATAATGGTTAGAGGTTGTCCTTACAGCAATACCAAATTAGCTTGTGTGACATGTGCTGTAGTGTTTGTCTCATACCGCATGCTGGACCTCTTTCTTAGCTCAATCTACTTAATGTGTCCCAGTGCCCAGCTTGGCAGACAGTCAATGAGTGATCGACCATCCATATGTGACTTCCATCAGCAACACAGTGAACTATGCATTACTTTGCATGCATGATGCTTTGCCAGTCCGTAAAGGCAACAAACTTGCGAGAAATGACTACAATGACCATATGTCTCTATAGGCTAAATAAGATTGGGCTATCAACACAGGACAGACTAGCTGCATTTTAATGCAATACTAGTTGCATTTTAACATTTTCTTCCAACAGTAATAACACTTCCATAACCATTTTAACTCACTTTTAATACTTAACTAATACTGCACTGGGCTCAGTTAATTAGTTGAACAGTATTTGTAGGAACTGATTTTTCATTGGCGCAGTTAAAGGCAGAACCGTTCGACAGGACATCATAACCTTACCATCACACCTACAGCTGCTGTCCCTGTAACCACAACTGCTGTGCCTACAACCATCTGCAATAGGGAAACAGATCACAGGGCATCTGTGCAACGTTTCATTCCATCCCATGCACCCAGTGAAAAATCACACACATCTATCAGTGGCCTCTGTGATCTTGACCTTGGAGCTTGGTACCCTTTCATCTTTTGACTCTGCCAGTGTCTGTTAATCACAAAAACAGCCAGAAAATATGTTAATGAATATACAATACACAATTCTATATTTCTATATATAATTTCATATTATTTACAATGTATATTATTTAATGAATATGTATTGTATGTATACACAATACATACAATGAATGTACTTTATATAGAAAGATAAGATAAATATAGAGCACGTTTGTCTTATTGAGCTGCGAGTGGGATGGTAACATTCATCAACTGTAATTAACTGTAATGACTCAGTACTTCATTGTGGAACTGACCAAGAGAGAACAATACTTATGATTAAAGGTTGGGGTCTGTCAGAGGCATATTAATGTTCAATTCAATAAACATTTCATGCAAAGCAAGCACTCACACAGTCAGCCGAAAAAGGATTTTTCCTGCCAGTCACAATAAGTAAAGGCCATAAACCATTTCTAAATGGAATGAAATTGTTTTCCTGTCATTCATTTAATATTTTGATATTAACATTTATTTGATATATTTAGTATTAACATTTTTTGTTGTATTGTTTTGGGGTAATTCACTGTGGTTGTGAGGAGCATGGGTAGTTTGTAGATGGAATTAGCCAGCAGTGTGATACGAGAGGCACGCTGTGTAAATGGAACAAGGTTCTGATGGAGCTGGATGTGGTCACATAGGTAAATATCTGTTTGTGACAAGGCACACAGACTCACATTGTGAAAAACTGTGGCTCGAGTGGCAGTACATCAGGAAGGACTTGTTTGCTGAGTAGAGGACATATAAATCTTTTCTGAAGAATAATTCCAGAATTATGCCCTTATTCGTATGCTTAAGAAGGGCATTCTTCTTGTCTGGACTGTGCTATTATAGTTAAGCCACGCACCGGTAATAACCTGGGGAGGGAATACAATGTCCTCCTCATACATATTTCTGCTAATCTTTTCTGACACAAACCCAGTTCAATACAGATGAGACTGCCAACTCTGTCCTAGCAGGAGAATCAATCAGTGGTGACAGGGGCTATTAGTTTAGGAGACAGCTGGTGACACTACATGGAGTTAATTTCCTGTGTGGGAGTGCACAGTTTCACCTCCAGCAGCAAGACTCTGGACCAGTTTGGAACCAGAGAAGACCGTCCTTCTCTAACTCGGATATAAATAGTCCTATCCAGACCCCAGCATGTAAAAGGGATGTACAAGTCACGTCCTAATCTGAACCACCTGCAGTTTTATGGGAGATTTTTAAATGACAGATAAATAAAATGCAATTTGTTTTCCACAACTGAAAGTTTTCACATTTTAAAAAAACAAGACACAGAAATACAGAAGACTTTCCACTCTTTTTCTCCACAAATTAAATCTGAAAGTGCATCAGTAATATTATCCATGATGTTTAACAAATCCATGGGTGAATTGTTGGTCAGGTATTTGTGTATTAGATTAATTTAATGTTGAAAAACTCTTTTAGACTCATGTCGTTATTGGCAAATATTAGATTTAATGTTTGACAAGGTCCCATTTAACAGATGCACAGGGCTATTACTGTGCAAGCATTTTGCCACTAGCAGCACTCACTGCCATATAGGATTGAAGGTTTAAAAATTAATAACTGCACTACAAAATCATGGGATGCAATATACAGTTATTTGCAGTACCCTCCTTACTTATTCATAACCCTGAAACAAAAACATGATGTTAAAAAAATGTTATACTTTACCCTTCAGAGCAAAGTTTACAAGTTCAGCAAAGTTCTTGTTCAGAGCAAAGTTCACAAATATTATTCTATAAAATACTCTCTATCATCCTCTTATGGCGTGAATTACACTAGCAAGACTATGAATGACAATGGCTATAAGTATTCATGATTCTTCCATACAGCAATCCTCTAGGCAAAAGTACCAGCAGTCTTTAATTTTCTTACTAATGGACACTGCCGTAGAAACTGTCAGATTGTTGAAATGTTTTCCAGATAAATACACACATTTAAGAAACCATGAAAAACATGTTGATCCTCTATTATGACACTCACAGAAGCAAATGGTATCACTAAAACATCTGACAGATGCGATTTTTAAGCTCCCATAATGCCCTGGGTCCCCTTCTCATCACTTAAGTGTAATCAAATTCATTGCAGTTGCTGCTGTCGCTGGCAATAGAGGATAGGCAATTTCACTTCTTTCTCATTTTGCGGTTTGAACACCAGGGTATCAGGGACCACCAGCTCATAGTGTCTTGTCGAACGGATCAGAGTCATAGTTCCCTCTTTCAAAGTAGTCATTCCAGCAGTCGGGCATATGTGGCACAGACAGCCACACTACAGCTGTGTCTTCTCCCCAGTGTTATGAATACTGAGTCACTTAGCTGATGCGTGAACTGGGGCACCTGTTAAGCCTGTCTCAAATTCTTCCTGTCTCCAATACTTTGTGAATGGAAAGTGTAACAGCAGTGGTCTTTTGCCCAGAAACTGAGGTTTGCTGAGTCATACTGAGAATTACCACAGCTACTGTACCTCTCTGCTTGGCAATAAGCCTTACAGAGATTTGATTTAACAGCTCTGCAATGGTGTGGAAGCATAGGAGTATGTTTTGCTACTTCATGCCCCACAAGTCTGAAAGCTGACAGTTTGAGCAGTAGAGAATTGCATGCAAGGATTTAAATCCTTATCACTCTATGCAGCATGTAGTTTGGTCAGTGGGTGAAGGCAGAGGTGGAAATTAGTTTATTATACAGCACACTCTTCAAACATGGCTCAATATTGTTTAAACATGCATAAGGTACAAAAAGTCATCTTAACGATCATCACTGTGAATTATGTTCTTGTACAGTTGAACAGAAGCATAAAAATGACAAATGTCCACATTTGACTTCTGAAGACATGCACTAAATTCCCACAACTCACTAAATTGTTGGCACAAAACAAAACACGAATTTGATGTACACATGTAGAAGTTGTAATTACCCACAACCTCCCTTTCCTGTTTGTGTCTAGGTGATATTGGCTATGCTCCTTAGTTTTTGAGGCTTTCATGTTCATATATGTCTGAACATATGTCACTGGCATATGTCTCTGAGAAATCCACCAACCAAACAAATAAACTGGTAAGCAGAGCACTGACCAGGAAATAAGGCAAATCAGAAACCTGAGAGGAGGAAACCCAAAGGCAATTCTACCCAATTAATCTAGAACATCCTTGAACTAAACAATGGCATTCTGTGGGAGAAACAAAATATATAACCTAGAGATGGAATATTCTTTATAGAAGTTTGGGAGAATTCTGAAAGATCATTAGAGCCGTCCAACTCTATCACATTGAGCTAAGGAATAGAAGATCAATCACCATCGACGGGCAGCCTACCTTGATGCAACCTTCATCTTTCATTGGAACTTAACTGGAGGTAATTTATTCCCAAATTCACAAGGCTACCACATCAGCCTCCTGAACTCATTTTGGCAGAAACTTTTCCTTCCATCGATGTGCGATTGCACTGCCAACAGAGGTAATCGAACAATGTCTGCGTTATTAAGTTGGGACATTCAGCTGAGCCAAGAAGGAAGAAAAGTCTTGATAGACAAATCATTTCAATGTTGCCCTTTCCAGTGTTTCCTGCCAAACATATCCCTGTCAGCGGGTACTCAGACACTCCTGTAAAATGTGTGGTGATGGCATTTAAGGTTATGCAATATTGACTTTCCCTACAATTTTAACTTTATCCTCCATCAATTAGAGGAGCACCTCTCTTGGCATATAAGCAGAGCCAGAGTTATTTTCTCAAAGAAAGCATCACCTTTTTTATTCTAAACTTAAAGCATGTCCAATTCATAGGATTATTTTATGGGTGGTACTAAAGTAGAGTGCTCTCTTTTTAATAAGACTTGAATGTAACAATTGACCAGTCTCTCTGGATAGGAGCAAAATGAGCAGGCAGGCTGGTGGAATATACAGCAAAATGTACTGAGCACAAATCTAAGGGCTCAGAACTATTACCCATACATGGTAGAATATTCTGTATGAGCACCACCCAGAATGGAACAGTAGCTCTGAGAAAAGCACAGAGAATGGCAACAAGACAGGTCTAAAGCAGCAAGCATGTAGGGCATGAGGAGAGACTTAAGACACTCAGGGCCCTGTTTAGCTGACGTAAGCTTGCAGCTCACTTCACACTACTATGTATAGTCTACACTGAATCCAATTGTGAAATATCATCAATATTTAATCAAAATAGTCAGAATTTAATAGAAATATTCATTAGTTGATTGATATTTTATTTACAACCTTATTTAGTTTTCAGTCCAGTCAGTTTTCCTTTCCAATATTTTTAGGAGCATCTCTACACCACATTTTACTGAGGTCAGGGAATAATACTATGTATTGGGTTTGTATGGGTTTCCAATTACTTATTATATTCTGTTTAGTGCTTCTGTGGCAATGCAATTTTGAAAGTACTCTACAATAAATTCATTTCAACTGATTAAAATATCGAGCTTAAGAAGTTCAACTATTTGAGTCAAAGTAGTATTGAGCTGTTCCTGCTAAATGTTATCAAGAATGTTTTCCAAAAGATAGCCTCTTTTGCTGTTCATCAATGAAGAAGCAAAGAAAACAACCAGAATGCAGGAGCACTTCATTTCACAAAAAATATACACTAAAACCAAGCAAGAGATTAAATCACTTTTTCTTTCCCCAAAAAGGAGTGGTCTTGAAACATGGGTGATTACAATGACATTTTATACTGTTGTTACTCTTCCCCCAAATAAAGCAGGATGTAAACAGAGGGATCACTTCAAGTGAAAGGCTAAGAGTTCCTTGATGAAAGACAGTAAGACCTTCTGACATTTTATTTTACTGCAAAACACAAGGTGATGATTACAAAATCAGCATTTTTAGAAGATGCACAGCCCCATAATCACAAATTCCAATGAAATAAATAACATAAAACAAATTCCAAAAGGTGTTGATGTTAGCTGTTTGCTTCAGTTTTACTTCAGGATAACAGTAAAGCCCTTGAAGTCACATCTCTCTGCAGGTGGTGTATGTAAGCAAGATAATTCCTGGTTTCTGGGATCAGAATGTTAGGCCAACATATGAAGAGCAGAAAAACAAATGATATTGTATCAAAAGAATTTGAATGACCTAAGCAATGAAGAGCGAACTTGTCACATGTGTGATTATATAACTCAACACAGTAGCAGATTTACGCAAAGGCAAGTGAATGGATACCTTGCCAATTCTATATGCTAGGTGAAACAGCTAACTTTAATATGTTATCACTTTGTAAGTGTCACATTTTGATATAATGGTTACATAAAACTATGTATGATTTAAACCCCAAATGAATGGCATGATTGGTGCCTGCATTTCCCTCTGGGTATAAATTATGAATATGTTAAAGTCATGCTGCATGTACAGTTAGTACTAGCATTGGAACTGAAAATATTGATGTGCGTTTCATCCATCATTTCAGCTGCACTGATTCTCATAACTAGCTTCTTTTCAAGGCAAAATAAATAGATTTGACATTTTCCATTGTGCGTGGTCAAACCCAGGAATTCTCATTTAAACTGTGGTGCATTGTCTTCACATTCACATTTTATCTAACAAAATGGCCTCACAACATTTAATGTTGGACATTATTGCCAAAGAAATAAAGACAAAATGCAACTAGTACAGATCTGTACCGTTAACTGTACTGCTACTGATCTGTACAACTTATCTGTACTGTTAACTTGGCAGGGAAACAAGTTCAGTGCATGACTGACATATGTGGACACAGAGGAGAGAGCACACTCCACAGTTAACTGATTTTCTGACCAGTAATAACACAGTGTTTCTCCACCATTCTTTAAACCCCACCAACTTTGTTTATTCACAAGCTCCTCCACTTTTCACCCAGTTTGTCCACCCTGTGACCACAGCAACAAACCACTGAAGTGATCATCATGACCACTCAGTGTCAAATATGCAACACAGTGTTGGGACAGAACCAGGCCATGTGCAAGCTCCATGAAAATAATTTCTTTGTACCATGACCTTGGCATTGAAATTGTGAAAAAGCCATCATGCTCCGAAGTGCAGCTCACAGTAAGGTTTTCAAAATCATAGCAGTGTTTTAACAGATTTTTGTTCCATTCTGCTTGCATTTTTTTTCTGCAACACAAGCTTCCAAAAAGCTAAACAGGAATGAGAGGCATTCCTGCTGTAACACACAGGGAGGTCAAGGCTCTCTGTATGTGGTGGCAGAATTAGCAGAGGCTGCTCTGAATAAGAGCATCTGCTAAATGCACATAATGTAATGTAGTGTGAAGACCATCACTTGAGTGTGGAAACCCATGGCATCCCTGCATTGGCCATTGCTGGATGGAAAGTCCCTACCCAGAACCGATAGCCATCTCTCCACCTACCCAACAGCCTCTGGGCTTAGCAGTGAACTGATGGATATGTTCATTTATTGGCCTCCTACACCACTGTTTCTTTCCTTTTCGTGTTTTACCGTAGTCTCTCAACTGCCTTTTCTTGGGGGCAGAGCGCATTTTTTCAGTTTTTCTCTAATTGGGTGTGGGTTTTATTGGTGTTGATTTCCCTCTGGAAAACACACCCTGTCCAGCATTTTGTGACAGTTAAAAACAAGCACAGCGGTGATCCAAGGACAGCTCCATGGGCCAAGCAGCAATGAGAGGTCTGCTGTGCCTGGGCACCTACTGGGGCACTGACAGTGCCAGTCTCTGCCTTTCAGTGTCTCAGGAGACTGTATGAATTTCTGTGTCAAACACTAGTACCAAACACTGCAGACCCAAGTCACTAAATTGACCCAAGACAAGCAAAATAACTTGCATGTTTTTCTGTGTTTTTGTGCATTTTAAGTGTTGGTAGACAGAGAATTTCTGTTTTACAAATCTCTGCCACAGATACAGTAGCCTACCAGGGTATTTACCCCACTACTGACATGCAGGAGGAACACATTGGGTTCCATAGCAGCATTAGCATTTAAGCAAGAGGATTTATAATGGCTATAATGCACAGACATCCATATCACAGCAGAGCCAGTCCTACTGTTCGCTATGGTCTGTCTATGACTCTTTTGGCCCCATGTCCCCTCTTGTGTGGAGGGATGTGATGCACTAGCCCTTCAGCCTGAGGAGACAATGGAAAATAAGACTACTCTGTTTACATTGGCTTGATGGGGATAGGAGTGTGGTGTAGTGATGAGGAGCGGGGCTTATAACCGAAAGGTTGCTGGTTTGATTCCCTGCTGGGACACTGCCTTGGACAAGGTACTTAACCCACAAATGCCTCAGCAAATATATCCAGCTGTGTAAATGGAAAAAATCATAATCTACAGTATGTAAGTCACTCTGATGTAATGCTTGATCTGTCTCATCACACACTCAACCAGACAAGCTGAGTGATAAAGGAAAGACAAATGCATCATGCGTCTCTCCTGCCCCCTGCTCACTATTCACTGTGGCCCTAAATTCATGACACAAGTATCTGCAAAGTTAGAGAATACACCGGAAATATACTGCTTGTAATTAACTTTAATGTCAAATTTATACAGGAGACCTCCACCAATCAAGTTTTCATCATTCGCCATTTGGATATTCGCACCAGGCAGTGTTCCCGGTTCCTAAGCCTTCAAGCACTGTTAAAATTGAATATTCCCCAGACAACTCTCCAAAATAATTATCATTTGTCAAACAAAGTTTTAAAGAATTGAGTTGAGAACATTAATGGAGTCAGTCCATTGCAGCCTACACAGTGCCTGCAGTTCGCACAGTGACACTTCAGAATAATTACTGTGAATCACATTTCTCTATATGTGAATTTGTATTTTTATTCTGTTTAACAAATGATTGTATAAAAATACTGCACAATCAATTATGTTATATTCTATCCTATCCTATCTAATCTATCTAATCTTAGTTTTAATTAAATGCCATGGCCAATTAGATGCCAATACCATCTACATGATAATGTTATCATTTGTAAATACATTTACCAGTAATTCAACATAATTAATTGATCAATGAATTTTAAAAATTATTATGTGCCATAACCTTTTGTAATCAATGAATACAATGTTTTTTTTTTCTTTTTTGCTAAATAGAATGGTAGTACAGTGTTAAAAATGCTAAATGATTCCCAGATGCACTGTGGCATGTTTTTCAGATAAATGATATCTAATAACAAATAAGGAAGAGGCTATGTGTGTAAAAAAAACAGCCTTCACATGACTGGTGTCCAAAACATCTGTTGAGTAAGATGGGTTACCTCGACTGAGAAAACCCACATCCTATGAATTGTCACAAACTCAGACATATGGTGTGTTTAAATTTTAAATGTCTTTCCAATGTAAACCCCATTTTGATTAGTATTTCCTTTTTAAGACCCAGATGGATTAGCTGGCTTTCTATGTGATGAAAAGGTTCTGAAACCTGAATTATTCATAGAATATAAGTTGTGTATCAGTTTTTGGTGTGAGAGCACAATTTTGTGAAAGCAATAGAAATGAATGGAAAACAATTTTCCTTTAGTGTCCCATTACGTCTGATCCTGAGCACATCATTGATGGCTATGTTTTTATCTATGTAGATTGAGAAAATGAAATATATAATGTATTATATATAATATTAATGTATACATTTGTAATGTATAATGTACATATACATATGTAAATATGGTTTTACCTGATAACCATACTAAAAAGCTGATTATTTGTGGTAGGTAGCTATTGTATAGCAACATGGGACTATGTGTTTGTGTGTTCATGTGTGCATGGCAGTAACACACAACAACAGTTAAAACAAAATTGAACTATCTGGACCACTCCACAAATGGCAAAGTATCAGCAAGCCTTTGCCAACTCAACATCGCATAATGCGAGCTAAAAATATAATGGTCAAGTGTTGCCTGAAAACTTGTTTAGGTTTTTTTGTGGTTTTATTTTGTCTTGGGGTTCTGGCAGCATTTGCATTTCCTCTGACTATTCTTCTATAAGGTTTAGAGTACAGTGCTACAGATTAATAACTGTAGGCCTAGATGGAATAGCACTGAATCAGCTTTAATCACTCTCTAAGGTCTCTCAGAGCCTTACCTGTTAAGATGTATTGAATACCACTCTCGCATTTCTCGTATGCTGATTCGAAATGCAAAGAATGCATTACTGCTCTACCCTGATGTGACAATACATGGTTGGCATAGATGTATTGAACTGAGTGACAGATTTTTTTTTTTGTACGGCCAGCCTGGAGGGACAAAAGGGATGGTGTGCAGCTTTGGCCAGTGACTCAGTGACTCATGCCAAAGGCCCTACAGCAGCTCCGGGAGACCTGTCTGTGCCAATGGTTTGTCTGCAGTTTTCATTGATCATGATAAGCTTAACAAGGCACTTAAAAAAATCTTGTGCCGTTAAAACAATACAATTCACTGGTCTTGAAAATGCACAGGCAGACCTACAGGACACAAAAGGAATTCCACAAGAAGTAATGTTTGTCTATTGAGTATTAATACTGTAGATACCAAAGGCAATTAACGGTGCTCCTGTCTATAGCTATGAGACAATGTAATGGTAGCAGACAGCTTGCAGCTGTGAGGTGTCCCCGCACGGTTTCACAAAACACTGAGAGTTGACAGAATGGCACTGAAGAAGCTCATCAGAAGTTAAAAAGACAACTGCGCTGTGTCTGGTTTCTTTGCTCAGCAAGTGTTGATGTGATCAGCGCAATCTGAGGAGATACAGAGCCTAAAACATCAGACAACATGTCTAATATATGCAACATATTCCAAGACGAAATAAAACAAATAAACTTTAGCTTCCCATGGATAGCACTTGGCTTCTTACACAACACTTATAAGCCATTTTACTGAGCAGTTTCACATTTTTTGGTTCTTGTTCTTAATAATAATCGGTTCTCTGTTGATGTATGTTACCCAGTAAGCCAAGTTAAAGATGAAAAAAAGCACAGGGAATATGATTCGAGAAATTTTATCCACTTTACTGACACTGTTATAAGTCTTCTTGCTTTCCAAAAAATGTTCCTCCATTCTGGGGATTTTGACTGGGTCTGTGGCACTCTTGGCAATAGTGGATAACCCTGGTTCTTTCACCACATTGATAGCATAGGTTGTTCCTACAATGTTGAACGTGTTGTTAGCTTTTTTTGACAGAGGGGCACATTCCCGTCTCTGGAAAAAAAAGAGATCAAAGTAAAGACCATTAGACAAGGAAGCCATATACCTGCTCAATATTAACTGATCTACTATCCTCCCTAACAAAAAAGAAGTAGGTGTTTGAACATTTACTGTAAACATTACATGATTCAAACATATTAGTTATTGCTATTGTAAGGTATGCATGTGACCTTCATCTCATGATATCATATATAGACTCATATACTATATATGATTAATTTATTGTAATTTAATATGCACTTTTATATCCTCTTTGCTGCTCCCTGTTAAAACCTCTTTATCATTTTCCTGGTAGAGGAGCACTTCATGAAACAATGATCAGCAGAAACAACAGTTCTTTATATTAATTAAATGCACCACTAATGGCGCAGGCCCTCATTGTAACAGCCTGCACAATCAGTAAGAGCCTATTCTAAATGCTTAATCATTAAAATCACGATAAGAGAACTGCTCCAACTGAGATAGGAAAGTTTGTTGATGAATTTGATGACAGCAAACAGCACAGCCCCACATTACCCAAAGTACTGACTCCTGCTGAATCACAGGCAATACAGATCGCTCTCTTTGTCACACAGTACAAATAGAGGTTAGCCTTCTCAGGCTAATCCTGAGAGGACCACACCATAGCACATTATTCTAAGAGAAAAAGGTATGTTTTATTTGGGGTCCCATGATACCTTGGTGGTTTTGCACAATACTGGTATATATGCTGCTGAATATAGCTGCCATTTCCATTGAATGGTAACTGCCATTATCTTTTGAGGGAGGGGGCTTGAGGGAGGCTCCTGTCCTATCAACTGGTTTAAAATTTGTCGTCTTTTTTCCCCCTGGCTTTTGGGAAGAGAAATGGGGAGAAAAAGATGAACCATTGCTCCAAAGTCACCAGATTTGGATTTTGCAAAACAGTCGACCCAGTTCAGCAAGAGTGGCTCATCCCAAAGGTCATAGGTCAGTGTAATGTTGATCACATGGTATGTCTTTACAGTGTGTGGTATCTCAGGAGCTCAAAACCTCAAAAGATGCTACAAAAGTGTATGACTTATACATCCAAATCAAAGGTTATATTTATCTCCAGGAACAGTGTCATATTACACATATGACATAGCTGGAGCAAGCGGTGGCCAAATGGCATGTGACACTGGTATGACCTGATGAAGTGTGTCATGTATCATACACTATGTATTATAAATGCTTAATACAGCCTCCCTGCCAGGCTAATGGCAGTTTTATGTATGTTTTATACAGCTGCACTTACAATATGACCCTTGCATTCAACTAAGCTATGTATAAATTACATGTATTGTATGAATGTATGTCTGAATTATAAAACATTATGAGTTAGTAAGGTAGAATATTAGTGAGCTGAACTCTGAGCTATATCTAGTGTTAGATGTACAAATGAGTGTAAAAATGTTCTGCAAGGTGATTAGCTAGCAAGCTAATTATATGTAAAATCACTCACCCTCATGTCCATATCATCCTTTCTCCCCTCCCAGGCCCAGCTACGTTTGGTGAAGTAGTTAACAGTGGCAAACTCAATGAGAGCGGAGAAGACAAAGGCGTAACAAACCGCCATGAACCAGTCCATGGCCGTGGCGTACGCCACCTTCGGCAAGGAGTTCCTTGCGCTGATGCTGAGTGTTGTCATGGTGAGGACCGTAGTGACACCTGATGCACATCAAAAAGAGATAAACAGGGGTCAGCAAAGGACCAGGACCCACAAGCCCACTAAAACTACAAAAAAAACACACAATGCTTACCAAACACAGTGCGTGCGGGAACTGACTCTCGGTTGAGCCAGAAGGAGACCTGTGACAGGATCACGGTCATGATGCAGGGAAGGTACGTCTGAATCACAAAGTAGCCAATCTTTCTTTTCAGATGGAAATACGTTGTCATCACTATGTACTTCCCTGTGGAGGGGAGGGAATGAGGGACTGAGGAGATGAAATATTCATGCGACCCGTGTTCCATCTAGTCATGCTCCCACTTAAATGGGGGAGCTTGCAGCCAAAATATTTAAAATGCAGATTACTTTATTCATGACAGTTAATACACCACCGCACACACTCAAAGTAGACACTGTAAAACCCAATGGCATAAATAAATACATTCCTCTAATACCAGGGCAATGGGATCTCATAGAGGTGCTGTTACAGAATGGGGTGGAGACAGCTGCTACAGGCATAAATTAGAGCTTTACTACCTCACAATGGAAATATTAAGGACACACAGTATATCTTTGGATCCTGAAAACGTTCCTGTAGTTATATCACAGGTTTGGGTATTGGAGTCAGTTGATTGAGACTACTGCAACCCTCACCTAAAAAGTGCTGAATGTTCAAAAACAGTTTAACTCATTGTAATACTTTGTGTTTAAACCAAGTTGGCATTGGTTTCCCACCACTTTCTGCACAGCACACTGTTGAGTAATTTCTTTGTATTCTCTGTCTGGCAAAGTAGTGATCATCCAGGCAACTTTTAGCTTGCTGATAAGTAAGTACTGTGGAGAATAGAAGGCACAGCTTCTTGTGATCTTTATATAGCTGTGATCCAACTTGTTGAGGTCAGTGGTTCTTTGCCAATTTTCCCAGACTGCTTTCTGACTCTAATCATGCCACTGAATACTGATTAGGTATTGCATACTCCTGTGTATAACCTTTTGCAGAAACATGTTTCTGAAGCTTTGAATCTAGATGTTATTAGTATAAACATATGATGTCACTCTGCAATTATGGCCAATTTGGCATTCTTACATTTTTTGTGTTAAAAAAGGAGTAGGAATACATTTGGGGGCTGCAGTATATACAGGTTGTTATGTCCCATTATTGTGTTATTTTATTAGAACTGCTAATATTTAAATTAAATAGAGATAATTACATTAAGAGATAGGAGTTTTTTCAGGATAAAAAGCTTGGGTACCTGTGCTGGAACTGATGACCTCTTTGCCAATGTTGTGACCCAGCAGGTCATATTGGTTGAGTCTGGATCCATCTTCCGCCACCGACACAGACTTGTCATCCCCATTGGTCCAAATGTAGACCACCTCATGGTCAGTGTAAGCATCTGGTAGAGGGGGTTGTGGGGAATCTGTTTTGTAATTGTATGTCATCCTTTGAAATTTACGACAGTAAAACAAGAACAGTCAAAAAGCTAAGGAAATACAACTGGAACATGAAGACCATAAAGCCAATTTCCTGATTGTTTAAACCATGAAAATATTTTGATCAGTAATATTTTTGTAACTATTGTCAATGTTGTAGATCTCACTCACTGCTTTTATTCTACTCTTCTTGCATTTAAGTGTTGCATTTTTGCTAAATTGTTTTGCTTTATTGTAAAAAGGCACTTCCTTAGAAATTGGAGCAATAATTTTTTGATTTATTGTTTTGTGCATTAAATGCACTATAGGTTCAACACTTCGTTTCAATTTTTGTAAAAATGTGCTTTAATAAATAAAAATTAATGATTGATACTATCACATCACAGTGTCTTAACATCATAGTGTTTTAGTGTTGACAGAACTTCCTGCTTCTCAAGATCCGGTATTCTGGAAATTAGTGTGGCTGACCCCAAAATAATCCAAATGCTGTCTCCCCTGGCTAAGACCACAGAATCTGTAAGATTTTTTGTCCATTGGAAAAAAAATCACGAGGATAAATTGGCTCAACTGAAAAGCAATTTATCCAGAAATGATTGGTTAGCAGTCAAGCGCAATTCAGTAGGCTCAAAAGAGGTGAGCAGGAATAAGTTCAAGGGAGCATTTTACAGAAAAAAGCTGCAAAGACATCATAAAAATGAACATCCTGTTCACCCACCCCCAAATTAAAACCTGCTCACTTCAGCACTAACCCCATGGAAAGAAACATCATTGTTCATGAAAACATAACTCAAATTAACACTGTAAAAATGCCTATATAATTCTGAGTGGTCACAGAACTGTAAGACAACACCATCAGCTCAAACTGATGTCTGATTCCTAAAGCTCAACACAGACCTTACAGCTGAAGCGCTTTTCTACCATGGAGGTGGTAGCAAGTCTTGTTCAAAGAACAACTGTAAATTTTGTGGCAATACAAGCTTTTCGCAATACAAGTTTACTGCCTGGATATATTGATAGTAAGACGTGATCATACACCTTACTGTGGCAATGGCTCACACAATGTATGGCAATAATGATTCAGTACTTATAAGGCTGCATGCCTAAACATTTTGAGTGTGTTTTTTGTAAGTAGCTCTGGGTAAGAAGATTTGCTAAATGAATAAATATTAAATGTAAATGTAAATGTAAATGTGTGAAAAACAGCCAGTACACTGAAGGAGTATCAGGAATCAAATGGGCCAAATCATCTCAAGGGCAGGAGTATCATCATAACACAAAGAGGAATGTAAAGGCTTTCAGAGAAATTCCTGTCAGAACTACCACATGAAATACACATTTGTAAGGCATACTTAACTTAGAATCTTTACCCTCTCTTGACATGCATAAAAATATTTTTAAATCAGTTTTTACAGAACAATGTCATTGCTTTTAACATGTGCCATTATTTTTCATGATTCTTCTTAGCCCACGATCCCTGTATGTTTTGTGTCTGGTTGTTGTATTTTTGATATGTTTTTGTGGTGTTATCTGTCCCTATTTGTATCTTTATATGAAACCTTTTTTTTAATCTCATTTTGCTGCCCATCTTGACCAGGACTCCCTGGCAGAAGAGATATTGTATCTCAATGGGACCTTCCTTGTTAAATAAAGGATAAGTAAAATAAAATAAATAAAAATATGAAAACCCCAGAAACATAGTAAAATTTATTCCCACCAAAATCTTACAATGGCCAGCATTTACAAAAATGCTAATCAATTTCATATATGAGCACATCCATATTAGGCACTGCTATTGAACTAGTATGAAATGAAACTGTTAAAAAAAGTATGCCAATCAAATGTCCCTTCCACTGTTTGGTCATTGTGGGGTAGTTTGGTGCTTCTTTGTGGGACTGGATTTGATCTGTTTTCACTGATGAAACAAATCTAGGTTATAAGGCAAACCATTTGGAAATTACTTACAGGATTATTTTAGGCAGGGTACTAAAATAGTACATACAATATGAAAAAGACTTCAGCTCAAACTCTTGAAAAAGTAAAGAGTAGGGCAACAGAACCAGTTCACACATAAAGCATACAAGTTCTTTAGTTTGAGAAAAAGGGAACTAGGAAGATTTGAGTGACATTTTTACTGCTGAAACTAATGAAGTGAACTACAGAAGGTATTTCAAGATGAATTCTATCAGCAGAACAAGATTTCGCAGGAGAAAATTCATTTCAGGTTGATGCTGGGAAGTTTTTTTACTCTGAGAGTTATAAATGAATGGAATAGATTGCTAAGGATTTGTGAAAGCAGAGAACTTTACAATGTTCAAGCTCAGACTCGACCCAATGCTAGATACGATCTAAAACTACAGGCAGATTGATGAGCCTGGTTGGGCTAAATGGCTTGTTCTTAACCTGAAGCATGTGTAGTTTTTCTCAGATTGGTGTTGGCTCTCCTTTTTATTTTAGCTTCAGCACATAGACTTCACCCACTTCACCCATCCCCCGCCATGCAGCCAAGCTCAATTTTCAATTCCCATCCGACCCTCCAATCAAGGGAGGGAAGAGGCTGCACAAGCAATTACACCCAGCAGCCAAACAGACATTATACAATACATCTGCAGCACAAAGTCGTAAGGTAATATTAAATCATGAAAAATGTCTCTTTTGTCTTTTTCATTGATTCTGTGAAAAAATTGCATGAACAATGTGGATAGTTTTTAATCCTCTTCTACAGTGGGAGGACTGTCCACTACACAGCACTATGTAATGCTATGTAATTTCAAACATAACAGAAGATAACAGAAAACTCCATTTCTTTGTGTCACATTGCTGCCAAGTCCATGGTTATGACCTGCAATAGATTAAGCTTTGTATTCAAAATTAAAACCAGATGGGGTTCATCTTTCTGTCACTTGCATTGCACTTAACCTCTGGAATGCAGATGCTATAAAATTCTCTGTTTATTGGATGACACCAATGAAAAGCAGGACTTTAAGCCAATGCCACATAGTAAGCCAACTATTTCTCAGGCGTGCTCCTGCTTGATATACAATAGTTATCTCCAGTTATTAAAGACCTTTTCAGAAACCTGATCCCACAATTCACTTGATAGGCAAGCATTTCTAGTGTCGTCAGAACCACCCAATTTCTCTCTATTTTTAACCAAATAACATGCCTAATTACATGTTTATCTCTACTGCTCTCAAGGGTAGCCACATCCATAATGCATTCTCCTTTTTACTAAACAGAGAACCCACCTACTGTGTTATGGATCATCCCATTAGCAATGCAAATCACTGCAGTTAGGAACATCTGATACATCATCTTCTGTAAGTGTTTAGAAACAATGTATGAACACATAAAATATAAGCAAATGAAAGATTTCAAGAAAATCTAAGACCATCATAAGATCATGAAAAGCTTGCACAGTTTTTAAAAGGGGCCATAAAGGCTTGCAAAACGTGCGTGGAATTTCATCAGATGCAATGGGTCGAATCCCAATTAAGAATGCACCATCACCCTGGATGATTATGCAATTATTTGTATGAATATGTATTACTGCGATTAACACCCTAAAAGTGGGAGACTTTGTAAATGGGGTTCATTACATCTCCTGCTAATTTCTCTGCTGTGTGCATGCCTTGTGTCTTTACTACCATGTTAATGCTGGCTTTTTGTACTTAGAATGTTTTTTTTTTTATGTGGGCTCAGCATTATCTTATTAGTGTTGGCTTAACATGATCAATAAGCTGTAAACAGTGCATGCAACTGATCATGAGGGAATGCATCACACACCACACATTGCCCCAAAATGTTCTTTGCTTTCCTCTTCTGCCACATTGGCCTGTAATCCTTCATTGTAACTACTGGAGCTGTAATTCTACTAAGTTGGAAGACCATAAATCAATGTCTAATGCATCAGCGTTATTGCTACTTCATCTATATTAAAACATAATTGGTTCTGAAGAGCATTATTCAATCCTTGCATAAATGTTTGGGTTTCATTGCTGTTAATATTTACAGCAGGGAGTGACAAACTCTCATCTAAACTAATGAGAAAAGGTCAGAGCTGTCAAAAGCTTTCACCAAACAATGCAGAGAATACACACCACCTTTATCACTTAATTACATCTCCACAGAGGAGGCATTAGTCAAACTCTATCCTACATTTTCACAAAAGATTCAGCAAACTGAATAAAAGCTAACTTTGTAATTCTTCCTGAAAATGTAAGCGTATTTTGTTTCTATCAGTGCTAATATAATGGATTTTTTTCTGCTACTGCCATAACTGCAATTTTCTCAGTAGCCACAGTTCATTGCACTTGTAAATGCTCAAATATATGTTCCCACTAAGACTAACTAATAAAGGAAAATGAATCCAGAGAAGCCAGAGGAAAAACCCAGCTCCTATATTTTGTAACGATACTCTCACAACAAGAAAACAAACATACCATATTGGCCCAAATATGAGGCCATTTTTTCCCAAAAAATCTGTCTTTAAAATTCAAGTGGTTCTTGGCTATTTAAAACAGCTAATGCTAAGTGATAAAAGACAGAGCCACTGATCAGAACAATGCTATTGGATACAATGCACTCAGCAGACTTATGCCCCTCCCCCCTACCTTTTTCATTCTTAATTGGAATCATCCCGCATCCTGACACCTTCCGCTACACACAGGAAGTTCAGAAATGAGACATGGGAACTAAATCTGCCACTACACTAAAATAGCATATAAGCTTCTGACACGCTAACATACCGCCAACAGCAATTTTATGCACAACGTCCTACCGAACCCCACAGGAGAGCCAACGCCAACTGGATAATTTGACACAATTTGATGTTAGCTTAACAAGTTATAGGCACCTGCTGACAAACTGAATTCAATTGCAATTAACCAAAGCATTAGATCCCAGCAGCCGTCTTATAACAAGGTTGCACACAGTGACATAGCAATGCATACAGTTGGTATTTGACTGTAGTAAACACTGTTTTTTAACTGTTTCTGGCAATGTTGCAGAACACACAACAACCCAACAAGATATTGATATGGCTTTGCAGGAAAAGGTGTCATTTTCACCCAGGACACAACATAATAATAAAAATTTAAGGTTGTGGTTCTTTGTTTGCGGCTGACAAAGCTACTTAATAAAGAATCAACTTAAATGGAAGTGAATCCTTATTTATTCAGGGTTATAGTGACATTCAGACTACCAAGAAAAACTGCTATCCCTCCCCACTAACAAAAGCCCTCCACACTACAAAGGAAGACTTTCCCTCTCACCTATGGCGTTGCATAAGGACCAAATTCCCTCAACTACGCACAAAATAATATCAGCATAAAATGACCCACTGCATCAATGAGCTACAGATGGTTACTTTTCTCATGTCAGCGAAGAAAAAGTTTCTTTGTAGGTTTCTTCTCACTTCTTTATTTGGAAGTACTTTCTAAGGATAGAGTGGAATAATTTTCCTTGTTCCATTTTAGGAATATCTTCCTTTTTTGATTCTGAGACTAAAAAAAGGGGGGGAGCGCCAATTATAGGTTTTAAAAATACAGTTTAATGCAAGTAAAAGCATGGCAGATTACTTAAGTTCTGAAAACAGTTTGATTTTCATCCATGTTCATAAAAGCTATGTTTCTGACTTTGCGGAAACACTCACAGCTTCCAAACTTCAGGGGACATGCGTGAGCATCCATGGGAAAATCTTCCAGATGCATGGGGCACTCGGCATGGATCGTTAACCTGAAAGAGAAGAGAGGCCTCCAATCAGAGCAGGTGACCACACTGTTAAATTACAGGTGCTTATCTGTGATTCGCAGGCTTTTGTGGGACAGTGTTAACATGGCCATTTGACTTAGCTCTCAGACAGCAGGGTCAGTGCTCATGCATCATGAGAATTCACCTACACAACGCATCCGTGACGCGTTTGTATGGAAGCATATGTGGCTTGCCTGTGCTGGAACTCACAACCAAATAAGGATGTCAGAGATTTGCTCTCACTGCAAGGCCTTATGCCTGCCCTCTCTGAAGTCCACCAGGGTATATTTGCAAAATGGCATTTGGATTCCTATAACACATTTGGACCTATAGCTGTACTGAGAGCAGTTCCAATTCGCAAGACGATATTTGAACAGTATGTGCACATTTCAAAAACCATGGGAAAGAAATTTAGAGATGTCAGCCCAGTATTGTTTACAGTAATAGTCCATCATTATTTATTATTTATATAAATTGTATGTCCACCAGTGCGATAACTTCTGTTTGGCTGACATATTTGCTAGATTTGTGTCTTATTCTTCATAAGAAAAAACTAAAACTACAGACGAAGCACCCACAAATCCAGTTGCAGCACCAAGTTGTGCCTTGTTGGTGGAAAATGATGGAAGTCAATGATCTATCAGCTCAATAAAGCAGATCATTATTGCGCTGTACATTTATCATCAAACCTTCACATCCTTATTGTTAAAAGGTACTGTATTTTCTCTTGTCAGGGACTGCCTTAGTTTTATGGATTTTTTTGTAAATTTTTTTTGTACATTTTTTATTTTTTCCACGTCCTGTCAGTTGTGTTGTCCAATCAAATCGGGAGTGGAGCGGGACGCTATTCCTGTATCATGGCAAGATAAAAAAAAAGTACTTGTAAAAAAATGTGAGCTTATGTACCTACAAGAGGTCATGAGTAGATCTTTGAAATTATGTAGCCACTTTTCCAAATCATCATTTGTGCATCTTAACTGTACACACTGTAGAGGGGCAATAACTCCAGAAACTGTGGTCTATCATTGATTCTAGCCCTTACTTGAAGAGGACCTGGACCACGGTTGTAAGAGCAGAATAATACTTACTGCAATATTGCAGTTGAGAGAAGGAAAACTGGAAAAGAGGTTAGCTGCAATAAGAAGGGGGGTTGCTTTATAGCCTTAAAGATATTGCAGATCCACCAAACAGTTAATTTGCTGAGGGCTTCACCAGAGAAGCGGGTACAAACATTTTTACAGTTACCCAAGAGGTATTAGATAATATTCAAATAAGGGACAGTGAAGTACTGGAAAAATTACCAAAAACATAAGGGCCCCTTATGGGACAGTACGCATTCAAGAGTACCTGATAACCAAAGGGAAATTATTCATAAACCACAAACAAAAAGTTAATGCAATCTCATGACACTGGCAGAATTCCTAATAGCTGAAAACAGGGCAGTTTAATACAAAGAGAGATCACTTTGCACTAGGGTTGGGTATCATTTCAATTTTATCGAATCCGATTCTGATTCCAATTCTGCTTATCGAATCTGGTTCTTATCAAATCTCGGTTCCGATTCAAATATTTTTTGGAGAGAAAAAAAGAACAAATTTTATGCTGGTGCACTGATGCGAATCAGTGAATCTTACCATCCCTAGTAGGCAAGCAAGCCACTTTTAATCATAGCCCACTACAGGCTAGCGAGCTACTTTTTAGCATACATGGACGGGCTAGATATATGGTAGGCTTGCTAGCTAGCTATTGTTTATCATAACCTACTGCAGGCTAGCTAGGTTCTTTTTTATCATACACGGAAATGTATCCACATTTGCGCTGTCGGTAAATGTGAATTAAGTTGTGAATAACCAGATATCAATAATGCATTTGTCTACCTAAACGAAGGAGACTCAGCTGTAGCAAAGGGATGTAACCCCTTCACCACAAATATTTTCACCGCTCAGTGACATTCATCCACTTTCTCCTTGCTCATCTTCCCCTTCATAGCTAAAGTGAAAGGAGTTTCTGTACTAGAGGGGCAGGTCTCTGGGGATGAACCAGAGGTGGAGGGGTGCTCTCTGAACTCATATCTAAGAAAAATATATATTAGAATAATTTGTAGACATCATTCCTTTACCTCAATATAAAAAGCGAATGTCAGCTCATCTGTGTTTTGTACCTGAGCATGAGACGTTGCTACTGTTAACGTTAGCTGTATCTGGGGCATTATTGTGGCTGGAAGACCGCAACACATTGAACACGGTGCGTTCCTTCAGATTCACGCCGTGTTGATGAAATGGTTCAATTGAAAGGACTGAGAAATTAATGTTTATTTCATTAACAAGATACCATAATTTCATGAGTGCTATCACTGTTAAGGCATGTTGCACAGCAGACACACACCCTACCACCAAATACCTAAAGGCCAGTTGGTTTAACAAACATCTCATGTAAGATTTTAGAATCTGTCATTAGGGATAGGTTAGAATTACTCTTGGAAAAAAGTCATCAGGGATAGTTACCACGGATTTTGCAGGATGTAATGCTTATCAAATCACCTGGACTTCTTTGTGAAAGCAACAAAATCTGTCTAAATGTCTAAAGTCTAGTGTAGTATGATTTACATGGAGTTTTAAAAAGCATTTGGCAGTGCCACATGAGAAACTCTTTATCAGACTGAAATCAGTGAAAATTAAAGGAGCCATCTCAAACCTGATTAAAAGCTGGCTATAGCGAATTCTTAGAATTCAAAGAGTTTATTAATGATGGGAGGGATCACATCTGAGCAAGGGGTTTTGGGAAGTGGAATATCACAGGGATCTGTGTTGGGACCTCTGCTGTTCCTGACCCACATATAGACATTAGTAGCAAAAAAGTCACAAGCCTGGGATGTGAAACTAATATTTTGTAAGTCAGTTACATATAATAACACCTATGAATAGTAATAATAACTTTAATAATGATGACAACTATACCATGGATTAATGATAGCTCACTTACTAGCATGAACCATGTTGCTAGTAACTGGTAGCTGATAAACAAACCAGTGCCATACACAATATCCAGCAAACACTATAAAATAATAAAAAATACTCTAAATTATGGCCTTCAGTTATTAATTCAGTCACTTGTCTGTTATTACCCCTCCTAATCCTTTGCATACAAGCCCTACCCCATTTCTGGTAAGGAGTTAAACATCTAATTATAGCAATGAACTGAGTTAAAGTTTGCTGATGGTGACAGAACCTTGGTACCCTCATCTCATTAGGGAAGGCACCTGCAGCCTCCCTGGCATATGGAGAGTGGATTACAACAGTGCAGCAGACAGTAATTTTGTTCAATCATTTCATTATTTTTAGAATTTTTTGCCTGTGCACCAAGATCAGCCTGAGCTCTGAGAGTGATATGGGGTTTTTTGAAATGGGAGCATGTACAGGAGTGTAGTTCTCCATCGGTAGGTCCTGGATCCTCTCATTTGCTGGTGATTTGTTCAGCTTTTATGATCGGCAGCCCAGGAGACCCATTTCTTGGATGAATGCTGTGCAGGTTTCAGTGGTAGTGGTGGTGGGGAGGGAAAATCTGAGCTTCCAGTTCATATGGTTGATTAGTTATTGATCCAGGTGAAGCTCATCACATGGCTTCCTGGATGATCCCTACAAATCAAGCCTGAAGAACATGGGTCTCCATGCTGTTCTGCACATAAATTTTGCCTCTCCACTTTTTAAGTGCCAAGACATCTTAGGCACTCCAAGTGGAACCTTGAACCTTGTCATTGTTTGACCACCTGATTTAACCTGTTCCAGTATGATTTTTGCAGTGAAACTAGTATTATGACAATAAATAGACAGTCAATCACTGTCAGTTTGTTTGGTTATTGTTTATCTATCAGATGATCAATTTGTACATTAATCAAATCTATTTTTAATTCTCATTTAGTTACTCAAGTGCAGTGATATTGAAACTGTGGGGTGTGTCTTCCTGGGGGCTAAATTAGGTTTACCAATATATTTCTTCTGGTTTAAACCTTGTAGGGTTTCTGTGAGCTTCAATGTGCTGCAATTGTTTGTGTGCATGTGTGTGGTGGGGGGGGTGGGTTTGAACAGCATACAATGAGCAGATGATAATACTCCATCTGTGAAAGGCTACCAGGTAACATGTCACTTCGCCTCTCATTTGATCCACTGACTAAAGCAGCACTGTTACCAAGTTGTTCATCTCATCAGAGATTATCACACAGTTTTCAGTTTTACCTTTTAAAAATCTTTGCAAAGGAGGAAAACATATGGTTACAAACGTTCTATGTCCTCATTTGTAAACAAACTCATGCACATTACAGTACTCCAAAGCATCAGTTCCCTAACATTCAAATTCTATTACATTTTTTCTCTTTAAAGCATCAACAAAACATGAATCAAGCACCACTGTTACAAAAAGAGCCCATCACAGTAACCGTAATTTTCTAACATTTCTCTGGTGATTGATGGAGTGAGCTGTTTGGCTACAGATATGGACCTCATACTGATGGGAAGCAGATATACATCATTATAAATGAGGGAGTATAGTATGAGAGTGAGGCCTTGGGGATTCTGGGACCGCGGGCTGCAGAGAGCCCTGTGAGACCTCATTTTACTGCTTCCATCTCTAAGAAAATGGCTGCATGAGGACTGTGCTGGTGTCTGTCTATGTGGTTGGCCTTCACAGAGGTAGGAGAGCATCAGCGATTGCCCTCCCAGGGCAGCCCCTATGGTGGGGTTATGGTGTCAATGTTTTTATTTTTATATTGTATGTACAGTCTCTGTAACACTGTTTAAAGATATGTTGATGCAGTTGATGATGTCCCCTGGAGGACAATCATATTGGTGTGGATGGAACTACTACACATTTTAAATGAATTTTAACATCATAGCAGGTTTACCAGTTTAAATTAGCTGGTTTTGCCATATTGGATTTTCCACCATGTTGGAAAATTCACAGTGGCCAAAACAACATCTTTTCATACTTTTTTTCAATTTAGCATGTTTTAGCATAGCAAATTTAGCATGTTTAATCTTTTCATTCATCCCAATCTAAATGGCAAAGAAAAGCCTGATGCATCTAACAGCACAGTTGTCAACATGCATTTTTTGAGTTTAAATATTAAAATTGATATGAAAAGGAACTGAGGCATAATTAAACACTGTGAAAAAACTGAATGCCATCCAATCCAGTAAGCAAACATGGACACTCCAAGCAATTAAAAAATCCAAAACACAAAAACACACTGCAATTTTCTTTAAATCTTGAGAAATACTATTCAATCATTTTCATATGAGGTACAGCTCATAGTGACAAAATGTGGTCAACATGGGACACAGTCAGTTTGCAGAGGTTGTAAAATGCATGCGTTTTCCCTATATTTTTAGCAATGACAGGAGAAACATTCAAATGTCTGCTATTCTTATGTAGTTTATCAAAAACATATTCTTTTGCAGTTTTGTAGAACACTATTTGAGGTCTCCTCAGCTGTAAATTTTGGAGATAAGTCCCATTATTTTGTTTCCATGGTGGATTTTTTTTTTCTCCAGTTTTCCAATTTTCTCCACATTGCAGCAATAAGCCCAACAAATTACAAACAACTGAAACTTTTATTTTTTAGGTCAATCCAATATGAACTTACCATATTGTTGTGCTTGTCATTCAAACACTTTTAACACTTTTAATGTGTAACCTAGAGGACACAAGAATCAGGCTTCCAAATATGCTCGACACATTTTTACTGTTGACCTTGAGGTAAACAGAGCAATCACTCAACTCAATGCGCGTCACAGTACACATCAACGTATACATGCGCCAGAAACACAAAGTAGTGCCATACAATTATACAGTACATAACATATATGTACAACTAACCCCTCGTAATTAAAGACATACCCTCATTACTTGCAACTGTTTCATTGGATTGTCAGTGATAATTGATCTGCATAGAAGTTCTGGCCATCAAACTTTTTACTTGTTGCATGTAAAGCTATATGTATTGTGTGACTCTTTTTACAAAACACCTGAATATATTGAATTTCTTCCATAATCATACATGTTACTGTATTATTCCCTCACAGGGTAACTCACTGTTTGGCAGTCAAAGTGGACCAGTTAAGAAGCACTTAAATATCCGATAAACTGATGGTCTAAATTACACAAGAGGTTATTGTCATATTGTTCACAAATAATGCATTTTATAAAACCACACACACTGTATAATTGTGAGGATGTCTGTGGAAGGAGTACTGCAACTCACTGTCATAACCTTTTACAAACGCACTTAAATCTGTCTTTTAGTTGAAATACATCAATGCGCTAATAATAGGGTGTTTCTTTATAGTGACTACATAATTATCTGGTTTCTTACAAAATTGATCATTAACTCCATGCTGATTGTGGCCATATCATTTCCATGGTGTCTGTCACCTTTAGGAAAACTCTGGTCTGTAATCGTTGCATTCTAATTCCATCATAGCATAATACTTACAGTGATTCCCGTTAACGTTCTCCAGCTCTGTGGTACTCCAGTCCTCACATACTCTGCCTGTTTACTCACTTGTGTCTCTTCCCACTCCTTACTTGAGTCTGATACAGCAAATAACTCAAGTAACAACTGAGGCTCAGTTCACAGAGAATCCTCTCTGGTGTAGAACCTGTGACAAATGAATGATCTACCATGGGAAGAGGCCAACAATTTATTATCACACCTGGGACCATAAGGGACTGGCCTTCTCGAAGGGAGAAGTCCTACGGCACTACAGTACTGCCGCTGTACGGATGGCCGAGCTGCACTTACCCTGAAAAATGAGCGCGAGGGGCCACCCTACTGCCTGTCCCAGAGGATATCGCAGAGAAACTGGAGCTTGAGAAATCTAATTTAAAATCTATTTATCACCGAGAAATATAAAACTTGTCCGAGACTTGCGACATAAAAAGAACGATGGTCATACAGGTCCGCGGGATTAAAAATATGTTCCAGCTTGACTTTAGCAGCAGTGGTCAGATAAATGTTTTCGACCCACTTTCAGACGGCCCTTGTCCGACTACCCGTGTGTGTTGTACTGAGGATGACTCTTTTTCATTAGATCCAAAGACTTAGTGAAACTTTTTTTCTCCATGATGCTGTAATTCAACAATGGTTCATCAAGACGAAACCATTTTTAGAAAGTTTTACAGGGGCTGTTGCTGGTAACAGGATTCAAAGCATAGCATCACCATTATCTTGAAATAAAGATGTTTTATTCATAACTAAATGTGCTTCATAACTTTTGGTAGGGTAGTGTATATATAATACATGCCATCCATTTATGCAGATCGGTATTTCCATTCCCCTTAATGCTGCACCACACTGCTACAACTACTGTTATTCATGCTTTTTTGCTATTTTTTAGAGCAACTTACAAAGGTTACAATTTTTGCATGTTATCCAGCCGTAACTTGTGTAAATCACTCTGAATAGGATTGACTAAGAAAGGCTTAAATTAAGCACCTTGCCCAAGGGTCTAACAGCAGCGCCCCTGTGGAGGATTGAGCTGATAACCCTTTGGGTTGCAAGCCCTGCTGCTCACCACTACGCCACACTGGTAATGTCCTGCATGTCTGCAGTTACCTGCTTTGCTGAGTGAGCCTGCTTTGGCTTTCCTTGCACAGATGTGAACATGTAGAGGGTGAACGCCACTCAAGTGCCATGCCCCCATCCACTCGCATGCTGGTGCTCCTTAAAAGGAAGTCAGGGAGCTGCAGGATGCTGGAGTGGGCACTTCAGCTCAGAAGTACCATGAAAATGGTCCAAATATGCATCAGAGGCCTGTTGCTTAGGAACCTCATCTACACAGGGTGCCACTGTGCACCACTTAAGAAGCAGAGTGAATGTTGATCGTTTTAAAAAACCACACAAAAAATCCTTACAGGGTATAAATTTGTTTGTAAAAATGATGATTATGTAAAAATTAAATCCATATTTGAGTTACTTTCATAATTTCTGAAGACACATATGTCAACCATCACATGTGCAGATGTGAAGTGAAAACAAACTGATCATCATGTGTACAGACAGCCAGGGTACAAGCATAAATTTAAAGTCAGCGTGTGTGGAATGCTCATCAGTTTCTTAAGGGTTCTCTGTTTGGCTGATGTTGAATGGTCAATTAAGTGTTCAAGCTCAAAGAGAAAACCGTTCTGAGGAAAATGTCACAGTATCTTCAAAGGACATGCTAATTTATTAAGGCATGATGTGTCGAAATAGGATAAATTTGGCTTTGTTTGGAACATTCTGCCTCACTGTGGAGGCACAGCTCAGGTGTGGTAGCAGGTGAAGGTGCACAGGTTGACTGATGACCTGCCACTCCACACTTCACTAACAGATGGTGCATTGAAATGGCTGGTTTGCCTGTTCATTGTGTACCATGTGCACTTAGTTAACATAATAATGAGCAGCACAGTAAAGGACAGATAAAGGACAGATAAATTACTAAAAAAATTGAAAAAAAAATTGTAATTTAACTATATTAATCTGTAATTGTAATTGAACTGAATTGTAATTGTAAGTGTAATGAACTATAATTTATGCGTTATTTACACAGAACATGTACACTTTTTGGTATTGGTATGAAATGTGGCACACAAACACTGTATGGTAACTTAAATTTGGAAGACTAACACTATTGATCGAAGGTACTCTTCCAGACTGAAGTTCCTAAACGTACTTCGGACTCAAACAACCAGTAGAGAACATTCTGACAGACCTTATCATAGGATTAAGTGCAACGGACATTCCAAAATGTGTCTGTACTTTTCAGTTAGTTCAGTTCAGATATCTTGTTGTGATATGTTGTACAACAGTCACAATGTATGTGTGTTCAGTACATATTAATTGTAATACAATAAGGGGCATTCCTGATGATGAGGGTATAGGGGTACAGAGTCCATGGAAGGGGTTGCACCTTTCTGTGGGCCGAGGTTGTTGAACTCCCTTTTGGACATCATACATGAGAATAGATATAAGGAGGAGATGGGTGGAGGTGGGATACTGTGAACAGCTGACTCGAGAGGAATTGATAACTGGGTTTTTTACATTTTAGGATGAGATGGGTTTGTTGATTGCAGGGGGATTGTCTAAAAATTCTCATCCCCAATCTTCATTTGGAATTTCAGTAATGTAGGTGTATAAGCGTACATTTGATTTATTTTCACTCAACTATGCTGCTCTTCCTTTTTCTCTCAATGCTGAGGAACAATGTGTGAAATGGCTACCTAGACCAGCCTCACCTGGTTTACAGTGTTTCAGAACTCTGCTAATAACATCGATCTCACGCACTCACCACCATGCTCTGCTTTATTAAGGCAAAACTCACTTTACTGGGGCTTTGTCCCTTCACCAGAAAACCCATTTTTGAAAGCCAACAAAACTGTTTATCTTTAGTGATAATAAATGAACAAAAGACTTTGTTAATGAGAGGGACAGTTTAAAGAAGTGTGTAACAAATTATGTTTTAGCGCCATTATGAATGAACCACGGGCTGTGTAAAAGGAGCTCAAATTTGATTTGGTTTCAGGAAAGAAAAGAAACAAAAGGACAGCACGTCCACACCACTGAAGTATAATGCTACTGTAACAGGAAAACAAATTGCCCTGGAGCATTTCATCTTCACACCATCACACAAAAGCTTTCACCTCCGTTTATCTGCAGTTTCACTCCTAAGCCACCTTGGTCCCCTGCCCACACACGGTCAGCGCTCCCTGTACAAAACCTTAAGGCTGTAACTTTCCTCCCCATATTGCCCTCGTGACAACTGTGTGCCAGAAGCCACCCAAACAGTGAGTTACCACTGTGACAGAACAGTTAGATCCAACCAGACAGCCACTGTTACAGCTCTGATAGCACAGAACACCTGTTATGGCTCTGATAGCACATTCACATCCACCAAGAGAACATCTGTTATGGCTCTGGCTGTGCACCTATACAGTTTTCCGAATCCTTTTTGTCCCCCTTTAAGCAATGGGATCACCAATTATATATTTAGTTCATCTCGCCAAAACAACAGTGCACTTGCTCTAGAATACTGGAGCAAGATAAATTCAGTCCTCTGGGACATTCACATGAAAAGAAGTCAATTTGTTAATCTTCTGTAGAGTCCCAGTCATTGCAAAGACATGGCCAGTTTTGGGCCTGGGCCATGGAGCTCAGTCTGCACTTGAAGTAAGCGCCTTGCACCCTGAGTCACTCAGGACCCCCTAATTCCCCTGGCAATTTTTAGTCACCTTCCATGTTCCACTGACACTCAGACTAAAACGTAATATTGCCACATGGGGCACACAAGTTTAATTGAATGCTCTAAGTATCGATTCCTCCCAACATTCACTGAAACATGGATTTTTCTGCCAAGGTAATTTATGCACACAAATTACATACTGTAACACAGTTGCATAAAAGAGGCCGTAAAACATTGTCTTCTTCATGCCATGCAATCTGCTGTTCCCCAGCATTAGGTTAATGTGTGGTGTCTTGCACAATGCAGAGCACAACATACTGCACTCCATTTTGGCTGCTCTAGACTAGCACATTTAAGGTTGTTTTCCGCATGGATACCCCCACTCCAGAAGTGCCATTCAGTGTATCTGCATCTCAGAGGGCCCCACCAATGCACAAATGTGAGCTGTTGCACTTGATGTGAACTGACTGCTTAAGTAGGCATTCTTATGTCTAAATTCCTTCTCTTCACCTCACTTTGACTCCTCACTCTTATGTCATCTGGTGGCAAGTCCATTCAAATAACATTACATTAAATTACATTACATAACATTACAATTCTTTAGCAGATACTGTTTATCTTACCCACGGCGGCTTGCATAGGTAAGAAATTATGCATTTATACAGCTGTATATGAGTGCAAAGGCACCAGTGTTTCCCAGCTCTGTATGCTTAGAGACCCCCAATGGCAGATGTTGCCCCTTAGTCAATCACACCCCCTGCACATCTGTAGGGGCAGATGGAAGGCTATTCTCAGGCCAAAACCAGGAAGACTTCATTTATTTTTTGCCATCACATACAGGGAGACAAACTGTCTTCCCAGAACAGAGCATTCTGAGCCATACAAGAGATATTTTGGTGTGTGTGTGTCTGTCTGTCTGTTTTCCACTAGCTACAGGTTTCCTAGAAAGTCCTACAAATAGTGCACTAAATATCCAGCATTGTTCCAGTACATTACATTCATTTAGTAGAGGCTCTTATCCAGAGCGACTTCCAGCATGACAGAACAGAAGTATATCCATCCAATTTAAATGGGCAACAGTGTCAGACCAGGCTAACAACACTTCCAGACCAGTGAGTATGTTCCATCTTTGTTGCTCACACACAGTAAACTTTAATAACAGCAGTATCATGACTGATGAAAAGTGAGAGACTAGAAAATCACTGGATTGAGCGCAAGCAGCGATGTCTTTTCACAAATGAACCCAAAGTTGGCACATCTCTGGCCTCTTCATATCACAGCTTTCTGCCCCTTCGGTCTGCACCCTAGCTCAGAAAAACTGCTTACTCATGTGGACCCACCCTGCTGGACCGTATTACAGACTGTGAACTTTGGACTGTAATGACAGCCTGTCAGGATGACCTTGAGTGAATCTGCAGATCTAGTCTCCTGGTACAAACTGTAACTGAGATGGGGGAACATCCATTCCTTTGTCCAGTCTTGTGACCCACCTTACACTTCTTTTACAATGGCTGTATGTGCAGTAATGCTTAAATGGGAGCAAGAATATGACTGAAGGAATATTTCATTGTTTTTTTTTCAATTGTAATTAACTTCATAGCTGTGGTACCTGGTATCTGTAGCCCCGTTTAATCATATTAAGTCCCATTAGAACTCTAACCATTTTAATGCTGCCCCTTCAATCAGCAAACCAGCAATTGGCATGTTCCCTTGACATGAAAAAGTCTTCTTCCTGGAATAGCTTAAACTAGAAAAAGGACTCATCAATAACAGAAACGGAGACAAGAAGCACCAATGTTTCAATCTATTCTTGAGTCATCACAGTGCTGGCTTCCTGTGTGAGACAGTGTCAGAATCGGGTGGTATAAATCATTCGAAACACCTGTGTTTTGCGCTCTTGGACACGGGGCAGGCAGGCCAGTGAGTGATAGATGCTCGGTTATTTCTGCTGGCTCCACACAGCCGTGCCACTTGTCTTTTTATGTCCATCTGTAAGCCAGATGTCCTGGCCACCAAAGCTGTGTGTCTGGATGTAAGATCCTTTTTTACCTTCACTCCACGATCAAAAATGGTTTGCGAGTCTGTGAGCTTCACCATCCTGCTTTCATCTCTCTATGATGCCCCTCTCCTGGGAAACGCTATTGTTGTCCGTGAAAAAGCCATCCCATCTCCCCTGCTTTCCCACCAAATGAAGGGGGAGCTTTGTTAAAGCTCAGACGGTGACGGTTTTAGTAATTGCTCCATATTATGAGATCATCATTTGTCTCAGTTTCGTTGACAATGAGAAAAATAATGCGCCCATGTCAGTCTTTTATTTGTGATTACATGTTACACTGTCATTTCTGGTTACGTGTTGCTCCGCCCACCGACTGCTGCTGGGGTCATTTACGCTGAGTCACAGACAGAATCCAGCACCTGTTTTCATGGAGAAAAACCCCTCAATAGTTGTAAGCACAGAGTTTATAACCCAAAGGTTGCTAGTTCTATTCCCAGGTGGGTCACTGCTGTCATGCACTCGTGCGAAGGTACTTAGCCTGAATTGCCTCAGTAAATATCCTGCTGTATAAATGCATTGCAGTTCAAAATATAAGCTCTAGATCAAAGCATCTGCAATGTGAAAGTAGTGTAATGGTAATCATTCAGTTTGTCACTAGTTTTTCTTCATTTTGTAACATCCTCTTACCACTATGTAAACTGAGCTTTATGCCATACGAATACTGGGTGCTATTTCTCAGTACGAAATTGCCAGATATATCTTGGGGAAATGGAATATGCACACACATTCAGTTTGTGCTCTGTCTGAATGAGTCAAACAGCCTTTGACTGTAGATTCAGCACATCCTGTAGAGATTACTCACAACACTGCAGTAATTCATCTGAATCCAAGTGTTACTCATGGCCTTGAGAATACTGTGACCACATGCTGCATATAATGGTCTTATTATAGTGTCCGTCTGGCCCATCTGCTTAATCTTTCTTTTTTCTTGCATGAAATGTGTCCATTAATTATCAAAACCAGGTATGACTATTGTCACTCCAGGAATTCAAAAAAAATTATGCAGTGAAATACAACAAAATCAGATCTTACAGCTAGAATATTAAAGCTGAGAAAAGTGAGAGCACTTTCATTACATTCATAACACCAGGACTGAATATCTAGTAGACTAGCAAAACATAGGATACATGCTATGCAAGCTAGCATGCAGCACACTCAGTGACTGGACAATTTCAGTTGCTTATATTTACACTGGATGCAGATGTACTTGGTTACATTCACTTCTGGTAAACACTATTCAGTCTCCAATCCTACAGCAAATAGATACATCTTGAGAACATTCATGGGCCATCAAGTGTAAAAATTGAGGGACCATCTCAAAATGTAGGAACAAGGTGTCAGGACTGCAGCTTCTTAGCTGGGTTTGTTTTTGTTTTTTGTGTCCACGTGCTTCTGTTTTCCCTGTGTTCTAGCCCCGCCCCGCTCTCCGCCCTGTCTCCGCCCGCCTGATTACCTGATCGTCCCCACCTGCCTGCCTGCACACCTGCATCCCATCTCCTCATCAGCTTTTCCCTATATATACCCCGTTTGTTTCTTGTCTCGTTGCCAGTTCGTCTCAGTTTACTGTTTCGCTACTCGCTGTTTGTTCTGTTTTTTGCCTGCCGGTTTTGTTTTGCTCTGCCTGTTCTCTCGTTTTTGATTTTTGGATCTGTTTTGTGGAATGTTCGCTGTGTATTTCTGGTTTTGGACTTTGCCTGTTTTGACCCTGATTTTGGATTACCCTCTGGTTTCAATAAACCCTTCGTGTACCTGTCTTCGCTGTCTGCGCGTGAGTCCCTGCCTGAGCCCTGACACAAGGGACTACCACAAAACATAAAAACCAAGATATCACTGCAAATCATAAAAACTGAAGGACTGGCACAAACTTTATCAGGGAGAGGGTGAGCATGGAAATATGCCTGTAGTCTGTGTAAATTCAGAATCGGACGGAAACCATTGTCCGTCCAGCAGACCAGTGAGTGAGTACCACCCAGCATGTTGTTCTAATGTTGCTATTGTCTCCATGGCCCCTTTGGCCAAAAGGAGAGTCACCTCTTATGGAACCAAACGAGGTCCTGAACTGGACTGGGGGTAACCTGTGGCTGGGTGCTGTTGGAGAAGGTCCCAATGACCACCGTCGTACCCTGGCATTCATTGCTCCTCTGGGAGGAGGGATACTGTAGGACACAAGGAAGGGTGAGGCCTAGCCTTTGGTATCTGGGCCTGCAGGCCAAATTTGCTCCCTGACAGGACAGCAGTGTGGCAGGGGGGATTGACAGGAATGGTGCTTAATCTGAGCTGTGGCAGCCAGACTTAGCTCTGGACTGGTGTGACAGCGGCCATGCCACTGTTGAGGTGACAGCCGTGTTGATCTGAGCTGACAGTTAGGGCACAGAGTGTCATGGCTGTAGGGGAGTGTCCACACCAACCCACTACGCCTACGTGAGACAGAAATTGTGGATTACTCTTGCATGAGACAGGGGCCTGAGTGGTGAGGTAACTTGTTGGCAAGTGTAGCACTTAGACAGAGCACTGCACAGACTTCTTCCTGAAATGAGCTTCTGGCAGAGGGAATGAGACAATGGAGTGATCCATTTGTGGCAGAGGGCCATAGACCTTTATCGACAGATTTGTTTTAATGGGTGAACTATACCACCCTGCTCCTCTAATTTGGGCTTGAGCGAAATCACATTCATGCCAACACTTTTTGGCTGTGGGAAAAAATGGCTTTGTAGCCAGACTCTGTGCAGGATGGGGCACCAGACCTGCTCCTTGTCTGACTCCTGTCAGGGTGGGCATGCTTGATAAGGAAATGAGGGCCTTAGCTTAGCTTATCTTAATGGGTTATGAATTTTGCAAAGCCAGGGATAAGACCATTTCTCTATCTGTTGTGGAGATCCACAGAGCGGGATTCTGCCTCTCACCAGCAGAGGATATTGACATGATGAGGTGATTGGAGAGCACGTCCTGCCCAAACATCCAAGGTCCTAGGATATCTCTCTGTCTACAGGGGAAACATTCCCTGCAACTTGGAGCATTCATGAAAAATGAGTAAGGAGCCTAGCACAAACACAGCAAAGGAAAAGACCAATGTGCAACACCCTGTCAGCAACTGGAAACACCAGCACTGAGAGACAGGAAGGCAAGAGAGAATAGGCACACAAAAATGTTGCTGATGGCAAATGTCCTGCAGGTGCTGGAGCACAGGTAGGATTTGTATAATGAAAGAGACAGACCCCAATTTCAATAGTCATGTCATGTTTCACATGCACACTAATTAAGGCTGGGTTTCAAGATATTCAGCTGGAGCACTGTTGAGATTCAGTGAATAAGAATTCTGGTGACAATGATGTATTTGTTTTTTACTTTTGGTATAAAACACAAATTATTTCAAACAAGTAACTATTATATAAAAAGATATTACACTCAGCCTCCTCAGCCAGCAAGTCAATTTAAAATGTTTTGACAAGAAAAATAGTAAGAATAATAACACTAGCAGGCGCCTCACTTCATAATATGAGCAGGTGTACTTTGCGCTAACACAAGCAAGGGGCTCACCTCATAGTGTACAGGAGTGTTCCATTGTCCACCAGTCGGAGGAGCTTGTTGGGAGTGGTCATGTTGTGGGCCACAGACTTTTTCCCATTGTGGAAGAAGGTGTCGGGGGTCCAGATCTTACTGGCCAAGAGGTTGTTGAGGGGGAGAACCTGCATCGGCCCGTCGAACTTGAGCCTCTCGTCTCTCCAGCTCTGACGGAAGAACACGTCAATGGTGTACTCCTACAGGGGGAATGGTATATGGTATAAATAAATTAAAACAAATAAATAAATGAATAATAAATAAGTAAACAAGAAATGTGTTCCAAGAAATGTTCACAACCACCTACTCATTCCATCTCCAATGTTTTTTAACAGGTGGGTCATGGGGACATTGATGATTTCAAGGATCAGGGACCTCCATTTAACCTCTTGTGAAAGAGACGGTGCCTCCTTCTGCACAGTGTCCCCCCAGCCAGGCATTGGAGCCTTGGAAGACTGCTGCCTGCTGGCTCAGCAGCACCATTACAAACAGTAAAATCACTCTCTTAGATCTCCCATCCAAATACTAACCAGTAAGACATTACAGGGTGATGTAGCTGTTGATCAGGAAGCCATCCAATTGATTACTCATAATAATGAGTAAGGAAACAAATATTAACCCAAAAGCAGCTGTTAAATGAGCATAAAATGTTTCAAATAGTGAACTTCCCAGACAGATGCATTTTATTCATATTTCAGGGGTCTGGGAAATGCTGTACTCTGTTGAGTTACTTTTTTTTTTTTTTTGAAAAGAAAAATCACCATTACATTTTTTGGGAGAAGGTATGGCACATGTTGGAACACATATGGAACACCATCCCTTCAGAGAAGTATGAAGTTGGATCTGTTTTGCTTTGGAATTTCTTTGCCTCCTCTAGTCCTGGAGCCCTTGCTAAAATCTAAGAAACCATGACTGTAAGTATGTACCATGTGCTTTTCGGCCTAAAATCTTGTACTGTCTGATAGTAAGCATGACAAAGCATGCATCCATACCTACAAAGTCATGGTTAAGTGAACAGGGAATCAATGTTTTTGATTCAGTCTGAAAAGGAAACAGTAAAACAAAAGAACCAAGAAATCGGACATTGCCAGACAAGTGCTCCCTGGAGCATAGACTGGAAGTACAGAAGTGCCACAACCAATGCAGGAGGTGTCTCATGAGTGTCATCACACAAAAGGCAGGCACACAATACACCGACTCCACAGACAAGAAGAAACTGATGATTGCATATTTGAAAACTGTCCTTATTTGTGAAACACATGATGTTGTTTTAGTTAGTGATCTTAGTGTAAGAATTATATTGGTTTTACTTCAGCAAGAATGATTCAAGCTGGTGAAAAAATAAAAGCTTAAGAACTACAGTACTTAAGTGTTTGGGTCTGATTAGCCAGCTAGGTGGTGAATAGGTGACCCAAGCACCCTAAACGATGCATTCCTTTCCATATGCCTACATATTTTTTCATATATGGGTAGGATGAATATGGAGGATGCTGTAGGAGAAAATACTTCTCTTAAAAGTATTTTAAAACACTTTCTAGAAGGAGAAAATACTTTTCTTACTTCTTCATATGTAGCATTTACATTGAATCAATATTTGTATAAGTACATATAACATGTGTAGATAGTTGCATGTAGTGTTATTACCATAGCAAAGTAAGTGCTTAGCTCAGTGCTTGGATGAGCAGACATGGCAAGAAAAAGGGGGACACTTTCTAAAAATCAACAACACTGTTTATTTTAGTCTCACAACAGACATGAGTCCGAGCAAAGAAATGCAGCTATAAATTTGTGCATTCCATACGTTACACTGACATTTGTAAGACCATCTTGGGCACTGTGATGAATAAATGAAAACAAATAAAAAACAGAAACACACCATTAAAGCCTACATGGAAACACCTTTGTAGCATACACAGACCCAATTATCATGGTGACACTTATAAATTTGCATGACTGAGTGATTCTTTGATTTACGCTAAATGTGCTGCAACATTGTGGAGCATATAACACTAACAATTTGCACAGTGTATTGAAATAATTCATGTGTATCATAAAAGTCTCAAATCATAAATTGCATAAAAATATTGTTTATTGAAACATTTTTCATTCCATTTTTGAAGCATTTAGCTTAGGATACCTCTCCATTAGATGTGTGAAAAAGATTTAAAACATAATAATACACTTTATCCATTCATTTGGAGCTCCACTTTAAAGAATAAATCACAAATTGTCCTGGAGGGATGCTATTGTTATCAGATGAGCATATTGCACTTGAATAACTGTTCAAGGTTGTATTGCTCTACAAGGTTCATCCATAGTGACTGTCTTTGTGAGGAGAAATGATACAAATGTAGTTTTTATGTTAAACTGAATACACATTTAAGGAACAAAGTACTGTAACATTTGCATAAAAATTATGACGTCCAGTGATAAAAATGATAAAAATGTTTTCTTTAAAGACAAATATTGATTTTTGCCAGTCTAAATTCTTCAAAACTAGAAGTACAAAAACTCTTTCCATAATCAATTGCATTACAGCAGTACATCACCTGCTAATAAGGACCTAAACTTACCATGTCTGTGTCAGACACTGGCCCAAAGCTGGTCACGTAGATGTTCGTTTTCACTTCCGTCACACTCTCTGTCAAGTGAGGAATATCAAGAAGAAAAAGAATATTGCGAATGTACTTGTACAGAATCAGAAGGATGTTTCCCTGGAAAATGCAGAGCTGGCTGCAGTTTCAGTTACAGCTCCTAAAAGTTTTCATTTTATTTTTTTCAGGAGTGAACTTAAGACTTAAGGGTCATATACGCACAAAAAATGCAAATAATTATATAGTTGCAGAAATCTGATTTCAGTTCATTGTTGAAGTTTGGTGCTATTAAAGCATAGCTCTCAGCTTTCCTGAACTATTTCTATTGCGCTTCTGTCCAGCATAGAGCATTTTGGGAGAAATATTCTTACAGCCCAATGCTTTCCATTTCCTCTCTGCTACGTGTCACATAGGATCACATCAGGATGATTTTGTAAATAATGCAAACAAGAAATATTAAAATGCTTGTAGTACATGGGGGACACGTCCACAGCATAGCAGAAGAACTGACACACTATTAGAAAATTGCAGCCTACCACTTTAGTTCATGTTCCAAGCCACTGGACCATGAGATGAGTGGTCTATATGCATGTAGGTACCTCCTGTCAATGCATGGGAAATAAAACAAGACAGCCGGCGATCGCCTAGTTGCTACTTTGGGACTCTAACAGAGGGCTTAATTTTTCTGTTTGTACACTTACGCAAGGATACTGGACAGCAAATAAAGTTCTATGTAACTCTATTGTGTCTGCTCAATTTAAATAAATATCGCGGCAAGAAACTTAGCTATAGGGGTCGGTCGAAACCATTACGCCCTCAGGCTGAATTTTTTTTTTTTTTTTGCCACAATCAAGACACACAAACAAACTTTATTCAAAATATTCAACTAAACAACAAAAATGCATTACAAAGGGTGGGCCCCTTTGTAACTGGAATAACTGTGGGCCTGTGGCAGCCGCACCCTCTGACCCCCCGCTACAGAAAGAGACACTTGTAGCTGCAAACAAGTACTGGAAGAGAAAGCCTCTCCATTCTCCTAGCATTAGCACTAGGCAGCTCCCCAAACTCCCAGCTTCACTCTCTATTCCCAGGCCACAGAATGGTACACTAACAAGTATATTTGTTATAATTTTAGCAAGTCTATTTATTGCACTTATTGTGTGTATATATAGTATACAAAGACGTGTATATATAGAGACACAAATAAAATTGGCATATATTGGGATGTAGTCCAGGACTTTTGAAAACAGGTGTAAATAGTGCAATTAAATTTTGTTAACTACCCAAGAAATAACAGCAAATATTCTTATAAATGTGCTTACTGCTTCAAAATAAACCTGGTTCCAATATTTAATTAAAAAAGAAAAAAAAAAACTGAAAAAAATTCCTCTGGAGTCTGTCATTACGACATTTTTTCAAAGTTGATCGTGCCAACTGAAACAAATGAGCCACTTCTCACAGTTCTACCCTCCTTACGGCCTGCATCTCACTGTCAACAAACCTAGATCCATGTTTCTTCTTTAACCCAGGATGGCCATTTGCAGTTGCATTAAATGCCATTTGGATGCAACACCGCCACAATAATAAATGGAGAAGCGAGACTCAAGAATCATGTATAAATGTAACATTTTTAATCATTAAGGAATGCTAACTTCTTTGTAATGGAGCTGTGCTCTTAGATGCCCCATTAGCCAGGGCATGCCTGCCACACATTATGGCATTACGTATTGCATGAATACACATATTAATCATGCCTTTATGGCATGATTAGGTTACATTAACCATTAATCATGTAGGGAACCAATCCCCCTCTGTGCATAAATGCATTATTGGTACAGCCCTGTATTTATGCATTTCCCCATTGCAAGGCTTACAAACTCTTCCCCCCAAAATACAGCAAAAGTCTGTCATATTTGTTTGGAATTAGGAACAGCAAACGATTGGGGAAGTAACACACCAGGAAGGATCCCTCCTTATCTCAGCAGCGAAACATTCGGACTGAAACTGAGACATTAACACTTCAGACATTGCTGGTGTGAATAGCCTTACTTGAAGGAGGAGTTTCAGGTCAGACTTCTGAAACCCAGAGTAACTTGTGGGTTAGTAGTCAAAGCCCCACAAATAAAAAGCGTAGAGGCCAGGTACCTCCTGTCAAGTTGCTTGACCCCAAGCTAACTGTGGTTTGTTCACACAATGCAACCTCTGTTTGGGAGCCTTTCTGATGGACGAATGGGAGCCCTCTATGCGATGGCCCAGCAGCCTCAGACTAGCCAGTGTTAGCGATTCTTGGGAGACTAATAAGCATTCTCTACAGTAGGAGACGTGCCAGGGCACACAGGACAGATGGTCCTTCATTGAATCAGCTCTGGGTCGACACAGAGACTCACTCAGAGAAGCAGTGAAACAGCTTGTACACTTTCCAAATAGACAAGTTTAGGTCAAGCCTCGTCTGTACCTCACACTCTATAGATGGACATCAGTAACGGGTACAGGAGGGAAGGTGAAGTGGTGTGAGAGATATATTTGCAATTTATATGAAGCAGACATCTTGTTTAAAGACAGAAGTTAAATTATGAACCTGAACATCTGCTTGCGTGTTTCTGTGTCTATGTGTAAACTAGAATAGTTCACAGTTGCCTTCCTTTCATTTGGGATTATGAATAGCGACTGTGCTTTTAATATTTCTTGCTGTACCGTTTACATCATGCAGCCCAGCCAATCACAGAACATGATGGTTCTGAAGTTGCATTATCCGGCTGTCTGACTGGCTGGGCAGTCAAGGCTCTTGCTGATAGTGGCTAATAATATAATGATAATCAGCTAAATCCAAAGGGATATTTGGCTCATAGCAAACAGATATTTAGCTTATAACACACATATATTCAGCTCAAAGGACAAAGATATTCAGCTTACCTCCTAGGCCGGGGCGCAAACGGTTGTCGTAGCCATCCAAGAGCCGGTCCAGAATCCTGGTGAAAATGGTGATGTTGTCCTTCCCGTCATCAGGATTGAAGTCTTCATGTCGAATTTTCCTACAGGAACGCCAGTGAACAGCAGACAAAGATTTTAAACATGAAGAAGCCTCAATGCATTAAAGAGCAGTCCCTTCAGGAGGGGCCATCTACCGTTGCCCATCAGCTATTCTGGGGTAAGTATCTTTGTGCTTGAAATATGAGCACAGAATACAAGGAAACCCCTGGCTCATAAAGTACGTTTTCAATTTATGATAAGAGGTGCCAGCTAAGACCACGTGACTGCGTGCCGCTGCTGCCGGATAATGAACAAGTCACATTTCTAATTTGGGTAGGCAGTCATGGGTGAGGTGCTTATTCAGACACAAACAAGTTAGGGCTTAATTTGAAGTACAACATAGCAAAGCACCAGGATAGCACCAGGCACAAAGCCTGTCACACTGCTTATTATTACAGAAGTTGAGTAACATCATATTCTAGGAGTGGTGAATGGGGTAAGGAATATGCATTTGGCTTCCATTTTCTTAATTACCTTGAATATGCAGCACAATTAGCTAACTGTTCTCAGGGCCTGAGTCCCCTCTGAATAAAGTGCATCAGCTGTCTCTGTATCTGCCTCTGTCGGTGTAATGAGAGCAGTAGACAGACGCTTATTAGATGATGAGTGTGGATTTCATCACAATCAGGAACCTCCAGTGTGCTGTGCCCGCCCCAGGCATACTGTGGCATGATGAGGTGCCAACACCACCTGTGAGGAACATGAGCAAGCAATGCCAGGAAGCCCGCAGTCAAAGCACAATCACGCACACACACATACACATAGGCACACTTAAACACACACACTCATGCACACACAAATACATTTACACACATGCATGAACATACATACACACGCACACGCACGCAAACACACAAACATGCACTCACGCACAAACACACACGCATACGCGAACATACACTCATCCACATACACACACGAGCGCACAAACATACTTACGCACATACACACACAGCTTAATAGGAACAGCATGTACAGGACACATTCAATGAATAGCAGATTCATTTGTATGCTATTGACCAGGCCAGGTCTACATGCTTAGTACGAGCACCTTAGCCGCATGGTACTCAGAGCAGTGGGTAATCAGGGCAGTGTTGGTAGGGTACTTCAATCCAGTCCTCTTAGGCTGTCTTAGCGCTGCTTACACACACTGCACCACTTGTGACTTCAGTGTAGTGAGGGTTTGAGAGGGCCTCGGCTCTGATCTGGCTCATAAGCAGTGACATCCATCTCTGTGCTGAAATGATCACGCTCCGTGGAGCATGGTCCCAGTGCCTCAATTTCCGGCTGCCGGTGCCGGAGACCATTAGCAGGCATGAGTTCAGCTGAAGAGATGACATTTCAAATGCCGATGGTATCCCTGGTGTGTAGCCACCAGATGGATAATTCATTTATTATGACATGTAAAAGAACATAACAACATGGCTCCTGTTTGCATCTGTACAAAGTGTACTTGTTTCTGTTTTGTTGGTATTTATTTTCTGTTACTTGTTTTTCTGTGTGCAGGCAGGATCGAAATGGCACACAAATCCACTTAATCATGTGATTTGATACCTCACTATATAAACTAATTATTAACAGGTCTGCCATGTGTTTTGTCTCAGATGTCTATGAGGATGATACCAACATTATTTGCACATTGTTTTTTAATCACTCCTGATCTGCAGAGAACCACACTGTGGAACCCTTATGAGACCTTTACGAGCAGGATCCACACAGATACACTCTCTGAAAAAGGTTGCTGAAGGCACAAATAATGAATGGTCAACTATAATTTACAACTAACTTACACAAAACAACATAAAGAAGCTTCTGTATTCTTCCCCAAACTCAAAATCAACTATGAATTTTACTCTCAAAGTTTTAGCCATTAGTGTTCTGTAAAAATGAACTGTCCATAATAATAAATCGAATACTTCAGGGGTTTTGAGAGGAAATGCAATGAAATGTTTAGACTTCTCATTTTTCTATCTGTCAAGACCTTCCTTTCATAAGCTGTACTGTTGAAGTACATTGCTTTTTGTGGATCTTCTTATTTGATTCATCATGACTCAAAGCCAGGTCTGATGTGATCTATCACCCTTTCAATTATTAGACCAAGAAATGCTGTCAGAGAATCGCAAGTGACAGGGACATATGAAACCATCACTGAGAGAAAACTTATTCTTTTTCCAATCCAGATAATGCGTTCCAGCGCTGAGCCACCAAGTTTCTCTCGTCTGTGAAGGGAATGGACCAGACCTGCACTTTTTTCATCTGTCTTGATTGATTGAGCTTCTCACTGCAAACACAGTGAAAGACTTCCACCCTCTTACTGATTTTCTTCGGCAGGTAGCAGAGCACCCACCCAATACAACCTTTACTAACCTTGAGGATTACTGCAGTGTCTGCTGACTCAGCAAAATCAAAACTCTTTGAGAGGATTGAAAAGTTCGTTATCAGGCTTAGCAGAAGGGAAAGGTTTGTGTAGGAGGTAGCATTAAAACTAAGATATCATAAAAACACCTCAATACAGTTGTGAGTTTCCACATTTGCTCTTTCTGAATTCTCTTAGATTTTGTGGCAACTCTTGTTTGCCACAAGAGTTATCCTAAATATGAGTGAAAATGCAATGCAATGCAATGCATTTTTACTTAGGGCAGAACTAGACAGAAAATTCATAGGAACCAGGTGACCAGTGGATCAGTGGAAAATAAGTAATCAATAATCAGTGGAACATTTTCCACAGAACACATAACACCATCACCAGTGCTGGGAAACAAATAAATGAATAAAAATTCACAGTGCTGGTAAACTCTCATTAAAATGATTAATTTTATCATTACATTATTGTCATTTAGTGGGTGCTCTTATTCAGAGCTTATTCAGACATACAGTAGGTTGCAACTTTACCCATTTATACAGCTGGACATTTACTGAGGCAATTGTGGGTTAAGTACTTTGCCCAGGGGTACAACAGCAGGGCCCCAGCAGGGAATCAAACCAGCAACCTTTTGGTTACAAGTCCTGTTCCTTGATACCATACCACACTGCTGCCCCACTTGTAAAATTAGACTAGACGTGAGCAAGGGGGTGTTGGGCTCCAAGGATGGATGTCTCATATTGGGCTCCACATTGAGCTGATTGGGTTCACTGCCCAATCTGCCTGACCTGCTTGTGTTGCACTGTTTCAGTAAGGAGGCAGGAGAAGAGTCAGAATAGTTCTTGATTAAATAAGATGAGGAAACAGTAGATATGTGGTGATGGGAAGGACAGATATATCACTGGTATCACAATGGCAAGGGACATAATAATCTTTGTTGTCAATCTCCTCAATGGTTGAATGTTACATCATAGTCTGTGGGTGAGCAACCTACAGTCACACAAGAGGGTGTGGCAGCCACCAAGGAAAAAATCACGCCAATGTAGTTCAGCTAAATTTAGTGCTTTAAGGAAAGGGTTAATATTTGATTTTTGAGGGTATACGTCATTTTTTAGAGAGTGCTAAAGTGCACAGTCGGATCGTTCTGGAAAAACTCAGTGATTTATTGTGCAGACATTCACAGAGATTTGTGAAGTGGAAAAAAAATCAATGAAGTGTGAATTTTTATGAACAGTTTAAGTATTGCCATCTATGAGAATGCATATAGTCCACCACAGAAACAGAGTCTTTTTTTTCATTTTTTACCAAATAGAAAATATATATTTTTTTTAATTCTATGATTCTGAGTGAAACCAAAGGCAAGCCTCCCTACACCTCCTTGCACTGTGAAATTTCTTAGTCCGTGTGAATTACTCGTGTTGGTCCAACCTAAGGACAGAAAGGTTACCCTGGCTGGGCTGATGCATGGGCACCTTTTGCCTCGTTCATCATCGAAAGAAAAGCCATCGGCGTGAGGATTAGGAGTGCCTGTTCCAGGCGTCCGTCACATTACGCCGGGCATGCTAGGGGGATGAGGGGGGCAAGCGGGGCACACAGAGCTCAGAGGATGGATGTTGCCCGTCCACGAGGAGGACTTGACGGCCCCCGGCCTCCTCTCCAGCCAGTGATTTTCTGTCTTTTCGGGCAACTGTGATTTAATGGACTCCAGACAAATCGAACCACACAAATGTGGCCACAAATGCAGTAATCCCCAGCCGGGGAGTGTGTGCGGGAGGGCGGGGGGCTCTCCAAAGGGAGGAGTGGTGATCGCTGTAGAAACGAACACAATCCGCTGATTGCAGCAAATAGTATTCTAACCAGGTCCCGCCAATCAGCAGGGTGCACAGTGACACAGAGCAATGAGGCTCAGGCCAGGGGAAAAAGAAGTTGACGCACGCCGATATCAGGGGATCCATCACGACAACTTTATCTGTTAGCAAGGGCTTCTGCCTGCGAGGTCGCTGTGCCGGTTTGGAGCACAGTGATAGCACTGAGAGGGGGAGCATCAGAAGACGGCTTCGCTGATGCACAGAGATATTCTGAGGATACAAGCACTCTTAAGTCTGGCTTCAGAGTGAAGGAATTATTCAAAAAGGTTCATTACGGTTGTGTTCTCATCAGTCTGGATGCAGTTTATGCAGACACTACCACCACAAACACCCAAACCATGTGTGATGTGAATATTGCTAATCCTTTGCTGTATCAGATCAGGGGGTAAGCTTGAAAGGATGCTGTTCACTTATGCTGTGTCATCTCTGTAGTTAGGAGCTACTTCAGTGTGCAATAAAGTGTGTGTTCAGCTGCTGGTTTGCCCAAAAGAAAATATTTGTGTCAGCATTGAATGATGTCAATTTGAACTGTCAGTAGTTACAAAGACATGGTTTTATTTATACCCTAGCCTGTTATGACCCAAAAAGGAAAACTAGGAAAACCCTTGCCCAGGGTATGACCTGCCAGAAAAAAATCAATCATTTCCCTCACAAGTGAGGCAGCAGCAAGCCCACAATTAGTGGTTATTAATATTTTAAAACATGTGACCTGAATTCTGAGTGAACAGAACAGCACTTAAAAAAAAACTAATCTCATCTGAGACATGGCTGAACATCTTACACGTTATTTAACAAAACGGCACTACGCTGAATTCCAGCTCTGCAGTTCAGTTTCTTACCTTCTTTTTAAAAAGCCAAATGTTGGATGGCTCCATATAGGCATTTAAAAACAAAATAGTTAAGCATTGGAATTATTTAGAAGACACAGGGGGAAGCTGAAATTAAACTTAGTTTGAAAGAAGACAGGCAACACAAGGTCTGGTGGGTCAGAAGAGGCCTTGCCAAAGCATTGATATTCACATGATCATAAAGGAAGAGGAAGAAATGAACCAGTTAATCAGCAGTTAGTTTTTATTGGTCATATTTAGTCTGCTTTTAACGTCACTCATTGGCACAAATGGTTATGTATTTTACCTGTAGGAAGATAGACTTTTTCTGTGTTTTTTTGTATTTCTTCCTCAGTAACCATTCCTGTTCACATCTGATTGAAATCCATTGCCATAAATATATACAAATGTTACATTGAAACTGACAGACTGACAGACACATTCACATGTTACAGAAACATTTCATGTGGAATTGTGCTGTACAGCCATGGCAGCAGAATATCAGCAGAAACCGCCTTTCCCTGTCTGCTGATTAATTAAAAACAATCAAACTAGAGGATGTGTTTTGGTTGGGAAGTACTGTATGATAGAAGATGCATGGGAAGCAGTGTAAAATTAATCACGGCTCCCCAAGCAGGGCCATTTCATTACTTCTCCTGAATATTGCGAGGTCTCTCTGCTCTCCCTCTGTGCTCTTGTCTGTGAGGCACGATTTCAGTCGACTTATGCTCCCCCTCAAGACCCAATAATACTGTCTCTAAAGTGGATGCAAGCCAACACACACATACACAGGAACAAACAAACAGAAGCAACAATGTGAACACACACACACACACACACACACACACACACACTACCCTTGACTTCCAGTGTCATACACAACCCTTTCTCTATTGTCATGCTAAAAGCAGTTTGGTAGAAATAAAACAACACAGGTCTAAGAAGCTGTCAGCTGTTAGCTGTAATCTGACAACATCAGGCAAACCATAGTGGGAATGTAGTCTAGAAGGAAAGAGCCTGGAGCTGGAAATGTACAGCAGTGTAAATCCACAAACACATTCCAGAATACTCCAGTGATACGCCGTCTTTCCATTAAACTGTCAGAATGGCAATAATTAAGACTGGACCTTTCCGAACACAAAAACCACACTGTTCTAAATATTCATTTCCCTGAAAAAAGGGGCCAAGCTCAGGAACCTTCCATCAGCTTTAAGATTTTTTTTACAATAATTATGAAATTCTAAAAATGCACTAATAAGTAGTGAAGTCTTACTGGTGCTACCATGAGACAGGCAAGCTGGGCTTAGCCTGTCTCTCCACATCTCCTGAGCCTCCAGGCTTATTCAGTCACTCCTGCGCCTGAGCCGACCAGGAAAATACAAGAGCTCGTGGCAGCTTCTGCATGTGATTTACACCTGGAAAAGAACAGCTCAAATTTCATCTTAAAGATCGTAATCTCCTATAACAGAAGCATATTTGAAATAATATACTCAGGCAGCAGTGTGGTGTAGTGGTAAGGAGCAGGGGTCATTCAACTCCCCACTGGGGTACTGCTGTTGTACACTTGGGAAAGGTGCTTCACCCACAATTGCCTCAGTAAATATCCAGCTGTATAAATTGATGGCATTTAAAATTTTAACCTGTGCAAGTCGAGAGCACCTCCAGAGCACCTGCTAAGCAAGTAAATGTAAACTAAATGTAAAAACACATTACTAGCAGTTTAGCCTGTGTCAATAGGAATTAATGAAAGAAGAAAGGGGAGAAGTCCTCCTACCCAGTCCAAGCACAGGAAGTAAGGAGCATCAGGCAGATCCACACACCAGGGATGGGCACTGTGAGCTTCTGCAGTATGTCTGCCATGCCAAACTGCTACTAGCTCATCCTGCATTCAGAAACACAGGAATATGGGGTGGTAGGATGGAAAAAACAGGAGAGGACAGGTTAGCCATGTGTTAGCTTCCATTAGCAAACACAACACTGAAAACAGGTCAAGCATTTTCTGTACACTTATTCCTAGCTCACTGACACAGCGGTCTCATGAACATCAGGGCAAACATGCACTCATTCATGCTTTGCACATGCATTCACTAAGCAGAGGCCTGTAGGAACCTTGTTATGGACTTAATCTTAAGTCAAAATGAATTCTCGATACTGTTTAGGTAAATGTGAAATTTACTGGTGACCTTGGTATTTTTAAAAAAGCAAGCGAGCAAAATTCACACACAGAGAGAGCCTCGTTCAATCATTCCAACAGCTCTCCACCAGGCCTGAAGTATAAGATATTCCTAAGATTTCATCAGTGGTGGGTATACATTCTCACACAGGGAGAGTACTGCCGGCGTCCACAACATAAAGGATGTAATGTTAGGGCCAATTTTCAAAAGCATTTTTTCTCTGTGGTTTTAACACTGACACATATATTTCCCATTTCATCAGCGCAAGAGGTTTCTTTTTGCACATTCGATTAAATGTCACCGATTACTAAATCAGTGAGGAAAATTCAGCACTAACACTAGGAGGTATATTTTTTCCATGCCACAAAGTTATAAACACATGGAAACCGAGTTGCAGGAATTTAGCATTGTTTTAAACAATCATTACAATATCTATCTTATTTTGTATATGTATTTTCTATACATACATACATACATACATACAGCCAGCAAATCAGAACTCTTGTAGGTTAAACAAATGACAGAGACAGGAAGTTTAATGTTGACCAGAGTGTCCGAGATGATTGTCTGGTCCATATATTGAGATTCTGTTGCTCTCCTACCCAGATGCTACACACCTGTATTTAAGCCACTGCTAATTACAGAGGTGTAGGTTGTTAGCATTTCCCCACACACATTCCTCACATGTATACAATGACAATTCCTGCTGGAGATGAATTAGGTGAAACAGAGACCTGTTTTTTAATGAGATGGTAATTTTACTGAACCTGTCACAGCACTGGATATTAGAATCAAACATGGTATTGGGGGTTCTCTTTCAGGCCTTGTTTGAGTCCCAAGCTACTTTAGATTTTAATGGTTGAAGCAAAGCAAATGGGCAATTCCCATGCCTTCTCTGTCCATGCCGACTGCTGCAAGGTCAGGCCAGATGGTTCTGGAGTGAATCTAAGGTTGAACCGTACTGCCTGCCAGAGCTACAGTCTCCTTCCAGCATGGGACAATTCACAGACCTGCCTGCATGCAACGTGCCTCCCTTCTCTCCTCTCTGAGGATCACCTGATTGCCTGGTTCATCCGTTTGATACCTGTATCGACCAGACCAAGGTGTGCAGGTCAAAGAAATTGACCATTTTGTCTGTTTTAATACCGAGCTCCTTGGCGAACCTCTTGCAAAAAGCTGACCGGTCGGTCCCACCAGAGCGCAGCAGTGATCCAGCTGGCAACACCACCAGCCAGCTCTGCAGACACTAGCAGGACTGCTTCTAAATAGAAAACTCTCTTACACTTTTTTCATTAAAAAAGTCATATGGCATTGTTTTGACATTGAGAGAAATTTTACATCCTGCCTTTGGTTTGGCATACTCTTGTAGCATGGTGGTTTTGCAGGCTTTGACCAATATCGTCCCCTCTTGGGAAGGGTATAAGCAGCAACCCTGTGGGCTTCGGGACACATTTCCCAGGTTTCTACAGTCTGAAAGCATAGTAAGTAATTTGGCTTCATGCTATCAGTCACTCATGGGAACGAACAGGTACATTAACATGTTTAACAGAAAGAAATTCTTATCCTGTGTCACTGAGGCAGGTGTACAATGCAGCTCAATGACTGTACTTCACTCAGAGGACAGGATTACTCAGATACCCTTACACTCTCTGTCGCCGAAAGGGTTTGGGGCGCTTCATCTGCCCTAAATATTAAGGTAAGGAAGAACTTGAAAATACATTTGCCTTGCACTTTAGCACTGTTCTAAGACATATATTTTCTTAGCAACGATGGATTTGGGTCAAAGGCAAAAGACTAAAAGAGACTGTAAGTGTTCCATTTAAAGGACAATCTGCAGAACTGTGATAGTGACTAATACCAAGGATTTCACATATCTGTGCAATGAATGGACCACCATCACTGTATTGTGTGCACTGAATGCACACACCAAAATTCCCATACATCCATACAAACATACAAATCAGTCTAAATACTGCTGGCCCGCTACACTGAAAATGCCTGGCAAAGCTTTCCTGCTTTCATACAAGGTAAGCTTGAAACATCATTTAATAACCTTTTTATTAACAGGTCTGCATCAAAACAAATTCTGGGCTGTTAGCCCAACATGGTCAGCATTTCTGATGGGTGTGCATCTTGATGAACTCTAGGGGGTCAGCGCTTCTCAATCTCACTGCTCTCAGACACCCTAAGACTCATCCAATGCCTGGGAGGTGATTGAATGATGTCAGTGGATTACCACTTGTCCTCCAATGGGTGCCCATTCTACTGTGATGTGACTGGTTGATTGCATGCAAGCATACTGGAAGAATCATTTCACGTCAGTGAGTGCAGGGGTTATCATGTTTAGATGAGCCTAGTATACAATGTATATGTTGTATACAAAACAAAACAAAAAGAAAAGAAAAAAAGAAACTTTAACCTGAGGGAATTACTTGGTGAACAGATTCAGGAATGGACGAAAAATACGTCTTGTTGATTGGACTTTTAGGCTGGACTTTGGCTTATGAGAAGCATAATGGACAATCCAACAGCTTTTCCATTCTACCCCAACCCGGTTATTTCCTGGTTAATTGATTTTGTTTCACTGTGCTGCATGGGTTCATCTCCTACTACATACATATATTTATTTGCATTTGTGTTCTATCCCCTTTCTTAAGAACAATTGGATTTTCAATTGGGACAAAAAGCAATTTCTTTATTTTGATGCATTGACTGGCATCCACACACTTAGGTTAACTGCACAACTTTCTCAAAATACTTGGCAAGCTCCCAAGTAATCTGAATGCAAACTGAATGCAGCAGCCTGATTTCGATCCCAGCCACGTCAGCAGCAGCCCATTGTGGTTGAACAATCAGCTTCGCTCCACTGGGGATAGAGGTTGATGTGTCAGCAGGGGTTGCTTGTCTTGCCATTCTCAGGCACCCTGTAACTCATGACATGCACTTAGCTCGGTGTACAGGGCAGGGTATTGGAGGATCAAACTTGTCTTGCTTCGTCACTCACACTTGAGCACTGCGGTTGTCGCAAAGAGAGACGAAAAGTATCCATCTAGTGATTCCAAATTAGGGCTGCAGTTGCAAAACTAAGGCAGGAAGTATAATACATTATGTATATATAATTTCTGATCACTATACTGTATGTTATAGATGCCTTTTCTATTGGTACTAATAATAGTCATTTTTCTAAATGGAAACACTTTATTCAGTGTTCCAAGTTTTTCAGGTAAATTCTCTCAACAAACTAGAGAGCACTAGTGGAAATTAACAAATAAATTTCACACTGACATTGGAAAGAGCCTCATCACACAGAGTGTCAATGGAACAGAATGGAATAGTTTGCCAGCGTTTGTGGCCAGAGACCCTCAGACCACTGAGTGGACCACAGTTGACAGTTCCACTCAATTTTGCTTTGTTTTCATTTCTTATTCCCCTTGCATATTTTTTATTTCATTTGTTTTTATTCTCCTGTGGCAGGTGTAGTGTTTTATGTATTTACTATTGTTTTATTTGCTGTGGTTCCTGTTTTTAATTGTTTCTAATGCAAAATAAGTACTATAAATGAATACAAGTACAATGTATTATTATTTCAGATACAGACAAAATGACGAACCAAGATAGGCTGACTGGCCTGTTCTCGTGATATATTTTCTTTTCATTTGAAAAATCGGCCAATTACATGGAAATGTTCTCAATCGTGTGCAGCTCTCTGCATGGCACCCTGGTGAGATTCAAGGCAGGAAATTACAGTCCACGCTGAAGTTAGTTTTCATCATTAAACACATCAATTTCTTACAAAAGAAGGTATGCAGAAATTCGAGTTAACTTCACTGTGAAATGAAAACCTTTACCTGTTCTTCGAGCTATGATGACAAATATTATTAAACATTCTGACAACGGCGGAAAGCACTTTTGTTGCTGTCAGTATGAGATGACTATCATGTAAAATGAATATTATAATAATATGTCCATAAAATACAGCATTTTCACACAGATGGTTACAACAATGACTCATTGCCTTGTAATTTGATGGTGGATGGGGCAACTGAGATTCAGCTTAAAACATTCAAAGCATGTAGGGTTTGTCATAGGACTCCCCAGTTCTGTGAGTGCTATAAAAGGTAGGCTGTGGGTACGTGTGCATGCTTAAATGATTTTTACGCTGTGGTAAGTGTAGAAAGCCCACCACTGAACAGCCCATCCCAGCATGCAACATCAAACGCCTGTACTTCCATGCCTGTCTTATCTTTGTGCAAGCATGTACACTTCACAGGACTTGAGAGCATGGTGACAGGATTGCTGAGTCATGAGGGTGGAAGAGAAGAACCACGGCGTTTCTTGAAAGCTTATTTTTAATGCACATTCCACAGTCCAATCTAACCTCTTTTCACGGTCCCGAAAGGGGTGTGTTAATGTGGGGTTTTTGCACCTCTCCCTCAACCCCCCACTCCCCCCCCCCCCGTCAACAGTGAAAGAGGCCGCTTTGTCCTGTCTCAGCAGCTGAGGCGGCTGGGGAAAACCCCATTTAGTGAACAGCTCCCTGGTCCCCACACAGCCAGGATCTGAGAGCCATCCCATTGAGGTGTGAAGCGTACTGCGGGCAAACGGAGGAGCTCAGCACAGACGCTGAGGATGGTTTGCCATTGCATTCCTCCCACCAGATTTGCAAAGCAATCCATACTACCCTGCTGGAAGCATAATAAATTAGACAGAAAGGCAGATTAATGTTATTAATTTTGTAATGTTTAAGACGGGCAGCAAGAGCGCTGCACATCTGTCTTCTGATCTCATTATCACCTTGATACTCTCAGAAGCCACTGCTTCATACTAGAGTTATAATGAAGTAAAGACCGCCCCTCCCACTAAATAAGTTCCCTCCATGCCTTTTTGAAAGGCTCATGTCAGCTGGTGCATTCTTCTTCTCACTCAGCCTTATGGATAGGCATGTAAGACAGGTTTTCCGTTGCTTTCTGGTTTCATGCTTTGGTACCTGTAAGCTGAAGGGCCACCTGGGTCTTGAGTTCATTTTTTCCACTTCTCTAACCATGATTGGTAGCCTCTTGTACTGCCCAATTAGAATTTTCACATCTGCAAACCATTCATTGTGATTATTCTTGCAGAAAAATGTGCCCATGCACAGACAAAATTCTGCACGTGATGCATAACACCACACATATCCTCAAGTTTTTCTTTTCAAAATATTCTGAACAAAACTGAGTTCATATGAACTGCTTGTAACGTTTCAATATTGTTTACAATATCATGCTCTGCCAATGTACCTGACCTTGGTGGTTGAGATGAAGAGGGTAGTGACTATAGCCTAACTTTAATGTATGATTATCAAACAGCAAATCAGAAAACAGGCGAATTGCTCGTCTGACTCGTCTTAATTTTCTCTTTTCTCTCCTCAACTGTGAATTTTGTTAGAACATTAAAACAGAAAATGCCAACAGTAAGAAACAAATCGTTTAATAATGAGTCGATCATTTAACCAAGTGCAAATGACACAGAAATATAATGAACTTACAGGCGGAAAATAATATCACACGTTTAGGCTACCTTGAGCTGTCCAATTGTGGTAACGAATTACTTAGTATGCGTTTGCCTAGCCTGTAAATTGCGTACGCAGCCTAATTTGAGGACTGTAAGCTTGACGTGACATAGAATAACTGTTCATAAAATGCAACCTTGACTTATCCACGAAACGACCCTCTCGTGGTTGTGACAACTGTTAGCCCTGCTTTGCGTAATTTTCTAGTATTGTTGATGCAGGTTAACCATCTCACGCTTAAGAATGGACTGCCGCGGTAACGCATACTGTTCATCCAAGGGTGCATTACGTAGACTATGTTAAGGTGCATTACGGTATGGACGCTATTTCTGCCAGTGTTATTCACATCAAATACTGGCGAATATTAGTTTAATTTACAGAAGTAATTTATTTTGCATATTTAAACTACTTTTCTTTGGATGATGAAATTGTTATATGGTATGGTATATGGGTGTCTTTGCCCATTGATATGGGTCAAAAAATAATTTAGTCTAGAGGCAAAGCATCAACATTGAACGGCAATGTCGCATTGGCAATCCTATGACATACAACCCACGTATCCTACAAAACACTTTAGTGGAATGTCTGTGTTTCTTGAAAATTACTGCGTTTTGTGGTCAATTCCGCTACTGTCGAATTACTACACTCGTTGTGTAGATGTTCGTAATGTTCTAGATATGTTTTCTCCTCTTTAGCAAAGCGCACTGTCCCTAACATCACGTACTGAGACCAACGCATGCTGTAAAAATCACTTCACGTCCTGTTACTATAGCGTGAACAGAAACCTGTTAAACCTTCAGACAATTACGTGCTCAACATGCAGAAACGGTAGCAATACATCTCACAGTGCATGAAACATTGCCTAGCATTACATACACAACACCAATATCATCAATATCTTATGGCAAGTATCGCTACGTCTTTAACAATATTATAAGCATGGTCCTTTGCCATTCAATGCACATTCCACGACAAATTACCATCAAGTTCCATGGAAACCAACCACATATGAACAATCAATAACGGACAAACATATGCATTCTCACCAGAAAACAGTTGTTTTTGTGTGCTGCAGATCTTTGCTCCTATACGTATGCCGTCTCTGTGATGTTCCTCCAGTTTTCCCCCCAATAATTATTTTCAAGAGAGATTGTGAAGCGCTTGCAAAAGATGCTGAAATGAGGCAGAGAGAGAAGAGAGACGTTATCAGGGAACCTGTTCCCTCTTAAACTAACCCCTCTGCCTCCTCCGTGGCTTAGATTGGTGCTGACTAGCAGCAAATTTTGCCCACGGAGGAGGGTTTAAATCCTGTTTCCCACAATGTGTCGAAAATACAGACAGAAAATATCAAAGTATACTTCATTAAATAGCTTTTCGACATAGACTATATACAGTCACATACATTGTACCCACTTTCGAAGTGAAATCTTCAATGTGCGTTTTGAGAGGGCTGAAGAAATCATCGTTCATGTGTTAAAATTATAGAACAAGTTTCAGTGACTTTGCACACACGGTCATTGCGTTATCCTGTACAAACCACAGGGTTGTTTGTTTATCGTCCTACTACGAATCTCTCGACGGATTGTCATGACAAATACCAAACTCTATCATGCAGTATCTCCAGAATAGCTTGACGGAATGACCTGTCCTCCTTACGTTTCCTAACATAGGAATTACCTTCACAGTTAGTTATCCAACTTCTACACACTGGGAAGGTGTTCTGGTTCAGTCTTAAGACCAGTTTATATCAATAATAATAATAATAATAATAATAATAATAATAATAATAAATAATAATAATAATAATAATACACGTTATTTACATATGAGCTTTTAATTACCGGCAGCCCAAAAGGCCCAAAAGACAAAAACTTGTAAACGGGATCCTAAAAATCTTGTATAATCACAGAAACAGAAATGACGTTATATAACCGAAAAGAAAAGAAACGACCAGTCATGATTACCTAAAAGACAACTTACGGAGGTGATGATATTTCCGTGGAGTGTTTTAGGGCATATACACAAAATGTAGCCCCCACACTGCTTTTCCAGTTCATTACAATGGAGAATTGTAATACATTGTAATAGTTTTGGGCTGGTATTGTAATAATCTGTCTGTTTTGTGCTCTGGTGCTAAAACATTTGAAAAAAAAATGAATGAGGGAAAAAACATAAGAGATCTTAAAATCAGTTCTAAAACTCATAGGTAACCAATGCAAAGTGTCAAGGATGGGGTAATAAGTTCTCTTATCTTGCATGGTGGCATCATTGTAGCTGCTACATTCTGCACAATTTTTTGTTTGAGTTTAATTGTTCAAGAACAAAAAAGACAGTGTAATAGTACTGTAATCTGCTTGTAATGAAATCGTGAAATCATGCATCAACCTTTTGGCATCAGCTTGTTAGAGGGTTGGCCTTACTTTGGCATTGTATCTCAAACTGAAAAAGGCTGCTCTGGTAACATTTTGTATATGAGACAGAAAGCTCACATCAGCATGTAGAATTACCCCTAGACTCTTAACTTCAGGATTTCTGTGTGAGACCAAGCATCCAAGATGATGAAGTATTTGGTCTCTTTCAGCCTTGATCCAATGACAAGGACGTCAGTCATTTAGCTGGAGAATATTGTACAGCATCACCATAATCATGGAAATTAACTCTGTGTTTGGCAAAAGGGAAATGTACGCAAAGAGAAGAGTTAGGGGCAAAGAACTGATCCCTGTGGAACCACACAGGCAATGATAGTTTTTTCAGCTAGTGAGTCTCCCAAAGCAACAAAGAATGTTCTTCCTGAACCATTTTAGCACTGGTCTAGTCCTAATTTCTAGACTAAAAATTGGGATCAGAATTTCATAATTTACATTATCAAAGGCAGTGCTGTGGTCTGGGAGAACTTGAACAGATACTCTATTAATGTCGATACTTTTGCCAGCTTTTGACCACCTCAACCAAAGTGGTTACAATACTGTGATTTGACTGAATACCTGACTAAACTGACCTTTGAAAAAGTATTGTTTTAGTCAGGAAAAAGCACATTTGTGTCTACAAAACCAACCATCTTTTCCAGAATCTTACTTAAGAATGTACCTTTGGATTTGGGTCTACAATTATTACAAGCAAAACAAGTTGCTTTTCTTTATTAAGGGCTTCATAATGTCAATCTTTAGAGCCATGGGAAAGTTTCCATTTGACAGAGAACAATTTACAGTGGTGAAGACACTGTTTGATCAAGTAAGCTGCTAGAAGATTTCATTAGCGAGACAATTTTACATATTGTCTGTGCAACAGTCTGGGCTAAATAAATCATGACAGCACCAGCTGGCACACTTTGAATGTCTAACTCTGAGTTTGTATTATTTGTCATTTAATGGTAGTTTTCTTCGCTTGTAAAGCTCTGACAATGGCACAAAGCTCAATGTGCTGCTTTGGGACCAAAAAATGAAGTTAAAATCTGATCAACATTTATTCAGCAAATTAAAGGTGATTGCTCTTACATGCAAAAGTGCAGGAGTTAAATTCTCAGAACAGGAGACTGGTATCAAAAGGAGTACTCCTCTTTTTGGAGGAACAGCTTTAAAATTTACCCATGTGAAACACTGATTAAACATGATCTAGATTTGCAAGTGAAGTTGGGAAAGTTAGATAGTACATTACATATATCTTATTAGAAACTTCAAAATCTAGATGTTGATTTCCATTATGACTTAGTCATATATTACTATAGGCTTATTCAATGTTTTTAGAATAAATACAGGTATTACTTCTGTTTGAAAGTGAATCATAACTAATAAAGAAACAAAGCTGCTCCCAAAAATTATGCCAGTTATTGATGAAGTTAATTCTCCAAAAGTCTACTAAAAGCGTCACATCTTCTTTGATAGACTGATAAGTGACTGGAAGTTATAATTATGGCTCCAGACAGAACTTTTACCTGGACCTGTTTGGTCATACCGGTAGTTAGCAGTGGATGGGAGATTCTTAAAACAGCCTTGAGCAGATTCTTCTAATCATGAAGACCAAACAGTTATCCCAGAGCCAACTGGAGATGCAAGGAGCACTATGCGATACCAGTGGCGTTATATCTGAGGTGGGTGATCTTGGCTCTGGGAAGTAAACAGAATAGAAGCAGAACACCAAACAGATCTATACAAAGAATGGATGACAGAAGGCACATTTTACCACCAGGTTTATGTAGTGCATCAGTAGTACATGCATGCAAAATGGGACTTGCTTTCGTCACCCAATTGACATAGACTGCAAGGTGCCAGCATTTTGATATAAAACTGTTTCAGGAGCATGAGTAACTACAACAGAGTTATGTTTCTCACAGTAACAACAATTGTTACTTTCTTGGTACAAAGTGCCATCAATGCACAAGATATGACAAAGAGACATGTTTTAAGATGGGGTCACATTACTGATGATAGGACACTGGTGAAGATCATTTGAGTCCTTTTGGATACCTGTTTTTGCTTCTGTCCTGTTGGTTTGTCACTGGCTCATAACTATTCACTGCATTTCAAGTGTTCAAGTTGCTAATTAATCATGGTCACCTCAGGAGAAATTAAAAGGAGTTAAAGGTTTGCCAGGCTCTAACAGACTGCAGATCTCTCTAACAGACTGCAAGTCTTCATAGGGCTGTTCAGTTTGCTCGAGGATGTCCTAAACCTGTTTCAGATAAACAGAATCTATTCTTGGTCTACTGGGCCACTTGGTCACCTTGGCCTATTTTCTCAGACAGTAATTACCTCTGAGCTTCCTCTCCTGGGTGGGACCCATATGATAATGATGTAATCAAACATGGGCGTGTGCAACGAATACAAAGCAGTGATGTACAGTAAGTGGCTGCAGAGAAGGCTGAAGCTCGGTGCTTTTAATGTGATGTGCATGCCTGAGTGAGCTAGACACTTTGTCGACATCCATGTGTTCATTCCACTTCTAAATTCCAGAACTAACTTGCAGGCTGGTATGGACACACCTTTGAGTGCCTTCCAGTCATTACAGAGTTAATTCCAGCTCACTTGCCTGGTTTAAATGCCAAAAGTGCTTCAGACACACCTTTTTGATAACAGCGTAAATACCTTGCATCTGTGTTTCAACAGATGCACTCTGAACAGCACAAGCCTTTCCAGAATACTTCACCTCTAGAAAATACATAAGCAAACCTTACAGCAACATTGGCACCCCTATCTGGTAAAGGTTGACACTGAGCACAATTAACATTGTGTATGTAATCTTTTGTGCCAATGTCTATATTTTATATATTGAGAACCTCAAAATTCCTTATTGGCACACACCAAGCAGCACAATACAACATGATGCCTGCTCATCAAAATATTTTAACCATTTTCAGGAGCACCTGTCTTCAGATTCAAAATTTAGCAGTGGAACAAATTTGCGTCATTCTGCCAGGGGTAGGGGTATGTAGGTTGGCCAGAGCTTCCCCTTCTCACCGCTCACAGGCACTCTGTGATTCAGCAGATGGCTGTGAGCTGCTTGGACAACTTCAGCAGAGCTGGGCCTACCATGCAATTGGTTCCCACTTCACTGTGGTGCACTCTGTGACAGTGTGCAAAACAGCTGTTGGCCACATCCAAGTGTATCAGAGGCCTGCATTCATTTGGTTTCAAAGCTCCTCCAGTGAGACGATATACAGTGCCTTGAAAAAGTTTTCAGCTCCCAACACTGTTTTCACAATTTATTGTCTCAGATTCCAAATTTAAAATATATTAAAGTAAGATTTTTTGTCCGGCTGGTCTACACAGTATTGTTCATCATGACGAATCAAAAGAAATGTCCAAAACCTTTCAAAAATTTAGAAAAAAATAATAAAACTAAAACTCTGAGATTTAAAAAGTATTCATACCCTTCGTAATTATAAGGCTAACCTTGCTTAGGTGTAAGATATTGCCTTATAAACACATCCAATTTGTTGATGGTCTCTGCCTGTGTAGGAGATTAGTGGATGACCTATTTTGAATTACTTCATGAGCATAAATACCTTCCCTCTATAAATACTTCTCTCTATAAGGTCAAACAGTATGGCTGAATTTTCCATTGAACCAACCAAAGTTAAGAGAAAAGAGCATTTAAAACAAGTGAGGGATATAATTGTGGAGAAGCACATATCTGGGGAAGGATACAATAACATTTCAAAGGCACTGAACATACCTCGGAGCTCAGTGCGGTCCATCATACAGAAGTGGAAGAAATATGGAACTACAGCCATACTGCCTAGGGCAGGCCATCCCTCTAAACTTAGTTGCCGAACAAGGATGGCACTTGTCAGAGAGGCTACTGTGATGCCAACTGTCAACATAAATGAGCTACAGAAGTCAGTGGCTGCAATTGTTGACCCATGGACATCATTTTCAATATCCAAACTATTGTACAAAAAGAGCCTTTATGGAAGTGTGGCAAGGAAGAAGCCCTTGCTGAAAAAAGCATATGCTTGCCCATAAAGACTTTGCAAAACATCACTTGGAAGAATATGGCAAGATATGGCAAAAGCTGTTGTGGTCTGATGAGACTGAAGTGAAACTTTTTGGCTCAAACACTAAGCGGTATGTGTGGTAAAGCTAACACTGCACATCAGCCAGGAAACACCATCCCCATAGTGAAATACACTGGTGGTAACATCATGTTATGGGAGTGTTTCTTTTAGCAGCAGGGACTGGCAATCTGGTCAAGATCCATGGGAAGATGAATGCTGCACAATATATGGAGATTCTGGATAAAAACCTACTCCCCTCTGCCAGAAAGTATAAACTAGGGAGGAAGTTTGTGTTTCAGCAGGACAACGACCCAAAGTACACTGCCAGAGCAACACTGGTGGCTTAAAATGAAGAAAACTGACATCTTTGAGTGGCCCAGTCAGGGTCCTGACCTTAACCCCATCGAACATCTGTAGAAAGACCTCAGAATTGCTGTCCACCACCGCTCTCCAACTAACCTGGTACAACTTGAGCAATTTGGCAAGGAGGAATGGGCTAGCATTGCTCCATCACATTGTGCAAAATTAATAGACACTTTTCCAAAAAGACTGATGGCTGTAATAGCTGTGAAAGGTGATTCAACCAAGTACCAAAAAAGGGGGATGAATGCTTATTGATTGTTGACATTTCAGTTCTTGATTTTTTAAAAATTCTTTAATGCTTTATAAGGCACTGTACATTTGGCAATCCCAAACAGGGTAGCATAATTGGGGAAAAACAACAGTGATAAAGATAAAGCTAAAAGAACAGTGCAAACAAATTTCTCATTGAAGAACATATTACCTTTGGGATTCAATGAGAGGGACGGCTAATGAAAGGAAAATACAAGGGGATCAATGAACTGCACCACAGCTGCCAGCACTACCTGAATGTGATTAGTGCATGACCACGCCCCCAAGCACATTGTTCCAACGACAACATCAGCAGCTTTTGTTAGGACTGCTGTTCAGGCCACCGTAGCTTACGCTGCAAGAAGCCATTGATTTGAGGTTGCTTGTATTATTGTTAATAATAATAACAATAATAAACATTCATAAAATGTGGTCTGGTCTGCTGCAAAACATCTGAAAATAGCTAAGGACACCTAATAATACCTGTGATCTTAATGCCACCATGTTTTTAGGACTGTATGTTTTTTCCCTAACCTTTGTACAACATGTAGCGAGCTAGATAAGCTTTTAGCATTATAGTTGTATTGATTTGCAATGGGCAACCTCATCCGTACCCTCCACATTTGTAGATTAAATATTTAAGTATTTGTTGATTTATTTATTTATTTATGGTTTGGGCTATTCACCCCAGCCCTCCCTGTTCCCTGGGTGACCAGGTGCCAATGCTTTTGCTCTAACATTTACCTCATATATTGCATGTGTCTATGAGTTAGTTAATTAATGAAGTATATGTACAATAATGAAATCACTGTGCCATCAGAAAATTCATCACCAAGATCATAAATAACATAGCATTCCAAGACTTTAGAAAATGGGGCAATTAGTAAAACACCATACCAAAGTCGTAATATCATGAACCTTATACATGACATATACATTTATTTAATAAATCCATCTGAACATACATTAAGATGCATTATGAAACAGTTTTATGCAATCTGATCGGTCAACTTGGTGTTCCAGGCATGCTGTTTTAATCAATCAGGCTATGAATTGTTTCACTTCTTTATTGAGGTTTTACATTGAACTTTCTGTATATTCATTTATTCATTACTCTATTGTATAAGTGTCTGTTTATTTGAGTCTGTGTTTATTGTCCTTTTTATTTATAGGCATGATAATCATGTGGTATTTATTATTTTTCTAAATTATTTAACAGAGGCATTTGTGCATTGTTAAAACAATGAGTTTGGCACTTCTTACCACTCAGGGATTTGATTCACCAATAATCCTCTTTTACAGTTTGAATAAATTTGCATTCATCCAATGATCCAACAGCATGCCTGAAAACTGGGAACACAAACTTACCAGGAGGGAAACGGAATTATCCACAGTCTTCCGAGTCCTCTATTTACATACATTAACAACAATCCCACAATTCATCGGGACCAGGGATAACACAAGGGAACACTGTGTCTGCCAGTCAGCCTGCTACATTGACAGTTTTATACCTGCATGTCTAAGAGTGAAACTCAAATTTTAAATTGTGTATTTTTAAGTATTGTGTTTTTAAGTATTTTTAAGCATTGCCTCAGAAGTAGTTTCTTAACTATTACTGTGAACATGCAGGCCATCATGACTGTGCTGCCACATGCAAAACAAGCTCAAAGTGGTTTCCTTTTATAGCTTGTCATTGTTTTTAGGAGTTGCAAACACAAGAGAAGAAAGAGTTTGCTATTTACGATGTACAGAGGCAGTGCAGTGACCACAGAAACAATATCTATCTCCCTTCATGTCCATCTATCCGTCCATCCATCCCATAATCTTGACCCAATTGGTTAAACTACAGAAGCATCTGGATTAAATGGAAAAAAACACATGGATTTATTTAAAATTTTAATTACAGATTTACTATTTTTCAAAATTTTTCACTTAATATTTTAATGATAAAATACAGCTTCAATTTCCTATATAATTATTTATTTAAGCACTGTTAAATTATTTAATGTTTCCTTCATTGTAATATGCAGGACGGACATTTTCTCTGATACATTAGAATGCATTGAAGAGGGCCAAAATCACTGCCTCTCCAAGTTTAAGTTCAACCAGAAACATATGTTTTTAGGCCTAATAACAAGAAAGATATCAGCAAGAAGGGAGTGCACCTACAGCAAAATATGCACCCTAAATCCTGAATATTAACCCTAAGCAAACCGTAAATCCCCATTTCAAACCTGGCCCTAACCTAGAGGAATCACTTATATGGACTGGAACATGTCTGATGTCTGCCTGTGCAAATAAATGTTATGTAGACATCAATGATCGTTTAAAACATATCCCCCATCACCAACCCCAAGTCGACAGTGGCCATCTCTCCCAGTGCTCCACCTCGTGGCCAGATGGTGGTCACCAGCTGCCATGGCTCATTTTAAAACCATTCCTTTTTTTTTGGGGGGGGGGGGGCACCACAGGTTGGGACATTGATGGAGATGCTATGGAGAGACCCATGAGGGTACACAAATACTGGCAGTTCCTATGCACATATATTAAAATGTTACATTTATAATATCTATTTAAGACATGCCTTGGTTAAATTCATTTATCCTGACTTCTTCAGTTTATCCTGCCATTTTTGCTAACTTACCTCTTTACCCTCAATAACATAATGTCACAGTGTAAATTATATTTTTGGTTTTAAATTGAAGCTGGTGCAGGTAATTTTTCCACTTGATGGCACCAGAGACGGCTAAATTAGTGACGGGTAAAGGCTTTTTGGTACCACAGGAATGCCTACGAGGATCCCGGGAGCTAAAACTACATGATTTGGGGGTGGAGTTTGGATGCTTTTCTCCTTTAGAGTTAACCAAACTGGGGCCCAGAGCTGCAGCTGGTTGGCCAGGGACTCAGGGAGCATATATTTTTAAATGAGCAAATGTCTGCATATCTACTTACTTGCACAAAACATAAGTAGTTCAATGCGTGCAAATTGTGATGGCTCTAAAATGTGTTTTTCCCATGCATAGCATTGTGAATCAGTCTATTCGCTGGTTGTACTGAGGCCAGTTCCACAACCTGCACCAAATCGAGTAACTTTTTCACTGAATGCTACATTTTTTGGAACAGTGCAAAGCACATCAACACAAACAGGAGGGTGCTGCTATCTAATTGATCACATTTGAAAACAAAGGTTTTGATTTGGCTGCATGAACTGGGAGTGGTGGTTCCATTCAGGAAATCAGTTAGTGGCAGCACAAAGCAGGCAAACTAACCTTGCAGTGTATCTGAATGGATATGCCCACGCTACCCAAATACTTGCAGTGGTCTTAATCACAGCACTGCATCATCTCATGCTTCTACCCTGAGGATTCAGGGAACTGCATTTTCTTTTACTACCAAACAGAATTGGCTGATAGCTGCAAACATGAGCTAATGCTCTCACTGGTATTTGTAACACTTGTAGTGTGATCTGGAGTAATGCAACTGTATGTTGAGATGTAACCTGAAGGTTAATGTATAATTGTGAATTGTGGGAAATAAAAAAGACTCACAAAAGTCTGAAGGAGCAACTTTATTATTGTATACCCATCACAATGTTTGTTTTACCGTTTCCACAATGGCAATTCACTTTCTGACTTCCACTCACAGCGGAGTCAGACACCTTTTTTGAGCACTTTACTGCAGAAAGAATTTGAAAAAATCTTGAGTGGCAGAAATATCTTGCTCTGTAAAAACTTACAGGCAACTATGAACCATGTGACAAAGTTTAAACAAAGTTTCAACAGTTCAGACAGAAATGAGGGAAAAAAAAAAACCTGAAGATAGTTTTCAGTTTCCATGAGGCCTTTGCATTTCTTGATAACTGCTAACCTTCCATCTACTGTTGTGGTAAGCAATGCTACAGTTCCAGGTGCCATTTCAGTTTGAATCTCAGAACACTCTGCTACAGTTCCAAGCATTGTTTCAGTTTGTATTTCAGACTTCTTTGACACAAAGTATTTACTGAAAATACCAGCTTGTATAGTAATACTAACCTAGCTTGCTCTCAGTATCAAAGACCTCTGTCTGGAAAGGATCATGCTGTTAACATCTGACCATGCACCCCCACTATGTTTTACGCAAGGTACCTGATTGATTTCTCCCATTAGTCTCTGGGCAGGGATGAAGAAAAGTAAAATGGGATAAATGGACCGTATTCACACACGTATTCAGAGGTAGCTAGCAGTCACTAGAGTGATGAACAATACATTCAGACAGTGTGCCACCTTGTTAAGACAGTAACTGAGAGTAATAGTTGTTTTGAGCACTTTATCCTACTCTATGGTAGACAGCTTTGCTGGCCAACTAGCTAGCTGTGGAAACCCAGTCTCTATTTAGAGCAACCAGGCTAACTGGCTAGTTCCATGTTTCCAGCTACTGTAGTAGGATGATTTGGTGGTTGTGATGCTTGGCTAACATCAGCTTAAAGTGTATTTAATTCACTTCAAATTACCCATATACATTGCAGTAAGTGCAATAATATTATCTGGCTAGCTACTTGCCATAGCTATATGGTAAGCTAATTAGCCAGAATGTGTAGCACTTACTTATTTTCTTATAATTTCAGGACTATGTTCCAAAACCAATAACAAAGACATTTTAATTTAATCTTTGTGCCCATGTGACATATTTTCCTGTGTTGGGAGTGTCAGAGCAACAGATAATGGCTAATTCTAACTAGTCAGTGAACCAACTCAAAGTACAGAAGCTAGCCAGTGAAATGAAACAGCTAGCTAAATAATACAGTAGGTACTGTAAAAGCTGCTATCACCAATGGTAGCTAAAGGCAGTAGCTAAGCATAAAGCTAACAAGAAGGCATGCCATCTGCTCTGCTATACTTAACAGCTACCTAGCAAATGCTAGCAAAACCCACCATGCCAAATATCTATTGCTAGGTACCAAATTTATGGAACAATATTTTGATTGCCCCTTCCCTCTGAGGTGCAAAAGCAGTCCAAGGTCAGTGAGACAGGATTCAGTGAACGGAAGATTCTTATAGACTTGTTTTTGATACAGTGTGGTCAGAGAATAAGGTCCAGCTCATTGGACCATGCTTCAAACTTCCTCATATCACTGGTAAGCAATGCCCCCAGCCTGTGCTACAAATGCCTGATTCACTATACAGCCGTCCAAACTGAAATAGCGTGACCCTTTCCAGACTGAGAGATGAGTATTCTATACTACATACCTGTCTGATGCTCAGGCCAACACCGACACGGAGAAGAGGAGAAACACCGGAAGCGTGAGAGGACACGGAGGCCTCATGTTCCCCTCTGAATATGGCACACCTTTTGGTCCACGTAAAGACAGTTTCTGAATGCTCTGAATGACCGCTTGAGGGCCATGTTGTACCGTTGCCCTTCTCCCCTGGTTTCGGATGCAGTGCTGTGCAGGTGCGAGGTCTCTACAGGAAGTAGTCCGGGGTGCGTCTGGTCACATGGGGCTCTCCTCGGCGGGGCGCGGGATCAAACTGCAGGCTGGACACAGAGCAGCAGTTAAAGGTAGCTACTGTACTGCGTTTAGCATGGCAGGAACACAGAACAGGGTCTGACATAGGGCTGAGCGATTAATTGATTTCAAATCGAAATCGCGATTTGGAACAATGTGATTAGCAAATCGCAAATTTAGTTATGCAGCGCGTCTCACCCAGGGTTTAAAATGTTGTGTCAATGGTTTTACAAATTCATGCCATCTTTGTGTGGCAATCATGCTCACCAATCAGAGGTGACGTGCTCCACGTGTACCAGTCATGCTCACCAATCAGAAGTGGACCAAGGCGACTGCTTATACGCCCACCTGGGTTAAAGATCTCCAGCCCCACTCCGGAAATCCGGCATGCAGCGATTTTAGATCAGGCAGTGAATAATTATTAGCGTATACCAGACCGGAATACAATTCTATTAAAAACTATCACTGACGTGGTGTTTTTCGGGTGAGTTTTACCCAAGCCTGTTTAGGCGACGTACTGGCACGACAGCACTGTTCTTATCCAATTGGCAGCTAGTTTCAACTTTCTGTGAGGCGGTGTCAGGAAGTATTTGCAGGGACTGTATCAGCTGATAACTGCACAATATGCTAGCATGCATTGAAATAGATGGAGCACAGAAGAGAAACTTGTGAAGGTTGGCGCAGACACAAGCACAATAGAATGGGAGGTGGAAAATAAATAGCGATAGGCTTGGTTATATAAAAACGGTAATGACGGACAAAGCTTAAAGTCACAAATTAAACGAGACCGGGAACTGCTTTTGCACCATGTGTTCAAAAAAAAAAATACAGTATGGGACAAGCGGCAAAAGGCATTGTCTCGGCATGATACAGAGCCCTCACACAAGCAGCTGTTCGGGTTCTCCGTCAACGTTGCCGCGAGCTGTGGCCTCTGTAGCTGCTGCCGCTTCATCCATCCAAGATGCACGTGTGCAATCATAAAGTCCGCGTTTGTACATTTATAGCAGAACATGACCTGTCTTTCAGGATAACGCCAGCGCTAGTTGACCTGTGCAAAACATTCTCACAGGACAGAACAGCACTCTCCAAACTTAGCGTGTCAAATACACAGGCCACCTACCTATCCACTCATGGCATTGCCTGTCACATTAGGTAATGTTTAGCGCACAAGCTATCAGAACAGATGTTTTCACTGAACGTCGAGTCGACAAACCGCAACATGGACAGAATTCTCAATGTCTTGGTCCGATTCTATGATTATGACTTGGACAAAGTTGTAACATAGCATCTTGCTACACGACCAACTTTTATTGAAGTTTTCATTTTTCACTTTTCATTTTTAATAGCATTTAAGAAAAAAGGAAGCACTTTTAATTTGAGCACTGTAATACAAAATTGCATTAATAATTTGCTTTTTTGCTTTACAATTTTTAATTAAAGCTGTTGTGGTAACGCTAAATTTACGTGTGTCTTATTTCAGGCTCAGAAAATTTTGTTGCTTTAAGCCCTGTAATTCTTCTGTGTTCGATTGTTCTATGTTCTATGGCAATTAAAAAAATGTAATAAATACATGTTGGAAGCAATTTAAGCAATTTAAGTTCTCATCCTTGCATTAGAATATAGAGCAGTTAATATTCTGATGGTATCTCATGTGGTAATGCTCCATCACGTTTTAAATCTATTACACAGTGACGACTGAACTGAAGCTTGACTTTAAAAAATTATATCGCAAATCAAATCGCAATCTGTCAGAAAAATCGCAATTAGATATTTTCCCCAAATTGTTCAGCCCTAGTCTGACAGCAACTAAGCTTAAAACGTTGAGACAGCAAAATAAATACAGAGAGAAGTAAAAAAGCATCATTTATAATTTTTTTCCACTACACACATGTGGCAAGACTTGTGTGCACACATGCAATCTTAACAGGATATTAAACTGCGAAAGTGGCCCAGTGACTACATAAGTAAGTTTGCCGTCATCTATTTGCCTAATTATTTGTTTAATCAAATGATGTTACAGTATGGTACTTCAAAGATGTAATTTGTACAAAATCACATTTCATACATGTATTTTCTAACTGTAAAAGACATGAGTTGGCATGATGAGTAGGCAATGCTGTTCTTTGATGGCACTGCAACTGGATAATATTGGCACCCTGTTAAAATCACACCCCAGTTAATGTTACATCTGAAAGGCAGAAGTGATACTGCGCAGGTTACACTGCATCCTCTTGGTTAAAGCACCTACAGGGCAAGCAGGCCATGGACTGCATGAGGTGTAAAGTCATGGTGTGACATGATTAGGGGTCATGGGATACTTACAAAGAGTACTTAAGGGTGTCATCAAGTTCCATAATAGCTGCCTGGTTGCCACAGCGATAACAGTAATTAGGCGCACTGAAAATCGTGACCACGTTGCGATCATGGCACCAGTTGTATCCCTGTGAGCAGAGGTCGGAACATCAGTGAGATCAATGGCACACAATATAACATCACTGAGAAGTGAGAAAATAAAAGGGCTAATTGACTAAAATGAGACTGAAAAAGTGCCCAAAGAGCAATCCATTCGCTTGGACCTTTCAGGATGTGTACTGTGTGCCTCAACCTGTGCATGACTGACACAATTAACGGAGCATCTAAAATATCAAAAAGGAAAATGGACAAATGTCTAGCATTTAGGTTCAACAAAGTAGTTGATAACCACATGATACTTACTTTAATGTACACTTTCAGTTTTTGTATATATGACCACACATACACAAACATTTTTTATAATGCAATGTGCAAATTCTTTAACGGTGTGCTCTGTGATCCAGTTTCTTCATATACTTATTTACAGAGAACTTGTGTGAACTCAGTTACGCACATTACTGGAGTCTTCATGAAGTCTTTTTTCTTAATTAAGTATCCACTATATTCATTATTTTCTATTCAATATACATTTACCTTATATGTGTTCTGTATTTCCTGCCACATTTATTCAAGATTCCTGGGCAAAACATGACACAATACACTGGTATCATCTGTATTCTACCGAAAATCTGCAGTTTTGGACACCATGCTGTGACAGGAACTGTGACATTCCTCAAAATATATGTGGAACATGCAACCGTACGTCCCACCTAACACCGGTGTGTGGTGTGACTGAGGGACCCCCTGAACGCCCGCGTTCCTCACCTCCATCACCAGCTGGTGAGCTCTGGAGACCAGCGTCAGGCCGTTGGCGTGGTTGAATGTTTCGGAGATGTCCTGTCCGAAGGTGTACCCGGCCCCTCGGGGGGAGATCCCCCAGCCCCCGCGGTCGTCCGGATCTGACCACAGCAAGTCACACATGGGCCCCTGGAGTGGGAGAGAGGTTGCGTTAGCACCCAGGTGTGGCTGTGTGACACATCTCTCAGAATAAGCACTATTTGGGCGGGGGTGGGGGGGCTGTTAGATACCTCGTGTGGAACCTCCTGCAAGCGGTCGAGCGCTCGAATGTGATCCAGCGTGTCTATTGATGGAGACAGGCCTCCATGCAGGCAGAATATCTGGCAGAGGAAAATAATGAGATTTCTTTAGTTTGACTTTATACATATGTCACATCCTGCATACTGGAGGATTTAGGTTGTATGTAAGTAAAAGAGCTAAAGAAAGCAGAAAAAGGCAGATTGATTCTCCTATCTCAAGTCTATGCTTTGTTTGTCATTTTCATTTCAACCTGTGAGGGGTAGCTTAAGATCAATTGTTTTACCCTGAGTGGGCATGTGCTACATCTACCTCACCCTATCAATAAATGGCAGTCTGCAGACCTCAATAAGGATTGTGCTGTTCTCTATCATCGTCACACAGTTCTGTCACACCATGTCACAGTATTAAGTATTTATATTGTACTTCACTTTTGTACTTGTGTTTTTTGTGAATAACAGACCATGGGCAGGAATGAATTCATTTCAGGGAGACTAGTTTAGGAATAGTTTTGTGTACTAAGTGTGGCTGAAGTGCTCAATCAAAAGAAAAAGCAATTCAGAGAGGATATTTTGTGAGACGTCTTCTTACCTGACTGTCTACCAAAGCAGTGAGGGGGAGATAGTCGAAGAGGTCTGTGAAGTACTTCCACACGTTGGCATTCCCGTATTTCCTCAAACACTCGTCGTAGAAGCCGTACACCTGTGTGATCTGCCTGCTCTCGTGGTTCCCTCGCAGAATTGTGATGCGCTCACGGTACCTCACCTGAATCACACATTCGGGCCGAACAAGGCTTGTGAGTAACAGAGGCCTCTGGCTTCACTTCATTTTGCCATTTGGGTTCAAATCTACCAGCAGAGATCTCTCTCCTCCCCCCAATCACATTTCCTCTGAGGTTTGTATGAGACTGACTGTGGTGGTAAAATGAACCCAAACAGCTACAGCATTCAGCATATTCAGCACATTCAACAGATTCATTGCAGGAAGTTATACCATAAAATATACCAACAGCCCCTCTGATAGGAATGCCAGAAAGTTCTACGAACAATGCTCTCAAGAATTTTGGAATTTTTGAATTATGCACAATTCAACTCCAGCTGACTTTAGGTAAATAGGTTACAAGTAAACCATAGACAAATGTGAGATTATTGATCTACACTTTACACTTCAACATGTATGGATACAAGTTTTGTAGAGCTTCAAGCGTGTGACCCTTTTAGGCTATAGCTTTCATTTCTGCTGTCGGTACTGGTGAACAGGGAACTGTCTCTGACAGGAAAGCAGGCAATTTGAAACCAAAAGAAAATCATTCAAAACCAGAGCACAGAAATTGGGCATAGCAAACACAGTGATTTGGAATATCTTGAAAAAGGTGCACTAACATGGTACACACTTAAAAAAAAAAAAAAACCCTCAGACAGCCATCATATGGGAATCAGGAGTCAATGTAGCCAAATGCTTGCTTCTAATCATTTAATGCTACTTGTGTTCTTATCATTTTCTACAGAGCACATTAATTTATAATGTAATTCGTAACAACCTGAAATAAACTACATTGGGGGGTTTAGTATTGCTTTAAATGTGCTTTTTTCTTTTATCGCTACATCTCTGCATATCCATCTATGCATAGTGCATGCACTCAACTTACAAAAAGCAACGATAACAATCAACCACATATCGTGCTCAAAAACACTGGGAGAGAATCACATCCTGTAATACAAACAATACTGTGCTACTGAGAATCAATCTGCTTACAAGAATAATTTTAATTTTACAATATGATAATCAACCAAGCCTTTCAGAATTTTAATACATCAGTACTTCATATTTGCACCTTGCACTAATTACTGAAGCACAAAGTATTTACCCAGAAAAGTGTACTGAGACAGGCCTGGATGTGTTTAACTAAATGCCCGGATGCCAGTTGACATGAGAAGAGACACTTTCTGCAGATCAACAATGCTGTCTTCTTCAGTTTTGCAATATTGAGTCTGACCAAAGAGCATGGGTATGATCATACAGCTATGAATCTGTGCAATCCATAGTCAGTGCCCTCTGAGGTACTAAAAACCAAAAAGCTTCTTGAAAAATGAAGGAAAACAAATGTCAACTGGAAAAGACACTGTGCAGCCTACATAGCAGCATGAAGATGCTCAACAATTTATGTGATTCAAATTCTTACGTCATTTTTTTAGTTTGGTGAAGGACAATAATTGGGGTACAGCATTGTACACCACACAGGACTAGCAATTTGTACAGCATTCCAATAATACCCGTGAATGACATTGACATTGTTTTTTTTTTATTACATTTGATAAGGGACTGCATAAAAGCTCTCTTCAAGAAACACTGTTAAATATGTTCTTTTGCTGGTTTGAGGCATTTAGCTAAGTATGAGGAAGACATTTATAACAATGCTCCACTCATTTGGAACTCCACTTCTAAGAATCAACAGCTTGCAGGAATCAAATTGTGCCAGACCCTTAAAAGCAGAGTACACCTTATCAGCATGACATCACCAAGTAGCTTGAGCTTCCAACACATTGGTATAGACAAAAATAAACAGCCCTACTGTTTGCAGTAGATAAGCTAAATCTCTGTGGATGTTCATACTTTACATCTGTTCTCATTTACTGACCCTTTTTTTCAATAGATGATGAGTCTATAATTTCACATTTCTGGAGGGGGAGAAAGTATGAGAGACAAGGCAATGTTTTCCTCACGGATTATGAATTAATGGGAAAGCGACAAACTGCAAGTTCTGAATGAGAATTAATTATGCATTATGAGGAATGAAAAATGAGTGTTTTTTGGACTGCATTGCAGGTGTGGGTGGGTCACCATGGCTGAAAATGAGGCCGCCGCACTAAATAGCTATATTCATTACGCAATCACCGTTTTGCATATAACCATTGAAGAGGGAACAGAGTAGAACCTGTGCTCAAACTCAAGAGAGAGGGAATTCACCCTGCTAGGTTCACCGCATGTACAGCGACAACCTCCACAAACAGCACCACCAATTTCTCCCCACACGCAGCCAGTAAAAGACTGACAAAGTGTGTTAAAAGCATCATATTTAGACGGCCTCTGTGTCACATATACTGAACTTTCCAATGTTCAAGTTCTCGGATTACATGGGATAGCACTTTAGCCCAAAACTCACCTTGAGAGTCACAAGCAGCGTGACCGTCTCTACGGAGTAGTAGCCCCTGTCCACGTAGTCGCCCATGAAGAGGTAATTGGTGTCTGGGGATTTCCCTCCGATTCTGAACAGCTCCATGAGGTCGTGGAACTGACCGTGGACATCACCGCACACTGTGACCGGACACCGCACCTCCTGCACATTGGACTCCTTCGTTAGGATCTCTTTTGCCTGGAAGGAGAGGGGGAGGTTAGCGTCAGCGCTGGTGAGGGCAGCAGGGAGGTCTGTGTGACTGATGTATGCTGAGCTAAATTTTCTGAGTTGTACGATACCAGGGAAATTGTGTGTGTGTGTGTGTGTGTGCGTGTGTGTGTATGATTGTGTTTTCAGGCTTCTTGTGGAAAGGAGACCTCATGGAGAGAAGATCATGAGATTTTTCCACGACTTCTGGTAACAGTAATTCACTGATTACGGTTAGCCTAGCCTTGAACAATATTCAAAACATTCATGCTTATTCACCCAGCCAAAATGACCCACTGCTGTAAGCTTCCAAGCAGCAGATGACAACAGGATTCAAACCCAGGCTGTGAAGCTTATCCTGTGCTTGAGACAAACGTCTTTCCGACTGAGCCACTACAGTGCCCCTATACCTTCAGCTATTTTAACTAAAAACAAAAAAGAATGTGTTCTTGTTCCCTTAAAATTTGACAGGCCAACTAGCAGATTATAATTTTACTACTGTTTTGCCCGTAAACCTTTTCAGTTTTCTAAAAATGGCTTTTGGACATACCAGGCTTCTCAAGCCCAACATGCCATAATAGACCTGACCCAGTGATTGGCAGCCCAGCGAACTGTATACATCAGTAATGTATGCTCGGACACCGTGAGCAATGTAACAAGCTAAGGTTGACGTTATAATAGTAGTTATGTTCTGTCACTAACCTACTTATCTCGCTGAATAATGAGAGTTGCTATATCCAGCAGACCAACTATGCACTACGTACTCTAGTACTTAGCCGGCAAACGACCTATTGAAAAACATGCGTCTTACCTAGCTACCTTACGACAAGAAGTTTGAAAGAAACGTGAACTATCTTGGGGGTGCCCGTACAACTGAAGTGTGTTGCAGTGTAGTTAGCACAGGCAACTTTTCAGCGATGAACGTGGTTTACACTTTGTTAGCCGTCGGTAACCCATGGCAATTCACTCCGCCATTTTCGCCTTAGCTAGGCAGCTAACGTTAGCTTAGCGACATAACCAGTCTGTCTAGCTAACGATCAGCACACTTTCACCGCGTAAAACAGTACAAGTAGCCAGATAGTTACATGCCGGGTAAAAGCTTCAAAAAAGTTAAATGGGTCGTTACCTTTTCACAGAGAGCTTTGACCTGGTTCTCCAAAAGCTGCTTGCACTCGTTGAGCTGCTCGATCCATTGATCGAGCTCCTTGGCGAACGCCTTTTCGTCCATATCAGAATGTTAGCCACAGGCTAGCTAGCTAGCCGTCTAAAATAGCTAACCGCTGCTAAACAGCTACCTAGCCGCTCAACTCTCTTATTGAAAAATAAAGAATACCGCTTTACTTATAGTGAATCCTGTCCAAATTCTCCAGACGGCCCGTTAGTTTGATCGCTGTAAATTACGCATGCGGTACAGGCAAGAAGGGACAATTAGCTTAGGTAGCTAGTAGCGGATTGAATGAGAGGACGGATTGAGGGAGCGCATCCCGGTGCCCAGCTTCTGCGTCTAGTACCTGATGACGGCGTTCGGTGGCGCTGCGCAAAGCAATGCGGAGCTCATCTTCTGTGTTTACTAGTGAAGAGTCTTAGCCCTCTATGTGCGCTACCGCCCCCTACTGTGTAGGAGTGGTGATCGACGAATTTATTTATATATAGGCTACATTTTACTGAATGATCATTTACTGAATTATCATCTGAATTATCATATGTAATCAATTTTAGCCCTTGTAACCAAATTTAGCCCTTACTCGCATTTTACTGAATTACAAATGATACATTGAAATTTCGTTCCGTGTGATATTTTATTTTAAAACACTGATTATTATTTTAAGGTGACAGGTTTTATATCACTCCCAGTGTGCAAAACTCATAGATACTTACCCAAAAACTTAAAGCTGTTATTGCAGCAAAAGGTACCTTCATCAAATATTAATGTGTGGGGGTTGGAATACATACGTGAACAGCATATTTCAATTTTTTTCATTTTTCACAAAACCAATGCCACCTTAAATAATTAATTTTGAGATCATGTTTTTAAATAAAATATCACACAGAACAAAATTTCAATGCATCATTTGTAATTCAGTAAAATGAGAGAATTGGTCAAGGATATGAATACTTTTGCAAAGCACTGCATATATACATAATGTGTATGAAGCTAATAGTGAGGACAGCTGATTGCTTTGATAGTAGGCTATATCACATAGAAAAACATGTGAATGTGTACTTTGTTTTTTGTGCTTTTCTACTACACAGGAGAAGTTCAGCTAGGGATGCCTGCAGGGGCGTCATGCAAACCAAATTTGTGGGTGGGCACCATCTTCAGACATGTTCAAAACCACACACAAGACAGAAAAAATACACATACGCATACGCATATATTAATACGTATGCGTTTCAAGAACATCAATATTAATGTTCTTGAAACTTAACGTAGCCTAATAATTATTAATACATTTTTACAAAATATTGGGTGGGCACGTGCCCACTTAAATTGATTGGCACGACGCCACTGGATGCCTGCATGTCTCCTGTGACTCTCAAGGGACTGAACACATATACTACTGCCCAAGAAAGGTGCACCTCACCTGTAGAGGTTCAGACGGACATCCCTCGATGCCGTAGCAGAGGACTTCTTTTAACTTAAAAAAAGTCTTATGGGTGAGGACTAAATGTATGTATCACATTTTTCCAGGGTGATTTTATTCTTATAAGTGGTTGATTCTTAAAAGTGGAGCTCTAGATGTTTTAAATAATTTTTTTCTCTTTAATTCAATGATTCATATCAATTATTTGAATGTCACTATACAAATTGTTAGTGCCGTGTGGTCTACAATGCCTTGGACAGTGTATGTCTTCAGCTGAATGAAACAATAAAATAATTGGACTCAAATTAATTTTGGGTGTGACTGGGTAGTTAGGCTGTTTTTCCAGTTCGCATTCATGTTTCTCCAAGATCCTTAAAAATCCTTAAAATATTCTGTAAAAATCTTAGTGCGGACAATGGAGTGGCCAGTTTCAGAGCTACATCTTTGTCTTAATGATCAAGCTAAAGATGGCAGCATTGTTCATCTGTTGAAGGCATCTCCCTTTTTGCCTCATAGACTGGCAACCGCAACATGCTCTACTCTGTAGTCATCCAGACACTCCCAACCGCGAATTTCTTTCTCAAAATATTTCATCTGCTACGTGCTTCATTAATTAGCGCTAAATATAACAACATATAAATTCAGGGTTCCTGATCACCGTATGTGGCTAATTCTGAATGAGTGTTTCTTGTAAATGGAGTACAGGACTGTTTCTCAATCCTGCTCCTGGGGGGCCACTGTCCTGCATATCTTCTATCTATCCTTGCTCTACCTACCTGACTGAACTCATCAGTGGCAATTTTGATTAGCTGAGCACACCTGACTTAATCAAGAGCACGTTAATCACACTAATCAGGTGTGTTTGGAGCAGGGATAGATAGAAGATATGCAGGACAGTGGGGCTCCAGGAGCAGGACTGAGAAACCCTGTACACCGTACTAATTTTACAAGCGAAAGACCTGTAACTCACCACTAGGGGTCGCTATGACTTCAGCGTCATATTATACAAACCTGCTACATGAAGAGGAAAAATAATTCACTGTACCAAAAAGGTCAATATTTACCATAAACCTGTTACCTCGAACCAAATAAACACCAGCGTTTTTATTCATTTTTTATTATGATTCTTGTCATTATGAAATATTAAAACAGTCTGAACAAACATTTGCAAAAAATCTTAAATCAATTTACAGGAACAAACGACCATTTAAGGTATTTCTTAAATTATATAAATAGATGTATTCAAACACCAGCAGTAAAAGATATAGACACGTGATTACTTAATATTTTTTTTTAGGCAATGCAAACTGATACAAACTCATGCAAAGCGTTTTACATAATGAAACTGTAGTCCATAAATTCATACTCATTCTCTGAAAAGCAAAGGTCAAAACAAACAATGAATATGAACATGCATTTCCATCATCACCAGCATATAATTAGTAAAACAACAATTTTCTCAATAAAGCAAGCACATTATTATTCTTTTATCTTAAATATATCCTCAACTGTCATCTTCATATTTTACATTATGTACATCGTAATGCATATCGGTTGAAATTCAGTCCTCATACAATCCTCTAGTCCTAGTCCTAAATTCAAATATCATTACAGTGTAATTTAGTTTTTTTTTATATATTTGGCTTATTTAAAGGTGCAGTGCCTGTTCATTTTATCACCAGAGAACTGAATACATATACACCCTGAATCCAACAACTAATTTGGATATATAACTAAATGCAATATATACGGCATCTCAACCTGGACTGGATGTTGTGTAAACAGGGAACTCTGTTAGTTTAGTTTATTTCATTTGCTGTGATGTTTTGAAAAATACCCAGGGCTTGAATATGGAAAGTGGTGTGACTCCATTGTGCCGAATACAGTGTAAACAGTATCAATTCCAAAACGCAGACCTAGTGTGATTTCAAAAACAAACAAAAAAATAAAGCCATGTTTCAATAACAATGTGCCATTTCTGATGTTAACTGCCTCCCCTCTTACTGATGTCAAGTGCATCGACCCTGTGGCCAATCAAGCGAGAGGTTTTGCGAGACACTGCACATTTAAAAACAATTAAAAGGATATCTCTGGAAAAAAAAGATCGCTCCCTTTTTCTTCTCAATTGTGAATCACATATAAGAATCTTATTATTTGAAAGGGACTAAGAATTGTATCCCTCTTTAAGCTCCCGCTACGAATTGTGGACTGGTAAAAAGTGCTGAACATTAAGGACCTTGTGTTTGTGGCAAATTAAAACATTTCCTAAAATTGCTAGAAGGGCCATCACTCCTAAACACTTGGGCACGGTCTATGTTAGAAATGTTAAGAGAATTCTACGGCCCTTTAGGCAGTGCACAAATAGCTAGTGGAACACTCTCACAACACTATCACTAATCAAAGGAGAAATATTGTCAGAAACATTATGCCTTGGTTGGGCAGTCCTACACCTGAATTGTGACCAGAGGTGACCCAGTGTGGTCCAAGTCTGACAAGGGCTGATTTTGGCCAATCACCAAGTGGCACTGTCAGACCAGTTAAGAGCCTGATGGGTTGAGCTGTTCCCTCGCCTTTGCTCAGAAGTTGGTTAGAAATGGCCCATTAAAATGTGCTGGATCGGAGATCACAGGGCCAGAATAGTGAGCCCTGCCAAGTTAGGGCTGGGACTTTTCTGATTTAGGTCCCTAAGACTGCACAGTTTCACAGGGGAGAGCTCTTACAGGAACACACAGCCACTACCTCCTTGCACGAGCAGTTCTTCAGAGCCACACACCCACTGACAGCTTGAGTGCACATATCAGTATCTTCCAGCACTACTCTCACGGTTGTCATAAGACCCTCGCACTCAGTCCCTGCAAGAAGAACAGAACGAACACTCCAGAGCAGCAGGACTAAGTAAAACTGGTTCACCTGGTTTGCCTCTTTCCATTTTTCCACTTCTGAGTAGCAGACCAAGGCCAGAGTAGCTACTGCTAATTCCAAGAGGTTCTTCAATCATTCACCAAGCACTGGACAGTCATCGTTCTGCTCAGACAACTTTGTCATGCCATTTTACACTGAGTTTTGAAAGGGGACCGCCAACTCCTCTTTACAATTATCCCTACAAGCGCTCCCCTTTTTTTAACAAAGCAGAGAGTCAAGCTAGGTGACACTACAGTATGCCATGTTCTGATTTATTTCCCAGTGCGAGAGTCTTAATGGTATTCCCACCATCACCAAACCTTTCATCTAACTTTCCTGATACCCCTTTAATCTCTGACCAGCTGAGGGGTGCTCAACTGCTGTTCAGGATTCTACATGGATATTCTCAGCAAAAACATGCCCCGTGGCCTCCCGTCCGCTTCCAACCACCCTATTACACTGACAAGTCAGGCGCCAAAGATGTAGGAATGAGTCGGCCTAATGCCTCTGGTGGGTTTTCGTCAGACTCAGATTACTTCTCATCTGGGACTAGGCTGTCAATCGCAATGGCAACACGTGCAACTTAGTTCTTGATCTGGGATAATCAGGGTTTAAGGGCCCCCCTCCACGGTTACCGTGAGCTTGACTGGTCTTGAGGACAGATTAAGAAACAAAGACCATTATGAAAGACAGGAGGAACAATGGGCCTTCACCTAAGCCACTTCTCAGATCTGACACCACAGGTTCACCTCATGAGCATCAGTCAAGTGGTTGTGCAAAATCCAAAGGGCAGAGCAAAACTGAAGTACACTGCTGTCCCTTGTATGCATGCCAAGACCTCACATCACTTCTCTGGCCTGGTCCCTAATCCTGTTTGCCTGATACACATCGAAGGAAGATGAAGCTTTTCAGTGTCTCCACGCCTCATGCACAGATCTACCACGTGTTAATCGAACTGAATCACTGATCTGGCTTGACGATTTACGGTTTGGACGGAGCTGAAACCCAAAGGCATAATTAGCCGTGGCCTGGTGAGCCTTTCAACAGAAAATACAGCAAAATATCAGCAGAGCCCTTTCCTACACTGCATTCCCCGTTAATGTCCCTGTCTCTCTCCTCTGATTGGTTTACCAAGCGGAGCAGCGTAACACGTCCCCAGCCGCCAAGAACAGTTTCACGAAACGGAAGCGCGAGCAGAAAGAATCGCATGTGCACATCCATGCACCCGAAGCGGGAGTCAGGCAGGGCCGGGTAATGGCAAGCGTCTACACAAGCGGCCGGGGACCGCCCAGAGCAGACAACACTGGTGGGCAACAGGGATGTCAATCATATGCCTGTATACTACCGGCTGCTACCCACAGCATTAACATGGTCAAGGTCCTCACTACCCGATGGCGTCTATTTCAGCTTGCTTAACAATTGCCGACTAAACCTCATCACCAAACATGCCAGTGTGCCGATTCATGCTAAGATGTTAGCACTTGGCTATGTGACTCTGACAGTGTGCTGGAGATTCAGGGCTGCTTGAACAGATACAATTAGATGACAGAAGTCATTTCCAGACTCCTTTGTACAGCTTTGGATGCTGGTTCACATTCTTAAAATGACCACAGTAGTCAGCAGTGCTTAGGGAGCGAGTGAGTCCTAGTGTCATTCCTTTTTTTCCGTTTTTTTTTTTTTTTTTTTGGGATTAAGACTTTTGTGTTTTTCAATCGTTGCAGTCAGTGCGATGAACGTTCGGTTAGTGTCAATCATTCATCCAAAAGGAGTATTTTTCTGGTGAAAGTACAGTTTACAAAACATGCCTCGAAAAAGTCAGTTCAATAAATAAATAATATTAATGACATCAATAAATTCATATTTATAGAATATATGTATATATATATTATATATATGTGTTTATATATGTATACCTCAAAAGTACAATACATTCTGAAAAAGCTGCAATCTGATTTTGTTTTGCAAAGGAAAGCAAAAAAAAAAAAACCTCTAAAAACAAACCTGAAAAATCCCAGAAATGAACGAACAAAGTGACTTGTAAAGAGGTCAGTCTTTTTCTTTTTTTTCTCTCCTCGCGCTCATGTTCTAGTCTAGACAGAACGGCGAAGAATAAGGCCGGGAGTCTCTCTTCCCATGGTGCTCCTCTCGCGGCGAGCAGGCGTGAAGGCAACGGTGACAAGCGCGGAGAGAGAGCGAGCGCGACTTTCTGACGTCCCTCTTCCAGGCGTGTGGAGGAGGGGGGTGCGGACCCCGCCCTGGGGCGTGGGGGGGAGGGACCTCGGAGCGCCCGCTGACGGAGAGGGGACGCGTACAGTCATCCCTCTCTCTCTTTATCAGGAATAGATGCAGGATGGAGGGTAAAGTTGGAAAGAGGAGAGAAGAGTTTGAAAGACGAGCATGGAGATGGCCGCGGCTGTGCGGGTTCTGGTAGGCAGCGGGTGAACTCTTAGCGTGCGGGCTCACCTTGCATGTGTGCGTGGGTATTGTTGTGTAAAAGTGTGTATGGATGTGTGTATCTGTGCATGTTGTTTATATGCTTGCGTGCATGTGTGGATGCATGTATAGGGACATGTGTGCATCTGTGCAGTGTGTTTATATGTGTCTGTGTGCATGTGTCTATGCATGTGTATGGATGTGTGTGCATGTGCAATATGTTTGCGTGTATGTCTGTACGTGTGTGCGTGTGTGCATCCATGTGCGTATATGGGAGCCTTCACCATCCCTCTCTCCTCTGCCATCTCACTCAGTGAGGATGGAGGGATGGAGGAGGAGGAGGACGAGGAGGAGGAGGAGAGGGAGGAGGGCTCTAGGTGGTGAGGCCTCTCTTCTGCATCATCTCCAGCTCCTTACTCTGCTTCAGCTCTTTAATCCTGCAGGGACACACAGACAGGAGAGGACACATTCAAACCAACATGTTAACCCAATGAAGAACCTATTATTCATCCCCTTATCATGACTAACAATGTAAAATGCAGGCAGTTGCTCATCTTACTCCATCCTTTGCATCGTTTTTATTGTTGTTGACTGTATCCATACTACGCCAACTTTGAAAATACATACAAGAATGACATTCATGCAAATAAAGCAATCTGAAGTGAGCCAAACTGAGGGCTGGACAGTTACCGGTGGCGACAGCGGCGCAGGAACCTCATGATCTTGCGAGCGGCCTGATCTTGCTTCTTTGTCAGAAAAGATCCCCTGGGAGGAAAAGGGAGGTAAAGTTAGGGAGGGAGAGGTTGATAAGGTTCACTCAGTGCTACGTGTGTGTCACCTTTGAACATGACTCGGCTGAATGGACACCAGCGCACACTTCGCCAGCATGTGACAATGTGCTAATCACAATCATCAAGGTTTTGGATGGGTTTGAAAGGGTTAATGCTCATGATATGAGAGTAATGAGTTGCCGAATGTTCAGCATGGGCCCTCGTTTCTAATACACCCACATCTGCTACACCTCGCCTCCTCTGTGCTTTCTGTCTCTTTCTCATAGCTCTGCATCTCTGCAGTGAAGCCTCCTCTCTATATTTTCACCTAACTCCCTTCTGCCCCATTCTCTGTGCATTGGCTGAGACCCCCTCCAAATATGTTCTGTGACCCCCCCGTCTGCAGTGATTCCTCCTCCCCACGTCTTCATTGTGACTCTGCCTTCTTGTATGCATTCTGTGACTCCTCTTCCCTTTTATGTGTTCTGTGATTCCTCCCCTATGTTTGCTGTGACTCCCCTCCTTGTTTGTGTTCTGTGACTCCTCCTCCCTGTGTGCTTTCCTTAAGGCCTATCCTTATATCTAGTTCTCCCTATATTTTCTGCGGCTGCTCTTTTTGTTTCCTTTGCGTCCTCTCTGTGTGTTTGCCTCAACATCTCTCTGCGAGTTAGCTGTGCCCAGGCGCCACCCCCCATTCGGCAGAACGCCTCTCACTTGATCTTGGTGTTGAGCGCAGTAGGCCCGCGGTGGCCCTGCTTCAGGCGCTCGTACTCCTTGTAACTGCGGTAGTACTGCTGGATCAGAACCGCCGCCCTCCGCGACTGCTGGAACTTCTTCTGCTCATAATAGCTGCGGAACTTGCTCTGGATCAAGATGGCCGCCTGGGTCATCTTCTTGTACAGGGCGTACTGAGGCCAGGAGGAGGAGGAGGAGGAGGGAGAGAGAGGGGCATTATCAGTTTCATAACGTGTCACACATCCATGCCACACACACACACGGCACGGACACACGCACGTGAGCACAATCACGCACACGCACACAGCATGCACACAAACACATACACACACGCATGCGCCCAGCTCTGATTAAACAAAAATTACACTCTGCTGTTCTTTTCCTTTCCAGCTATGTGGCATATGCACAATCACAACAACACAAGAAAGACCACACACAGTCACAAAAAAGCTGACACACAGCTTACCGAGAAAGGACACAAAGTCACTAAGAGAAAGCACCCTACATATATGTCAGGATATTTGTATTTGTGTGTGTGTGTGTGTGTGTGTGTGTGTGCGCCTGCACGTCTAGGTGATTGGCACAGAGAGCACACTGTATCTACATGGATTGGAGAAGTGAGTTCATAGTCCAAAAGCGCCAGCGTGTGACATGAGTCATTGATAAAGCCATTTTGGAGAGGTGCTCTCGGGCAAGCGCAATCCCTCTCGTCCCCTGTAGGGTGACGCCTTCACTGGCAGCACGCTAACTCCATAGGTTAGGAAAATGAGGCACAAGGGCAATGTGTGTTCAGTCCCTTCACGGCATGGTAGCCTATGACCGTGTGTCTCTGTCTGCTAGCCCGGCCCCCTCCCCACCCCCTGCACATGACCGACAGGCAAGAAGGCAATAAGCGGCTACAGAGGTTAGACGTTACCTTCAATGCTATCCATGTTAGCTAGCCAGAGGAATTAAAGAGGAGAGAGAGAGAGAGAGAGAGAGAGAAAGGGAGAGGGAGGAGGGAGAGAGAGACAGGAAGTATTAGTGTGGGTTAGTCGCACACAGAGAGACAAAGTGTTAGCAAGCACGCACACGACCGAACACTGACAACAAAAAAAAGACCACACAGCACACAACACAGGTACATTGATAACATGCAGCGAGAGGTAACCACCACCACCACCCACACCAACCCCAAAACTGCAGACTGAAAAAAATACAAGCAGAAGAGGTTAATGACCATCAGGTATAAAGGCAGCTGTCTGAACTGAACTTTCAAAATGTGGAAGCTTTTGCGACTTCCAAATTTTCAGAAACATCTACGCCCCCTCAAGTTCCCCCAAATCGTACTGAGTACTGACAGGGGCACTTTGCTTAATGAAAGCTAGAAACATCAGACCTGGTATTGGATCCACAACCATTCAGTCTGTTTTAATATGGAGTCAAACATACAGAGTGACACGAGGTAATGTTTGTTAGGCATCACACCTGATAGGTCTCCCTGTTAGGCTACATGTTCTGAACTGCGTTTTCAGGTTTTCATTGGATAAGATGCCCATTACGATGTCAGAAGCATCAGTGAACGGGGCCGGGGGTGTGTTTAATGGTGTGAGTTTCTGAATTGGACAGAAAAGCCAGTCCTGTGACTGGGCTGAGTCATATGGCAGAATTCCAGCCTATCAGAGACACTAGGCACTAGAGGGACAAAAAGCAGTAGAACAAAACTCTGCTGTAGAAATGCGCGTCTGCCCTCAGTCCACTGTTTTCCTCTGTCACTATTGACAGAGTCAACACTAATCTAATACCAAAAACAGTGCTCAAAATGTATTTGAAAAAAAGTGAAAAAATAGCTCAAGGTGTTCAGCTAGTACTTGGCTTGACGAATGTGACTGAGGTAAACGTTAAGATGATGTAAATATGACTTAAGTCAGGGATCATGTATTGAGTCTGTCTTGGCCTTTGTAAAGGCACAGAAGGAAATGGGGTGGATGAATATCAAGATGTATGCCCCTCCGATGCTCGCTCTGAGGAGTCACCTCTGACTGGGAACATGAGGACCCACAATGCACAGGTGTGACTGGCGGCTCCCTGTGATCTGGGGCCGGGGGGGGGGCCGAGGGAATCTCACTGTACCTGTTTGTACTTCCTGTAGCACCTCTGAATGACAGCAGCGGCCATGTCCTGCTGCTCCTTCAACCTCCGACCCTGGGAGAGAGGAAGACAGAGAGAGAGAGAGAGAGAGAGAGAGAGAGAGAGAGAGAGAGAGAGAGAGAGAGAGAGGGAGAGAGAGAGAGGGAGAGGGAGAGAGAGAGAGAGAGAGAGAGGAGAGAGGGAGAGAGAGAGGAAGGGAACAGGAGGAGTGTGAGGGGACAGAAAGAGAAAAAATAGTATATTATTTTTATTGTCATCTCTGAATTAATATTTAATTATAGCTTTATTTCAGACCCACAGCACGCCAGCATCCTACAAGTGTAATGGTGATAATGCAGCTCAAACTATTGTACTCCAATATTCTGATTTAAAAATTACTACAGCACAGGTGCATGAGGAGGGGAAAAGACTGGAGTCATAGGAGTTGAGGTATTCAGCGACATGCTGCTAATGACAATGCTATGCCATCAGTACATCTGATCGGACAGTGGCCCCAGGGATGCACACACAGGGAAACCCAGAGCGAGGATCGCCCAAAGAACCACGCCACCTGGTTCAGGAAGCGGTGGTCCGGGGTGCCCTCTGGGGGGCGCTCCGTGGCGCAGCGGCCTACCTTGTATCTGCGGAAGGCGTTCTGGATGATGCGGGCTGCCTCGTACAGCTCCCGCTGCTCGCTGTCGGTCAGGGTGAGGAGGGCGAAGTCGCGCTCCATGCGCCCGTTGGCCGAGGCGTTGAGGAACTCCGCCCAGGCGGCGCTGCTGGGTGGGCGGAGCCTCTGGAGGGCCAGGGCGCTGAGGGGCGAGGGGGGCTGCGGCGAGCGGGACGAGGGGGGCGGCGTCGGGCACACACACCTGAGAGAGAGAGGGACGGAAGTGGGGGAGACTCTTAAGATATTATAACTGTGGGTGTTATGACAACAGAGGCACAATCACATACTACATGCCATGGGGAGTGACTGAGACCAAGTCCAAGGCCCTATTAAGTCATTCTCAATTTCTGACAGACGGACACAGAGACCGTGCCAGGGAGTAACACAGGGAACACAGAGAATAGGGATCACACAGTGACACAGCATAACACAGAGACTAACAACACAGTGACACAGGTAATAACACAGACAGTGGGAACAGCACTGTGACAGAGACCAACAAAGACTGGGGACAGCACAGCGACACAGGGAATAGAGAGACTAGGAACAGCACAGTGACACAGTAACACAGGGAGTGGGGACAGCACAGTGACACAGAGACCAACAAAGACTGGGGACAGTGGAGTGACACAGGGAACAGAGAGACTAGGGACAGCACAGTGACACAGTAACACAGGGAGTGGGGACAGCACAGTGACACAGTAACACAGAGACTGGGGACAGCACAGTGACACAGTAACACAGGGAGTGGGGACAGCACAGTGACACAGTAACACAGAGACCGGGGACAGCACAGTGACACAGTAACACAGAGACCGGGGACAGCACAGTGACACAGTAACACAGGGAGTGGGACAGCACAGTGACAAAGACAGGTGACGGCTGTGGCAGACAGGGTGGTACCTAGGCGGGGACAGGGTGGGCAGGGTGTCGACCGTGTCCAGGTAGGTGGCCAGCCAGGGCATGGTGTCATGGATGGCAGTGTTGTCCCGCCTCTCGCGCAGGGGAGACTCCGCCTCCCGGGGAAACTCCTCCTGCTTGATGCGCTCAGGCGTGGCCTCGATTATCTGCTCCGCCAGAGTTGCCATGTCAACCTGAGGAGGGAGGAGAGTCCGGCTTCACGCATGCCTGCCGTGACACGCGTGTGGCTGCATACAGGTGTGTGTACCGTGTGCAGATGTGCGTACATTGTACAGGTGTGTGTATCTGGGTACAGATGTGTGTATGCTTGTGGACTGGTATGGTACAGGAGTGTGTGTGCTCGCAGCAAAATAACTGGAGTTAGTCTGTGCGTGTGTGCGGTTCTTTGGGAGTTGAGAAGATGAGTTTGCATATGATTGTGAGTAAATGCTGAGGATACTGTGTGTGAGTTTCTATGGGAGTGTGTGTGATGTAGTACAGGAGTATGACATTATACATGAATCTGTGAGTCTTTGCAGTCTAATTAACGAGTCTGCACATAAGTATAGCAGTTTTTACGGAAGTATGCATGAGTGTGTGAGGGAGTGAGTGTGAGTTTGCGCTACAGTGAGTGTGAGTTTGCTCGGGAGTGAGTGTGAGTTTGCTCAGGTGTGAGTGTGAGTTTGCTCGGGAGTGAGTGTGAGTTTGCTCGGGAGTGAGTGTGAGCTTGGTCAGTAATGACTGTGAGTTTGCTCAGGAGCAGGCCAGCGTGCCCCACCTGCAGATCCTCCACCGCAGGCAGGTAGTCCTCGTTCTCGGCGTTCTCGCTGTAGCTCAGTAGCTCCGCCTCGAAGGTGGAGTGTCGGGAGAGGGGGGGCCCCGGGGGCGGCGAGGGGGTGCAGGTGGGCTCGTACTCCATCAGGAAGGTGGGCTCGCCCCGGCCGGCAGACAGACTGGGGTCCCCAGCCTCACACGCCTCGCCCCAGGGGGGCAGGGGGAGGGGCAGCTGGAGGGAGGGGGAGGGCGAGGACAGGGGCAGGGAGGAGGGCGACGAGCAGGCCGACAGAGACGGGTCCGAGGTGTCCATGGGGTCCGGGGGGCTGTAGAGGGGCGAGCCCAGGGGGACGGAGCCGCTGGAGTACGCGGAGCTGGGAGAGGGCGACGGGGGGTCACTAGGGGACAGGATGCTGCTGGACGAGCTCAGACCTGAGGCAAAAAGACAAGAGGATGGAAGGATGAGTGCAGGGAGGGAGGGAGGGAGGAGAGGTGGAGGACAGAAGACAAAGTAGTGAGGGAAGGAGGGGAAAAAGGGATGAGTTAGGGGACCAGAAAGAGGGGGATTAGAAGTGGAATAAATCAAATGGTAAAAGTTAAAAAAGCAACTTTTCATCCAGATCCCTTAGTGATGTGCGCTGAAAAATCACAGTAGTGAAAGCTGAAGGCTGTAATGGTCAATACAACATGTACTTAAACATATTAACAGTAATCTAAAAACATGACGATGAATAATCTGAATAAATATGATTTGTGATGAATTTGCAGAGTAAAGGACAGAAGTTGCGCATGTTCACTCCTTTTGGGTAAATACTCTATAATGTTACCTTGTTTGTGTCATTATGTTATTCTCTCAGTTAGAAAAACAAGATCCCAATGGGGAATGTCCATATTACTGATAAATAACAAAGCATAAAAGTTACTGAATGACTACATAAGCATCCTTTGGGATATTCCTAACTCTTAGGCTAAAGTTTTAAGTAAAAAAAAAAAAGACAAAGAGCAACAAAAATATATCACATTTCAAACAGAACTCAATCTCCTTTGACTTCTGCCCTAAACAGCTGCAGTTGCCCCTGCATGTGAAAAGGTTTTTCAGGTGCTTCCCCCACATTGGCTCTGCGCCCCTCGACGCCCCCTCACCTGTGTCAGGGCTGGTGGAGAGGGGGAAGGGGGGCAGGTGAGGCGGCGGTGGCGGGGGCTCCTCCGGGGTGAGGGTGTGGCCCCACTCGGACCCCTCCCCCGCGGCCTGACCCCGCCTCTCCCGGGCCACGCCCTGCGTGTGCAGCTCCTCCAGGCAGTGGGCAAGGCGGGTGTGGCCCCGGGAGCGCGCCACGGCCAGCGGCAGCCGGCCCAGCGAGTCCGGGATGCCCAGGGCCAGGCTGTTCCAGCGGTACAGCAGCACCGCCGCCCCCTGGTGGCCGAGGGCGCACGCCCACATCTGCAGCAGAGAGGCACAGATAGGGCACAGGCAGAAACAGGAACGGGGGAGAGGGAGGGGGAGAGACAGAATGACGGAGTGAAAGAGAGAGAATGAGGGAAAGAAAGATGTCAAACGTTAAACACTCGATCTCCAGCTCAGATCGGCCCGAACACCTGGCAGCATGGGTTCTGATAACACAGTGCAGGGCTGGTGAACTCACCAGCGGGGTGCAGGAGAAGTGATCCACATTCAGGGGGTCCACCTCCTGCTCCAGATCCAGACTGTCTGAGTTCACCGTCCTGAGAGCAGGGAGACAGAAGGACACAGTGTGTGTGGGCGCGTGTGTGTGTGTGTGAGCATGTACGGGTGTAAATGCACGTGCGCACTTACTTCCTGCGTATGGGGGTGTGCGTATGTGTGTATGTACGTGCGTATATGCAAGCGCGCGCTTACCTCCAGTGTATGAGGGTGTTTATCAGCTGGGTGTACCCCTGTGCGGCTGCCAGGTGGAGCAGGGTCATTCCCCGGTGCCGGACAGAGTGGAGCAGCCTCTCCCCCCCTCCGCCCCATCGCCCCCCAGCCATCATCCGCTCGCACACCCCCACGATGCGCCGCTCGAACCAGGGGCCCGACTGCCGAAACACACAGACACGCACCCCCCGCGTTACAGGCCAGCGTGACACACGACTGAACCGCGAGCCGTTACACAGAGAAACCGCCAATCACAGCAAGCAATCCACAGGCCAACGACGGTCTGACTGAAACAATCTGCAACACCTGGGCGGCTACCGATTTCAGTTTTAAAAAGCGCAAACCCTGTTTTTTTTAAGCCTGATGTCATTCTCGACCCTTTATCACTGTACATTCACTGCATTTTGACTTTAATTTCTGTTGATGTTTCTCACAATCAAAGACTATAAAAGCCTCATGTGTTTGCAAAGGTGTTCTCCCATTGGAAAATGACAGTATGAAATCAAACCCATATGAACTGTTACATTCAGAAGCACACAGAAATGAGTGGGAAGTATCAATGGGAATGTATCAAATTCTGATGGAATTTGCATCTACATTTGGACAGAGCAGCCCCAAAATGCACAGATTTACTCTTGCTTGTTACACTGTCTCACAGATAAGCATGGACTGAACACAGTGGCTGATGTGTACTTTATATCGAAACTCCCATTCCTGTTGATCTGTCATTAACAGATATCCCTCTACGACAGACTGCTGGTTCCAGCCGCAAACTCATTAAGTTTTATGACAGTCTTAAATGGAGCCTAAGTAATGCTAACTTCTCTTCTCTGATACTCAACATGCTCCTGTGTTGCAAGTCAGTTCATTGGAAATGTATCCCTCCCTCTCCTCATTCTTTCCAACTCCCCCAAACTGATTTTCCCCCCTCCCTAATTCCATCTTTCTACCCTCCCCACTTATCTCTCTCTCTTTTCTTTTTTTCTCACTTTCTCCTCTTTCACTGTTGCTGTCGGAGGAGTAAAGTGGGTTTTCCATTGCAGACAACCTGATAGGAAACATTACATCCATGCCCCACACGCCCTGACCCCTCCCTCTCGTTTTTCCTTCCCCCCCCCTCCACTCTGGCACGATACCCCTCTTCCGTGTTTCCAATCCTCCCCTCCTCACCTCTGACGCACACGGAGTTGACTATAAATGTGCAGCATGACACCAGGAGAGGGAGAGAGAGAGAGGGAGAGAGAGAGAGGGAGAGAGAGGGGGAAAGAGAGAGGAAGGGGGGAAGAGGGAGAGAGCGAGGAGAGGGAGAGAGATAGAGAGAGAGAGGGGAGAGGGGAGAGAGAGAGAGGGCGAGAGGGGGAAAGAGAGAGGGGGAGAGGGGAGAGAGAGAGAGAGCCAGAGAGGGAAGCGGGCGAGGGAGGGGGGAGAGGGTGAGAGAGAGAGGGAGAGGGGAGGGGAGAGGAGGGAATGTGAGGAGGAGGGCAAGGGGAAAGGACGGAAAATATAATGGGGGCAGAAAGAGAGGAAAACAGGGAGGGGGGGTCAGATAGAGGGGGTTATTAAGGGATTTGAAAGGGTTTAAATTAGATGTGCTCTGAGTGAGTGACGCTCGAACGTTGACCTCCCCCTGCCCCCCACACACTCTATTTTAACACTTCCACTAGAGGTCCGGGAGCACTCCCTCACAGTGATATTACACAGATAAAGAAGGAGACTCATATCAAGAGTCTGTCCTTTACTGCTGCTTTAAATAAATACAAAATATAACGCTTTAAGAAAATGTATGTGTATAGATGTGTACGTATATTTGTGTTTATACATACACACACACAAACACACACTCACCATGTCCTCCATAAGAATTCACACCCTTGACCGACAAGGAGGGAATATGATAACAGGAAAAAAATGCATTCAATCTTTTTTTTTGCTTAAAATAAAAAAAGTTATATTTTAATCTTAACGACAATGCACAGAGCTTTGTGTTCTCAAGGAATTTAATACCATCAAGGTGTGTAAGGTAATCTTTGTGTAATCTTTAAAACGACTTCCAGCAGCACAACTGCACTGACTTTCAGCTTTTTGGCTGTTCAGTGGAAGATTCTGGAGCTATACAGACCCTCTGAAGCCTTCCTGTTTCCCTAGGGTTCAAAAGGAGGTAACACAGATGAACTTCATTAGTAGCCTGCATCATCATGGTTAAGGCCACTGAGCGGCATGCATAACCCCAGGCAAATGGTCATTGACCTCTGCAAGCTGGGACATAAAAGAATCCACAAAAAGCTCAATTTACACCTTTTCAGGGTCGTTTTGTATCTATCACTTTGGGTCCTGGAGCCCTCATTAGGACAGAGGCAGTGATAATCTCCCAGGACTGGGGCATTTTGGCCCTAAACCTGGTTCCTTCTGCCTAGACTCTCAAGCTCAGCCTAAAATGAACATCTCAGCAAGGACCCAAAGCCTCTATCCATACCTACAAAGAAATGGGTACATGGTCAAAAAATGTCAACTGACCATCTTAGTCTCCAGACAGATCCATTCAAACACTCATGGTTCTCTAGAATGCAGTTCATAAACAAAAACCAAAAGATCTGAAGGCTCTAGAGCGATTCCACTAAGAGGAGAGGTCCAAAATCCCTCTCAGAGGTGCCAGAACCTTGTAACACTCTACAGGAGTCAGATTCATGCCAGAGAGGGATGTTCTTCATGTTTCTGTGGAATTAAATTAATTATGTCTGAACAATAAGACTTTGCATTGTGCAATGCAATTATCATCTAATACATCTGTTTTATGTTAAATTGTTGTTCCTATTTAATCAAGGGTATGAATAAACACAGAAGGGCACACACAATTTATACACACAATTTAGGTATAAGGAACAAAAAAACATGCTGTAAAAACTCTGTGTCACTGAAATGTATACTGAATTGCCTGTAGCTCTCCGATGCTATATTAATGTGCATGTAATATATGATAAGTACTGTGTTCTGAAGTAGCCCTATACAGGAATCTTTCTCCTCCTGTCACCTCTGGCCCTCATGCCCCCATGTCTGCTGCCCCCCTGTTCCTCTCATGTTTTCTCCCAACACCCCGCTGAGCGTTGGCGTCAGTACCTGGGTCCTGTCCTCCGTCCCAGGCGCTGGCTGCTGGGCTGTGTTCTGAATGCTCTGCTGCTGTTGCTGCTGCTGCTGCTGCTGGTTGCCGTTGGCAGCTGTCATCTCTGCCATCCTCTTCTCCATCTGCTCCAAGCGCTCCAGGATGGACATGCGGAACTGGTTATCTGAGGAGGAGACCGAGAGGGCAGGTTACTCATAGAGCAGAGTCACAGCAGGTGAGAGCAGGGAGTCACAGTGAGAGAGCAGGGAGCCACAGCAAGAGAAGAGAGTCACAGCAAAAGAGCACAAAGTCCTTCTGACAGTGTGGAGGCAGAAATGTCATGCCCCCCTACAATAACCTTCCCAAAAGCCACTCCCCACCCCCTTCAACAAATGCACCTTTTTGTCGTTTAACATGAAGAAGACACTTTACTGCACATAAGGTTTGCATAGATTTTGTAGTGCAAAATCTGAATGTAAGTTTGTTGCTTGGTAGCCCCATACCCAAACTGGCTTTCTTGGGGAGAGGGGTGAGCAGGTGGGCCATGACCCTTCATCATACCCCTCTTAGCACCCTGAGATTTGACTGGCAGCTGCAAGTTGCTCAGATGATGTCAGTGGAGGGGCACATATCCTCCAACTCACTTCACAGCAGGACACCCTACCCCTCCTCAACACACATATCTTTTTTGTCATTTAACATGAAGAAGATACTTTTTTGCATACCAGGTATGTATAGATTTTGAAGTTCAGTTAGATTACTGATCACAAAAGGGTTGGTGAAAGATGAGAAAAAGGAGTGATTCCATTTCAATGATCTTATAAATGCTGTATCCTCTACACCTCTTTGGGGAGGGCAAGCAAACTAGTTGATTTTTCGCTATGCAAAAAAGCAAAACATTTTAATTTTACTGTAAATGCATTTACTCGGAAAACATTAAACCCGCTTATCATTTCACTTAACACCACATCTAAGTCTGTGAATGTGCCTTTGTGCTGCTGAAGACTTGTGCACAAAAAATTGTTTTAGGTCATAATTGAATCAAACTTTCTGTCAGCATTTTTAAATAGTCAGCCAATGATCATACAGATCAGATGATTATCATGATTATTCTGAATATTTGGTAACAATCAACAGAGACAAGTTTCCACAACTGACAACCTTAAAGCACCACCACCTCTACCCCCACACCTCCCACATGCACCATCCACCACTTATGAAGCCCCTGGGAAAACCTTAGTGCGGACTCACAGTAGGAGAGCTTACTGCTCACACAAGCAAAGGCAGCAAAGAGTCACAGCAGGGGATGCAGAGTCACAGTCAGACAGCAAAGAGTCATGGGAGGGGGACCCTGCCAAAGAGTCAGGTGGTGAAGATTCACAGGAGGCGGTTGCAGAGTGACAGGCAGATAGCTAAAAGTCACAGGAGGACAGCGCCAAAGCATCGCAGTCGAAGAATGCAGAGTTGGAGAGAGTCATATCAAAGCAGGGTCGCAATAAGAGAGAGCCGAGTCAGAGCACGCCGAGTCACAGCAAGAAAGTGCCGTGCACAGCACGCCTACACAAACGATCACTACTAATAAAGTACCAATCATAAGTAATCACAAAAGAGATTTCACATACGTTTTCAGAGCGGAATTTGAATCAGAGAGAGAGATGTTGCAGGGTCCAATGATCCGTACAGTATTTACACCAAGCCCCTGCCGCCTTCGGCTTCACAACTGCATGTAGTCCTGTAGTGTCAGCACCGCTCCAGGAGGGCTTGACACAAACGGAAAATGTAATCTGGCGACATCTGCAAGGTAAGGCATCTGACAATATATGACCTTCACGGGCTGGGGAAAACAGCAGGTGATGTGATCCGGGCCCCTGGAGCAACATCAATGGACTACTGGCGCCGAGCGGAATTCCCCCATCCGCACCCTCGTGTGCCGACCCCCATCCCCCCCGCCCCCGCCCCAGTCCCTCCGAGTTGATCCACAAGCATCAGGCCCTGCATCTGAGTCCTGCTATCACGCTATCAACACTGCCACGGCCACAGAGGAAAAACGTTTTCTAGGTTTTACAGGCGAATTACCAGCATTCCAAACTCTGCAGCAGTGTGGTGTAGCGGTAAGGAGCGGGGCTCCTAACCCAAAGCCTGCTGGTTCAATCCATAGGCAGAGCAGTGCTGTTGTACCCTTGGGCAAAGCACTTCACCTGAGCTGCCTCAATAAATACCCAACTGTATAAAAGGACACCGTGTACAAACTGTAAGCTGTGTAACTCTCGATAAGAGAATCACCGAAGCAAAATGTAATCTAAATAAATTCCCTTTCTGGTTGGGTGGTCCATACATCCATATTCAGCTGAGTCAAATAAACTGTCCTGGTGAACCACTGAGTAATTGAAACTAACCAGGGATCAGTTGCTTTGTTAAATGTGACGGGCACCCCTGCACAGCTAGTTCAGAGTACATGAAAAAAGCTTGGCTTTGTTGTGCCTGCTGTAAAGGCCCCCAGTGGTGTTCCCTTGGTTTAAACCCACAGACAGAGCTTGTTTGGACATGCTAAAGAGAGTCCATTAAAAACGGTGATGGACAGCTATTCGGCAGCCTTCTCACTGATAGATTGATGTCACCTCCCCCTACTGCTCTCTAGCACTTTACAGAGAAATAAGCAACCCATCCAAACTTCTGTCACTCTGCACCCACAACCATGCAAAATATCTGAGGATGGTACAGGAGGGGGTCAGGGGAACTCCCCAATATATCACCGAGCCCAGAATCCTCTGGGGCCGTGGAGTATGCAAAAACAACCCAAGCACTCTGTACAATGCGGGCAGCCCCTCACTGCCCACTGAAGAGCTGCCATAGCCTGGGGTCTCAAAGCAGCGCGGTGCCTGCCGAGCCCAATCAGCTTACCTGGAAGCAGGTGTGCATGCGTGTGCATGGGGGTGGGGGTCGAGACAGGCTTCTGATGGCACTGTGTCCCCAACATCTTCCTACCCCCACAAACATCTCAGAACCCCCCCTAGTAACACCCCCTCGATGACATCACTCACATGTCCGAGTTGTGACTGCATGAACCCCCCAAAAGCCACTCAGGTGGACGGTCGCCATGCCTACCTACGCCATCTTTGTCACTGTCCTTCTCCATCACAGCTGAAAGACGATGTGGGGAGTCTGACCCCCCCAGCTCCTCTGATTGCATGGTTTAAGCGGGTAAGCAGGGGTGGGGTGGTTGCAGCAGGGGTGGTACGGGCGGTGGCGTGAGGCGAGACGTGGACGGGGTCCCAGAAAAATTCCAGAAAAAGAGAATAAAGCCACAGAATCACCCCTTCATCTCTGCGTTTCTCTCGTTCTCCGTCTGGCTCCGCCTCCCCAGGCTCGGCCTCAACGTCTCCATGCACTGTGGCGCACGGGCGCCATCTCCGCAGCGAGACCTCAGGGCGCGTGCCACCGAACGGGGGTCCTGCAAAAAGGGCTTTTTCCGCTAACCAGTAGGCTAGTCGTTACAGACAAAATCAACAGCGTCCCTCTCGTTAATTAAATTTCCAGCCCCCGTCAGCCAGTCCATGCTAGCAGGTCCATGCTATTAAAAGTACCAGAGATGCTAACAAGCAAAATGACTCTTTAAAGGTTATTCTCTATGTTCGTCTGTATGTATATATATATATGTATTAGAAATCAGGGGTTAGTAGGACTGGTCTGCACTCACAGTTTTTTGGCAGCGGAGGGAGAAATGGAGGAGAGGAACAGAAGGCTCACAGGGGCAGGAGGAGGACGAGAAAACAGGGGCATGGGGGTCAGAGGAGGACGAGAAGAAGGCGACGCGGGGAGGGAGGGTTCGGCAGAGGAAGAGGGAAGAAGAGGAGGCGAGGCGGGGAGAAGCAGACGCGGCTGAGAGGGTGGAGGCGGCGCGAGGCTCGGGGTGGGCCCCTCTCAGAACCCCATGCTCTGACCCCCTTTCAAACGCACCCCCGGCCCCCTGCCCTCAGCCAGGGAAGACGCGGGACAGGAGCGCACGTGGGGACATCACGGGGCAGCTAGAGTGCAGAGAGGGGCCGACACAAAAGCCAACCCGCTCTCGGAGGGAGGGTGGGGGGGGGGGGCTGTAGGGGTTAGCGGAGTTAGCAGATACCGTCTGGGAATCCTCACGAGAGAGAGAGGGAACGAGAACGAGAGCAAGAGAGAGCGAGAGACGGCAACGGGCAGCGGGAAGGGCGAGCGAGAGGGAGAAGGAGAGCGACAAACAACGAAAGACGAGGAGGGAAAGGGGGGCAAGCCCAAAAAGAGGAAAGCTACTCCGGAACCAAAAAAAGAAGGAAAAAAAGTAACAATCCAAGCAGAAAGTAGGTCTGAGAAAGACAGTGTTCCCGCTAAACAGTCCTGGTATCCGAAGGAAAATTTCGTTCAGGTCCACTGCAGACAAGGGCTCTGCTGAGAGGGGCGAAAGTCCCGGCTCCAGAGGCGACTGGAGGCTCCCGCTGCCCCAGAGGTCGGAGAGTCTCTCCCTGCACTGGCTGCGACTCGACCCCCTAATGCATCTTACATTCCTGGCAGCTGGTGCACGGTCTGAGCCGAGGGCAACAGCTAGAGGGACAGCCAGCGGGGGATGAAAGATGGACAGAGAGAGAGAGAGAGAGAGAAGGGAGGGGGAGGTGGAGACGATACCTCGCGCACCACACGCAAACCCGCGGTGGGGCGGGGGGGGTTACAGAGTGCCTGAAGAGGTTAGAGGAGGGAGGAAGGCACGGGCTGAGCTCAGGGGGACGGGGCTAGAATAGGAAAGGGGGGGTGTGGTTTGGCGTTGGAGGGTAGCGACAAAGAAGTAGATAGACTGGGAGGGAGAAGGGGGAGAGAGAGAGGGAGAGAAAGAGGGAGAGAGGGAGAAGGGTAGAAGCATATCTAGCACGCATTCTATGCATTCAGATAAAACTAGACACTGACGTCTTTGGCCTCCCTCTGCTCCACCCCCCCCTTCTCAGGGGTTTAAATAGGTTTAGCTCTGGGTCAGGAATAGCAACAGGCTGAGCTGTTCACTTCAACAACACTCACACTGACATGCTAGCTGCACTCTATATCACACACAAACACACACACAGACACACACACGCACTCTTGCGTGCACACACACACAGACACACTCACACATACACACACACAGACACACTCACAGACACTCTCACAAACTCACACATAAACACACACACAAACACACACACACATACACTCACACACAAACACACACACTCTTGCGCGCACACATAGACACTCACACATACACACACACACTCACACACAAACGCATGCACACACACATGCCCACACACACACACAGACATAGAGCTAAACAGTGGCAACTCAAATGCTCACAATCACAGTGCACAAAGCCTGACTCTCACAGACTGTGTCGGAGTTACGCTTCATGTTAAGGGTGTGTTTATGCTATTCAGGAAAAAGTGAATTAGACCAGTGTGCTTAATCTTTTATTTTTAATTATGAACAGATAATAAGGACATCAGTAAGAATTCCATTTTGGAAGGAAGTGAATAAGTGAGTGTGTGTATGTGTGTGTGTGTTTGTGTGTGTGTGTGGGAGAGCGAATTTGTGTGTGTGTGTGTGTGGGAGTGCGAATTTGAGTGAGGGCGTGAGGAGGGGTGTGTATGAGTTTGAGTGAGTGTGTAAGAGGTGGTATATGTGAGTTTGAGTGGGTGAGTGAGAGAGGGGACGTGTGTGAGTTTGAGTGAGTGTGGGAGAAACAGAGCGTGTGTGTGAGTTTGAGTCAGTGTGGGAGAGAGAGGGGACATGTGTGAGTTTGAATGAGTGTGGGAGAGAGAGGGGACGTGTGTGAGTTTGAATGAGTGTGGGAGAGAGAGGGGACGTGTGTGAGTTTGAATGAGTGTGGGAGAGACAGGGTGTGTGTGAGTTTGAGTGAGTGTGGGAGAGACAGGGTGTGTGTGTTTGAGTGAGTGTGGGAGAGACAGGGTGTGTGTGTGATTTTGAGTGAGTGTGGGAGAGACAGGGTGTGTGTGTGAGTTTGAGTGAGTGTGGGAGAGACAGGGTGTGTGTGTGATTTTGAGTGAGTGTGGGAGAGACGGTGTGTGTGTGAGTTTGAGTGAGTGTGGGAGAAGGGGTGTTGACAGTGGAAAATGGCTCCATCCTATCAATCACTAAGAATGGGGGAGGAGGGGTGTGGGGTGGGTGACTGCGCTTCGGAAAATATAATCCCCCCCCACCCCCTCTCCCCCTCTCCCTCTCCCTCACTCATCAACATTCTCAGATTTTGGGAATCTATCTGTCACCTCACTCTTCAGTTGATGGACTCATTTTAGTCCTTATTTGGACAGGAAGTCAAAGCACCTGTGATTTCAGGTCCGAATGAGCACAGTGCCCAGTGTGTGGAACCAGAACCGGACCCCACTGTCCCAGCACACAGAACTACATGCACTGCAGCGAGGCTACAGCTCGCTGGTTAAAGGCAGCCCAAGGTTGCTCCCTGGTTGAATGTGCCAAGGTTTGGCCAGTCAGCCATGCAAGGTCTGCTCGGTATGCTAGGTACGCCAAAACGGAGCCCTACTGCTGAAATACAGCACCCCAATAGTGCTGCTCCACTCCAGATTTAAACCCGCAACATGCAATCCTTAGCTGCTACACCACGACTATACCACCCTTTTAAACCAATGCAACACAACAATACTGTTTCAGCTTCACCACACTGCTACACAACTGCAACACAACACCACTGCTGCAGCTTCACCACACTGCTACACAACTGCAACACCAGTGCTACACCAGTGAGGGGGCAGAGGGGGGCAGAGGGAGACAGGGGCGGGAGGGCCCATAAAAGCTGGAGAGATGACAGGAAACAAAAGCAGCGTAGGCCTGAAAATAACCTTGCCCTCTTGCCTGCCCTCTACTCTCTCCTCTCAGGAATCCTGCTCTATCCCCCCAGCTTTCCACACGCTCCACCGGAGGCCTGGCACCCCTAATCTCCCCGCTGCTCCACACCATCTGCCCCGCGCCCCCTTGCCTGGGGGGGAGGGGGGTGGCATGCTCCAAGGGACAGCCAGCGATTCGGGGGCAAAGTCACCTCTTCCACTTACAGTCCACGGTTATTTGACTGTAGATTTATTAAGCAATCATGCGACTGATAGTTATGTCACACGCTTTTTTCAGTTCATAGTCTCAAAAAATGCAATTGCACTGAAGAGAGAGGGAGAGTGAGAGGTTGGTTAGGTTTGTGCCTTCACTGGTCATTGTTCCTGCTTTGGCAATATGTACCGTCTAGGCCATGACAACAAAGCACTTGAATTGACCTAGAGAGTTCAAAATCTAAAGAAAGGTGGAGAAAGTAAGAGAGACAGAGCAAGAGAGAGAATAGGAGAGGTAGAGGGAGAGTGACAGGGAGGAAGAGAAAGAAAAAAGAGAAGGTGTATGTGTATCAGTCCAAAATGCCAGTGTTTCAGTGCTTCTGTGGAACATTCTGTGGGATTCTGTGGGTGTGGGTCTCTCCCCTCAATCCATGGGGCCTTTTCGTGGGTGTTGTTTCTGTCCGAGGACCACAGACAACCCAGTGAACATTTCCACGTGTGTGACTGTGTGCATGCCATCGCATGCGTGTGCATGTGCGTGTGTGAATATAAGTGGCGCGCGCGCGTGTGTGTGTGTGTGTGTGTGTGGCTATGTAATCCTTCCTGTGGAAGCAGCAGTCAGGTAATCTGAAGCTGATGTGATAACCAGCTCTAATTCAGCCTCTTTAATCAGGGGGACAGAGGGCAAGAAGTGAACCAAGCTTAATACAACTGGGTCACTGAACTGCGTCAAGCAGACATGCATACCCATACAAATACATACACACTCTCACTCATACAAATGAACATTCATACCAACATACACATTCATATTTTAGCACACACATACACAGACATCTGAGTGGAACACCCTGATTTGAGTACCATTCCCAGTTTTTCCCTTTACTCATATTTGGTCACATTTATTCAGGGACAAGTCCTACAATCAATTTGAACCGGCAAGTCTGACCCTGACCACTACCTATGTCAGTAATACTGCCTACTTTCTACTCTCATACTGTAGGAACCTGCAGTGCAAGTGTATCATGACGTTTCGGTCAGAGCCTCAATTTTCAGGTCATGGGTTAGTATGCACCTCGGACTGCATACGGACTGTAAAACAATACATCACATTGCCAGCTAGCACAGCTAGGTACAAATGCATAAAGCCACCCAGTAGCCATCTGCCTTTAGAAGCTAATACAGCTTTCAGTATTTTGACAAGCTAGCTAACTGGTGGAATGTTGTAACAGGCTAGCTAGCTGGCAGAAAGTTCTAATAGGCTAGCTACCTAGTAGAATGTTTCTGTTAACAAAGATAAGATAGCTATTCACAGCACAACAGCCAGTGTAGTTAAGAGCACTTAGACAACATCCGAACTTGGCCTTTGTGAAAGTTGTGATATACAGCAATAGCCTAAACTTCTGCGGAGAGGGACGTGTTGAAACTTATGCATGGTAAAATCTCGACTCTTACGGGTTAACGAAATGCACAAGAGATTAGCTACACGTGCCAGTTAAGTTTTATTTTTGGTTAATTGATATGCAAGATGGATCTCATGTGTGTGCGGTCAGATAGGCAGAACGCATTGCACGCCTGTGGTATGCCATATTGATACCAAATTACCAAAGGGGGTGGAGGGGGTTGGCACTGTATTTCGGTGTCATATTCAAAGCGTCCCGCTCGCCGCACAGGATCACTGCTCCCTTGGGCTTTATCTGGTTTGGACAGGTTTCGTTTTTGCCTGTCCTTGCGACTTGCTCTGCAGAGGTGGTTTCAAGAGGGCCGGCTTTGCCTTGCGTGCGAGAGAGAAGGTTCCAAAAAGGAAAATGTGCCGGATCATCCGACAGTTTGACGTCCCGGCCGCTGTTCCGATGAGACGCTAAACCCAGGTGTTTCCCCCTGTGTCCTGGCAGGACTCCCAATCTCTCAATCTGGCCGCCTAATCGCCCCCGCCCCTCCCGCCAGATCCCTTCCTCTCCTCCTTGGCTGACTCGCGCTGCACCAAACGGCCGCTGGGCGCCTCCCAGATGGCGCAGGCGCATTGGCGGCGGTTGACTTGGCACCAGAAACTCACTGTAAGACACTTAGAGCGCCACAATAGGTGCTGCATCATTGCATTACATTATTGTCATTTCGCAGATGCTCTTATCCAGAGCAACTTACAATTTTATTCAATCGTTCAGCTACATATTTACAAAGGCAATTCTAGGTTAAAGACCTTGCCCAAGGGTACAACTGCAGTGCCCCTACCACTGTGACACACCGCATATCAAAGCAATTGATCAGTCACTGCTATCTGCTCAATTTCTCTCTCCTAATTGGGACCATCTTCCCCCTGTTGCTTCTCATTGGAGAAGGTATCTGTCACCCTCCTCCTTTTCCCTAAATGCCGCCCCAAGCTGTCCCATTTGCTACTCCTCACTTTGTCCCTAGTGAGGTCAGATGTACGTTTTTCTTTTTTTTTCATCTTATTTGATTCCCTCTGAATATCATGCTTTGCAAAGCACACTTACAGTCTTATTGCTCAGGGTGCTGAATCAAATAGCTGATTGACTGATTGATTGATGGAAATGTACCTTTATGAGGGCCGTCCCTGGTATCCCAAATGTGTCAGCCATTTTCAGATCCATTCTCAGTGCACTCTCTGAAAGGGCTTTCCAAAGGCCATAAAACTGATGTATGAGAGACAGCTTGCACTCCTGCTGTCCTGCTTCAAACGATAATTAAGCAAAGTTTTTTTAATAAGCCCAGCTGCTGTTTAGTGGACACAAAAGAATCTGAAAATGGTTCTTAATACCACAAATTTTTCAAATCGTGTCATCTCACATAAAAAACCTTCCCACTGACGGGCACATTCAGAATGCTGGCGGTCAGGTCCAAGGCCAATAATTTGACAGGTAACAGGCAGCGGACTATGGGCACTGGAATGCCAAGAATTCCAGCCAACTAAACTGTGTAAGACGAGAGTCTGTCACAGTAAATTCCGCTATACTTACACACCCACCCCAGCAACAGGTTTAAAGTGAGCTCCCTTCTCAAAATCTTCACACAAGCCACTGGTCAAACAATACAGACCCCGGGGTGAGCCTGAGTTATACAACCTCAGCACTCCTTTAAATATTTGGGGGGTGGGGTGTTCCCAACATAGAACAAGCGGTGTGCGAGTTTGTCTCCTCCTGCCATCAGTGACTACTTTAAGGCACAGAACCTACTTCTCAACATGAAGAAAATGAGTCAGAGTGGACAAGACCACAAAATCCTGAGTGTTATTAGAACAGTAGACAACTTTATCGAATGAGGGACATCCTTTCTGTTAAGCATGTGACTCTTCATACAGCTTTATCCATTGGGGGATATCCTCTCTGGAAAGCGTGTGAAGGGTCTGGAGAATTATTGCTAGTAAATATAGCTAAGATGGTGTTAAAGGTGTTAAAGTGAATATCCACGCATGTCTGGTTAGGAATCACAAATGCATGTTTATCTACTGCAAGATTACTGAGAAACTTTTTGTGTTAAATATTCAGTGAGCCCTGTGAGGTGAGAAAGGGGGGAGACATCGCTTTGCTTGTGTTAGGCATAGATACCGCCCCGCTGTCTGGGAACCAAGGCTGTTGTCTAGGCAACAAGGGAGCAGACGAGGAGACCTGGATAATGTGGGTGTCCTCCCTATCCGACTGACCCAGACAGGGGAAAGAGCTGGGAACAGTGGGATGGGTCAGCTCTAGGTTTTGTATATGCAGTACCACGTGAAGGATTCACGTTAACCTTTTCTGCTCTCTATTCTGTGAGTACTATCAATGTGCAGCTGATATATATCCATATAACACTTCATATTGCCATGTGTGATGGACACTGTGATTTATTGACATTGAGATATATGGTGAAGTGGGTACTTAACAACTTCCCATAGTCTTCTAAGCTGTCTCATTTCAGATTAGCACAAGTTAACTTGTGGGGATGCATGAGAACTTACACAGCTCTTACACTAATACTCACACACAGTAATGAATAAGTTGCATGTTTAATGCACCGCAGCTTCAAGATGAAGAAGATGAAGATTCTTAAGCAGAGGGATGGACCCCTACCCAAAAGGTCCCGTGTAAACCCTGGCTTTCTCCAGGACCCTCTGAGGAGGTACTGAGCTGGAGGCACACCTTATCTGATTAAACCTTTGTCTGAACCGGAACCTCAGCCTCTGTAGTCCCTGAGTGTGCCTCAGTGACTTTAAACGCACTAAGAAGCATTTGTAATGCCTTCATAAGAAACTTTTTGAACAAAATTATCATTTCAATTATAATTGAAATTATACAATTACAATTATTCAACTTATTATGATAATAAACAGGGGACATCCTCTCTGTAAAGTAAGTACCACTTACCAAGTGCCAAGTGTTGTTATTGTGTTAAATTCTGTTCTACTTGTGCTGCTCAGCACTGCAAGGATTTGCATAACATATAGTGATCATGTGAGTGATCATTGTATTTTTCCTTAGTTAGATTCACGAGTGCATTTTGACTGTTAAGTGGTAGGTAGTTAAAGCGTCCTCCTCTCAGCTGGCTGGTCACCCGCTCATTAACTGAACAGGGCATTTACTGGGTGTGTCTGCGCTGAAGCGGCAGCTCTGTCTCTCAGCCTTGTCGTGCAAAGACTCAGTTATACAAAGAGTGGAACAGAGCCTCCATAGCCACATGTGCCCCCAGCTGATGTGTGATAAGCGCTCAGCGAGCCAACCCTTCCTGTGCTGCAGAAACCGCTGGGAGTTCTGCGTGTGAGTGAGTACGGTTTGAGACTTACCATCCAAGGACAGCCAGTCCAGCTGGGAGCTGGGCAGAGAGGAGGCGTTGCGTGCGCGGTACTCAAACAGCACGGAGGACGAGACCGCAGAGGCGGCGCCCATGTCCTCCAGCACCTGCAGGGCCACTAAGCCTGCCTCATGAGCTGATAAAGAGAGACGGATAGAGTGACAGGGAAGGAGTGAGGGAGAAGGGGGCAACAGAGTCACTTACTGTATATATGCTCTTGTCTGTGTAGCTATTATAACTGTTGCAGGATTCACATGACCTACAGTTGATATATATAGCACTGTAGTCAGCCTGGGTAAGCCTTCTCAATTCTTTCTGTACAGTACTGCCTGTACTGCCCTCTAGTGTACATAGTGATTATTGCAGATGGCAATAATTTTATGATTGGTCACTGGTATTCTCATTATCCAGACTGTTTTCACAGTCTCTTCTTGTAGGGTAGAATAAGCTGTACAGCTATTAACCTGCTGCGCATCTAGAGAAAGAAACACAGCTTGACGGGCACTTGCCCCAGCTTAAGGGCTTTATGAAAGTGGGTGATGTTTCCACGGTGGTTGCACAAGGTTAAATTTACGGCAATGACACTCATTATCAGAAGAGCCAAGTCCAGTTATATTTACCAACAGCAATTTTTATCTTAAAATAACTACCATTTAAAACATTCTATCAGCTTTGGTGTTGAAATTAACGTTTCCTGCTTGAGTGAAAAAAGGTTCATGCACTGGTCAAAAGCACTGAAGGTGCGGGTGTGTGTGTGTGTGTGTGTGTGTGTATGAGTTAGCGTATGAAATGTGTGTAGTCTCACCAGGACAGTAGCAGCGCAGTACTCCAGGCTGAATCAGGGAGGCGGGGACAGTGCTCTGGTCAAACACACAGGAATAGCGTCCTGTAGCTTCTGTCCAGGGACCCGTGATCAGCACCTTCACCCCACCCTGGAAGAGCACATCACACGCTCCTTACACTTACAGGAAACATCACTACCAACCTACATGGCCTCGTATTACACCCAGATCCATTACACACACACACACACACACACACATACACACACACACACCGTATCCCAACCCAGAAACACCCCTCCTGCACACACATATATGTACATACATTTGTCTGCACATGGAAGAATTTTTCAGAACATTAGCATATAAATGTAGCACTTACACTTGCCCTTCAACTGAACCCGCCCTTCAACCCATGTAAAGCCAGACTACACTTCCTGGTTCTCCACGCCCTATTATTACATTTTTTATAATGCAATAATATACATGGCACATATATAAACAATACTCAGCAGATGCACTCAACAAGGGTGACTGAGAGCTTACTGTTAACAGTGTGCATCTAGGCGGCGTTCGGCATCGGTCCAGGATATGGATAAGTCTATCGATTCTTTACTTGTAGATAGTTGTTGTTTAGCTGTAGCTAGCAAGTTCGTGATTGGGTGACCAGCTAGTTTCGATCTATTGTTAATTTGTCGATCTGTCACACCTGTAGGGCTGGGTATCGAGGCTCGGTACTTCTAAAGCACCGACCGAATAACGTCGGTACTACCAAGTATCGAAATCTGTTTACGCATTCGGTGCTACATTTCGGCACTTTGTGATAAGGACTCCCTATTAGCTTTCTCATTTAAGGCTTTGCTCACAAAAAAATTCTCGTTTGATCGTTCAACAAATATCAGACGTTTTTAGCGAACAAGCCAGCGTTAAATGCTTGATACCTAATGTTGCTAACGGGGAGTGTGTGGGAGAATGAGCTAGCTAACGTTAGCTATACATGACTAGGGGCTAGGTAGGCTATATTGGGGAGCTGTGAAAGAGATCGTGTATAGAGACTGGAGAGGTAGAGCAAATCAGAAGTTGCAGACACCAGAATGGAGGCTAGCGCACTGCAACATGTCCACTCCCCATTGATTATAATGGGGAAACTGTGTTTTCCCACCAAACTAAGGGGATTACAGTCATATTTTCAACCAAGTTACACCTATAATGCATATAGGAATAAGAATCAAGGCGTGATTTTACTTGACACGATTCGACAACAAAGTTAATGGAACGTGTATAACTGAGGAATAGCCTACAAGAATTCACAGTCGTAAAGTAGCTTTAACTTTAATGCTTACTGAACTGCATATGAACATCAAGATACATACGGATTGAGCCAGCACTTGCCAGTCAGCCATAATGAGCGCAGACCGTCTTGTCGCGAAGGCTATCATAAACAGTTCCCTAGACAAATGAGTTCCTGGCCGGAATGTTTAAACTTTCTGAATGAATGAGTGGACAACTACACCAGGGTTACCGACATTCCGATACGTAGATATGTAGCTAGTTTCCGCATTGTAATGGGTTCTCAGCTAAAAATCTCAGACAAAAATAGAGGTAGCTGCAAACGTTTGTCAGTGCCTAAAAGCGGAATATTGCATTGACTGTTGTCACTTATATAATTGTGCTTGCTAGCTTGCTGGGCAGCTATATTGACGTCAGTATGATTCGTTATAAAGCTATATACATATAATTGTTATTTAATCCCTGTGAGGTGCATATAAAGCTATTACATAAAAAATTACATGTTATTCGCTCGCTACAAATGATGCCTTTTTTCATAATCCGCATTTTCTCTGACGTTAGCTAATTCAGGCCATGGATTCACAAATCATTCCTAGCTAGCATTAGCTACCCACCTCAGGCATTATTGTTATAAATGGATTAAAAATATGACTGTAAACCCCTTTGGAAGAAAAAGGCAGGAATATCCCCTTTAGGGTCAACGGAAAATTGACGCGGTGCGGTGCACTGGACGCCATGGTTTCTGCAACTTCAGCAATAAAGGGAAGCACTTACGTTCTTTCCATATCTTAGAATTCAGTGCTGTAAACTCGTTTATTTAGTTAACGTTAGTTTATGCAACAATAAGCATAATGAGGTACTGAAAAAAGTATCGTTTTGGTACCGGCACCGATACCAAAAAATTTTAAACGATACCCAGCCCTACACACCTGTGCTTAGATATAGCCAGCTGTGAGTCGTTATCGCTTTGAACTAGGTAATTAGCACTTGCAGGTATTTAACTCCAGTCAGAGGCTCTCCCTATCCCTGTTCACTTCTCTTCTCCTTCCAGGCGGTGCAACCAACACAGATGCAACCCAGCCAACCTGGTCCATCCCACTCTGTCCTCTTTGGAGGTTCTCTCAGTGGTGGGTGGAGTCTGGAACTGTCAGTCATTGGTCCAGAAAGCTGATTTCATCACTGCCTATGCTGAGACCAACTCCCTTCAGTTCCTGGCTCTCACTGAGAGCTGGATTTCTCCTAACAGCATTGCCACCCCTGCTGCCCTGTCTTCCTCATACTCCTTCACATACACACCACGATCCTCAGGCAGAGGAGGGGGCACAGGCCTGCTTGTATCTCCATCTTGAAGATACTGTCTCGTACCCCTCCAGAGCCTCTCTATCACCTCTTTCAAATTCCATGCAATAACTGTCTTTCACCCCCTTAAACTCACCATTGTTGTTCCATATCGCCCCCCAGGTCCACTCGGTCTCTTTATTGATGAACTCGACACGCTTCTGAGCTCCCTCCCTGACACCCCGCTGATTCTACTGGGTGACTTCAACATCCAACCTGAGAGCTCCTCAACGGCTACCGTGCTCTCACTCCTGCACTCCTTCTCCCTCACCCTCTCCCCCCATCTCCTGCAACCCACAAAGCTGGCAACCAGCTCGACCTTGTGTTCACAAAGAACTGTGCCACGTTCCACTTCACGGTGACTCCCCTCCATGTATCCGATCACCACTTTGTATCTTTCTCTCTCTCTCTTCCTGCCACCCTTAACTCCTCAGATATCCCCACTACCACCTACAGGAAGAACCTCCACTCCCTTTCACACTCCACATTCACCTCCGCTGTTCTCTCCACCCTCCCTCCCCTCACCTCCTTCTCAAACATGCCTGCTAATGCTACTACAACTGTTTTTAACACGTCTGTCTCAATCTCTAGATGCTCTCTGTCGCCTTATCTCCAGGACATCACAGCCGTCGCCCTCCTCCCCATGGTTGACTGACTCTCTCCGCTCCGATAGAGCTGCACTGTGGGCTGCCGAGAGGAAGTGGAGGAAATCTAGATCCTCTGACGATCTAGTGTCCTACCACTCCCTCCTGACAGCATTTACAGCTGCAACAACAGCAGCTAAGTTCTCATTTTTTCACAACAAAATCAACGCTAACATCACTAACCCCCACAATCTCAGCTCTACCTTTTCCACTCTTCTCTCCCCTCCTCCTCCCCCTCCCCTTCTCTTCTCTCTGCTGAGAACTTTAAGGTTCACTTTGAGAAGAAGGTGTCCAGCATCCAGGACTCCTTCACTCCTCCAGCTACACCCTCAACCACCATAAAAGGCATCCAGTCACCACCTGTCCTCCTTCTCTACAGTCAATGATTCAGAAGTTCTTCAACTCATCACAACCCACCAAGCTACAACCTGCCCTCTCGACCCCATTCCTTCCACCCCTCTCCAGTCTGTATCCGATGAGATTGCCCCCTATCTCTCCTCCATCATCAACTCATCTCTAACTACTGGCCTTGTTCCCACAGATCTTAAAAATGCTCTGGTTACCCCCCTGCTAAAAAAACCTACCTCTGACCCATCTCACATCAACAATTACCGTCCAGACATGAGACATGAGATACATGTGTTGCATGCAGGAAACGTTGCCTTCATTACGTCCGCTACGTCCCTTTCTGCGATCAGGATTTTTAAACTTTATTATTACCTTATGGGACTACGGACGTACATGCGAATGGACGTTGCCCGAACGGACGTTAAGCGGCGCATGACTGTATAACCTCCGGAATTGCCGACCGTTGCCCGACAAAGTTTACAGATAACTTTGCTTTGAGAAATATCTGACTAGTAGGAGGACATAAAAGGTCACGATACGATTCGCTTGAAAAGTAGATCGTGGACGTCTTCAAGATCGATTACGATATAAAATCGTCAGATCGCCCACCCCTATCTGCATGCCTGGCCAACATTTCCAAATGGATGGCCTCCAACCACCTAAAGCTAAACCTGGATAAGACCGATCTACTGTTCATCCCGGCCAAGTTCTCTCCTCTTCAAGAGCTCTCAGTTACTGTTGATGGAACCACAGTAACTTCCTCTACATCCTTGAAGAGCCTGGGTGTCACCCTCAACAACAGGCTGGACTTCAATGACTACATCTCGTAGACAACACGCTCCTGTCGATTCCTCCTCCTCAACATCAGGAGGATTCGCCCTTTTCTGACCACCTACTCCACCCAGCTGCTTGTCCAGGCCACCATGCTCTCCCGCCTGGACTATTGCAATGCCCTCCTTGCAGGCCTCCCAGCCTGCACCATTCAGCCGCTGCAGCTCATCCAAAATGCAGCTGCTAGGCTGATCTACAACCTCCCAAAGTTCTCCCACGTCACCCCTGTACCGAGATCCCTCCACTGGCTCCCGGTCGCAGCCAGGATCTGCTTCAAAACCCTGATCTTCACCTTTTCTGCTGAAAAAAAGACTGCCCCGACCTACCTCCAGGACCTCATCCTACCCTATACACCTGCTCGACAACTTCGCTTTGCTACATCCGGACGCTTCACTCCTCCCACCAACAGACCCATTAACCTACAGACCCATTAACCCCACCCAAACACTCAGAAACCCTACCCACAGACCCATTAACCCCACCCACACACTAAGAAACCCTATCCACAGACCCATTAACCCCACCCACACACTCATAAACCCTACCCACAGACCCATTAATACTACTCACACACTCAGTAACCCTACCAACACACCCAATAACTCCACCCCTCCTATTTCCCAGACTCACCTCCGGGTAGGACCACTCAGGGGAGAAGTCTGTGATGGTGGCCAGCCGTCGCACCTCCACCCCTGTGCCCGTCGATGGGGAGACTGGGGCCAGGGTGGGGAAGGGCAGGAAGGAGGACGCCGGGGATGGCTGAGGGGGCACCATGTAGCGCACCCCCGTGGGGAAGAGGGCGGCGGTCTGGGTGGGGGGCGGTGCCTGGGCCTGCGCCTGGGCGGAGCCTGCCACATTGTGATCCTCATCCTCAGCAATAAACTCAGAGATCAGGTCCGGAAACTGGCTGTCAAAGGAGATCTCGAGGGGGCCGCCCCCCACCTCCGGCCCATCGGCCCCGCCCCCACACTTGTGGATGAGGGCGGAGATGTCTGCGTCCTCCGCCCTGTGCGCTTGGGCTCCCTCCCCAGGGCTGTTGGTGTCCATGGGCGTCTCCTCCGCCTCGTAGTGGCCTAAGCCTGAGGAGGACGAAGAGGAGGAGGAAGAGGAGGAAGGAGAGAAGGGCGATGACTGCTCCTCCTTCACCTGCACCCGAGGATCAGGCAAGGCGGGCTGGGCCGCCGCCCCATCCTGCCCGCCGGCCACAAAGAGGAGTCCGCCCTTAAGCTGTAGGGACTGCGCCGGCAGCAGCTGCGGCTGCAGCATCTGCGTGTGCTGCTCGGGCTGCACCAGGACCAGGGGCTGGCCGGGCTGCTGCAGCTGCTTGGGACGGAGGAGGAGCACCTGCTTCTGCTGCTGCTGGTCCTTGCCCTCGGCCCCTCCCTGGAACTGCGCGGGCTGCGGGGCGCAGAGGGTCTGTGGCTGGGGCCGCAGGTCGTTCTGGAAGAGAGGCTGCTTGGCGGGAACGCCCTCTGGGCTTGGGGACAGGGGTGGGCCCAGGACGCCCTCACCCCGCCCCCTCTCGGGTGCCTGGTCCTGGGCGTCGCCTGTCAAAACCCCCAGGGCGTCCAGCCCGAGGGTGGACTCCAGGGAGAGGGGCAGGAGGGGCGCGGCGGAGCGGGAAGGGGAGAGGGACAGGGACGGGGAGAGGGGGAGGAGGAGGGGGTGGAGGTGGGGTGGGCAGTCAGCGGGGGCGCCTCCCTCTCACTGCTCCGTCCCCGCTCCATCTCAGCCGAGAGGGAGGAGAGGGAGGAGGGGGGCGAGGAGGAGGCCGGGGGGGAGGTGGGGGAGAGAGAGAGGGCAAGGGATGGGGGCTGTGGCGAGGAGGAAGAGGGCGGGGATGGGGAGGAGTGGGCGTGGGAGGAGCAGGAGGTGGCGAGGGGGAGAGACAGGTGGCAGTCGGGGTGTGAGGGCCCGCCGTAGGTCTGGCCCCGCTTGGGGCTGTTGAGGAAGGAGTCTGGGTCGAAGGCGGCAGGTGCGCTGGGTGAGGGGACAGACGGGGACGGAGGGCATGGTGGGGGCGGGAGGAGGGAGGGGGATAGGGCTGACGCGGCCGGTGGGGGCAGGAGGGTGGGGGAGGGGGACGTGGATGAGGGGGAGGAGCTGGGCGGGAGCAGCAGGGGGGCGGGAGGGTCGGCCCCCGATATGAGCCTGTCCGTCAGCAGCAGGCCACCAATCACGGGGCTGGACAGCAGGGTAAGGCTGAGAGTGGCCACGCCCGGGGTGGGCGAGATGGAGTGGGAGGCGGCGGGGGTGGCGCTGGAGGGGGGCAGGGAGCCGGCCCTGCTGCTGGGGACGGTGGCCGTGACAGCGGTCTGGGCTGGCGAGGCTGCCAGGGCGGCTCTGGCGGCCACTGTGGGTGGGGATGAGGTCTCGGGGTTGGGGGGGATGGGGAGAGCACCAGGCGGCCAGAGTGCGTGAGCGAGAGGCGGGGCGACGCCGTGCCGGTCCCGCTGAAGCCCAGCTCGCCCTTCGAGTCCTCCGCGCCCCGGCCGATGGCAGTCGTCATGACGATCACGGCGTTCTGGGGCAGGGCGACGGTTGCCAGCCCCCGCTGGTCGCCATAGAAACCGTTGCAGGCGGTGCCCCCGTTGCTGAGTGCTATGGGCGTGGCTCGGTGTGGCTGAGGTGGGCTGGAGGAGGAGGAGGAGGAGGAAGAGGCAGAGCAGGGGGAGGACACCCCTGTCAGCCCCACACTGTCCTGAGACACTGCCGGGCTCCGCGCCCCCAGCTTGGCCACCACTGGGGCCTGGGGCTGGTTAAGAGGGGGGGCGACCTTCCGATCACCTCCCATCCCTCCCCCTCCTCCTCCTCCTCCACCTGGCAGCTCGCCACGCCCTCCCTCCTGGCCGCTTCCATTGCCTGCCCCTTCAGCCGTTGCCAGGTTCTGGACCTCTGTGAGGGCGGGGTACGGGGAGGGGCGTGCCGGCAGCTTTGGGGAGATGATGCGGTGTTTGGTGCTGTTGCAGCGGTGAGGAATGTTGGCTCCAGGGGAAGCTGGATGTGAAGGAGGGAAAAGGACGAGGGATGAGAGGAGACACATTGTTCTCTTTCATTTCTATTTCCACCTTTCCTCCTGTTCTGCCTCCTCTTGCCAGGTGGCCATTTCACAGGCAGGAGTAGGTGTGAATTTCTCCTGACAACCTTCACTGGAAATTTCACCATCTCTCTCAATCTCTTCCATCCTTCCTTCATCCTCTCTCTCAAACACTTTTCCATCTCCTTTCCATTCCATTCCTCTACCTCCCTCTTCCCCTGACCCATCTCTTCCCTCATCTCTCACACTCCTCTCACTGTCCCTTGGCTCTTTTCAGCTCCTACTCCCTTTCTTAGTCTCCCTCTCCCTCCCCACCCCTTCTCCCCCTCCTCCCGACTGCCCCAGATGATTCATTCTACCCAACCTCTTTCACAACCTCCCTCACGCCTCCAGCTCTTCACCCCTCTCTTCCTCAGTCACCAAGTCTCTTTTTGAGGCAGAAGCTGACCCAGGCTCAAATTTTCCAACTAAACTTATAACATTAAACCATTATAAGGTAAACAGCAATACTAATGCTAGATTAGCGCTTACAGGCAACTTCTGCCATTAGTCAATTCCTCCCCTTTAAAACCCCACCCCTCGCCCGCCCCTCACCCAGGGCAGTGCTGCAGAGGCAGGCATGTGTGCGTGGCTGGGGCTTGGTCTGCTGGGAGTCCAGGACGTGCTGCACCAGCTGCTCAATGGAGAACTCCGAGCTGCCGTTGCTGTTGCTGCAGGACCACTTGATGCTGTGAACTGAGAGACAGACGCACACATCCACAGAGGCAAGCACGCACACACACACACACACACAAACACAAACACGTACAGAAGCATCAAAAACTTGCACAGTAATCAAATTTACCATTACTAATGAGAATTATAAACTCAACCTGAGCATATGAACATCTTATTCTGAATATGTCAATTCCAAATGAGAGAAGTGGGGTATTCCTAACATCAGAATATAAAATATCATATTCAGGATTACTGCTCCTGATTCAAATTATCTAATGGCTGCATATGCTAAAATCACCAGGAACTGTGGGTAATTAGAGAATGAGATGGAAGATGACAACCTCCCAATAGTCCCACTCCAAATTAATCTACTGTCTCAAGTCAGACTGTTGAATATTTTTCATACTTTTATTATCAAAATTAAAAATATTAACTGACACAAAGAGATCTTTATGAATTTTATCTTCACAGGATCTGTAACAACTTCTGCCACATCTGTGACTATAACCAACAGTGATATTAATGTTTGAAGCATATGTCTCAGCGGAACACTTCATTGACAACCTTTCATTGTCAGACTCACAAATGCTAATCTTTTTAAGCTAGTGAAAGCTACATTGTAAGGAGTGTCAAAAGTACTTATTGTCCAAGGATGAAAAATATGAGGTCACTTCATAAATGTCCCAGGCGGCAAGAGTTTTGAATTTTTGCAAGTGGTGATGTGTGCACATCCCACCATGGTGACTATCATGCTTATCTCTCTCACTTCCTCAAAGTCTAGTTCATGCATCAAAGGTTTACCCCTACTTAACATTGTAAACAGCTGTGACAAGCTACTATTTTTTTGCAGAAATTAAAAGCATGCATGCCGAAATCGTACTACCACTTAACACCTTTCACCATGTAGTGCGAGACGGACCAGAGAACTAGGATGACTGCTCTTCTGAGAACCTTATGAGCTGCTTGGATGTCAGGAGCCGGGCAGCAGTGTAGCATAGTGGTTAAGGAGCAGGACTCGTAACTGAAAGGTTACCGGTTCGATTCCCACTGGGGACACTGCTGCTGTACCCTTGGGCATGGTACTTAACCCACAATTGCCTCGGTAAATATCCAGCTGTATAAATGGATAACATTGTAAGGAACGGTAACCTATGTAAGTCGCTTTGGATAAAAGCGTCTGCCAAATGAATAAATGTAAATGTAAGAGCCAGGACAGTGGAAACTCTCACATTGGTTAGGGAAACAGGCATTCACACATTAGGACAGAGGGTTAGTAGAGGGGGCACTCACACTTCAGGACAGAGGGTTAGTGAGCACTCACACATTAGGACAGAGGTTTAGTAGAGGGGACACTCACACATGGGTTTGAGCTGGGACAGCAGCTCCTCTCGGGTCCAGCGCAGGCTATCCCTCCGGTCAGCCACCGCGCACAGCAGAGGCCCGCACGCCTTCCCACAATCCTCCAGGGACGGCACGTTCAGGTAGTGCACCAGCACGATGTCCGGGTTCTGGAGTGGGGCAGACACCATCATTACATTACATTACATTATTGTCATTTATCAAATGCTCTTACCCAGGGTGACGTATATAGGTCACAATTTTATCTATGTATACAGCTTTACTGAGGCAATTGTGGCTTAAGTACCTTGCCAAAGGGGACAGTAGCAGTGCTCCAACAGAAAACTGAACCAGCAACCTTTTAGTTACAAGCCCTGCTCCTTACCACTACACCACACTACTGCACACCAAACACAGTCGCATAATAATCAGCTCTATCATTAACAGTTTATTATTGAGCCTTCTCTTTAGACTATCTGTGCTGCACTATGCATTTGGTTAACAAACTCTGCACGTGAACCTTTTCACAGCATTAGTGTAGCACTGCGACACTGAAAGTATAGATCTTAGCAGCATTGTACAATAATTTAAGAAATACAAGACTATAGCAGCTACGATAAACATAATGGTTTGGCAGGCTATAAGCACTTAGGATGAATCAGTAAAAACCCATATACACCAGTTCAGATTGTCATTATGTAGCCAAATGGTCCAATGCCTACCATTGCCAGCTGTAAGAGTTTAGCATTCTGTGATAGTCCAGGGTGAAATCAGTGTACATCAAGCTATTCTGGCACAGTGTTAAAGAGAACAGCTCATAGTAATAGCTTCAGCTACAGCATCAACTTTACTATTAGTCCAAGAAACAGATTTCAAGTATTTAAGCATAAGTCTTCAAAATGTCTTCGAATGCATGTTTACCATTATCCCATTATCAGGTAAGTCCACCACTTTTGACTGTATACAAAACCCTTAATATTTTACTTGCATGAGCAGTATTCAGAGCTTCTTCAGATTTATCCTGGAGAACATTCTAGGCACAGACTACGACGCGATAAAAGTAAAATGGCATGGAATACCACTGTTGAATAGGTCAGTTCACTGCACGTTATATAAAACAATCTGCCTTCACATGCACTGTTGGGTTTCACATTACCAGTTCAGCAGTATATCTACATCCTACTTGTGGTATACGCGCCTGTTGACCTGTTCAAGATGTGACAACTTTTCTTCAGGTGTATTTTTGTCTGAATTGCATTTACAATAAAAGCTCTTTTTTCGATTGGCACACCAATAAATTATTCTGCTATTTCTTTTGTAATGCACGGTGACTTCATGCCTGATCAGATTACTAAGGTTATTAAAACTAACAGCTTGCATTGTTGTGATTATTCATTCTTATTACATTACATTATTGTCATTTAGCAGACACTCTTATCCAGAGTGACTTACATAGGTTACAATTTCATCCATAAAATTATACAACTGGATATTTACTGAGACAATTCTGGGTTAAGTACATTGCCCAAGGTTACAACAGCAGTGCCCCAGTGGAGAATCGAAACAGCAACCTTTCAGTTATGAGTCCTGCTCCTTACCACTACGCCTCACTGCTGCCCGTTCTTGTTACACGCCAGAAACATTTGTGTCCCCGTGTGCTCTCATGCTTGGACCCAGTTAAAGTGCGGTCTGTTGCGTTCCACTGCTGCGACAAAAGCAAGAACATCTATCTGCACTAACTGTGTTGTTACGCACTTTTAGTAACAAACATAAGTTACTTGTTAGCTTCACACTTCCTGTCACTCCAAAGTACCTGTGTATTTTTGATCCAACCACATTTGTAAATCTGGGCCTGGTCCTCACTTGCAAACACTTTTCTTCTGTCTAACCTCATTTAAACCCAGTCTGGTCACAGCTTCACAGGGCCAGATAAAAGATGGCCAAATCTGGACAATGCAGAATTTCGCAATGCATTGTGAGCATTCCTACAGCTGTGGATACCCGCTGACGTCTTACTGCAGTACATTAGGTTCAACTGATATTCCATCCATCTGGATAGGGAAACACAAAAGGATGCTACACATTTGTATACACCACCTAAAACCAGGTCTGCTGCGAAATGCTACTGAAAGAGTAACTTGCAAATCACTTGGCAGCAATCACACCCACTCCACCCATTCACAACCTCTGCCCATGTGGCTTATTTCCTGTTTCATATGTATCATCCTGGTGGGCAACAGTGTGGTACAGTCATAAGAAGCAGGGCTGTTTAGCCAAAGGCTGCCAGTTCAACTCCCTCGGGCAAGGTGCTCAGCTCAGACTGCCTTAGTAAATATCCAGCTGTATGAATAGATAATGCATAAAATAATCCTAAACTATACAATTGCTTTGGATAAGAGTATCTGCAAACACAGTGTAACGTAGTTTCAAGCAGTGTCCATGTTATGTAAAACTGTAATGTTGTGTGGTGTGTTGCACAGGATTATTTCATAATAAACATAGTGTGCTATTATGGCCATTACAACTTCAGTGTTGCAATACTGTATGAATACTATCAAAAGCCCATTCACATGCAGGCAAAAATTTAATAAAAACCTCAACATATCTAGTTCATGTTCTACCATTATTTAACAACTACATTCATCAACAAATAGACACACATCAATCCAGATGGACACAGCACTGTAACTGTGAGGAGTTCAGTGCATGTAAATCTGCAGGAGGAGTTAGGCTCACTTCCGGTATAGGAAATGAGGCGGGCATCCCTTACCTGCAAGAGCCAGTAGCACCTCCTATGGAATGTTGGGACGATGGAGGAATGGACGTAGCAACCATAAAGACACTGGGGAGAAGAGACAGAGAAGTTAGAGGATAATTTTGCAACAATTTTCCATTAAGTCCCAGATGTGTCATTCAACCGAAAAGAATCGAAAGGATTCCATTATGCACAACACTTCCCAATGTGACATTACGCCTGGACACACAGAAGTGCCTAAATCAAATCTCTTTCTCCAAATAGAGGCTGGAGACTGCAACTGCAACATACACCAAGCCTACCTACATGATTGCCTTGACTTACAGCGAGGGCACACATCAAGCTACTTTATACAGTTAAAGGTAAATGTGTTCCCTCAGTAAGAGTGATTTCAAAATGAACTTTTTTGAACAAGCTTATGTCTTCATACCATTTAAAGTTCAACTTGTTTTCCTCATTCAATTATTTATTCATTCATTCAATTCTTTTTCATTCATATCTCTCATTCAGTTTCAGCATGTAGTTCTGGGCCTGACTCCAGCAGCATGAAGACATTATTTGACAGCTCAGAACTTCTTCCCCACTGTGTTAGTGAAACCTACCTATCAAGAAGAATACTAATAGCACTGAACCGCATGGCTTTTAATGTACGGTTATGTTCCATTACTTATCGTGCATTTTCTTAAAGTGATAGACCATGAAACGTGCACCCTGTAGAGGAGGTGTTGACTAAGCCAATGTAATAAAAAGCGATCTCCACAATGGCTTCTCTCTATACAGCTAAACAAGTGTCTTGGGTGTAATTTTGAGGTTGCCCAACAAAGGCAGTTTTATTATGACCTGCACCTCCAAACGATTACTGATATAAAGCATATCTTTAATGGCAAGAGTTACCTTGTTATTAATATACAAGCAATATCTGTTTGCTTTGGTAAGTAATTGATTTTATCCAAATAATTAAATGGTTCAAAGGAAAAACTGATCATGTTCAGTCACCAGTTTTGTCCTACTTTTCTACAGCTGCCTATAAACCGGCATTGCAGTCCTGACACTGTATGGCTCAAAATAAAATGTGAAAAAAGACAAGACATTTTTGCATCACATTATACAAATACAAATCTAGCTTTCAGAACTGCCTGCATCATTGAAAGCCAAGACTTCTCTGAAAAATTTCCAATAATATGAGAAGTGATTTGCTCTTAGTGTAAATCCATAACTACGTGCAGTAACATCAGGCATATAATTCAAACTGGGAGTTTCTTAATGTGGTACATGGCAAAAGTTTGAATCTGAAAGGGGGGGTCTGGTTCTATTGTATTGTTGTGTGCCCGCTTAACCTTCTTCAGAAGCATCATAGTTAGAACAGAGAGCATCGAATATCAGTTTACGAGTGAGTGCTGATGCGACCAACTGGTCTGTCCAGCAGAGGGTGCTCACCTCCATTCCCTGCACCTTCAGCTTCATGTGATCCTCTCTCGTCGTCTTCCCATCTTTCCTCTTCTTCCAGCAGTACCCGTCCTTCCGGTACTTTACCTTCTTCCTGTTGTACAGTATGATGGAGCCATTCAGGGGCCTAGGGGAGGAGAGAGAGTGAGAGAGAGAGGCAGTGAGCAAGTGAGAGTGAGAGGGAGAGAGAGAGGGAGAAAGAGAGACCTTCAAATGCTCCTTTACTGAAACATAAGATTCAGTACTTTTACAAACAGCCACATTACATAGATCACCCAAGAGGAGCAACTCATCAAAGTGTTAAAATGTATACAAAAACAGTATCACATTTGCTCCCCCTGAAAGAAAAAAAAAATTAAAATAACTAAATAAATACCCTATCGTTACAACAGGCAACATCTGTGGCTGGTAAGAGAGACAGCGATAGAGAGAGAGAAAGTGGGAGAGAGACAGAGGGAGGGAGAGAGTCGGTACAGAGGGATTACGCTCCTCAGAGAGCACAGGGGGGAGCAGTCAGTACAGAACATACTGTGTGTGACCCTGCACCAAACAGCAGGGCCGGGACGCCAGAGGCAGGGAGCTGCAGACAGAGCTTCTCTCTGGAGAATCAATTCCACCCAGTGTAATTAGATTCTTACAGAGGTGCCCCGCGCTAATTCACCTCGACCTTCACCGCGCTTTCCTTTCCTATCTGAACACCGGGCAGCCTGCCTAGACGTTTTTGGGTTTTTTTTCCCATACCATCTATTTAAAATTTTGTCACCAATGAGGTCCAGACCCTTTAATTACATCATTATTTTCAACTGCCTTTATACAGTGTTGCTTCTCAAAACCTGATTTACTGTTATGCATGTGGCTGACAAGAGAGGTACACAAACCACAGAGAAAGCCCCATGTGCTGGACTAGGATCAGATTTCTGTTTATAACAATAAGGTGTTGAACAACAAGGCTGATCTGGAGCCTGCATTCGTGGACTGGCTCTGTGTCAACCGTTGAGTCACTTTCTTTTGGTCATTTAACATGATACGCTTACTTTGTTGCCCATCACCTTCATCACTGCCCACTTTTGCTGTACACGCACATGCTCACATTTTCAAACCACATATACAAAATCCCTGCTCAAATCGAATATGCTATTTAAGGATTTCTGTATTTTTTCAACCAAACCTGCTTTTAGTGGTTTGTGCCAAGACAGACAGTACAAGCAACTTTTATGAGTGAGTCTAATAAACACTTTGCTGTTTAATGGCATTTACATGCCCACAAAAGCAAGCAAGTGCACACACGCTGCACTTCTCCCCATGGGCACATCAGATCAAATTTCCACGGAAGGTTTTCTTCTGGAAACATATGCAAACTCACATTCCTCAGGGTCCCAGTTCGTTTTTTGCCGTAGGCGCAATGCTTTCGTTCTGAGGTAAACAGAATAAACGTCCACCTCCGTGAAATGTTTTCCTGTTGTACACTAAAGCGCCAATGTGCCCTCCAGGCTACCATGCCTAGGGTTAGTATCCGGCGCGGATGGCAAATTTGCGGCTAACGGCGACGTTCACAAAACTGGCCGTGTGTCAAAACGCATCGTTAGCTGTTCCGCTACTTCGGTGCCATTTCGCTGCTTGTAGTGTTTTTAATTCAGAAACCGACAACAAAATCTTTTCAAAGTGCTACAACCCCATTTACACACGTGAGGTGGGTCGATAGGGTACAGGGTACAGGTAACAGGGACGGGCGGTCACCTGGTCTTGAGCGTGCAGGAAAGCCACTCTTCGTGTCTGTCGAACGAGATCAGGTAGGATGCGATCTCCTGCGAAAACAAACCAAGGTCAGCCAACCCCACCACAGTCACACCCTCCTCCTCAGCAACTGCGACACTCTCAATTTCAAACTTTATCAGAATGACACATTTTATATTTACAGTTTATACTTAGTTTTTAAGTGTAGAAGTCATTGCCTCATCATGGCTCAGGCACAAATATCTGCACTTTTCACCGCTCTCTCTCTCAGCACTTGTTCCACAAACAAGGTGAAAAATAACATATTACTGACAGACCCTGGGGTCTTCACTGCGCTATGTAGACAGAACCATTTCTCTCACACAACTACAAATAATGCCGTCAGAGCATATCATCATTATAGCCGTTACCATATTATCATTCAGTCACTACTATGATTCATCTGAAAGTATGTATTAAGGTGCTCAACTGATTAACTGAACTGCAGAGGGGACTGCTCTGTTACTTTCCAGCTGCTCTCTCCACTTGCAGCTCCTAACCAGTCCTCTGGGCTTTGCTACCACAACACTAGGCCCTTTTCTCACCATTCTTCCTCTTCTCTCCCTCACCCACCACACTGATCTGGGGTCAGCTGAGCAAACCCACCTGCTCTTGCCTTTTTCCTGTCTCTCAAAAGGAGTGAAATCAATCAGCTGAAGCACTGAGACGTTCCTCCTTTCTCAGGATGAGGTGGGGAGATTTTAAGCTTTTTATTCCACCTCCAATGTTAATTGCCTATGTTAAAGTCCCCTGTGTGGACAGGGCTCGCATCTCTCAGGGCTGCAGGTATAAATTAGCTGCTAAAACGTAGATCCGCAAAAGGAAGCAGGATCTTTTTCGCCCCGCTGGAGCCGTAATGGCCGACCCATTTCTTCACACCAGCCAGGCCCAGTCCAGAAACACCCTCCATTGGCCCCACAGGACCCTCGCAGTTCTGAAAGGACTGGCTGGATAGGTTTCACCTATCCAACTGACCAATCAGAGGGCTGGGTGGAGCTATTACCATATTGCTGCTATCCACCCAATCCTTTCAGATCGTTGAAGGGGAGCCAAGAGGGGCCTAAGTGAAGGTGGGAAGGGGGTGGACCTAGATTGAGGCCTTGACTCACCTTGCCACTCCTTCCTCTCTGCTTTCTCTCTCCTTACCTCCAGCCCCTCCCTCTTCTTCTTCCTCTCCTTCTTCTTTCATTTACTTTCCCTTTCCCTGCCTCCTTCCCCCTCTCCTTTTCCTGGTCACCTACTTTTCTGCCCCTCTGAGTTCACCCCAATCTCTCCCATCCTTCATTATACCCCTCCAATCTGCTACATTCCATCTACACCACGCCCCCTCCCACCCCGGCCCCACCCCCCTCCTCACCTCATTGGTGTTCCAGCGCAGTCTCTCCTTGGGTAAGGTGGAGATGCGTGGCAGGCACTCCAGGAGCTTGTTGGGCAGAAACACCTTCATCTGGCTGTTATTCTCTGCACAGAGAGACAGGAGCAGGAAAAAAAAACAGACACACAGATGTTTACACAGCGCCTTTTCCTCGTGCGGATGGCGCACGGCCACTGCTCCCTTCCCCAGTCTCACCGGACTCGGTCGTGCTTTCCTTGTTGTTCATGGTGAAGCTGCAGCGGCGACGCCCAGCTTCTCCAGGCAGCAGGGGGCGCTCACACACTCCAGGGCGGCCCGTACACTGACACTGTCACAGACACAGAGAAAGAGTGGGGGTGGGGTTAAAATGTCAGTGTTCAAGTGGCGAGGGCTGCCTGAGATACACATTGGTCTCGGTACCGTTGACGTGTGCTGGGAAAGAGAGACAAAGGCACCATTATTTCAAACCACACCTCCGCTCACTCGTTTTCACTCTTGTCGCACAAGCTGAACACGATAAAGGGCTGCTTATGATGGGTCATGAATGGAAAAAATGGCAGCCACAAGCTCAATGTGTTCAGCAAATCAGCATAGCAAACTGATACAGCGACTAAATTAGTTTTGTTATTTCTATTGCTTTGATGTATGCAGGTGTGTATGTGTGTATATCTGTGCGAGTTCCTTCTTTTAGAATTCTTTCCATTTTAAGAATTCTTTTCAGTCCCAGTTTAACTGGAATTCTTCATCAGTGGAATTTCAGTAAAATTAGTTTAGGCCTATTCATGTGGATGTAAAGACGAGAACCTTCTGGGTCCTGAAATGTACGGTCCAGACTATCACCAAAGAACAGCAAGCCTACAGAACTCTCCATCCTGGCACAACCCCCCCCATAACCCTCTCCATTGCTCTCTGTTGCCTAGATACCACATCGGTAGGTGCAGAATCTTCCGGAGTTCTCTCCCACGTCTTTGCGAGAGAGAGAGCGAGAGAGCGAGAGTGTGAGAGAGACAGATAATGAAAAATAACACAGGGAGGGACTAAGAGCATAAAAAACAAGAAGAGAGACAGAGAAAGCTAAGATGAGAGGACAGAGGAAATACTTTCACAACCTCACTGAATACATGTGATACGTGTTCGTGCCACACCCCAAACGGTCTTTGGACACTTAGGTCAGTCAGTACAGTAACAGTAACACTAAAGTTTCCTTAGAGAATGCAGCACTGCCCGTAATTTCAGTGGTTATTTTTTGGTAACAAATACAAAATCCCATCAGATACTGAAACCTTATAGCAGTGAAATGTCTGCATCAGTGCTGGTATCTGCATTTCACTAGAATTTCTTAAAACTAACACTCAAACAGCAGAGAAAACTAAGTTTGTTTATCCAAGGATCCTTTCTGCAGAGAATTCACACACACCAGATGCTCACGGTTTGTGGATACAGGCTCACCCATGCGACTCTTTTGATGATGCCTCTTCAGGCTATGAACAAAACGCGACATTTTATGTTACTTAGCTTCCTCTGCAAATAACGCCCTGTATGCACCTGATACGTAGCTCAAAGGGACAATGAGCCCTGGTGCCACATATACACAAACATAACAGTTTTAGTCCTCCATACTCCCACGATTCAATGTGCATCAGCAAGATGGATGAAGTCAGATATCGTATTCATTTCCACTACGTTTGCTGCTGTGGTGACTGGAACATGAAACAAGGCCTCAGCTGACACGCGAAACCCCTTAAAGAGCAGGCAAGGTCTCACATGCACCCTGATGCCATCGTTTCCCAGTGAACAAAAAAAGTCCTGATGGATCTGATGCACAGCATCAACAGTAACCATGACAACAGCCTCCTTCCCCCCAAAAAAAAATGAATAACTTTCACTCTCAAACTGATATCTGCTTTGTCAGCCTGTGTGTGTGTGTATATGTGTGGGCAATACCACTGCAATCCAACTTGAGAACTCTCTCTATGCATCGCATTTGCAAGTCAAACAGCGGGAGGAGAGTATGGATAAGCGCTGGCTGAGAGACCCAGTGTAGATACGAGGCGCGGGTGAGTTGGTGTCAGCAGTGGGATGGAGGGATGTTGGAGGAATCTGATGGGGGCGGAGGGGGGCGGGTGAATGGAGTCTACCCATTCCTCGCCATGTTACGTGGCATTTCTGTGCTCCATTTTGAGAGATCTGGCACTGTTGCACTCTACATGCCACTGAAGCAAATCATCAGAATTTGAATGGATTTGGATGACGGAGAGAACATAAGGAGAAGGAGGGGGCAGCAGTGTGGTATAGTGTTAAGGAGCAGGGCTCATAATCAAAAGGTCGCTGGTTCGATTCCCCACTGGGACACTGCTGCTGTTCCCTTGGTAAGGTACTTAATCCACAATTGCCTCAGAAATTATCCAGCTGTATAAATGGATAATATTGTAAGTGGTTCTGGACAAGAGTGTCTGCTAAATGACAATAACGCAATGTAAGGGCAGACAGTCACTGAGAAAACAGGACAAAGGGAGAGAGCCGAGACAGAGGGAGAGAAAGAGGGAGGGAGACCACAACGGCTGCTGCCACAAGTGTATCACAGAACACAGAGCTATACCAAGTCACAGGGAAAAAAGTGCCAAAGAGCGGGGCTATGAGGGTAAGGATGACAGAGGCAGAGGTAACTGGATCGGGTTCTGAGTCAGAACCTGAATTTCCGCGCTGTCCCAATTGCCCGTATTATTACAACACTGCCACTAACCGTGCCATTACCCTGGCGATGTTGGTCTTCATGCTGTATTTGTCATTTGTCAAAGCCCAATTAGGCCCTCAAGCTGGCGTGTGAATGGCAGAGCACATTAAGCACAACAACTACAGGCACAATACTGCTGTAATTAATCAATTTCGTCAATTGTGAATCCCATTGTCCAAAGCGCCCCCCCCATCAAGGGCCACTGCTCTGCTGTGTTGCACTCCCCTTTGACTGTAATGTTTCATCTTTCCACTTGGATAATTTGTTTGGCTGTTGTCCCTCCCCCGAAGCAAAATTCCCATAGCCAGCTCTAACCAATTCTTCATAACTCTTCACAGCATCTTCATCAAAGTCTTCATCAAAAAGGTTGCTAACCTGACATGGCTTTTTTTTTTTTTTTTTACAAGCTTTTTAAAACATTTTACCAAACAGCCAGCCACACATGACGCAGCGTAGCACACCCAACCAAGTGGCACAGTAAACAGTCACACAGTTCATGGCTATGCCAAAGCGACTCCATTCAACAGTTTGCTACTACTAATCAGCACTAATAATGGAGCACTGGCAAATCCTCTGGGTTCTACAGCCAAGTGTTGGCAAAGCCAGATCTGACAGGCCCCGGTGAGTTGATTTTCCCTTCACAAAATCCCGGCACTGCCATACTGTACTCACAAAATTATTCATCTTATTACCCTGTATGGCTTTGCTTGTTGCACTCAGTGATGGATGATGTAGACCAGAGGTCCTGAATGTGTGCGCGCACAAAATCTCCCTCCAACTAATTTATGGGAGTCTAAATTTGTCCGATTCAAATGAGCCGGATTTAACACACACCCGGGTTTCAAAGTATTTTGTTGCCGATTTTCCTTTTGATCTTTTCTTTTGATGTGCCTGTTGGCGTTATTCAAGGGATCAAAATGAATTCTGAAGAATAAATAAAGTCCCCCTTTGGTGGAACTGAAAAACTGAAACCCTAATGACGGTCCAAAACTGAACGCAGAATGAGACAGGAAACAGAAACAAATCGACATGCAGCCTGGCCCTCTGTGACATGTCTGAGACGTCATTTAAAACACGTAGAACACTGGGAAGACGCAGCATGGGTTTGAACATGCGTTGAGACCCTGTACTGTTACAAAAGGTACAATCACACAGACACTAACATGGCAAAATGCTGTGGATTGACATTTCTCGGTCAGCTCAACACACTGGTGGGATATAGCCAAAGGGCCAATCAGAGGCAAGCAGCCTGGACATGTTAAGCAGGAAGTAACCTGCCGCTGAAGTGCCACATAGCTATTAGCTATCCATCATGAGGGTGGACGTCTGACTTCCCTATTGGGAGTCCTGAAGCTGTCCAATGATAAAGCTTAGCCTGACAACCATTATGTTGTGACGAAATCTATGCATTTTGTCTCATGTCAACACACAGACACTCACATTTATTTCTGTTCCAAGCTCTGTACCTGATTTACAAAGAGAACGAAAGTTGTCCTTCTTCACTCAAATGTGCAGGGCGCAAAGAAACTCCCTTCAACTCAGAGTGCAGGAGAGTGCATGAATTCATTCAATCGAGGCTACGATTAGCATAATTAGGAGGTCGATCTCAGAAAGGACAAGACATTGGACAGCAACCGTCTGGGGCCGGGGCCAGGCCTCACTGATTCATACACCCTGCACGATCCGGATGGATACGACCGCACTCCATCAGCCGAGCTGACCCAGTTTTTAAATGACAGAACATGAGAAGTATTTCTAATTAGACCTCCATTTTGCTCCGGTGTTTAAACTACGTGAAGCCCTTTATAGAGTGAGTGAGAGAGAGACAGAAGGCTTGATAATGTAGAAGGAAAGAACACAGCCGTCCACCTTGGTTCTGACCGCGTGTCAGACCTTTTCGCCTGATCCCCATTTGAGGTTTGTAACGTTTCGATGAGGTTTTGTTTTGCACCAGCTTGCCCAGGAAGGGGCCAGCCCACAAACAGGTGGACATGTTCAGTGGGCGTTTGGGTGGCAGGGTTGGGGAGGGGGATGTGGGTGAGGGCAGGAGGGTCGCAGCTGATTTAATGTCCGCCGCCTTCTAATTTATTCATGTGCTTCATTTTTCATCCCCGTCTCCGCAAATAGCACGGCGAAACCGCGCGGCGTAACGTCACGCCACGCCGCCCAGTTTCCGCCTTAGATTAAATTTTCATCTCGATAAATTGAGCCCCCATCCCACCCCACTGCCCTCCCCTCCCCTCGCCACGCCTGTGTGGCAGAGGAAGGAAATGAGTCAAACTGTGACTCAACAGCGGTGCCGACGCGCCTCGGCCGAGAGCGAGCACGGGGGTTACACAGCAGAGAGTGCCGGATCCCGCCTGGTTTCGGGAAAAAAAAACCATCATCCTCCGTTTTTCAGGTGTATGGTGACGTATTGCTCACGTGCACGCTGATCTTTAACTCCCCTTGAGTTGGTTCGTTTGCATACACAGTGACGCCACTGTGCCTGCTCATGGCCCTTCCAACCAGTCTGCACGGTACTCCGGACTGGAGGATTTGAGCCCAAGCCATCACAGGCAAGCACTGCGATTATTGCGATTGGCCAAGCACTTCAGCTCAGCTCCTCCAATGAAATTCCATCTCAGAACACAGGTTACACCATTAAAAAGGAATACAACCGCAAGCAGTCTGACTCGGCCTGAAATTACCTGCTATGAAGTCGTGTAAGACACCGATAACCTTAAAGCACATTTACAAACAGTATTATACCACAGTCTAGCAAATGCCCCAGAGGGTAACCTCTGTTTCTCACCAGTACACACTGAACTCTCTAAAATTCAATGGCAGGTTCATGCCACACTGCAATTGGAGTTCCACTTCCAGCTCCCCATCCTGACCTTCACCGTATGCACTACAAATAAGCATGTTACAATGGTGCTGTTGCAAACATTTCCGGATTTGAAAAGTGTCCTTATTACCTCGACTGTTATGTAAAATATAGGCTCGATGTCATATGGTCCTGGTAAAGTACAGACAACACTGGCCAGCCAGACAATGCTTTTGGCATTAATGAGTTGCTTGCATAGGGCATATTATTGAAACCTTGTAGCTGGGTCACTGTGCGTGTGCTTCGTTCCATGCTGAACAAGGAATGATAACAGCACCTCATAAGGAAGAAAGGACAAACACAGCGCAGGTATAAAGTGAATTTATGAGGCGTTCGCAAGCGCGACGGTTACCGCATCGCACCCTTGCATCGGTCTGAATCATTAATGAAAGCCGAACGCGATACACGCCGACACCGAACGACAAGGAGAGGACGGCTCACCTCACCGTACCGTAACTCTACCCTCTTCTGTCAATTAGCTAATGTACCATACACACAGGTAGTGTCACAATCACGAAACAAACAAAATGACAGCCAGCTAAGTCACCCTCTCCTTACCTATAATACCTCCAACAAAAACAATCAGGACAGCCTGCAATCAATGTCGTTTTATCCGCTACCCGTACATTTACATTACTGTCTTTTAGCAGACACTCTTGTCCAGATTGTCTCACACAGGTTACAACTTTTACATGTTATCCATTTATACAGCTGGATATTTACTGAGGCAATTGTGGGTTAAGTACCTTGCACAAGGGTACAGCAGGTGTGCCCCAGTGGGGAACTGAACCAGCAACCTTTCACTTATGAGCCCTGCTCCTTACTATGCCTCACTGCCACCCCTTGATGTCTGAACAAGTCTGTCATGAGAGCCTGTTGTGGTCCACCAGTTACTGTGTTGTGGTCTTCTTGAACAGTGGTCAGTGGTCAGGGTGAATCTCCCGGTGGCTTTACAAGCTTGTTTCACGTATCTATTGTTCCAACCAACGATAGTTATTGCTGCCTATTGAGGTTTTCAAAGCACCCTTCACAGGTATGTGAACAAAGAGGGCATTCTGGGACACCTCGTCACATCGAGGAAGACAGATTTGGCAGGATTCCCAACCTTTCGGTTGCGCTCCCTTCATGAGACAATGTTGAAAATGGTTCAGACTGTCATTTTACTGTTGATGTCCACCATATTGCAAGACCAAAGAGATCTGCAGCACTAACTCCTTTCATGCTCACAGATTTATGGATAAACTTTGGCTGCATTTTCAGCCTGGCCTCTTAAATACCGGATCAAAATGTTTCACTCTGTAGTCACCAAACATAATGAAACAAGCAATTAAAATTGTTTGACTATTAGCCAATCATATATGGGTACTATAGTTCTATAATTTCCAAAATTATTCCCATTTAATAACTTTATTTTTGTTAAGTGATGTTTATTTGTAAATAATTAAAGTATAATCAGTTTGCTTGTGATTATTAACATAAATTCTTATTTGAAATTATTAACTATTAGTTCTTAGATAAACAGATAGATAAATGACACAAGCGACGAGAAAATATCAACCACTTACCCCTGCTCAGTGGAGACTACACAGTAAAAACACTTTAAACGCAGTTGGCCATGAGAAATGTTTTCGCAGTCAGTTCACAAGAACATAATCAGACCGAAGAAACGCCCCCGAGCACAATATTACAGCTATCTGTAAAGCAGCCATACAAACGAATTGTGTATGTAAGGAGACGGTTCACACCATTTCTCAAAGGGCCATTGGGTCTAATTTACTTATAACCCGCGACCCTTCCTGTCATTAGGATGAAACGGCATTGAACGGGACTTTACACGTGAAAATATCACAAGGCTGGCCGGTCAGATACCTTAAACATTTCCTTTCTATTTGGACAGACACACATCAGATAAGTTACCCGGCAAGCTAGCGAGCTAAGCAGCCTGCCAACAACATCAGATCAAAATAAACAATGCCTTTGGGATGTTTTGATGATAGCTAGCAGGCTGTGGTTTTGTTGAATGACACTGGGTAACATTTACAAGCTCGATCGGCGATGTCATTTGAACAATCGCTTGTAGGTGCAGCTGTGTTAGCTAGCTGGCTACCTATCTTGTTAACTTGTGTGAAAACGGGGAAAAAACTGACCGGAATAAAAAAAAAACGCACGCGTCTAATTTACGCTCAGCGCGTCAGTCAATTTACTCACGCGACGTTAGCTAGACGGCTAGCTAACGATATCAACCTATAACATTCATACTCGTTTATATAGCCTACACGTTGCTGTCAAGACAGTCGTTGACATAGGCCCGATCCGGCGCCTGTCGTGAGCTGGTGCCCCTCCATCTGGAGCCCCCATCGCCAGCGGAGAAGGGATCAATTCACACTACCCATGGTGGACTGACAGAGACCATTTTAAGTATTAGCTATCTTAATGGCAACAGTTATTGCATAGGTAATTAACCAAGAAACTAATTCATTAACATGCCATCATAACACAAGAGTCTGTCCATTTATTTGCGGTAGAAATTCAGATGGTGCCCGTTCAAATTATCATATTTCATTATTTATATAGCCAGCCAGCATATCGACCAATATTCTATAAATTAGAATGCCTCCTAGCGCACCGAAATTACACGATCCTGCTGCGGAACACAAACGCACACACAACGGAGGCTCGGCTGAAGCCAGTCGGGTGATAGTGACAGTAAATGTAAATAAAAGCAAAGCAGAAAAAGAAGCATAAGAAACCCTGAATCCTCCTCACCTTCCGCCTTCTTACACGCCGCCATCTTCTTCTGGAGACTGACGTCACCGCGCAGAGAGAGAGAGAGAGAGAGAGAGAGAGAGAGAGAGAGAGAGAGAGAGAGAGAGAGAGAGAGAGAGAGAGAGAGAGGAACAGAAGTGAGAGAGGGAGGGAGGGGAAGGGAGATTGTCGGATTAGGAAAAGAAAGTAGAGGGATAGAGAAAGCGACGCGAGAGCCATAAAGGGATATTGAAGCTCTAGAGGGAGCCAGGTCATCGCAGTAAGTAATGAGGAGGAGATGCTGTGGGAGTAGGCCTACGTGAGGAACAACAAATTAATGAAAAGAAAGACAAAAATGACATCGAGCGAGGAAAAAAAGTAGGGTGCGGGGCACAGGAGGGACGACATAAATAGCTGTCTGCAATGAAACAAGCTTTTGTCCTCGATGTGTCGGATCACAACACATAAAGATTCAGCTTCTACATGGATGGAGTTCACGCAGTCTCGAGCGTAGATCATACGCAAACGCACATACAGACAGGCTTGTTGATGTACGCCAACAAACAAGCCTCATGAACATCCCTCACCCCAAACTGCAGGTGTAGGTTCTGCTCGTAGAATACATTGAACTGTTTTCATATGACCCCTGGGTTTGCTTTTCAAAGCACAAACTGATGATAATGAATCCGATAACAACACCGTGTCTTTGCAATGCTTCACTCCTGCTCCCACCATATCATTTCAGGCCATTAGCTTCGATGAGATAATAGGTTGCTGTTTATGTCGAAAGTTGTATGTAATGACTGGTAGACAAGAATACACAGTCACTAGTCACTTATTAAGAGTCATTTGTTTTTTGATGTTGCCATTGAAACAGAAACATTAAGGTAACAGGTGGATACATTTCCATTTCGGTAGCATTGGTAAAAACCCAGGCCAACAAGCTAGTAAGACAGAAGAAAAGATTAAGGGCATTACAGTTTGAAAACCATAAAATTTATTGAAAACAGCAGATCTGAACATGCAAGAGGCTCTACCTGTTTACTGTCATTGAGTAAACTGCATTTAACCAACAGGGGGGAGTTCATTGAGTTTATTGAACTGTATTCATAGTGTAAAACATACATTTGAAATCAAGTTTGGCACAGCCGCAGTACCCTTAAAGTACATCCAAGTTTGGCTTCCAACAGCTCAAAAATCATAGTTTTTTAATGAGAGCTCTGAGTTAAATTGCAGAGGATTTGCCAACTCAGTCGATGTTCAAAATTTCAACCACTACTTGAAATAACACCATTTTCAGAGATACATAGAGCTGTTAGAGGTATGCATGCCTAGACTCCCCCCCCCCAAAGATTGCATGGGAGCAAAACATTAGCAGATAGCTATTTGGCAGAACATGGCACGCGGGCGTGTGTTGTATTCATAAATAAATGCCTTTGTTTGAAGCACATGCAGATAGCACCCTCAGTTATGCTGGTGTTCACAGGCCCACAGATCTACAACTATAAATCCATTATACAGAAAACACAGCAGGGGCCCTGGGCTTTAAGTTGTGTCACTGTAGTATTGTTTACTGTCTTGCATTGTGTAATTTTACCTCAAAGGTTTATGCAATATACTGTGTTTGTATTCATGTCAATAACTGTAGTGCATATCATAATACAGCAAATCTCTCTGGACAAAGATGGTTACCAAATTACTTGAATAATAGTGCTTGCTAAGTTACTGCTGTACATAGGTTTAGAGTTAGACCTGTCTGATATTTTGGGCTTTGCCGATACTGGCTGCACAGAAACAAAAGAATTTATTAGTTATAGATCTAAGTGACTTTGAAAGGGGGTTCATTGTTGGGGCTGGCAGGAGCTTCAGTCACAAAGACTGCTCAACTGGCTAGTGTTTCAATAGGAACAGTGACTAAAGTGACATCTGCATTTAGATCTATGGGAAAGACATCAGAAAATAGGGTCAGAAATTGTGGTCGACAGCACACATTCGATGACCGTGATGCTCGTGCATTAGTGCGATATGTAAGGAAAAAGAAAAGAGCAACTCTTCCTCAGGTGACTGAGAATGTCAATGCAGGAAGTGATCAGACTGTGTCAGCAAGAACAGTCCATCGACAATTACATAGATAGGGATATTATAGTAGGGTTGCAGTGCATAAACCTCTCATTACAAAGATGAATGCACATTTGAGAGTTCAGTGGTGCAAAAACCTTAGGCACTGGTCCACAGATATGTGAAAAAAAGTAATATGGTCAGGTGAGTCATCCTTCACCATATGCTCGACAAGTGGGCGAGTGCATGTGTGGCGTACACCAAGAGAACGGTACAGGCCTGAATGCTTGACCCCTACAGTGAGGGGGTCCGGTGGCCTTGTTATGCTGTGGGGGGCATTTTGCTGGCATGGTTTGGGTCCACATGTCTCCTTAGAGGGAAGGGTCACTGCAAATCAATACAAAATTGTTCTGAGTGATCACCTTTACCCTATGATGAAACATTTCTATCCTGATGAGAGTGGTCTCTTCCAGGATGACAATGCCCCCATCCATAGGGCACTAGGGGTCACTGAATGGTTTGATGAGTATGAAAATGATGTGAATCATATGCTATGGCCTTCGCAGTCACCAGATCTCAACCCAATTGAACACCTATGGGAGATTTTGGACCGACGTGTTAAACAGCGCTCTCCACCACCATCATCAAAACACCAAATGAGGGAATATCTTTTGGAAAAATGGTGTTCCATCCCTCCAGTAGAGTTCCAGAGACTTGTAGAATCTATGCCAAGGCGCATTGAAGCTGTTCTGGCAGCTCGTGGTGGCCCAACACCTTACTAAGACACTTTATGTTGGTTTTTCCTTTGATTTGTCACTCGTCTGTGTATATACATACATACATACATACATACATACATACACACACACACACATATATATATATATATATATATATATATGTAGACATACATACATACATGTTTTTTTGTTCCAGTATATTGTAACTTAACTGTAAAATGTCTAATGTCCAAATGACATGAGTGGGAAGGTTATAAGTTATGCTGATGAGCGCGTTCAGCTGGTCCTGCAGGTAGACAGTTCATGTTCGGAGGGACTTCACCTTCAGCACCTTACCAAAGGCAGGGGCTAGCAGGTGAGTGACATGCATCACTTCAGTTACTACACACTCGCTTGGAGACTGATTAGGGGGGTGTGAGCCATGGGTGACCTCCTTTCCTGGGACAAAAAGCCTCAACAGCCTGTGACTGATGAGGTAACGTGAGTGTCAGATGGGGGGGGGGCTGATACGAAAATCCGTCCCATGGGGGAACCACAACAGATCAGCAAACAACCCTGTGGCGACCGGTTGGGTATCACCTGTCACACGCTGGTGGCCACATGCGTTAGCACTGTGTCACACCAGTGAATCACAAGACTCGTGGCATAGGGACAGTTGTAAATGACGACCTGGGAAAAACAAAAGCAACACCTTCCTGTCCTTCTCCCGCCTTCTGCTGCTTGGTCCCGCCCTCTCTGTTATTTTTATAGAATGTGACTGGAGCTTTGAATCGGTACCCTTGTGCAGTGATACAGTGTTAGAAAGCAATCATTTTCAGTCAGCTCCCAGTTATAAAAATGATAAACAGAATTACAATGGATTGCATTTATGTAGCGCCTTTCAAGGATCACAAGCTGCTCTACAGTAAAGTGGGGTGGGGGCTCATCTCAACCACCACCAACGTATAACCCTTTCACACGCAAGTTCTAAAATGTTTCCAACTGCCCCCCAGCATGACTTAGTTCAGCTCCTGCACACCTGCTGTTCTAGAATTCGGTTATGACATCATAATATTTTTAAAAATAATTGTGAGAATACATAATATGATATAAATTTCATATAGCAAATATTTGTATACTTTTTTTTTTGCTAACATTAGCAAGATTTTTTTCCGATTTGGGAGTCAGAACTGTGTTATGCTGCTTATGTTGCAACTAAAAAATAAATAATCATATTGCATTTGTGGAACGTTTTTATTTGGAAAAAGCGGTGGGTGTAGAACGAATGTTGCTTTGGTACATCACTTGTAAATAGCTGTTCTAATCTAGTGTTCTAATCACACCGGTTTGACTGTACGCTGTAGGGACCACTCTAGAATGATCACGCCTGTTTGACTGTATGCGTGAAAGGGTTAACACCCACCTGTGTGGTGCATGGCAGCCATTTTGTGCCAGAATGGTGTCCATGCGATAGCTGATGTGGAGAGGGAGGGAATTATCTGGGAAATTGCAATAAAACTAGGAGACTGTTTGGGAATTTGGCCAGGATTGTCTTCCTGATGCCAAGAAAAAAGTAAGCAGAAAAAATATTAGTAAATGTTTGCCAAAGTAGCCAGTGTGGTTGATGGGATTGAACATATTGTATTCACACACACACACAGCGTGTCATATCAATTAAGTCCCTCAGCCCGCTATGCCAAAAGACCCAGGTAACTAATGTGGAAGCTATAAAGCTCACAGAGTGGAGCAGGAACACGTTAAGGAGTCAGGGTTGAGATACTGTGCCATCCGATGTCCTGCATTCTTACAGAATTATCAAAAATGCACTTCGCCACCAGATGGTGCTACAGAGCACAAAACAGACAGACATGGATGTAGTCATAACCTGTAGCTGTTTGCCTGGCATCTTGAATTTTTTCAGAATTATCAAAAGTATATTACACCACCAGATGGTGCAACAGCACAAAACAAAGAGACAAGGTGAACCTCACAGTGAAGTCATAACCTCTCGCTGTTTAAGCTGAAAGTTCAACACAACACCCTGAACACCCTTGAGGGATATTCAATAAGTAATACATGGATTTAATAGTAACAGTGCTGAGAGAAAAGAAATACTGCAATCCACCAACTTACCATCAGTTGTGTTACGGTATGGTCATTTAATTAGCTGACATTTTATTGAGCCACAGATTAAAAGGGGTTGCCAGGATGAGAATATATTCCTTATCTCACTGTATACCATCCTCAGTTACGTTACAACTCACCAGTATCACTAACTGCATGGCGCTTTTGCTCAGGCATAGTACAGAATGTCACACCCACATGATGAGCTTGCAAGCAGCCAGCTCACTACTGGCACATGTCTGCATGCCCACTGTATCCACAGAACACTCACAATCACTGACCAATCATGTTATCACAAACTGCAACTTACAGATGGGTAAATACCCCTGAGCATGTAACAGTTTCTGTTATAGCATCCACTACAGTATTAGCCATAAGTGTGGTATAGTGATAAGGAGCAGGGGTCATAACCACAAGGTTGCTGGCTCAATTCATTGATTACCTGCTTGGTACTGCCATTGTACCCAAGCTACTGAATCCAGGATTGCCTCAGTAAATATCCAGCTGTATAAATGGATAGAATTGTAAGCCTGCTAAATGGCCATAATGTAAGGTAACACACACACTACTGTCTGTAGCAAAGAGGAGAGCAGCAGTGGAAGGTAATGGCAGGGGCTTGATGGAGATGACAACAGGGCAAGCACCCATGGGAGGAGGCCGATGGAGCAGACCCTGTGATAGAGCCTTCACAAGACAGATACACTTAGGGCCAAGCAAAAGACAGAGAGGACAGCACTGCCGGAGGGTGGTTAAGGTGTTTTGTATTTCTAGATTGGAAGTTGCTCTGGACAAGAGCATCTGCTAAACGACAAAACGTAATTGTGAAGGCATTATTCAATCATGGTACTGCACAACAGAAAGCATGCAAATCATACAGCATGTGTGGGTACCGATTGGCGTGTAACTGTAATTTCCTTCCGTGTAAGAATGATAAATATATGCAGATGGCTCTGTGTGATTATGAACAAATTTTACCTTGGACTATAGTGTCAGTTGTTACATTACTTGAAACCCTTCCAGTCTAGTTTGGAGTTGAAAACTACCACTCTACACCTCAGCACAAAGCATCAAACATGCAGGAAAATGTAGGTGGTACAACAGTTTGTGATTGATACATCAGACCACAATCACTGTAATCGCTGCTTATTCAGCAATATAACACACATAATCTTTATGTGTGTGAAAATGATGTTGGCACAGACTGGGACAGCAGTAGCCTCGCAGACAGGCACCTTCATAGCCAGCTATGCCTTAAAGAGGAAGAGTGCTGTTCATAGATATAGAATCTACATTTTTGGAGAAACTCACAAAAGCTGGAATTCTAAATAATTTACACATGATGTTGCCTACTCATAGATCGGAGCCTGCGTGTCCCAGAGGAAGTTGTGGCTATTCAGAAGGTTAATGTTTTGGCACATAACTGATTAGATCCACCCCCAGTAACTGAATTTAATTCCAATAAGTAACCAGCATCATGTTCAATTTCTCACATTTATAACAAACCAAATTTCATGAAAATCGGTTCAGAATTAAGCGAGTTACAGTCCATTTCATAGAGAAGTCTGCATCTCTCAATACACATTGTATTTGTTTACTAGCGGATCTTGGCCGCTCCAATATGGCAACCACACAGACGCACGTCAAACCACACAGACGCACGTATGGTGCTGTTTCTGTGGCTTCTCTGGGGGATGTTTACTTCCTGTTAAAGTTGAGCATTATCTTCTTTGTATTTTTTTGTTGTCAAGCCTGATCTGGGAAAAGTAAATAGTCATTGGCTCCTGGTTCTTGTGTTCTTATGCAATCACTGCCTGACATGGTGGCCACCCCTAAAGTCCAATCGCTTGATGTGTAGAATGTAGCCACAGCACCTCATGGTGTTTGACTGCCCTGGCAATTTATATTATTATTGTTATTATTATTGATTACTCTCTGTCTAAAAGATGCTGGACAGGGCACAGAGCAGGTTACAGGCCAGCAGGCGGGTGTAAGCCCTAAGTCTCAGAAAAAGGCTGGCCTTCTCACATGCACAGCTATGCAGACAATGACAATTAACCAGTTTGATGGAATTCATTGAATGAGCTCAGGTATTGAAGAACAGGAAATGGAAAAATAGGGATCCTTTTAATCACATTCATTCACCTCACACATTACCATGATGTAAGCTGTGTGTCAGTACTCCAGCCCCCTAGCTTTTGTTTTGGTGTTCTCCCTGTCTGTCAGTGTTGTCCATGTACTTTTGTTTACTGTTCCCATGTGTTCCAGCCCTAGCCCACTCTCCACCCTGTCCCCGCCCACCTGATTTCCTGATCGCCTCCACCTGCCTGCCTGCCCACCTGCATCCCATCTCCTCATCAGCCCAGCCCTATATCTACCCTGCTTGTCTCTGTCTTGTTGTCAGTTTGTCTCAGTTTTGTCTCTGCCTGATTAGTCATTGTATTGTTCCTGTTCTGACTTTTGCCTGACCTCTGACTTTGTCCCTGCCTGCTGCCCTGCTTTGGTTGCCTGTTCTACCTGCCTGCTCCTGTTTTTGATCCCTGTTCCTCATTTGCTCTGCCTTGGACTGTCTTTTTGGTTTTTGACCCTGCCTGTTCCAACTGGTTTCAATAAACCACTTGGAACCTGAGTCTGTCTGGTCTGTGTTTGAGTCTTTGCCTGTGCCCTGGCACTGTGATTATGAACAAATTTTACCTTGGACTAGAATGTCAGGCGGTTCAATTCCCCACTGGGGCACTGCTGCTGTACCCTTGGGCAAGGTTCAGAATTGCCTCAGTAAATATCCAGCTGTATAAATGGATAACAATGTAAAAAAATGTAAGTCACTCTGGATAAGAGTGTCTGCTAAATGTCAATAATAAAAAACAGACTAGAATTTTAATCAGAACAGTTTTTCATGAGGTGTTCCTCCTTCACAGCCCTCCTCTGACCAGACAGCACCCACGCTCACCTGCCATGATGCTGAGCTAGTGGTTCAGCAGCTCAGACACCCTCAGGGCTACTCAGAACCTGACCAGAAAGGGATGCAGTATTCAGCCTGGGAGCATACAGTATGTGTAGGCCAGGCTGCCAGAAGAAGCTGCGCTATCAGACCTTTATTGAACCTAGGGACATGGAGCCATGAGAAAACCTGCAGACAGGCTTTCTGTGGTGTGGGGAGGCTAACCGCAGCTAATCTGTGTGCTCAGACTGGGGAAGCTGTGGGTGGCACAGCCACCAGGGGAGTCACTGCCCAGAGCTGGGGGAAATCATAGTCCTCAGCCTCTTAGATGATCCAGAGGTCAATTTGCCCACTGCCAGCTGCCAGGGCTGGGGTACATGAGCTCTGCAGGTGTTGGTCTGAAGTGTGAGTTGTCCAGACAGCGCTCCATCATCTTCTGCTGGGGACCAACAGAGCTGTGCTGCGTCATCCTGCCACAAGGGGTCACCAGAGGGCACAGCTTCTTCATGCAGTCCAGGGGCATCACCTGAGATCAGGACATGCTTCAGCTGCCATGCAACCTTGTCCAGAGGTCATCTTCGCCTGCCTGCACCAACCTAGCCATTGTTAAGACCCAGGAAAACCACAATGTGTGTGTCTGTGCATATGTGTGTGCATATTTTCATTTGTGTGTGTTTGTGTGTGTGTGTGTGTGCGTGCCTTTGTGTGCATGTATCTGTATTCATTGTGTGTGTGCGTGAGAGAGAGAGAGTGTTAGGGATTGTTTTCAGCAGTCCTCGCCAGAGATGGAAGATCCTGATTCAGAACTCTCGGGTATACTGGCCTTTAGGTGGGGAGGGAAGGGAAGGACGGGAGGGAGGGAGACAGAGAGGTATTCCTCACTTCCTCACTGCAGTGGCCTGGACCTCCTGAAGGGAAACACGCACACACATGCACACAAATACACAAACACACATACACAGACATAACATGCGATGCACACACATCCTCACATTATATGTACAGCATGTACTCTTCAGGATATAAACACTTCAAGATGTAAACAAGAAATTTCTAGTCTTGCTCTGACTGAAAAAGTTAGGGGGAAGTCTCAAGCTCAAAGCCAGATGATGACCACCAAGCTTCTAAATGACATGTATTTGTTGCGTTCAAATCAGTTGTGGATGATACAGGCCTTATGAAGACACCTTAATCTATTCATTTGGAATCTTAATATATCATTTATTTATCTTACAATAAGATGCACTCTCGCTGGATGTGAAATTGCACTGCATTAATTAACATCACTCAAGAATTTGCTCACTTTGTGTGAATCAGAGGAACTGATTCTCAGCATTATAGTTTTTCTCAATTATTTATACACTGTGACTGCAAGTATACACACAAAGATTAAAAGCTGAAGCTCATGCAAAAACCCTAAACCACTGCTGCAAAACTCCAAGCACTTTTCACTTGTATTTACTCATATTGCAATTCCAGGTCACTGTTTTGCGAAACATTTCACATACAGCTCGGCTTGCAGCACAGTTTTCAAAATGAAATGTCATGTCTTCATATGGGAAACATGCTGGCACATGCCAAACTCTAATTACCAATTTCCCTCATTCAGGCTTCACCTGTTGCATACTCAGAATGTTGAACTACTCAATTAACTGTCAGTGCTTTGTCATGAATAAAAGGGGTCATGAATTCTTCATTACTGAATAACAATGAAATGGAGTAGAAAGGGGCAGAGGAAGTGGTAGGGGGAAGAGAAAGAGTTTGACCAAAAGACAGTAAAACTACTACAATGACATTTGTGCAGTGCTGAATGATTGTTTCACCAGCTACGGGTTGAGCATGAGGGAGGCTAGGACAGCAGGTGCAGTCCAGTTAGAGCCACTTCACTGTGGCCGTTATTTATTTGGACATTTTGAAATATGAATAGGTAAGGGGACATCAGTCAGTGATCTGCTATGCTGTGCACTGTATTCTTATGTGCAGTATCATACAATATGCAATAGAGCATGTAGTTACAAAAAAGTGATCAACTGAAATGAAGCATAGTATAGTGCTTTACATACATGTAAAACTGGATATTGTAGCCCAATATAGCAATATATTTGTACTTGTGTAGAGGGCTGAAATAAAACTTTGATTGGTGGCAGTCTTTTCACTGTACAGCAAGAGATGGAGTGGACATGGTGTTTGCAAACCAGGCAATTAGAGAGAAATTCAAAAACAAATCATAGAGGACATTATCTTCAATATATAATGTTTTAATGCTAAACATACCCTGAAGAGGAATGGAATGAGAAAATTGATTTTTTTGGGTCAACTCTTTCTTGTGACTGAAAAAGGTACTTTGGAAAAAATAAATATTTTCATGTAATGTTATCACAGTATTTTGTCAGGGTTTGCGGGGAAAGGACTCAGGCACAGATAATACAGGCAGTACGAAAAGGCTACACTTTAATAGCTAGTCCAAAATTCACAAGCAAAACCAAAGTCAGAAAACCAGTCCAAGTCAGTAGACAAAAATCCAGTGGAAAACAGACAACATCCAAAACAGCAGGCAAAAAGCATAATCCAGGACAGGCAGAGTCAGCACCAACCAGCAGGAACAAAACAGCAAAGACACTGAGATGACCCGGCAAAGAACAAAGAAAACAGCAGGGTATACATAGGCAGACAGATGATGAGGGGACGAGACATAGGTGTGTGGAACAGGCTTCAGGTGATGGGCGTGGCTGAGTAACAGGAGGGCGGGGAGACAGGCAGGACAAGGAAACACAAGGACCTGTAAACAAAAACAAAAGACACACCCACACAGACAGACAGGGAGAAACCAAGCAGCTCAGGCCGAAGAGCTGACAATTTTTGTTCATTTTGGAAATGAAAATGTAAGAAGATTATCTATAATAAGGTATGATCAGACCATAAAGACATAAATCCTGATGGTAGTGTTTTGCATTTACTATCGCAGTGTGAAACTAGTGTTCAGTGAGAGCTGTTCATATGATGACATGTATTATTTGATTTGTTTAATTTTGAAGAGTGTTGGAGAGAATTTATGAAGTTTGCTGTGTTAAGAAACTGTGTTGAGCGTTTTGTTGAGACTTTTGAGAACATGAGACATTTTTTCAAGTGTTAACAGTTGGAGAAAACGGAAACGCGGATATGCTCATTTTCAGGTATTTGACACTCTGTCCTGATGCCACTCTAGGGAGTATTTCTGCACTTAGCAAGACTGTAAACAAATTATCTTAAGGCTCAGTTCTCTTTCTAAGAAAGATGGAGCAGTAGCTCAAACACAGACTTCAGATAGAATGAAAACATAATAGCTTTCATTCAGGTTACCCACAGTTCTCGCATTGTCTTCACCTTGTTCCCCTTGCCATACAGTATATCTGGTTTGCACTTGTGGTGCAGGCAGTGGCACAAGCAAGCCCTTAGAGGGCGCAAGACTAACAGATACCTACCACCCAGAGCTGGGGCGTATCTCCGGTCAAAGCAAACTTGTGATGTTTCAGATTATTGTCTCTTAAAAATGTAGAGCGAGGAAATGACACGCCTTCAATTCTCACGTAAGAGACTGATGAAGTGTGTTTGCATTACATCTGGAAAGTCTGGCTCTCATCAGCAGTGTGGGTAATAGGAAACTCAGAGGCTGAACAGGCCAAATGTACAGGGCCCTGCACACCCTGCACTCCTTTGTTTCCTGCAACTCTACCTCCTTTAACCTTTACTTCTTTCCTGAACATATTCCTTTCTACACATCTGTATTTATTTAAAAGCACCTTTCTCTACTCTTATACCTGCGATAGACGTGTAGCCAGGTAATGAAAATGTGGTAACATGAGTTACAAGATATGAAAACAAGCAACATAATGGCTGTTTCCAAGAGAATGCTAGCCACATGACCCCGTCATTGCAGACAGAGATGCTGGAGTGTTGAACTGCGAGGGGGAGATTTTGGTGATACTGCCGGATTGGAGTAATGGTCTAAAACAACATGTCCTTCCGTGGGGGCTAACAGAAGCTTGTGCCTTCTCGGTCAGACCTGTTGACTCTTTATCTTGTTGTTGCTGCTTTCCACAAAAGCCGTGTCTGTCACAAGCCTGCCTGTCTAACTGCTCCCCTGGCAGACCCCACCTCCTTCCCGACCAGCGGCCACACCGAGGCTCACAAACTGGTCTGGCACCAGAGCAGAGGGGACAGGTCACCGTGCAAGGTTTGGCTTTCCTGCAGCCCTGGAGTGCTGTCAGGGGCGGGGGCTGGGGGTGCGAAGGGGTGGGCAACGGGGTCAGGAAACACCTGGTATCCTGTGTGTCCCAAACAATCACAGCTGCACGCACGCACGTGCGGGTGGGGGTGGGGTTGCCTGTGTGTGTGGGGAGCTGTGGAAGTGGGGTGGGGCCACCGGGAGACATGGATGTCCATACTTAGAGGTTCCTTTTGTGCTCCTCTGCCTTTATTGGTCTGTTCATGTCACTGCCCTTGCTCAGTGACAGTGTGTTACGACTTCCATGTCCTCGACAATGAGCGCACACAAGGGCACAGGCAGACAGCTAATGATTCTCAGTCAGGACTTCGGATATAATAGTATTAAAAAGAAGTCCTAAAATGGAAACAACTGACAAGAAATAACAAAATATTTTTCATAGCCAACCTAGTGAAGTGTATGATGATATTATAACATAATATTTTATATGCTACAGAAGGCTTATGTATAGAAACAGTTAATGCAAAGACAGCAGCGCTCCCTCTGTCTCTCTGTATAGAGTATGGGCTTGCTGTCTCTGTGTATAGAGTCAGTTTTCATTGTCTCTGTGTATGGAATCTCAGTTAACTGTGTCTGTGTAATAAGTCTGGGTTTGTTGTCTCTGTGTATAGAGTTGGTGCTCACTGTCTCTCTGTGTTGAGTCTGGGTGCAGGAAATCCCTGCACTCAACCATACTCCACAGCTGGATGTGGAATGTTTTGTTAACTACTAAGATGACAGAATCAGCACGAGGGCCATACTGCCAGTCAGTGATGCAGCCCCTTCTGCAGCAGAAGCTGGGCTATAGCAAACACTATAATGGACTACAGCGAGTGTTGCACTGTTCAGAGGTGTCCCCCATCCAGGGGGAAAGCGGAGTCATCATTTGTGTTCCACTTAACTTCTTAACTGTGACATACATTCATTTAAGGAATCCAGTTAATGCACTGATATTTCTGATTTCTTTCTAGTTTGCAATGTTTTAAGATGTAAATACCATTGAAGTGTAGGTAATGACAAAACTCTAATTAATTTGAAGACTTAATGTCTGCTGTTTATTTGGTGAGGTGGAAAAGCACAGCTAGGAGTAAAATACCAGGTTTCTCATACCTCACTTCAAGAATGCTGTCAAGAATGCTGTGCATAAAAATAATGTGAAAGCAGTCTGTTGTTTAAAGTTATGTTAATTATTAGGGAGCAGTCTAGTTCACCAGCACATAAAGACCAAACACACGTGTTCAGATTTCAATAAATTATATTTATCCATTTGCCAGATGCTCTTATCCACAGCGATTTACAAAGCAAGGTACAACAGTGAATTTATTGTAAGCAGACACATAAACAAGAGTGCAGATATGTATGTGCCTCACAAAACTAAGATATATATAAAAATTATATTTATATGTACACGTATATACTTTCCCTTTAAGAATCCTCCCTGGTTCTCCCGTTCTCAGGTTGACGTCACGCGGGAGATGGCGACCGGCTCCAGCCGCTGAGTAAGGAGGGGGGGCGCTAGGCGAGGGAGACAGACGGGCCGCACGCAGACACTGCGGCTGCCGGCAACTTTTTCTCTCTTTTATTTTTCTTTTATTTTCCTTTTAGAATCGAAACTACCCTGATCCCAACACCCAAATTGATCGTTATACTGCCTCCTCGCAACCGAAGGAGGCGAGGTCACACTCCCGAGGCTGTGTCCGGAGCGAGAAACGCAGATTGAAGATCCCGTTCTCCCCGAGCGGAGATCTGACTCCCTTTTGACCGTCGCTTCAAACTTTTAATCCGATCGAATCGAGATTCGTTCTAAACTTTTCGAGACGCCACGAAATTCGGTGACTGTTCGCGATCCGTTTTGATTTGACCATTTATTTGCGGTTTGGATTGTTTTAATTTTTTGTAAAGGACAGAGCGCCCCCACCCAACTTTTTTCTCTTTACTACCCCCCGCTCCCCCCCTCAGCAAGCTGGCATTGCCGTGTCCCGTCCCGTCCGAATCTGATGAGAGGGGTCAGTACCAGGTCGCAGAAAGGGGGGAAGTCGTAACAAAGTTAAGTTTGCGTTTTCCGCAATTAATACTGATTCGCCAAGTTTAATTAACGGTTCTGGACATGGGTATCATTAAACCGGATTGAGTGTCTGAAGAAAAAATCCCAACAAAAGAAAAAGTGACTGTTCTCCATTTCTGAGAAGGTAAGTCAATATCTGGCCCTACGAATAAGTTAGCTCGCTAGCTGGTTGGCTAAGCAGGTAGTTAGTTAGCCAGCTAGCTAGCTAACAAAAGTTTGACTAAGGACAATTTGTTATTAAAAGAGGAAATAATAGATTGGATTGTTGATGAAAATCTCAACCCCATGATAAAAAGTCACGTTCCTATTATGTGTGACTAATACTTTTACGGTGCTGTTATGTTCAGACAGACTCATTTTTACTATATCGTCAGACATAGTCAGTCTGTCCGAATCTGGGAATGATCTTATCCAAAAAAACGTGTACAGACGGGCCCCACGCTCTCTGACCACCAAGTCTGTCCGTCCGTCTGTGTGTCTGCCTGCCTCGAAGTCAGGTTGTCAGTGCGGCTTTCCGCCTTGTGAGACTTTCAAACGTGTTCTGTGCTTTGCGATCTAAACATTTAATTTCCAATTTCTTCTAATCGGATTGAGTGTTGTTAACTGAGTTCCTAGCAGAAGTAACAGAAGCTAACTAGCTAGCAAGATACATCTGGCCTGTGTGTTGGCTGGAGGGGAGGTCAAGCATTTTTTCCATTGATGGCACGTTTCCTTTTCTGTTGTGCCATCTGTTAATTTGCGCATATTTCCATACTTAATATTTGCCAAGAGAACAACTTTTGAAGTTCTCAAACAACCTGCTTTCCAGCTGGTCTACCTCCGTTGTCTAGTAGCTACTTAGTGAGCTAACGTCAACTATCTGGCTAACGTAACTTATTTTTCTAATAAGCTTTAGCCGCAGACGAATTTTCTTTCAGTCGGTGTTTGTTTTGAGAGGGGGGTCTTATTTTAAAGGGGGAGTGGAGGGCGATCCATCGCTATCTTTAGCGAACGGTGAGAGAGGGTGGAGGTATGCGGCGCAGTGACGGGATGCCGCATTGTGTGCGTACAGACCGCAGGCGGATACCGGACTGACTGGGCCAGCATTGTGACAGCTGGAGCGACGGCCGGCGAGGGAGAGAAGGGCATTCATTTCACATTCCAGTGCCGGTCTTTACTTTTCTTCTCCTCCTCATTCTCTCTCTCGCTCTCTCTCTCGGAACGCGTCGTTCTCTGCACAAACTACATGTGCAAAGAATAAAATCACAGTTTTAAAATAGAAATTATTGTAAATGTATGTTTTACAATCATAAGCCCTTTCCCATTTCCCTTTCCTAATCCCAGCTATTTACGGACACTGTTTTAATTTGGTGCCTTTGAAGTATTCATTCTGTTAGACTAAGACAGAGATTGTGTCGAAAAAGTTACATTAGGTTTAGGCTTCCACCCTGCCTGTGGTGACACCGTCCTGCGGGTTGTTTATGGGATCCCTTCATGACGACATTTAGGGATACCTTGAGTACACTGTGACGTGCTCTAAATTAGTCTTGTGATTCGTGAAGTCGCGCTGTAAAAAACCAAAAAGCGTTTCCGTCACTTCTCAACTTGCATTGCCTCACCCTAGGTTATTGCGTTTTGGGTGAAGTCTGACCCCCATCTTAAAGCTGATTGCCCCGTGATTCCGAAGCGGATACCAAGAGGTTACTCATGTACGATCTGTCTTGTGTTTAAAATGCTTGTCCTGTGACGTAAGGGTACCCCCCTTTCCCTGGAACTGCATTCCACAGTGTTCTGGCAGACAAGCCCTATTCTACCTTAGTACCATTGGAAGGGATGGCAGGAAGTTTACAGCCAAAGCACACCCCTTTCATCTCCCGGCTAATGTAAATGATTGGGAAGGCCCTTCAAGTTTTGTGCTTGGATTGGGAGAGAGGGTGCAGGATTTACAATATGTATTTAATATACATATATATCTTCTCATCATACTGTTCTCAAAGCCAGGCTAAACCCACCTGTGCTTTATCTTGTCGTGCTGAGAACCGCATGCCCGGTGCTGGAAGCGTTCGCTCGGGCACCGGGCGCTGTTGTGTCAACATAAACGAAGGGGCAACTGCTCAGGGGTTGGGGGGATGCAGAGCGTGTTTACAGTTTGTGACAGATGGGCGAGCGGGTCACGCTAATCTGGCGCCCAGTTATGAAACCGACTTGCCGGGCGGCGGGCGGGATCCTTCTCGGTTTGCGTGTTTATGAGGTGAGGCAGGACAGCTCGGCGATAAAGCACAAACGGAGCTCTGACGAGGGTTGATTTGATTGGTCAGCTCCCGAGGTGATGATGTTTACTTTATCTGGCCGGATGATTAAGCGTGCTCGGGGTTAGCTGGTATTGATCCAGACAACAACACGCCTAAAACACTAGGGGAATTGGACCTGACCGCATGGTCTGAGTGGCCTTCAGATCTAATCTGGTTAGCATATCCAGAGCGGTGTTGTGGGTCAGTTAATTATTCTCCTGTTTTGTTTCTTCAGATTTCAGGCTATTCTGATTAGATCTGATATTCTGTTTTTACCCCTACAGTTTTATTCTTTTTACCTCTGATGTTAACTTTCTTACCTTTCTTGTTTTATTGGGGGGTTGTTTTGTTGATTCTTTGTGCTAGCTGTCTGTTCCACCTGTGTGTGTGTGTGTGTTGTGTTCGTGCATGTGTGTGTGTGTGTGTGTCTGTGTCTGTGTCTGTGAGATCACCCCATTCTTCTAAGGCTAGCAGAGCAAGGGGATTGGCCTTGACACAGGCCATGGGCATTATTTTCTAACTCGCTACCCAACTAATATTTGCGTGCTTTGTTAGGATTATTGATAAGTGTCCTCTGTCTTGACAACACTTTAGTGTTGTCAAAAGCCGCCTAATTAAGAGGGTGCTGTAGTCACCCTAAAGGAACATCTGCAGATGTAATTCCCTTTTGACGGTCCAACTCGTTTACACTTACATTTCTTCATTTGGCAGACACTTTTATCCAGAGCTTCTTACAAAAGTGCTTTCAACAGGGTTAGAGCTATCCTTTACATGTCAGAGGGAATATGCAATATTATAATGGCTCAGCTATGACCTGTTACTACCAGTTTCCAATCCGCTGTTGCAGCAAGTGTGTGTCGCTAGAGTGTTTAGCACTGAATTTAACTGCTGCGTCTGGTGCTGCACAGCACAGCACATAATCTTACTCAGGCATGATGGTGAACATTGAGGGTCAGCTCATGCTCGGAGCTAATTAGAGTAGATGTTTTCCCATTTAGAGTCAATCATTAGTTTTTACACAGTGCAGTAAAGCTAAGGCAGTCATGTGGTTCCATGCGAAAGCCAAGTAAGCCATTTACCCACCACCAGCTCCATGGAGTAGTGCTATCTTGTTTTAAATGTCTGTTTGGTTACAGAGCATGATTGATTGATTTAGAATACACTCTCTCTCTAGTGGTGGCTGGGAGCTCCTGGATTTTATCAGTGTGTCCATTCACAAAGGACACAAAGGAAGGAAGCTGATTCTCTGCTGTAAAACTTGATAAAAGCTTGATGAAATGGTTAAGGCTGTCAGTAATGATGCAATTTGGTTTGTTTGTGATTTGTGTTATTCCAGGGGGTGTGATTCCGAGCTTTCTTTCCAAGTGTTGTTCCCCTCTTAGTTTGATCCTTTACTTTAGGAATTTTAAAATCCGCTACACGTTCATGACAGATTGTAGCAGATCGGGAGATGTGACTGCAATATTCAGCATTGTTCAGGTTGGCTTTAAAGGCAGTATAGGCATGTTTATGTTCAGTCTGATGTGCCCTCATGCACACGGTTCCCATATCCTGATTTTAGCATCTCTCAGTTCTGCAGAAACTGCGGATGTTTGTGTTTGTGTGTGTCTGAGTGTTAGAGACTGCAGGGATCGACACAGCACTCCTGTTGCGTAGCCATTTGAGCCATTCCATGTTTTACCAGAAACAGTTTGGAGTGGATGCCAGCTGCTTGTGTTTGAGGTACATGTATCTGCTTCCAGTAAAACCTGGAACGGTTCCATCTGAGGTACAGTGGGAGTGCCATGTCCAGATCTTCTTCTGTATACTTGTGTGTGTGTGTGTGTATGTATGTATGTCTGTGTGTGTGTTCTGTGAGCAGGCTTGGCACATATCAGATACCAGTGGAAAACAATGGATGGACTTTATTTTGTGTGTTAGTCTCTGCTTGAAATAGTATATTATTGCTTTTGCTACCTTTTACATTAGTGACCTGCTTGTGAAGTAATAGTTGGATGTTGTGTAAGTTACACTTCCCCAAAGCCCCTCAATTTATATCTCAACTGAATTGCAGTGTGGTGTAGTGGTAAGGAGCAGGGCTTGTAACCAAAAGGTTGCTGGTTTGATTCCTCTCTGGGTTACTGCTGTTGTACTCTTTGGAAAAGTGCGTAACCCACAATTGCCTCAGTAAATATCCAGCTGTATAGAAGTGGGTAACATTGTAACCTATGTAAATTGCACTGGATAAGAGTGTCAACTAAATGTATAACAATAATGTAATGTAATGTAACCTGCTCTGAAGAAAAAAGCAGAATGGCCACGATCTGCTTTACATTACATTATAAGGGAATGTTGCACCCACCTCCAAAATGCACAGTATGGCCAGTCCAGCAGGAATGTCGTGATCGTCGTTTTAGTTTAATTGCCCCTGATGTGATGGTATGCTCATCGTCCTGTGAAATATTGGGAAATCCATAAGCAGACTCAGCTACATGGGAATGTTCCTGGTCGGTAATTGAAAGCTCCATTTTGGGCCTCAAGTTCAGCAAGGGGTCCCACAGTGTCAATTTACTCGCTAGGTGTAATTGCTTCAGGCTAGCCAGCTAACCGAATTAAGGCAGCTTCATATCTGGCAGGCCAGCTATGTTTAGTGGATATTAACCCCTTCTAATAGATCCGTGATGTGAACATGCTTATTTTGGCCTACTGGATTTCCACCTTTCCATCTTAAAAGGACACAGGATGGCATTACATTATGTTACATTATTTTCATTTAGCAGACGTTCTTACCCAGAGCAACCTATACAGGTTAATATTTTGACATTTTACACAACTGGGTATTTACTGAGTCAATAGAGGGTTAAATATGTCAACGTTACAACAGCAGTGCCCCAGTGGGGAATTGAACCAGCGACCTTTCAGTTATGAATCCCATCCTTTACCACTATGCTCATAGCCTGTGCGTTGATTGTACATTTTGGCTAATTTTTGTCTAGATGTTGATTCTTTTTACATGGTTGAGGCATGGTTTGCACCTTATGAAGGGTAATGCAGGAGAAAATAATAATGGAGTAGAAATGTGGATATGCTAGCACTATGAGGACCAGGCTAGTGGATTGGAATTTCCAAGAGTCTGGTTATAATTCTGTACTTTCTGTGCCAAAAGCTATATTTTGTAGGTACAGACTCCATTTCTATGACCTGGTGCAATCCTTGAAATAAGCTGTTATAAGATTCCTATAGAAGTGGAAACTTTCAAAAGCTACATGTCTGTGGGACTAATAGAATTCCCAATAGAAGCATTCAGTTTTGTAACGTGGCGGTTCAGGAAGGTTTGCACAGTGGCTTGCTGGGGTTTTGCTAAGGGGTGTCTCACCTGCTGTCAGGTGTGCATAGCGGTTGTTAACCTTGAGACCCGACTCCAGCAGTCAGAACTGTGAACGTGTCACCGCAGCCCCCTCTGGGAAAGCAGATTGCACCCTGGGAAAAAAGCCTGGGGGGCTGTGGAGGAGGGGGCAGCTAGCCCAGCAAAGATGGGTTTTCAGTTCGCGTGTTCAGTAATGTGGAGCTTTTACGTGTGTTCAGGATGGATGGAATTTCCCGTCTGCCTGTGAGGAACTTGCTTTAATGGCTTTTTTTGGGAGGGACCTCATTACAGGGAGAACATGTTTAATTACAGACGTGCATTCCAGTGCAGTGTCACAAAGAGACAGTGTCAGCACCATCCCTCTCTCCTCTCCTCCTCTCCTCTCCTGTGTCTCTATTGCGTGCTCTCTCCTCATCTCCTCTCTCTCTATTGATCCCCTCTCCTCTCTTCTCCTCTCTATCTTTTCTCCTCTATTCTTTCTCCTGCCCTCTTCCCCCTCTCCCTGTTGCTTCTCCTCTCCTCTTCTCTCCTTGACTCTCCTTTTCTCCTCTTCTTTCTCCCTTTCTTTTCTCCTTTCCACTCTCCCTGGCACTCTTTGTCTCCTCCTCCGTTTCTCCTCTTCTCTCCTCCCCTCTCATAAACAGAAACCAAAAGAGAGATTGCAAATGGCTGGGTGCACTATATTCCATAGGCCTTTGCTCTTCATCCAAGTTACATGAGCTGCAACATTAAGGCCTAGTTCACTGTGTCGCCATTCCTAGAGGTAGAGTGCAATAAAATTATGTAGTACACCTGAGTGAGCAAATTATGTCAATTTTGAGGAGGAAATAAAAAGCTCTACAAATGATATAATTACTGTATACTTCACCTCAGAGTGTAGGTGATCACAGTCATTGCAGGTCATATCAGGTAATGATAATATGTTTGTAGAGAAGAGATAAGAGCACAACCTGGAGACAACACTGCCATCCGTCCAGTACTGTTGTATCCAGGGTGATAAAACCCGAGGACGTGGTGGCGGGAGTAGGTTTTTTTTCCTTTTGTTGGCTTCCCTTTGCTAAACCACACCTCAGGTCGAAGTTTATCGCCCCTGTGTCCGGTAGCTCGAATCAATTGCTGTGCAAAGCCAGTAAACACCACCAATCCACACATCAGTCCAACTTCTTCACACCCAGTCATGTGAGAACAGTTAACCTGCAGTACAAATACCATCGCTGTCTTATCATTTTAGCCCCCAGTTTTGGCAGTCAAAGTATCAAGACCGACATTGAATAATTCTATAATCAAAATTCGATCAAGTTAATTTGGGACGAATTTTCAAATTCAGTTCAAAACGCAGTTAAATATTTTTTTCATTCTAATTCAGTTAGGTCTGAAGGTAGTGAGATGAACCAGTCCACTTCTTAGACCTGTCAGCCAATCACACGTGTGGGAGGTGTGACATGTCAACTGGAGCATGTTGTGGTTGGTCATATGACGGGGGGCGTGGTTGTGGTGAGATGAGTAGGAGATGCAGGCTCGCAGGTTTCGCCTGTCAGCCCTGAGGGAGGAATGTGAGGGATGCAATAAATTCACCATTTAATGCCATTACTCTGCAGGACCCTGTCATGAGTCTGACTGTATTACCAGAAGGATGTGGAATTTTAGGACCACAACAACCAGTTGGTGGTTTTTAGATCTGATAATGATACTTGTGAGACCAAACCAAGAAACAAGCCAGCTGATATGCAGCTTCAGTTTACATCAATATTTTGCAGAGGGAAATGTAAGAGACTACAGCTAGGAACATATTCAGTTTAATCAAAAAATTGATAACCAAGAATTAATTATGCTATGTCCTTTCTCACCAATTAAAATTTGGTAAATAAATAATAATGACTGCTTTAAAAAACTATAAATGACTTATAAATACAAAAACAAAGCATGACTGGTTAAAAATGTAAAAAACTTCATCTATCCTCTAGATTTGACCAAATGGCAGGTGTGACCTGGGTTCGGAGGGCTAATTTAGCTAGCCATTAATTCATTGACTGGCCGCTGTGATTCGTCCTTGAGACGAGCGCAGGTCTTCGCTGTTTTGGGCTGGAAAGCTTGGGAAGGGCCGGTGGGCTGAGTTGTCTGACCGCTTCCCCTCGGGCTGAACTCCAACCCTGTGACTCGGGACCGGCTTCCATTATGACACAGACGCAGACGAGGGTGGGTTCCGTGCCAGTTCCAGTGGTTCCAGCTCTCCCGTCCTCGCGAGGCCTCTCCTTTCTCCTGGTTACCGCGGCCTCTGGGCTGTGCCGGTCCTCTTAGGGAGGGTGGGCGGAGAGAGCCTTGTCACTTTGTTCCTTTAACATTCGCCCCTCCCCCACCGGTGACCACGGTTTTATTATTATTTTTTTTTTTTTCGTGTTTCCACACTTGTAATTTGCATTCCTCGGGCCGAACGTGTTGCAAAGCAGATGTTTCGTGAGCGTCTCCTGTCCTGTCAGAAACTGATGGGCGGTTTTTTCCCCCTCCCCCCTCCATCTCTCATGTGACTCACCAGCTTGTTTTTCCTGTGCGGAGAAGAGCTGGAGCCCTGGCCTCTGCCCTCACTGACTCTGGAAAGTGTACCGACAGGGGTCCAGTTTGAATGAATAAATAAAATATCTTGATGTTATTCTTCAATAAGTTTTCTCATTGGATTCTGTATGGGTCTGAGTCCATAATCCACAGGTGTCAGGAGACAGTCCAAGGCAGTATTAGCCTGTTAGCCTACCATTTGGATAATGTGTTGGTTAGTTCATGTATCTCTGCAGGTGGAATGTAGCTGATGGATATGAAATTTAGTGTGTACATCTTATGTCCGAAGACTCGCTGTGCTTAATTGTTGAACTCTGACTTAAGTTTTTTTTTTTTTTTTTTTGAAAATGTTAAATAAATTAAGCACCCATTAGATATATTATCATGCTGTTGTTCTGGGAAATAATATAATTGATAATATCTCAGAAAAATGTCTTTAAGGGCCATAGGGATCCGTGGCTTATTACGAGTGTTCGGATGTTTTCATTTGAGGGTGTTCCAGTTAATATTCAGTCATCTTTCACTAAGGAATGGTCACATGTGCTCATACTCAGTGCATTTCTCATTTAAAATTCACCACTGGAAACACAGGAGCTAAGATGTGGTTTTCCTGTTTTCCTGAGAGCATTGGCATCACTGTGGCTGCAGTCTCTGAGCAGAGGTGGAACTGAGAGGTTTCCTTATTGTAGGGTCTCCGAAACGAAAATAATGTGATGTAACAGATGAATGAATGAGTTAAAAATAAGGTAGAACAACTATTTTTAACGCAGAACCTCATATATTTATGCAGTTATTTATGTATGCCAGCATGTTTCATTTTACCTGAAATGTTAACCAGGAGCTCTGTATTTTGGATGATGAAAAAAGCATTCTTCTGTGCAAGGAATTTTAGACTCTAGTATCTGTATGTGAGAAAAGGAGTAAAATCTGGAAATAAAATGCCGCCAGTCCAGAACTACGTCACAGTATAAAAGCTTCCGGTTCTTCCAGGAATGCCAGCACCTTCCAGAGTAAACAGTCATTTTCCTGGCATCGAGAAAATGACAAAATTTCGAAAACCTGAAACCCTAGCATGCATACCAATGAGCCGTCAGCAGTAGAGCTACAGGAGTAAGTGGTGTGTGAAATTTTAAAATATCATCCATATGCAGATCAGACAGAATTTAATGTGGTTCTAACTGGGTATTGTTAGGATAATGACGTGGAATTATATACCAGCCAACACTTTAAGTAAGAACTAAAAAAGAACGGACGCTGAATTCTGAATTTGGCCATTCATGGGTTAACAGGTTGCCTCTCCACCAGCAGACGTGGGAGTTCCCCCTCTGTGTCTGATGTTTGCTTTTTCATGTTGTAACTATGTGACTACTTTCAGATCTATTCCTAGGCTGAGTTCCTTAGTCCTTTTGTTCCAGTGCCTGGGTGTTTTAAGCACAGCACTGTAACCTTTCTTAAAGAGCCTGCAGGCAGTTCTTGCCAAGAGCAGGCAGAAATAATGTGTATATATAAATATAATGCTGGGCTTTACTCACAGCATGGTCACAGATAGAAGTCCGAGGTTGTCTTTGATTCTGAAGTTGACACCAAGATGTGAATTCTCGCATCGTTCCAATGCGAGAGAACATTAACTACACTGCATTCTTTGTGCAAAGTGATCTCAAACTGCAGCCGTCCAGTACTCCTATTGAAAATCTCGAGAGTTCGTGTTGTGCCACAGATTTCTTGCTCATATTTTTCCAAAGGACTCAGATGGTCAATTAATTAATTTAGATTAAAACATCCATGTAGCAAGACTTGCAGTGGCTGGTGTGCAGAGTTGAACCATGACCACAAATGGAACGAGCAGTTCCCATTGGAGGAAAAGTGACAGAGACGGGTGTGTGTGATGAATGGGGAGCACCATCTTCCCAGCACAGAACTACTTACTGAGACTAGGCAGGTAGTGAATTTAATACAGCTTTGGATCCAGAAGTCATGTGTAAGTAGGTGGATGTGCGCAGATCCCGGTTGCACTCCCTGTCGGATGAGGGGAGAGGTCTGAATGACACTCCCATGTGACGAGTGGGAGGAGTTGGCCTCTGCTGTGAGAGGCTTCTCCTGCTCGTTGCTGTGTCGCGTGGGGCTGTAGTTTGCTCCGGTGCTCCAGGGCTGTGTGTAATACAGGAATATGCCAGCTATGCATGTTACGCAAGTCCGGTTGGGGGAGCATGGGGATCTAAGAATAGATCTGGGGGGTACTTGTCGTTTCGACTCTGGCTGCAGTCTGGCGTGATGGAGATTTAGGCCCCTACGAGAGAGCGTCTGAGCCTCCTCAAACGTAATCAAGACAAACAGTGTTGGAGTTGCAGGCAGCAGTGTGGTGTAGCGGTAAGGAGCAGGAGTGTGTTGTAGTGGTAAGGAGCAGGGCAGCAGTGTGGTGTAGCGGTAAGGAGCAGGAGTGTGGTGTAGTGGTAAGGAGCAGGGCAGCAGTGTGGTGTAGCGGTAAGGAGCAGGAGTGTGTTGTAGTGGTAAGGAGCAGGGCAGCAGTGTGGTGTAGCGGTAAGGAGCAGGAGTGTGTTGTAGTGGTAAGGAGCAGGGCAGCAGTGTGGTGTAGCGGTAAGGAGCAGGAGTGTGTTGTAGTGGTAAGGAGCAGGGCAGCAGTGTGGTGTAGCGGTAAGGAGCAGGAGTGTGTTGTAGTGGTAAGGAGCAGGGCAGCAGTGTGGTGTAGCGGTAAGGAGCAGGAGTGTGTTGTAGTGGTAAGGAGCAGGGCAGCAGTGTGGTGTAGCGGTAAGGAGCAGGAGTGTGTTGTAGTGGTAAGGAGCAGGGCAGCAGTGTGGTGTAGCAGTAAGGAGCAGGAGTGTGTTGTAGTGGTAAGGAGCAGGGCAGCAGTGTGGTGTAGCGGTAAGGAGCAGGAGTGTGTTGTAGTGGTAAGGAGCAGGGCAGCAGTGTGGTGTAGCGGTAAGGAGCAGAAGTGTGTTGTAGTGGTAAGGAGCAGGGCAGCAGTGTGGTGTAGCGGTAAGGAGCAGGAGTGTGTTGTAGTGGTAAGGAGCAGGGTAGCAGTGTGGTGTAGCGGTAAGGAGAAGGGCAGCAGTATGGTGTAGTGGTAAGGAGCAGGGCAGCAGTGTGGTGTAGCGGTAAGGAGCAGCAGGGTGGTGTAGCGGTAAGGAGCAGGGCAGCAGTGTGGTGTAGCGGTAAGGAGCAGCAGGGTGGTGTAGCAGGGAGGAGTAGTGTAGTAAGGAGGAGGGCAGCAGTGTGCTGTAGTGGTAGTATAGCAGTGTGGTAAGGAACAGCAGTGTGGTGTAACAGTAGCAGTAGCCTTAAGGAGCAGGGCAGCAGTGTGGTGTAGCGGTAAGGAGCAGGGCAGCAGTGTGGTGTAGCGGTAAGAAGCAGCAGTGTGGTGTAGCGGTAATGAGCAGTACAGCAGTGTGGTGTAGCGGTAAGGAACAGGGCAGCATTGTGGTGTAGCAGTAAGGAGCAGCAATGTGGTGTAGTGGTAAGGAACAGGGCAGCAGTGTGGTGTAGCGGTAAGGAGCAGCAATGTGGTGTAGCAGTAAGGAACAGAGCAGCAGTGTATGGTGTAGTGGTAAGGAGCAGAGCAGCATTGTGGTGTAGCGGTAAGGAGCAGGGCAGCATTGTGGCCAAAGTGAGTACTACCTAGGTAGTACATTTTGCACACTGCATTTCTCTCTGTATTTCTGTGTCTGTCGGTGTGTATTTGTGTGTGAGGCATTATTAACATCAGTGCAGGATTGCAACAGCTTTAAGAGCATATATGAGTGTATGTGTTCAGTGTTAGTAGATCTGTGGGTCTAATACAGCTGTAGTGTGTATGACCGTGTGTGTGTGTGTGTGTGTGTGTGTGTGTGTGTGTGTGTGTGTGTGTGTGTGTGTGTGTGGCATTATGGGCCTCTTGGTGTGGGCTTGTTGCAGCTCTGTTAGTGTGTGTGATAAGCCTTTCTGTGTGGGGCTCCTTACAGCTATAACAGCATGTATGTCCTGCGGTGCCATAATTGCATGCTGGCAACTTGCCAGTGCGGTTCACCTGAACCTGAGTCATCGGAAACACCTGTCTTTGCCTTGAGCTGCTAGAGCTGGCACCTCTCTCTCCCTCTCTCTCCTGTGCTTTCTCTCTCTCTCTCTCTCTGTCTCTCTCTCTCTCTCTCTCTCTCTCTCTCCCCCATTTCATCCAGACAGGTGTGGCTACCCTCTAACAGGATTAAAGGCACAGTGTCTGGGGGAGTGGAGTCACGAGTCTATACCCTGCGTTTTACACTTGTTACCCTGAGGTTAAACAGGCCTTCCTGCAATTAATCCTTCTCTGAGATGAAGTATTTCCCATGGAGAAGAAAAAAAAGACTTATTGTTTTGCATAGTGAATATCACAAAAGAACTTTTACTGTTGGCCGTTTGATGATCATTAGCAGAGCAGCCTGTCTGTGTATGTGTGTTTGTGTATTTGAGCAATAAAAACTGCTCCTGGCTTCAGAGTGGCTCAGTCAGCTAAGCCCTGCAGCCTGGGTTCAATCCCAGCCATGTCATCAGCCGACGATGACCTTGAGCCCACTGGGCAGCAACAAATCGGCTTTGTCCCGCTGGGGATAGGAGCAGGTTTGTCAGACGGGTCTCCTTGTTTTGCCTCTCTTGGGAAACTTGAGGTTCGTCAGGCACCAGTTAGCTGCTTGGATGATGTCAGTGGATACACACCTATCCTCCAATCAGCTTTCACTCTACCGTGGTGCACTGTGGGACTTGTAGTGTGGAAAGTAGTCGCTGTTGGCATGTTGCCACTGGCCATTTCAAAAGGGAAGCATAATTGCGTCTGCAGAAGTGTGTCGCTTCTGGCGATTTTTTACATTTCGTCTGCACCACTAGCCAAGGAAAATGTACACCAATTATGACCGGGAGAAAAAAGCCACCAATGAGGCAGTGCAGAGAGGAGGGAGCTGTTTAAAATCTGAGGGCTAGAATGGCAATCACGTGTGTGGCCATGTTGCATTCAGGGGGATTTAACTGGCTGGTGGAGGTCAGAACAGTGGCACAACACCTCCTCTGTTGGTAGGTGGGGTCAGTACATCTGATCCAGGGGGCTCTGACATTGAAAGCAAGGTGCGCTCTAAGGTAGATGTTGGTGAGACTGAATTAGCAGCTTTGGGGAATAATGCACCAGCCTTTCCAAAACAGACATTCTGAGCAAAACGCCTAGTCCGAGCATTTGGACACTCCAACATCAATGGACCCAATGCTAAACTGGCTAGATGTAAGATTTGTTAATGCACCACTGTTCATAGATTTAGAAATCACACCTGAACCAGCTAGCTAGGACTTCTCCTAAACCATCTAGCTGCCAAAGTGCAGATCTTACCTAGCCTGTCACTTGGGCACACCTAGAATATAATACTTAAAAATGCATAACTGAGCTGACAAGACTGACAATGTGAGAATGATGTGATATGTTTGCAGAGAACTGTGATTGGATCTGAGCACACCATAACTGTGACCGTTTTCATCCAGTGAAACGTTGGTTTTAGTGATCGTTGACATGATCTTCATCCCATGACGCATTAGTTTGATTGTTGAGATGATAGTGACTGAAGGTGATTTCTATCTGAATTCCAGCCTTAAGACTCTGAATAGCCAACAAGGCTAGTGTTGACCTCAAACCGTAGAGGTTGCTGTGAGGACTTGTCAGGTGCAGCTCCAAATACCTTCCTGGGAAAGCCTGCCCAGAAATACACCCAGCATACCGAGCAGATTGAGATCTGACAGCAGCAGGAGATCCGCTGTGAAAAGAAGGCTTCTTTCTGCAGGGTCACTCCAGACGGGTGCTGGGAGGAGCGGTTGGATGAGGCCCAGTGACAGGAGTGTTGTTGTGTCTGTGTTGTTTTTAAGTGTTTATTTCTGTTGTGGCTGCAGAGGTGTCTGTTTACATGGCTCTGAAGGGCCTCGTTTTTGCTGTTTATACCGCAGCCCTTACCCCGGTCTCACTCACTCTCACACGCACACCTTCATGACAGGCTTTCAGAGGTGGATGCAGGTCACGGCCTGCGTTTGAACGGGACGGGGAGCAGTAGCAGCGCCCGTGTCCGTCTCCTCTGTCACTGTGAATGGGGGAGAGCCACCCAGGCCTTCACAGGTTGCAGTCCTCATTCAGCAAGTGATGGGCTGTTAAAAAAAGCCTCAGTCCCGAGCCCCTGTCCCTGGGCCCTCATTTCCATGCCCTGGTCCCCTCGCCATTGTGCTTCGCAGTGCCAGGAGGCCAGACCGGGCTGTGTGCAATGGTGCAGCATTCTGCAGGATGGTGCCTCTGTCTGTCTGTACTGTAAGGTCTGACTCAGCAGCAGCCCTGCTGACCGCCCCCCCCTCCCCCAGTCACATGCCTCCCGTCACTCCTTGTCCCCCTCTGTCTGAGTGGCCAGATTCCAGCTGACCCCCATCCAGAGCACCTCTCTGTTTATCTTCTGATGTTGCTAGGGCGACAGGGCTGTTTCTTAACCATCCCCACCGTTCATTCTTCCCTCTCTGTCTCTGTCTCTGGACACACAAGCCTGTCATTGTCAGAGCGGCGGAGATTCTGTGAGCTGGAGCCACGGCTTCATCGGTTTCATACAGCAGCAGAAGCGGTGGCTCCGCCATCTTGTTTCATGTCCAGCTGCCATAGGTCCTCCTGTCTGTGTTCCTGTCCCTGTCTCCCAACGTCATCCCCTTTGCGGCCCATATACCTGGACCACACGCCTCTCCCCCTGATCCATATGTCTCTCCCCTTGCACCCTGTGTCTCTCCCCCTGATCCATATGTCTCTCCCCTTGCACCCTGTGTCTCTCCCCCTGATCCATATGTCTCTCCCCTTGCACCCTGTGTCTCTCCCCCTGATCCATATGTCTCTCCCCTTGCACCCTGTGTCTCTCCCCCTGATCCATATGTGTCTCCCCTTGCACCCTGTGTCTCTCCCCCTGATCCATATGTGTCTCCCTTTGTGCCCTGTCTCACCCATGGGCCATTCTTAGAAACCCTCCCACTCCGTACTGCATGACAGGCTGCGGGGACATAGAGAACCCTCTCAGGATAACTATAGATAAGCATCTCAAACAGCAGCCTCACGCATTCTGCACATGCAGCGGCAGCAGGGTGGAGCAGCTGAACCCAGGAAGTGCCCTCGGTTCCGCAGCAGTGCAGTAACACTGCCCGTGAATAAAGCACCGGAATTTCCGCAGTAAGCACTCAGAGCATTGGATAACGCATAAAAAATGTGGAGTATGTAACTTGCTCTGGATGAGCAAGCAAGTAACGTAATAATAACGTTATGCGCACGTTCTGGGCCATTTCTGCCTCTGTTAGTGACTGCTGTGCTGGGGCAGGTCTGTGAGATACAGGGGTGGATCTGTAACTCCAGAATGAACTAGGGCTGGGTGATGTCTACCAAATTGGCATGTGACGATGTCTACAGTGAAACATCACGATGGACGATGACATCTGGGGAGGTCAGGGTTATTTGTTTTTCAGTTGAATTATATTTAAAGGTCAAGAAAATCCACTGTTAAAAAGACAAGTTTTTTTAACCCTTTCACATGTCCGGTACTACGGTCACACCGGTGTGATTTGCCATTTAGCATGTATGCTAAAACCGGTGCGATTAGAACACTAGATTGGAAAAATTCTAGCTAATTTTAGCTTTGAGGAAACAGTGATTTAACGTTTAAAAAATATAGCAAATGCTAACTGAAAACTATGAGAAGTTAAATAACACTAATGAAAACATAAATCAGCAAGAGTTTCCTCTAGTCATTACAATATTAATAATTCATTGATTATATTTTTCCTAAATATGAAATACAGTTAAATGTGCAGGGCGAGACATGGTAAAAAAAAAAGGTTGAATAACAATATAACGATTAGGAATGATTTGTTTAAGACAGGTATAGCAGATAACGGGAGAGTTTGCTCTGCAGGTAAGTTTTCACCCCCTGATTTACTGAGGTAGGTGCAAACCAGGTAGATTTAAAAATAATTTTTATGTTTGTGCCTAAATTAAAGCATGCTTTCATTGGGTGGTATAGTGTGATTAAATAAGCTGTTTTTCCTTTAAATCAGGCGCAAATAGAATAATTAGAATAAACCCATCCTTCATTTTTGCGCTCTCTGGCTGACACTCCTTGAAATGCATATTCATCAGTTCTACGGCTCAAGTTGATCCCCGGGGAAATCCACGCAAATAAGTAATAAATATATTTTTCTACGTTATAGCAGAGACACTGGAATTATAGTGTGTGTGTGGCAGGGTGCGCCCCGCTGTCTGTGTGGACCGGGGGGTTAAATCACAATGCCGGCTCAACATCGCGATGTCTGTCGTCCATCGGCCCAACCCTAGGGTGAACCGCACTGTGGAGGAGGTGAACTCTGAAGGTTTCACCTAACAACAGAAATAATGTGTAACAATGAAACTTCAAAGCTGTATATTTTACTACAGTTAGTAACCATGTCCCAGTAAAGCTTGTAATCCGTGTTCTTTATATGGCGTCACCGTGCAAGCCTGATGCATATTATGTTGTACCTGTGCTGGCTCGCTCAGCTGGCCTCGGTTGTTTTGAGCACAGCTTTCTAATAGTTCTGTAACTGTAATGTGCAGATTCTGTGTAGCAATTCAGTATGATGACTGCAGTGCACACTACTGCCATCTTGAAAAGGGAGAAAATATTGACAATGTATGCGTTCAATCAAATGTTAAAAGGTGACCTTTGCATACCTCGGGTTATTACTGTGACAGAAAAATGATATCAGCCTGTGACAAAAACCATGTTCCGCTGCGAAGGAAGTGCTGCGCTTAGAGGGGCAAGTGAACATGGTTACGGTCACGCGCTTGTGTTCACGGTCACAGTGATGCACGTGCCATTCCAGACCGCCCAACAGGGCAGTCTGCTGGGTTAATATAGCGGTAAGTCGGTCAGGGTCGTGTATTTTCGTGGCTTTGCGTGGCCGTGAGTCGTCCGTGAAGTTTCGTAAAGTTGTAAAGGAGTGAGCTCATTCCATGCAGTGGCACAGCTCAGCCTTCCCACACTCTGACCGGTCCACTCTCACAGCGCCACGTGATTGGTCAGTGATGGTCATTGCATCTGTTTGTGCTTTGCCAGTCTCTCTCAGAACGCCTGTTTCTCCCAGGTGCAGCAGCAGTTCAGCGCTGAGCCAATGCAGCGCTTCAGTGTCCCAGACCTCCTTGCTGCTTAGGAGCTTGTGTCCAGGTGTCAGCGCTTTCGGGTGTGAAATGTTGTCGGTCGTGGAGTTGCCAGAGTCAGACATACCGATTGCGCACATGGAGGATGACATGTGTCCGGCTGGGCCGCAGTCAGCCAGGAGGTTCATTGTCCCTGACAGGGCCATTCCTGTCTTTCATCATTCCAGCGGCCTCCTTAGGTCTACCTTGTGGTATCTGTGGCATTTTGCCTTTCCAAGAGTAATGAGTGCACATTGTCCCCGGTTTTTTACACCCACAGCTGAATGTGCGTAAATATGTAAAAAAAAAAAAAAAAAAAAAGGAGACTGCATTAGGTTTCACTGGCAAAGGGGGTAGCAGTACTAACAGGTTAATTAGCCTGCTAGCTGAGGTGATGACAGGTACAAGAAAAGCCAATGAGAGCTCTTGCTTGTTTTGCTAGAAGCTAAGTTTGGCTTCTAGTAAGACCTGGTGTGGCCCGGACTGCTCTGCATTGGGAGTTGCCTTTTCGTTACTGAGTCTTGCCAGCTGTCTTTCTGTCACAGTGGCCAAAAAGGACTGTAATTCCCGCAGACTCCTCCGGCCTGGTGGTGTGCTTTTGCTGAAATTTCACAGCGCAATTTGACAGCGTCAGCACGACACGGCAGAGCTGGCCTCGGGACGTCCCGCACGCGATCCCCTTTCAGCAGCACAGGTGCTTTGTGGGTCTAATTCCAGCTTTGTGGACGCATCACGGCCGCATTCCTGTCCACATTGTTGCGCGGGTCTCAGCGCCTCGCCTCTCTGCACCGGCTGTTCTCCGCTTCCCCGCACACCTGGCAAAACCGCCAAGCAGCGGGAGGCGTGGCTCCATCGAGCTCCGGCGGCGTTTCCCCTGCCACCATTGGCTGGTCCACTGCCCAGGCTTTCTTGTACATTATGGGGAGCAGTGTAGCGTAGTGGTGAGGAGCAGGGCTCGTAACTGAAAGGTCGCCAGTTTGATTCCTTGCTGGGGCGCTGCTGTTGTACCCTTGAGCAAAGTACTTAACCCAGAATACCTTCAGTAAATATCCAGCTGTATAAATGGATAAAATTGTAACCTCTATAAGTCACTCTGGATTAGAGCATCTGCTAAATGACAATAATGTAACGTGATGTAATGTATGTTTGATGGGATGTAATGACGGCATGAAATGCGAGTGGAGTTCAGCCCAAACTCCGAATGCTGTCATTTGAACCAGCTGAAGGGGAATGGTGGTGTGTAATGGCCACCTGCTAAAACCATAGCTACGATCACAGCTAAACTCCTCTGCTATGCTGCATTTGAAGGCTCTCTTCATTTCACACTTTGTCCCTAACTTTTTCCTAATCCTGCAGTCGGGCCCAGTTTGTCATTCATTCAAGGTTAACTGATGCAATCTTGTTGACACAAGTTGGATGAATAATCAGGTTGGAATCTTCAGCCTCTATCTTGACAGTGTTTTGCTCAGTGTATGGATAAGGAATGTGCCTTCACTTGAAATGTTTCACATTCGTTAGGTGGGCAAAGCGGGAGGGATTGGGTCGCAAATCCGAAATTAGCTTTTCGGTCGACCAGCCAGGGTTGAAAATTCACCAGCCAGTCAAAATAATTTATTACAAATCAACAGAGTGCCACATTTTAACTGGATCCTATGACAGCAACACAGTACATAGCTAAAACAGCTAGCCAGCAACATAACATTACTGCTAAAACATTACAGCTAAAGCATGACAGCTAAACCAGAGTAATGTTTGCTACTACTACTAGCTATTTAGTCTGCTAGCTAGACTTTATCTCGGTACATAAAGAATCAATGAAGCTGGAATCAAACTTACTCACAAAGCCACTGAAAATCAAGGGTCTCGCCCTTTTCCAAAGCCCCATGCCCCATTCTGAATATGGTGCTCATTTGTCTGCTGTCTGTTTACTCAGTGTAGTTAGTGTCTCCACATTTTTTAATTGATAGGAAAGCCAGCCATCAAAATATGCGATATGACAGACATGTTAAAGGGTAACTACCTCTCAGACCAAAATGATCCGGTCATTAAGTTGTTGAAATCTTTCTGCGGTAGACTAGTGTGCATCACAGTATCATATATAGCTCGGGGTTTGGACAACCAGTGATTGTACAGACACGGCCAATTCCAGATTTCATAACCGGAAAATGACAGGGGACCTGCTATTGCGATAAAAAACCAATAGGTACTGGACTGAGAGGGGTGTGTATTTGGGAATCTTGCATTTTTATTAACTAACGTAGTAGGATGTAATAATTTTTATCTATCTGTCTATTTATTTATTTATTTATTCATTTATTCATTTATTTATTTATTCACATAAAAGGTACTTGCCTCAGTGGCTGGTGACCTGGCAGCCTTAACCTGACAAAGAGAAAATATACTTGTGTTTGGAGACTGGCAGGTGTTCATTTTGGACCCTGGTTCACTTTGTACCATTATTCCTGGCTGAAGCCATTTGTTTTGTTCATGTTTCCATCACTTCAGGGGTAAAGCATTATGACTGGCCCTTGTTGTTTCCACCACTGTCTCGTGTAGCGCTTTGACTGGTCCATGTTGTTTCCACTGCTGCCTTATGGAGCGCTTTGATTGGTCTATGTTGTTTCCACCTCTGCCTCATGGGGTCCTTTGATTGGTCTGTGTTGTTTCCACCACTGACTCTTGATGCACTTTGGTCTGTGTTGCTCCACAAGGCAGTGGTGGGAACATTTCCTTGTGGGTAACACACTTTCTAACCTGTCTCTCTTTCCCAGGTCTTTTGTCATCGCAAAGCTCTTTTCGCCAACGCCCCCCTGAACAAAATGGCCTCCGCCTCTGTGAAGGTGGCGGTGAGGGTGCGGCCCTTCAACTCCCGCGAGACCGCCCGTGACGCCAAGTGTGTCATTCAGATGCAGGGCAGCTCCACCTGTAAGTACCAGACTCTCCCATTGGTTGTGCAGGACACAGACCTCAGCTGACAAATGACAGGTTTTGACACTACTTTGATGCAACTTTGTTTGCAGCAGTTGATGTAACATCTTTGGTGCTGTCCATTAAACTGTGGTTTGAGGCCTACAGCTTAGAGGAAATGGAATATTCCAGTGGACTGAACCATTTTTAAAATCATAGGGGTTGTGTAACCTTGACTGTTAACTCTGATTAACGTACAGATTATAATCTTGTTACTGTTAATGTTGGCTGTTGTTGTGTGATGTCAGCGCATACGGGCCCCTTAATAAAGCAGTAATCTTATTGCAGTTTAACTGAGCTCTGTGGCCCTCTACCCTCTTTCTAGATGGGGCCGGAAGGATTTTTCTCATTTCATTAGAACTTGTAAGCCCCACCCCCACCTGGCTGATGCCATGAACACACCCCTCCCCTTTTTATTCCGCTAAACCGCCCAGCCCACTGCGCTATTCCAGAGCCAGAGCCTCAGAGCCAAAACACCAGCCACACACACACACACACACACACACACACACACACACACACACACACACACATACATACACACACACAATTCAGCAGCTAAACACTGTCTCCCTCTGTAGTCTGGCTCCCACATGGCCACTGTTTCATTGAACGATGCAGACAGACACACATTAACAATGGGAATCAACATCAGCAACCTTCACACAGAAACAGCAGGAACAGCGTTCAGCCAGGCACAGGATGACATGCACCACAGCCTGAGGGGCTGGCAGGGAACATTACAGCAGATAACAAGAAAACATCACAATTATAACAGCTCCAGCATGCCATAATCAAACAGTGTTAGTAGTAATATTACACTGTATTTATGAAGAGCTACTCTGAAAAGGCTCCTTCCCATGTGCTTTTCCAAGAGCCCAGAGGCCAGAATTAAAACATGTGCTGAGTGAATCCTCACACAGTGTAAAGCATGACACTGTCTGGTGTGTGTGTGTGTGTATCTGTGTGTGTGTGTGTGTGTGTGTGTGTGTGTGTGTATCTGTGTGTGTCTCTTTCTCTGTGTGTGTCTCTTTCTCTGTGTGTGTCTCTGTGTCTGTGTGTGTCTCTGTGTCTGTGTGTGTCTCAATCTGTGGATGAAAAGCTCACTTTCCCCAATTCTCACACACCAGGTGATAGATGGTGCAATCCACCCCACCCCCCGTCCTCCCTGATGGCACAGTCCAGCGAAACCCAACACCCTTTCATATGCTGCCGATAACCAGCTGACATTCCCTTTACACAGTTCAGCGTATTCTACCCTCTGTCCACTTTGCGTCTCGGGAGCCTGAGAGCTGAATTCACAGCAGTCTGTTCACCACTCTGCCCTTTAACGGTCATCCAATCCCGAACACTGTAACAGTTTAACCACAAAGACAATGCGTAATTCCTCTCTCCCTCCCTTTAATATCCTTCCACTCCCTTCCTTTGTCTCTCTCTCTCTCTCTCTCTCAAAATGTGTCTTTGTCGTTCCTCCTCCTCCTCCAGTTTCACTCCTTTGATGTTTGACCTCCTCTCTCTCTCTCTTGCTCTACCCAGGTGCCTCACCATAAGCATATCCTTTGTACGCAGTGTTTTAAGACTACCACGAGGACATCTGGCTAAGTGTTAATCATCAATGTTTCCCTAAAATGATGTCCTCATTGCAGGAACTCGCAGTATTTGTTAGCCTCCTTCAGTGGTCCCGCAAACATCCCTACCTCTGCCAAATGTAGCATACCCATCAGCCACATGGAGTACCTGGTAGACACCTGTACCTGAAGCAACCCACTTTCGACCTACACTTGGCTGTAAGAGGAAAGGTCATTTTTTAGCGCAGCCATATTTAACCCGGGTACATGCGTGGGATACATACCACACACAGAGCGCACCTGGATACCAGTGAGGGGAATTTTAATTTAAAGTTTTTAGATAGTCAGGACCAGTGAATCCTCTTGTTGCTTTGGGACCTATGTACCTCTTTCTTTTTCTCATTGTCTCCCCCCCCCGCACCCAGCTCCTTTCAAGCTGCAGGCAAAGAGGAGAAAAGACACCTGATCTGGGAGTTTACCGAGGGAGAGAACCACAGAATAAACTCTATCCCCCTCAGGTTTTACACTGTTCGTGATTTAAGAGAAGAAGCCAAACATAGAAATCTGGAAAACACACAGCTGTGTTTTTTTATTATTATTATTTTTGCCAGTTGTTCACGCTCAAAGTTAGCACTTTTTGCTGCCAGTGCAATGTCTGAGTTCCAGTTGCAGTGGTTTTCAGGCCAACAGAAATCTTGTCTTTTTCCTTTTCATCCAAACGATCGGAGCCTCTGGCATTCTGAAACGGACAGTTTTTCCCGCGCAAGTGTCAGAGGCTTCAGAATGACTCATGGGCTAAACCGTCGTAACCGTGCTTCAGTATTATGAGGTGCTGTAAGGAGGGAATATGTTTCCAACCACAGACTTGATTTTTTTGTCAGTTTGTCAGAAGATTTTGGAGCTTGGATCACTGGCACAGAAGACTACTTGCAGAGGTCTAAACATGGCTAGTGATCTTTATGTAAATCCATGTAGATTCATGGAGAGAATTTATCAACCAGGTTTTTTAAAATCAAGCCTTAGGTTAAACTGTCATGGTGAAATATGTTTCCAAGTACAGTTGCTGGCTTACTCTGTCAGCAAAGAAGCCTGATCTTCCTTTCCTTTCGAAGGTCATTTTTCGGAAAGTTCCTTTTCGTGGAGGTGTGAGGGAGGCTGAGGGCCTCAGGCCTTTGTCTGCTTTAGTGATGCCATGATACCAGTATTTGGAACTTTGATATGACATCAGTTCAGTTTCATGATATTCTATACATTAAATGGCATAGCAATGAAAAACATCAGCAAATGGAAAATAATTTTGAATTTTGCTTTAATAAAAGTAAACTATCTTGACTTGGCTGTAGGTCAGACAGGACTGGAGTAGGAAATGTAATTTGCATAGAGCAATGTGACATAGGAAATGTCCAGATTTCAATAACCATTCAGCTTGATTCCTACATCAAACAGATGTAGGTGGTCACAACAGCTGATTCTAATTGCTAATGGCTCTATTGTGATGTCATAAAGGCCAATGTTAAGTCTATGGGGAAAATTTTGATAGTTTTTAATTAATAGTTTAAAAGTATAAATGTTACAAAAATAAAAATACATAGCATAAGTGTCCTTTGTAAGACCTAAACACAGTTTGAATGAAGTTTCTACGTTAAACGGTTGAAGCTGTATTAAACGCACAAAATTGGTTAGAAGAAGAAAAAGAAGAATAAGAAAAATTCAGATAACAATAGAGTGCATTTTCATGCACTCTAACTATTTAGCGCAAGTTTAGCATAGGATGGGGGTTGGGAAATCTGAACCTAGGTCAGCCCTAAAGAGCAAGTTTTGTGTATGGTGTCCTTGTATGGACATAAAGGGATAGCTGTGTTAGCAATTGACTCTGTACAGACAGCTCTGATACTTTTTGATCATTTCTGCTAAGCTGTGATTATTTCTTCTGCTGTTTTGGTAGAACCAAATGCAGTCTTAATGAAGCTGGGGAGCTGTTTTTGATGTGGAGTATCTCTGTAGTATCGGAGGCAGCCCTCAGGAGCCTAACAGAAACAGCCTAAAGCACATCCGTGATCAACCTGATACCTAGGCAAGACAGACCACACCAGGAACAGTACAGTACACACAGTACAGTACAGTAGCATCGTAAGGGACAGATTGGTAGGCCCTGAGAGGGTTGTTATTGAACCAGCTGATACTCCCTTTTTAAAGACATGCCCATTCTCAAGGAGATGTTCCTTCCCATGGTCCCAATGCTCCACAGTGCCCCCTCTTTGCCCCCTCCAATTCACGGCTTCTGGCATATTCGGCATTCCCGCCGTGCCGGGCGTAGCTCGGGGCCGATGGCAGGGTGGGTGCCAGAGGCGTGGGCACAGGGGCGTGGACGCATGCCTGGCATGGTTCCGCACCCAGCCCCAACCAGGACACCCCACGTGACCGCCTGCCTGCCGGGGCCGTGCCGGGCTGGGGCCCCTGGCAGGCGAGGACACGCCCGGACCCGTGAAGGGGCTGGAGGCGGGGGAGAGGCCGCAAAGCTGTCTGCCCTCCGTTTTCGCCCCATTTTCACTTTTTTGGGAAATGTCACTCGTACCGTAGCGTCACCTCACCTGTAGCACTCGTGCAGAAGCAGCACTGAGTGCGAGTCCGTCAGCACACCCACATGCTCAGGGACAGGAACAGTCTCCTGAGGTCTCCTGAGGTCTCTGAGCCTCTCACAGCCACCTGTGGGTCAGGGGGTGCCCACCCTGCTCTGGCAGAGCGAGGCCAATCGTGTTCCACCACCACAGACTGGCGGTCACTGTTGGCGAATGACATAGCGTGGGCTCAAACCCGGCTCTGAGCGGTAGGACTTGGGCGCTTTAGCCAGCTGAGCCGATGGGAGTATCACCACTCCTCCGCGGTGCTTGCGCTGTGAGTGAGGGCCCGCTTATTTGCATTTGTGTGTGTGGTGTGTGTGTGTGTGTGTGTGTGTGTGTGTGTGTGTTTACTAGCCGTGATCTGTGGCTGTTCCATTGCCATTGTGTTCAGTTCATCTCGCTCTGCCCTACGGGCGAGAGGCTCCAGCAGCCCAGAGAGTGACTGTCAGGGCATGAATGAGCACGAGCCCCAGGGCATGTCTGTAGTGCCGTTTCTATGTTTAGGGCCCTGTGGAATCTGCCTGCATGAACCATGCCGTCCGGGCGCAGAAATGGAGTATGCCGACCCGGGGTCCCGCCTCATAAACAGTCAAATCGTATTTATTAACTGCGGGAAGGTGTTTCACAATTTAAAATCCCAGCATGCACTTGGCTAGCTGTGAAGAGATAACTGCAGCAACCTCAAGTTAAAAAAACTCAGCTGGGGAGTTGCTGGAAGGCTAATATTGCAACAGGTTCCTGAATCGCTGACAGACAGAACGCTGGCCCCTGACAGTCATGCTGGGTTGGAGGAAGGTTTTGCAGTCATCTGTGAAGTGTGAAGTGCCAGGGAGGTTTGAAGAGCAGAAAGTACAGAGAAGAGACAACGTGGATTTTACACTTCTCACAGAAATCCTACCTCTTTGCCACTGTGAAATAGTAGACCAAAATGAGGTCTTTATATCATTCTGCACCTGAGAGTATGTCATCTGTGTGAGATAGTCTTTTTGCCATTTTATCAATTGTTAAAAAATACAAAAAAGACACAACTTGGAACATGGACACACTTCAAAGCCTGTGATGCTTCTGTGCTGAGATGGTCTGTATGTGTGTCTGAGTGTAGAATGAGCAGGCCTGGTGTGTGTGTGTGTGTGTGGGTGAGAGTGAGTGCTGAGTATAAGGAGCAGGCCAGCTCTGAGTGTGTATGTATGAGAGAGAGAGTTAGTTTAGTAGAAGGAGCAGGCCAGGTTGCTCTAGTGCCAAACCACATTGCCGGTCTGTCCCAGAGGAGAGGAGAGCGAGGGGCCAGCTGCTCCCCCTCCTTCTAAAAATAACCCGAGAAGAGGGGAGGGCCTGTAGGCGGTGCGTGCCGCTGTCCTGTCGCCATGAAAACAGGCCTCAACACGGGACATGTGTGTTCTGGGAAAGGAGCCACTGCAACTCCAGAATGCCTTTCTGCGTGCTCCATGAGTCTGAAATATTCTCTCTCTCACTCACCGCTCGCCCTCAGAGGAATCCACTGACCCCCACTGTGTTGTTATTTACCCCAGTGCAGACGGACCCCCCCTCGCCCTCTGTCTGAGAGCGTCCCATCAGCTCCCGTCCTGTCTGTGAACTGTTCCCCAGTTCCCCCCAGGTCTATCTCACCAGACACCACTCTGTAAAAGTCCTATCTATGAACTGTTCCCCAGTTCCTGTCCACTCATACCACCAGGTGGTGTCCTATTATCATTCTGTCTTTGAGCTGTTCCCAATATGCTGTCTGCCTGTCCCACAAGGCACCATTCTATCTATAAACTGGTCCCCATTCCTGTCTACTCAGTCCACCAGACACAGTTCTGTGAAAGTCCAATCTGTGGACTCTCCCCTGTTTATGTCTACCCATGCCACCTGCTCATAGGTAATGTCCTATCACCATCCTTCCTGTGAACTCTTTCCCATTTCCTGTTACCATGTCCCAGCAGAGACCATGTCCCTTGCTTGGTCTGTTGCCGGGTTAAGGTGCAGGGTTTTTTGGGAGCGCAGTAAACCCCAGTTCCTGGCATTAGCAGCCAGGACCCCCACCTGCGCAGGGGCGGTTTCTCGTAGCTCCTCGCTGATCTGAATCATCTCCCTCTCTCACACGGCGACCTCGGGAACCCCATGACACGAGCGAGGTTTCCTGTCTCATTACGTCATCTTCCTGTGAAACGCAGCTCCGAGGCTGCCTGGCTGTGATTCACCGCGCTAACGCTAGCGCTAATGTTACAGGAATGGAATGAGCAGAGTAAATAGAGTTGGGTTTTTTTTTTTTTTTTTTTTTGTTTCCTCCGTCTGTAGCGGTGCGGGATCGCCTCTCCATTGTTCTCTGGCTCTTTTTCACCATCCCAGCTCCTTCGACTGCACTTACATTACCTAACATTACATTACATTACATTAGTTGACATAACATTGCATTACATTACATTACATTCATTTAGCAGATGCTAAGATGCAGAGCTACTTCAAGCACAAGAGAACAGAAGTGTTTCCATCCAAGTTAAATAAGCAACAGTCTAAGGCTAATGAAGCTCCGAGTGGACCAGTTCCGGCTGGCCTGCTTTGGACCTCAATGGTAATTGTTTTCGCGGCTCGGGGGAGCTCGGGTTACTGTTGGGGCTGCGGTCGTGTCCGCGGTGGGTCTGCTTAGGGGCGCGTGTGCGCGCATGCGTACTTGCGTGTGTCTGTTTGTAAGCCCTCCTGAAGGCTCCTCAGCCAAAGCTCTCTCATTTATAACGACCTGGCTCCTGACCATTCCTGCCTGGTGTCATTGCAGGCATCTCCAACCCCAAACAGCCCAAAGATGCACCCAAGAACTTCACATTCGACTACTCCTACTGGTCGCACACCACGGTGAGCAAGCTGTGAGCAGCGAATGCCATTTGATTTAGAAATGAGATTACATTTCACAATGGATATGTTTCTGTTCTATTTTCAGATATGCATGCATTTGATATTGTAGATGTAGATTTCATGGATGTGACTGCAGATATACTTGTGTGTATAAATCACACTTATATAGATATTGTACTCAGAAAATAATGTTGAAGTGTTTCATTTTAGATGTATGACACATGTGCCTGTCTCTCTTTCCTGCTCTCTCCCTCTCTAGCCTGAGGACCCGGCCTTCATCTCCCAGAAGCAGGTGTACCTGGACATTGGGGAAGAGATGCTGCTGCACGCCTTCGAGGGCTATAACGTCTGCATCTTCGCCTATGGACAGACCGGCGCTGGCAAGTCCTACACCATGATGGGCAAACAGGAGCCCGGCCAGCAGGGCATCATCCCACAGGTACAGCACTGCCAGAAGAGGGCATCATGGGGAATGTAGTTCCCACCATGGCAGAATTGGACTACAGGGAAAAAAGGAGAGGGCCAATGGAGATACTGAATCAGTACAATTTAGCATATAAGGATTGAGTGGTTGGAATATGCACAAAAGAGTTGTGTTTGTTCATAGCTTCAGTTATATCTGAAAAATAGTTTTTCCTCTCAACAATGTATTGACTTCAAGGAGAGTGTCTTTGTTTTGTTAGCATTCAGAAAAGTTAATTTTGTGTGATGTTGCCAGCAGTATAGTGTGTTGAGGTCTTGATCATTGAATAGAGTTGGGCATTGAAATCCATATCTTTAAAATAGAATAGCATCTGTCTGTTTTTGTTTCCAAACATTCTTTCGTGTTTTGTGTGTGTGTGTGTGTGTATGTGTGCATGTGTGCGCACACAGAAGATATGTGATCACGGTCTCAATCTCTTGTGTCTACCAGCTCTGCGAGGACTTATTCAAGCGCACAGTGGACAACGCCAGCCCAGACCTGTCTTTCTCTGTGGAGGTGAGATCAGTCTGTCTGTCTGTGTGTCCATCAGAGAATGCTCTGCCTGTCCAGGCAATTCGCCAGACTCCCTGTGTACCATACGACTGTTGTTTTTGCTTTGTTTGTATATATACTAGCTTCTGCTGAGGGCCAGCTGGTGCTCTGAATTTTGTAATGGGTGCTTTTAACTGACGCAACATTCTGTGCTGTTGAATCTGTCACTCTTATCTTTCTCTGTTCCCATGGTAATAGTTCCTCACCCTGACACTGGACAGTATAGACATGTGGGCTCTTTGCCTGGTACGGTTTGTCATTCCACTGGTCTCCTGGATTCATCTGATTCAGGAATCGGTGTCCTGACTCCTGGGTTTACCCGTAACACAACATTACCATTGCTTAGCAGATGTTCTTATCCAGAGTGACTCACATAGTGTTACATTTTTAACTTGTTATCCATTTACACTGCTGGATATTTACTGAGAGAATTGGAGTGAAGTACCTTGCCCAAGGGTAAAACAGTATTGCCCCACCTGGGAATCAAACAGGACTGTCAGCACACCATTCCAGCACACCTCAGGACATCAGGGGTTGTGTAACAGTAGAGAATGATTGGAAATGTGATGGCTTATCTGCTGGAGGTTTTCAGTAATCCAGCTGGGGCAGCTCACTCATTCTCAGATCACTTTGGCTGATTATAAATCACAGTATTTGAAAGGACATCTGAGGCAAAAAAGGCACAAAAATGGCTACTTTGGTTAACTTCAGTTTACTTGAGTGAACTGTGAACTGGCTATGCTGGAATATCTAGACAACAACTACAATCCATCTCTGAAGGTCATGGATCCATATGATCTGTATGAGTAGCCTCTTCCCTCCCTCTACATCACATTTTGTGAGGCTCCATCAGTTCTGTGATGGGAGTCCTTAGTTAGAGCCCTTTCCGGGTCATCTGTTCACACAGCGTGAAGTTTACTGAGGCTCTTCAGGTTAAGTGCCCCCTGCTGGGGGCTGACCTGGTGACCTTCCTGGCCGAGAGCATCGCTCCTCTCCGCTCCTCTCCGCTCCTCATCGCTCCTCATCGCTCCTCTCCGCTCCTCACGGCTCGCCACCGATCTCTGCCGCCCCCAGGTGTCCTACATGGAGATCTACTGTGAGCGCGTGCGCGACCTGCTCAACCCCAAGAGCAAGGGCTCGCTGCGGGTCCGCGAGCACCCCATCATGGGCCCCTACGTGGAGGACCTGTCCAAGCTGGCCGTCACCTCCTACAGCGACATCGCCGACCTCATGGACTGCGGCAACAAGGCCAGGTGCGGCAGTGCGGGTGCAGAGAAGGGGGTGCATGTTTCAGAGAACTGACCCGCAGCAAGTTTTCGGTCCCGGGGTCATGGGTTGTCACCACACCACATTTACATTTACATTTATTTATTTGGCAGACGCTTTTATCCAAAGCGACGTACAAAAGTGCAAATAGTGAGCAAACAACAGGCACAAGAGCAAGATGTGTACTGGAGTACGTGTGCATGACTGGAGTACGTGTGAGATCTGTAAGTACAGCGCACTGCAGTCATCACTGGCCTCTTTGCTTGCATGCCACAGGCTATGTCACGCCAGTCGCACACCACAGATCATGGTTCGCGAAAGTCCCGCGAAAAAGATCCTAATTCTCAGACAGAGCCTGAGGGCCACTCAAAACAAAAGCCCAGTTCCCTTGGCTCATACAGCTCCACTGAAGGCTGGTCCCGTTGGTGGTTTTCAGACGTTTGGTGACAGATCTCAGGGGACCTGAGGGCTGTGGCCGGGTGGCAGTACCGCAGTAATAAGCAGATCCTGGACTGTGTGCTGGTTTCTGTTTGGCAGGACGGTGGCTGCGACCAACATGAATGAGACCAGCAGCCGCTCCCACGCCGTCTTCACCATCGTCTTCACACAGCGTCGGCACGACCAGATGACCAACCTGGACACAGAGAAGGTGTGTGTGCGTGTGTGTGTGTGTGTGTGTGTGTGTGTGTGTGTGCGCGCGCATATGTGTATGCATGTCGTAAGAACAAATGGAACAACCTTGTCCGAAAGTACACGTACATGTATTTGCATTCCTCCTCAAATCAGAACCATGACTCTCAGCAGAATGAAATCTGATTTCTGAAATCAGATTGCAGTAGCTTGTGGAGAGCTCCCAACCAGCCTTGTTGTTTTAGCTTATCTGTGAGCTGCAGTTCACACAGAGCCAGTGGTTCATAAAACCTGTGTTTTTTATGATGCCATCTTTCATATTGTTTGAACTTTCAAAGGCCCTATCTGTCCTCATGGATAGGGCATGTCACAGAAGCTGTCACATTTTACCACATTTAAACATTTACCAATTCTTTACCGCCCTCTGGTGATAGACTCTTGTAATAACAGCCTTGTGGTTGAATGAAAAACAGTGGGAAATGTTTATTTGGTATCCCAAATATATCGTATCCCATATATCTGTTAACTTGGTATGTGTTTTAAGTTCTCAGACAGTGTGTATGTGAGTTCGTATTATTGAAAATGAGTTGGCAGATGAGGTTGCTATTCTGAACCTGTCTCTGTCACCTGTCCTTTCCCCCCTGGCAGGTCAGTAAGATAAGCCTTGTGGACCTGGCTGGAAGCGAGAGGGCTGACTCCTCGGGGGCAAAGGGCATGAGGTTAAAGGTGAGCACAGAAGGTGGCCAGTTTCTGCTGGAGAGAGCAGAGCAGGGCCAACCTGCCGCCGGCTCATAACAGCCTAATCGGGTTTAAAATCAGGAACAGATTGGACCAGTGTTTGTTTTCTGTTTTTTTTTTTTTTAAGTGATCTAGAGATAATATCACATGCCTGACCTCCACAGCTATGTTGTGCGGTCTGACTGTGCTCTGTCGCCCCCTGCAGGAAGGAGCCAACATAAACAAGTCCCTGACCACGCTTGGCAAGGTCATTTCGGCACTGGCGGAAATGGTGAGTCCATGTGGGTCATAGTGAAATAAGCACGACATTTAAAATCATAATGTAGCTCTGCTTACTCCACCTCTGCCCGTCCCCCCTCTGTGGCGCTCATAGGATTTCTCCTGTTCTGAAGATGTCAGTACTGCTTTTTCAGGGTCCAGTGTTTCCCTTACTGTAGCCTTTAGTAGGCTGGCCTGACATTAGTGGACGTCCACTAATTTCACATTGCACCACCACCCCTGCTCAATAGGTGAAAGTAAAATTTGCATAGACCCCCCAACCCCCCACCCCCACAGTCCCCTGGCCCCTTTAGTCTTCCAACAGCTCCCCTTACTGCATTCCTTACTCCTACTATGCATTCTGTACTGTACTAAACGGAGAAAAGGGGACAGGCCTGGTGCCTTTTGCCTTATTTGACAGTACAGAAAATCATATGTTCATATGTTCAGTTGTCAACATCTTTTTGTATGCACACATTTGGGGCCTTAAAGCAACAAAATAAAAATTTCAAAGCTGCATTTTACCTGATGCCTGATTTCCCCCCCCCCCCACACGGCCCAATCAGCCAGGACCCTCACCCACCTACTGTAAGAAAATTTCTAGGGTTCTAGGGAAAACACTGGGGCTCTGTCCAAACCAGCAGGAGAAACAATCATGGCAGATAACAGAATTAGTCCAAATAAATACTCAAAGGTGCTGAGCCACAGGAGTGAAGACCCCTTACTGTTACCTCTCTAAGATTTCATCTTCGCCATTATCCAGATAAAGAGTACGGGTGTTAGTACATTTTTAGCATGCAGTATCCTGCAAAGAAACACCCGTGAGTCACAAAGTTCTTAGAGCCAGCAGGACATCGACTCAGATGTTCAATCACGTATCCACTGAAGAGGTCCTGCTGGGATCATAATTGACCTGACGTGTTGTGTCCTCGTAACGGCTCCTCTTCCTCCTCCTGTTCCCAGCAAAGCAGCAAGAAGAAGAAGTCTGACTTCATCCCATACAGAGACTCCGTGCTGACCTGGCTCCTGAAGGAGAACCTGGGTAAGACACAGAGCGAGACGACAGGAAACACGTCACTTTTTCCATTCTTCTCCGTTTTGCTCATGGTGTCACATGTGTGTCTTTGCACATTGAGACCAAATGGTCAGTTGTTGAGGTATTTGAGTTGAATATTAGATTGTTGTAATCATTTATCAGTCACGTGGATCTGGGTGAAAGGGCTTGTTCTGACCCTACATTCATGTATCTGACTTTCAGGTGGAAACTCTCGCACTGCCATGATTGCCGCCCTCAGCCCAGCAGACATCAACTATGAGGAGACGCTGAGCACGCTGAGGTATTGCTCTGGCCTGCAGTGCTTCCTGTCTGATCCTGCATTCCCACAATCCCCCTCTCTTCCACAAGTCCCCACGCCTTGCCATGACAATCCGTGCTGCAATGTGCTGTCTTTGAGCTTTGAGGTTCTGAATCTGATATATCTGTGGGGCAATAAAGCAGAAGCTCTCTGTTAGTGGTTAGTGGACTGCAGTGCTGTTGGTGTACATATGAGGGAGTGGCAGTTGCAATGTTTTGCCAATCAAATGTGACAGAGTTGCATTGTGGAATTTCTGACCAAGCCTCCCACCTGCAGAAGAGGTGAGCTGCTGTTCCAGCTGTGTGTGTGTGTGTGTGTGTGTGTGTGTGTGTGTGTGTGTGTGTGTGTGTGTCTCACTCGTCCCTCCCTCCCTCAGGTATGCCGACAGAGCGAAGCAGATCCGCTGCAACGCTGTGATCAATGAGGATCCAAACGCCCGTCTGATCCGCGAGCTGAAGGAGGAGGTGAACCGCCTGAGAGAGCTGCTGTTCTCCCAGGGCCTGAGCTCCGAGCTCATCACCGCTGCAGGTACACACACACGCACACAAACAATCATGTACACACACACAGGGCCTGAGCTCCGAGCTCATCACCGCTGCAGGTACACACACACGCACACAAACAATCATGTACACACACACAGGGCCTGAGCTCCGAGCTCATCACCGCTGCAGGTACACACACACACACACACATACATACACACGCTCACTCACACAGGGCCTCAGCTCCGAGCTCATCACTGCCGCGGGTACACGCACACACACAATCATGTACACACACACACACACACATTCACTCATACAGGGCCTGAGCTCCAAGCTCATCACCACCGCAGGTAAACGCACACGCACACACACAATCATGTACACACACACACACACACATTCACTTATACAGGGCCTGAGCTCCGAGCTCATCACCGCTGCAGGTACACACACACGCACACAAACAATCATGTACACACACACAGGGCCTGAGCTCCGAGCTCATCACCGCTGCAGGTACACGCACGCACACACACACACACACACACACACACACAATCATGTACACAAACACACACAATCATGCGCACACACACACTCACTCATGTAGAGCCTGAGCTCCGAACTCATCACCGCCGCAGGTACAGACACACACACACACACACAATCATGTACACACAAACACACACACAATCATGCACACACACACACTCACTCATGCAGGGCCTGAGCTCCGAGCTCATCACACACTCATAATCACACATATACATACATACACACACGCGCATACATGCATAGTATAGCATGCTCATGTATACAAACTCAGACCCACTCACTGATGTACCCATGGCCTGACCTCAGAGCGCATCACTGCTACAGGAAGAACACACACTCATGTACATGCACCCACACGCACGCATGCACACACACACACACACACACGCACACATACAGTAGTGCAAAAAAAAAAATACACACACTGTAGCACACTCAGACTCTCACACACAAATACACAAATATTGTCATTGTGTCACCTCATACATACTCATTCTCATATGCATACAGCAGCGCATACATACTCATTCTTGCCTTTTTCTGTGCGCACTAATATGAGCTAATGTCACCTAAATTAAGGCAGCTACAGCCTCAGTGTTAGTGGGCAGCATTTACGTGTCCATTCCTTAACACATAGTGAACATACCATTCCAGTCTGAACTGTTCCCACCCCCCACCAGGCTATGAGGTGAACAATAACAACCGTGGGCCGGCTGCCGGGCTCACCGCCCTTCCCCCAGGTGCCGGGACAGCTGGGAGCGGGGCCCCGCCCTCCCAGCACCTCTCTGCCCCCGGGTCTGACCACACCCCCGACGGCGACCCCAACGGCACCGACCTGCCCCTCGGCCACCCGGACGAGTTCTCAGGTCAGGAGGAGCCGATCAGCAAGGAGGAGGCGGTGGAGCGGTTGAAGGTACGGCCTGATGGGGGACTGCGTCTCCGCCCTCTCCCTGTCCCTGCGTTTGCAGCGGCGCTCACACACGCTTGTCCGGCCCTTCTCCCCTCCGCAGGAAACGGAGAAGATCATCGCCGAGCTCAACGAGACCTGGGAGGAGAAGCTGCGGAAGACCGAGTCCATGCGCCTGGAGAGGTGAGGCGCGGACGCACCCCCCGTTACCCCCGAAATCACCCAGCCGCCCCTCCAGCGCTTCCCTTTCACCTGCCAAAACCCGTCCTCCCCTTTTATATATCTGTGTCATCCCTCTTTCCATCACACTCTTTCATCAGTCTGTCTCTTCTTTCTTCTTTCCTTTCTTTCCACCACTGTCTCCATCACACTCCTCTCGCTGTGTCTTTCCCACCTCTGTCCCTTCCCCTTCATCTCCTGTAGCGGGAAGGAGCAGGCCTCTTAACCAAAAATGTGCTGGTTTGATTCCTCACTGGAGCACTGTTGTCGTACCCTGGGGCGAGCTACTTAACCTGCCTCAGTAAATATGCAGCTGTATTAATGAATAACATGGAAGAATTTTACCCTACATAAGTGGCTGAGAATAAGAGTCTGTTAAATGACAGTGAAGTTATGTAAGGTAATGTGATCTCCTCGTTCCGTATTCTTCCAGAGAGGCCCTGCTGGCGGAGATGGGCGTGTCCATACGGGAAGACGGCGGCACGGTCGGCGTCTTCTCTCCCAAGGGGGTGAGTGGCCGTCCCACCACGCCAGCGCCCCGGGTTCCAGATGAGCCTCACCTGCCCCTTTCCCCCCCAGTTCACCCGCGTGGCTGACGTTGTCCCCTGCCTCCCGTTTCAGACCCCCCACCTGGTGAACCTGAACGAGGACCCGCTGATGTCCGAGTGCCTGCTCTACTACATAAAGGAAGGGGTGACCAGGTGAGGCACGGAGTCCACGCTCCCCCCCGGGAAGGGTGGGGGGGCGCGAGGGAGACGTCCGCTGACCCAACCGTTAACCTTAAACTGATGATTCTGCATTGGCTGCTTCAGAGGAGCAGTAACCAACGCTTAACTCCCAACACCTTTTAGCTCATAGCAAATGTGACATTCATTTTACACTGCTTGATCTAAGCCTTAAGTTCTGGCACCACCTTGAAGGTGCCATCTGTTTAAGTCACATGCAAGTTTGTCACTCCACTGGAAATAAGGAAGAGGATAGCACCACGTTGAACAGTGTATCTAGCGCTGGGAGTCAGTGCTATCAAAACTGGCACTTTTGGTATCAGATTGAATTCAGACCACAACACTTAGTTGAGCTGCAGTCAGCTCAGTGAACTGGTTTTCACTTGATGTGTCGTAATGAACAGGTGGTGGTTAGGAAGGCGGGCTTGCAGGTTTGATTCCGAGCCGGAGTGCTGCTGTTGCACCACTGGGCAAGCTGCTGAACCTGACTTGCCTCAGTAAATGTCCATCTGTTATAATGGATAACACGTAAAAATGTTAGCTATGTTTCTTTGGGTTAGGGCCTCTGCTAGGAAAATATGCACGGCACTTGTCCTCACAGACACACTTTCAAACCCACGGGGTAGGAAAACTCATGCAGGCGCCTTTTAAAAATTCCAAGTGCAGGGATGCCTGTCCAGTGGAAGCAGGTGTGGGCCTTTGATGCTGTCTGTCTAGTGTGTCTGTCCAATGGCGCCCTGTTCTGTGGCCATTGTGTGTGTGCATATCTATATTGTCTGCCTGTCAGTCATACCACCTGCACCAAATATCCAGCTCACCATGTCATTCAGACAGTCGTGAGGATATGGGTTTGGATATATAGTGTGGATCTTGACCACAAAGTATGTATTATTGACATTATTTGGTTATTATTTATTTCTGTCTTGCTTTAATCTGGATTGTAAAGCACTTTGAGCTCTATGCACAATAGGTGCTATGTAGCTGAAGTTTATTGATATATGGGTAGTGGCCCCTGTGGGACTTTGAGTAGCTCTGTGCCCCTGCTGTGTAACTGACAGTCCCCCCATGTCTCCATGTGTCCAGGGTGGGACAGAAGGACGTGGACATCCGCCTGAGTGGCCAGTTCATCAAGGAGCAGCACTGCGTCTTCTACAGCAAGGTCAACGACAACGGGGAAGGTGAGGCCAGGCTCAGAGGCCACTCTGATCCCCTGACCCGCTTACCCTCCACAGGGAAGGAAGGGGTCATCCAGGACGCGGCCTGATCACTGTGAGGTTACCCCCCCCTCCCCAAAAAATAGGTGTCAAAATTATTGCTTCCCCTTAACATTCTCCTAAATGAAATCAAACAATGTTAAATTCACCAGCGGATTTCTACATATTTAAGATCATCTGGAACTGTGTTGTGGTCTCCCATCACCTCCTGTTCCACTGGGGAATAAAACTGAGGTAACACACATGTAAAATCCCCTTCCATCTCCCCTCCCATCACCATGGGAAAAGCCAGGGAATTGTCCATTCAGAAGAGACAGATGGTTGTAAACCTGCACAACTCAGGAAATGGATGTAAAAATACATAGACAACGGATTATACCAATAAGCACTGTCAGGGCGATCATACCCCCACCCCACAACAAGGAGGGCCTTTCCCTGTGCACAAGCTTGGATATCTGTGTACCTGTCTGTCCCAGGATTAGTTTTTCCTGGCAGTCCCATGTTGCAGACCAAAAACATTCTTCTCCCTTCCTGCCCTCCTCACACTTCCTCCTGAGACCTGATCTAAGGTCATTGCTGCCAGTGTTGGGAGGTGGAGTTTAGAGTTCGGCCTCTGACCGGTACATGAGAGCTGTGGGTACACATAAAGTAACAGACACAGATGTGATGACACTTTGTTTCTCTCTCCTCCTTGGTAAAGCTTGCCAGGACTATATTCAGGTACTGTTTAATGTGAGCATGTTTCCAGTGGGCTGTGTGGTGCTGCTACGATTCCCCGCCCCTCCCCCATCATCCCCTCCCCTGTGCCTCTCCCTGAAGCTCTGGTCTCCCCACTGCCATGGCCCCGTGTCCCCCCTTCATGCCAGCAAAATCCACATTCTTCGCATCCATGTTCTTTAACATCACTAACTCTTCTCCTCATTTTATTTCTTCCCCTTTCTCCCCCTCTGTCTTTCTTGCTCCCACTCTTTCTTTGTCTTTCTGGTCATTCCCTCTCCCTTTCCCCCTCTCTTTCTCCATCTCTCTATCCCTTGCTTCTCCCTCTCTCTCCCTTGCTTTTCTCTCTCTCTCTCTCTCTCTCTCTCCCTCCCCCTCTCTCTCCCTCCCTATCTTTTTCTGCCACAGTGGATGTTACATTGGAGCCCCTGGAAGGCGCAGAGACCTATGTGAACGGCAAGCAAATCACAGAGCCCATGGTGCTCAAGCAAGGTGAGCTCCACACCAGCAGGGGGTGCTGTTCCTCTGCAGCATAAAGCCAGACTCCACACCCCACACAAACAGCTCACACCACTGGAACTCAGATTCACCGTACCTAGAACAGCTCTGTCTGTGAACACCTCTCCACAGTAATGAGAGGGTCAAATGTACCTTTGAGGTGAACTTCTCCTTTGAGCTGTTCTTGTCCTGTGTTTGGACAGAAAAGCTGCATGGCGTAAGAGTTGGTGTGGATGTGAAGTTCAGAGCTGTAGGGTCTTCTTTTTCAGAGCCTCCACAGCCTTTGCTGGTTTTTGTGATTTCAAGCGAGCCTTTAATTATGTGGGTTAATTATGCAGCATAATCAAGTCAATTCATCTGTGTGGAGCAATCTCATAGTGCTCTCAGCCATTACTTCTGTGTGTGTGTGTGTGTGTGTGTGTGTGTGTGTGTGTGTGTGTGTGTGTGTGTGTGTGTGTGTGTGTATGCTTGTGCTTATGTTTGTGAGATCATTAGTGTGTCTCTGCTTACACAACAGAATCTCAGAAATGTATCTGCTGACTTGGAATGTGCAGTTTTTGACATTCTCTGAATGAGCATTCTAAATTTGCGCTTGGGGTGCTGGGTGCTCTGATTCCATACACCTGGTTGTTGAGGAGCACACCTGGTTGAGGCCCGGCCGCTTGGAGACCCTGCAGCCAGCAGCAGCACAGAGCGGAGCTTTGATTTATCAGCACGTCAATGTGCTTGGGAGGCTAGTGCTGCTGTCCAATCCAGTGCCACCGTAAAGGTGTTTTATATAAAAACCAGTGATTAACGGCCCAGTGCTCGCCGAACCCAAAATGAATCACTTTCGTCCTCTGGGGGACGTAGTCTGACCTCCCCTCCTCCCTTCTTTGCCTGAATGCTCTCTCTTGACCTCCCCCACACACACACCCCCCTCTGTCAGGTAACCGCATTGTGATGGGGAAGAACCACGTGTTCCGGTTCAACCACCCGGAGCAGGCCAGGCTGGAACGGGAGCGCAGCGCCTGCATAGACCAGCAGGGGGAGCCAGTGGACTGGAACTACGCACAGAAGGAGCTGCTGGAGAAACAGGGTATCGACATCAAACTGGAGATGGAGAAGAGGTAAGAGAAGAGGAGACACCAGGAGAGGAGGTCTTCTGATACGACTGCAGTCAAGGTCGAGACTGCATTAAAACCCTCAAAACTTTCGTCCACCTGCTAACTTAAAATTCTTTCCAAAAATAAGCATAAAAATGATTTGGTGTTCCAAGCCATTCCTGGCCTGAGGACCTAGAGATCATCTCAATGTGATTAAAATTTGAATGAGAATAGATTATGAAGTTAATCGATTAGTGGGATTGTGTCAGAAAAGGGATGCTTATGGAGGGATGTCCTCCAAGGTTCCATATGTGGCTCTTTGCATTTTCCTGTATATATGATGTAGATAAGGGAATTAGATGCCAACCTGGGGGGTAACTATTTCTAGGTTGCAGAAATAACAAAGGGATTTTTTCAAAGGACTCAGAAATGCCTAGACATCGGACAGGTGAAATTTATTTGTAAAGTCTGAAGTTCCGTATGCCGATAATGAAAAGATCAAGCATTATAGGGTGCACAGTGTAATATACTTCAATGTTGTCTGTATCTGGATACTGGTCTGAAGAAGTAAATATGGCAAACATGATGCTGGGGTTCATGGTAAAAAGGAGCTGTTTGTCAAAGGAGTATATTCTGAAATTTTTCTGTCTTAATTTGAAAAATCCACATCCTTAAAAGTTTAGGTCATTAGTTTCACTTTTAAAAGCTGTAGAAAAAGTGAAGGTAAATGCAACAACACTAATCCCAGATCTTCAGCAGGTGAGCTGTGTAGGCAAATGGGGCATTTTGTGAATCTCTGCTGATTAGATTTTAGTGTTTAAATTTTTAAAAGTTTGGCTAGATCAGAATAAATTCCAGGCCAAGACTAGAATGCTGTTACACAGATAAAAAGCATGGAATAAGTTGGTGTGGTTTGCAGTTGGAAGTTCAAGGATCCTTCTCAAGGCCAAAGTCAGCTGTAGGCCTCTTCTGGCTGAGGTTAATGATGAGCTAAAAGGAGTTGCCTCTTCTTGTCCCGTTACTTCATGTCCTGTCTGTCTGTCTGTCTGTCTTAGGTTGCAGGACATGGAGACTCAGTACCGCAAAGAGAAGGAGGAGGCTGACCTGCTGTTGGAGCAACAGAGACTGGTATAAGACCTCACACCTCTTAACACACACACCCTCAGCGCCCCTCCCTTCACACACTACTGCCACCCCTCCCTATCACACACAGCATCTCACATTCCTCTCCACACACACACACACACACACACACACACACACACACACACACACACACACACACACACACACACACAAACACACACACACACACCCTCTCACCCCCCAATACATAAACATCATCCTGCACACACGTGCACACACACACACGCATGCACGCACGCACACACACTCTCACCCCCCAATACATAAACATCATCCTACGCACACACACACACACACACACACACACACACTCTCTCACCCCCAATACATAAACATCATCTACGCACGCACGCACGCACACACTCTCACCCCCCAATACATAAACATCATCCTACACACACACACACACACACACACACACACACACACACACACACTCTCGCCCCCCAATACATAAACATCATCCTACGCACACACACACACACACACACACACACACACACACACACACACACACACACACACACACACACACACACACACACACACACACACACACACAGATTCCCCTAACATTCACCACCTCAGCCCACTCATGCACAGCATCTGTGAAACAGCCCACAGTCAGAATGAAAAAATATAGCTCTTAATTACATGTCACAGTTCTATTTTTGGAGATAGTTTTACTCTGGGTGAGAGAGACAAAAATAAGACTCTGAAATGTAATGAAATTGCATGTTTATTTTGGAGTGCCACCATTCTGTCACTGTGTTGTACTGGGGAAATGTGCTTAGGGTAAGTAAGATTATTTTGGTCAGTTTGGACTCTTGACTCTGTTGGGTCAGATTGGGTTGGGTGTAAATTTCAGACCGGATCCAAAGTCTGTTTCCCACAGGCTGCTGTCATTGTCAGACTGCGCTGAGTCTGATTACCCTCAGACTGCAGCAGTTCTCTCTGTGTGCGCTGTGACAGAGACGTCACAGGAGTCCTGTCTGAGCTCGGCGTGATTCACCTCCTTCTCTTTCCCCCACAGTATGCCGACTCGGACAGCGGAGACGACTCAGACAAGCGCTCATGTGAGGAGAGCTGGAGGCTCATCTCCTCCCTGAGAGAGAAGCTGCCGGCCAACAAGGTCAGACGCACGGACTCAGTTTCACACACGCGCTGACTCACTCTCACACAGCACGCTGACTCTCTCTCCTACACTCCCCACTCCTGATTATCTCCTTCACTTACTAGTCACACACACCCACCGCATGTTAAGTCTATCTGTCTCTCACACATAGCAGTCAACTCTCATACAGCGCACTGACTCCATCTCTCACACAGCACACTGACTCCATCTCTCACACACAGCACACTGACTCCCCTCTGTCTCTCTCTCACACAGCACACTGACTCCCATCTCTCTCTCTCACACAGCGCACTGACTCCCATCTGTCTCTCTCTCACAGCACACTGACTCCCATCTGTCTCTCTCACACACAGCACACTGACTCCATCTCTCACACACAGCACACTGACTCCCATCTGTCTCTCTCACACAGCGCACTGACTCCCATCTGTCTCTCTCTCACACAGCGCACTGACTCCATCTCTCACACACAGCACACTGACTCCATCTCTCACACACAGCACACTGACTCCCATCTGTCTCTCTCTCACACAGCGTACTGACCCCCATCTGTCTCTCTCTCACACAGCACACTGACTCCATCTCTCACACACAGCACACTGACTCCCATCTGTCTCTCTCTCACACAGCGCACTGACTCCCATCTGTCTCTCTCTCACACAGCACACTGACTTCATCTCTCACACACAGCACACTGACTCCATCTCTCACACACAGCACACTGACTCCATCTCGGCTCCATCTCTCACACACAGCGCACTGACTCATCTCTCACACTGAGCGCACTGACTCCATCTCTCCCACACAGTGCACTGACTCCATCTCACACACAGCGCACTGACTCATCTCTCACACAGCGCACTGACTCCATCTCTCACACAGCACACTGACTCCATCTCTCACACAGCACACTGGCTCTTGCCTCGGCGCAGGCACGGCCGGCTCACGTCCAGCTGTCGCCCTTGCAGGTGCAGTGCATCGTGAAACGCTGCGGCCTGCCCAGCAGCGGCAAGAAGCGCGAGCCCCTGCGCGTCTACCAGATCCCCCAGCGCCGGCGCATCAGCAAGGACCCCAAGCGCGTCACGCTGGCCGACCTCAAGATGCAGGCGGTCAAGGAGATCTGCTACGAGGTGGCGCTGGGCGACTTCCGCCACTCGCGGCAGGAGATCGAGGCGCTGGCCATCGTCAAGATGAAGGAGCTGTGCCGCATGTACGCCAAGCGCGACCCGCAGGAGCGGGAGACCTGGCGCAGCGTGGCGCAGGACGTGTGGGACACCGTGGGCATCGGCGAGGAGCGCAGCCCGGGGGAGGAGGGGGGGGGGAGGGGCGGCGGCGAGGGCGAGGGCGGCAAGACCGGCGTCTACGACCTGAAGGCCCACATCGACAAGCTGACCGACATCCTGGAGGAGGTGAAGCTGCAGAACAACATGAAGGACGAGGAGATCCGCGCGCTGCGCGACCGCATGGTCAAGATGGAGAGCATTATCCCCGGGGTCGGACCACAGGTAACAAGCGCGCTGTATCCCTTACACACGCGCGCACACACACACACACACACACACACACACACACACACATACATACAGTACCCCTATACACACACACACACACACACACACACACACACACACACACACAGTATCCCTACACACAGACACACACACACACACACACACACACACACATACACACACACATACAGTACCCCTATACACACACACACACACACACACACACAGTATCCCTTACACACACACACACACACACACACACACACACACACACATACAGTACCCCTATACACACACACACACACACACACAGTATCCCTTACACACACACACACACATACAGTACCACTACACACACACACACACACACACACACACACACACACACACACACACACACACACACACACACACACACACACAGTACCCCTATACACATATACACACACGAACACACACACATACACACTCTCTGTATCCCTTTACACACATACACACACTCTGTATCCCTTTGCACATACACACACTATGTCCTTATACCCTGTATCCCAGTAGACTCTGGAGCAGCCTTTTGCTTAACATTAGTACCGCTGGGTCAGTGTCCTCCTTCAAATCCTGTCTTAAGACACAGTTCTGTAGGCTTGCTTTTACTAATGCCCAGAGTGGAGGATGTCCAGCTTGTCAGGCTGAGTAGCACTCTGTACTTGCATAGTTTAGTGTAGCTCTGTGAATGTAAATGCCACAGTAAGCCAGAGCGCAGCTTCACTCCATTCAGCACTTTCAGAAGCGCTGACATCACATGAATACATTTCTGCCTTTCGTGATGAATTGGGAAGTAACTTTGTTTGCTAGCTTTGTCCCAAAATTTCTATTTAAGGAGAGTGTTCATGCGTAAGTGCAACGATCAGTATTTTTCTGTTTCTATATCTGAGTTAACTTCAAGCCCTGGAATAACTTCACGCAGGAGAGCTTGTGGATCTTCAGTCCTGAGTCCCAGCAATTCTTAGTGTGTGTCAAATACAAATACGACTGTTTTCAGAAGCACAGTGAACAGAACGTGCTGCTGTTGTGCATCCATGGTCTGTTCCCTTAACTGTAGGTTTGATTTCAAAGGATAGCACACTGTTCTACCCAAAGTCATGCAACACCCCATCTGTGGGTGTGACTATAGGTGTGAGTATTCATGGTTGAGAGTAACATGGGAGCATTGCAGTGGCCAGCACAGAGCCCAGACCTCAACCCAATAGAACATCTTTAGGATTAATTGGAACACAGAATTAGGGCAAGCCCAACATGGCCGTCTTCACTTGTAAAGCTTACTGATGCTTTAAAGGAGGAATGGAGTGCAATACTACCAGCTTTGTACCGAAAGATGGCACATAGTCCACAACACATCGAAGTAGTCATTAAGGCCAGTGGTGGGCCATTACAGTGTTAATTTCTTGGTCTAAAGATATGTTTTATTCACCACTGCCTGTGTCTCATGGCGTTTCATAGGATAGCGTATCTAAGCTTTTTTGGTAGATTGTTTCAGTGTGTGTTTCTATCTGCTGTTTCCTGCCTGTCCCATCAGTCCCGCCGCTCACTGCTCCCAGTGTCCTCACTCCGGTCTGTGTCACGGTGACATCACCTGGCCAGCCGCTGTGGAGGCCATGCAGGTGCCATGCTGTAATGGCAGGGTGCCCAGCAGGGCTGATGATGCACGCCTCAGTTCTCACCCTCAGTTACAGTTTACAGCTGGAATGCGGTTTCGTCTGTCCTGCCCGGGGCTCTGACAGTAGCGGATTGCTCTTTGGAGCAGCTGATGGCGGGCCCTGTGTCTAACCCCTGTTGGATTTCGGTGAAATTAATGCACTTGCAAGCTAACTGATAAACTGTTGCACAAAGAACTTCAGTCTGGACTGTAATTGTAGAAGAGGCAAAAGATGTTTATTGATGATCTTCGGTACAGCAAGGCTTCGCAGTCTTAGATGTTACATACACTAAGTCTCACACTTAGAGTTTCGCCTTATACATTCATCAGCCTCTCACAGTCCAGTTCTTCTCCAGTTGACGGTTGGAGGTAGTGAGATGAAGTGATGCGGAACTCTGCTTGCAAAGAACATCTTATAGTATTCTGAGAGTGGGAGATTGATGACACAAGCTGTACAGAATATTTAATGATAACTGACCTTGCATCGTCCAGAGTCTGGCGCCTAATTGGAAAAACATTGCTTCAAAGGTATCCTTGGTTGATAGGAGGGCACACACTGACCCAACTCCTCTTTGTCACAAACACAGACAAGTGAATGGAGTGGGAGAAAGGTCCCGCTAGGTGTAAATCCCTATATCACCAAACCTTTAATATAAGAAGTGTCCAAGATCTAAGGTATCCTAAAGCATCTTAGTCATAATATATGCATATGCACTGAAACATAAAGTAAGTGACCGAATACTGAACTAAAACTATATGAGTGCTCAAGATTATGGGCCTTTAAATTAGTACGGCCTTGTACCACGTACACACTGTGTGTCAACATAGCAGCATCACTTGAAATGTAGGTCATAGGCCATAGCTCTGTGACCAGCCTAAAACTACACAGAATACAATCATCATTGTCCCGGTGTCTCCTAATTCTACTAGATTAATCAGTCTACTAATAAAATGATCACTAAATAATCACCAGTATTCTTCACCCCGCTCCCCTGTTTCCCCCTCCGCGGCAGGACGATGGCGCCCTGGAGGACCTGGCGGGAGACGAGGGCGAGGCGGGCGGGCGTAAGGGCGCGGGGAAGGGGGAGGAGGGCCGCGGCTCGCTGGAGGACCTGCCGAAGGAGGTGCGCGTGACGCGGCTGATGGAGGAGGACCCGGCCTTCCGCAGGGGCCGGCTGCGCTGGCTGCGGCAGGAGCAGACGCGCCTGCAGAACCTGCAGCAGCAGCAGATCACCAAGCGGCTGCGGCGGAGCGGGGGCGGGGCCGGGGGCGGGGCCGGCGGCGAGGGCGGCCCCCACCTGCCGGGCACCGGCCGCTTCATCCCGCCGCAGGACTGCAAGCTCAAGTTCCCCTTCAAGAGCAACCCCCAGCACCGCTACTCCTGGGGGCCCGCCACCGCGTTCATGCTGGGGCTGGGACAGGGCGAGGAGGGCCAGGCCGAGAAGGGGGGAGGTGGAGGAGGAGGTGCTGGGGGAGCGGCAGAGCAACAGCAAGGGGAGGGGGACCCGCAGGGCGGAGCCGGGGGGAAGAACACGCCCTCCCCCCCTCCGTCCGCCCCCACCCCCAGCGTGGGGCCCTCGGCGCCCCTGCTGCCCCTCCCCTTCCCCATGCCCATGCACGTGCCCGTGATCATGGGGCCGGGCGGCGGCGGCGGCGGCAACGCCCGCATGCGCACGCCCAGCCCGCACCGGGCCTGGCAGCAGCGCAACCACGGCAACAACAACCACAGCAACCACTTCCCTCAGCAGCAGCAGCAGCAGCAGCAGCAGGCGAGGCGGTACAGGAGGAACTCCCTGGACAGCTCCACCGGCCCCAACAGCAGCAACAGCCAGGCTAACCACGGCAGCCCCAGCAACTCCCCCAACAGCTCCAACCACCAGGGCCGGCCCCGCTACCGCCGGCAGTCGCCCAACCCCGGGCCCGAGCACGACGGCCACCTCCAGCCCCGGGACGGGGGCTACCCCAACCAGCGCAAGCCCGGCTACCACCAACACCACCACCACCCCTACTACAACCAGCAGCAGCAGTACCACCCCCGAGGAGGAGGGGGGCGCTACCCGCCCGAGGGGGACCTGCCCGCCCACTGGCAGCAGGATCGGCCCACCGGGGGCTGGGGCGGGAGCGGGGGCCCCAACCCCAAATTCCAGGGCTACACCACCCCTCCCAGGATGCGCCGGCAGTTCAGCGCGCCCGACCTGAAGAGCAGGGAGACCCCCGTCTGAGAGGGGGAGGGGGGGAACGGCCGCACTGCGCCCCTCCGATCCCGCGCCTCGCCTCGAGCGCAACCCTCTTCTGTCTGGGAAGGCCGCAGGTGCCCTGGCTGTATGTCCATGCACAGGCAACTTTCTTCTCCATGTGATTATCATTATTATTATTATTATTATGAACAACATTATTATTTTTGTCGATTGTGTGTTTCTGTACCTCCGTTCTTTTCCCCAGTGTTTCCCTCTCACTGTCTCACACACACACACACACAGACACACACACACACACACACACACACACACACACACACAGGGCCAAGCTGCAGCTCGGTCAATGACAAAACCCTCACACAGGAAGCACACTGTGGCAGGAAGTGGCCATAATGCCGGGGGAACGAGGCGTGCCTGTGTGTGTTTTTTTTTTCTTTGGCTTGCCCAGAAGGAGCCGGTCGATGAGAGTCGGGTGAGAGAGGACGCTCTTCCAAAGACGCTCCCAGAGCTCCACACGCAGGGGACGCAGCTCACTCGCTAAACAGGCCGAAGCGTTGCCGCTCTCGACACCCAGTCAACCCCCGCAGCACCCAGCCGCCACTTTCTGTATCCCGTTGTCACTGTCACCAGACTCTGATGCTGCGTGGCCACAGCTTTAAGCCCCTCAGTCCCTTTCTACAAAGTCACACAGGATCGACACTCGCAACACAAACCCGGGAATGCAATCTGCACACGTTGTAACGAAATGTAGAGCGGGTGGTTCCAGTCACTCAGCCTGAAGCTACAAAACTCTTACCCACACACCACTGCCCTGCACCCGAATAGTTTTTCTTCCCCGTGTTCTTGACACTAATCGCACAAAATTGTCCACTTTTATTATACTCTATTAAATTTTACAATGGAGCGGTTTAGAGCTGGTGTAGTTTGGCAATTGTTTGATGTTTTTTTTTTTTGGCCCAGAATATATATATATCGCTAATATGTATGGGAGACTGATGTGTACATCTGTTGGGAATGCAGTGTCTGTATATGTTTGTGTGAGATGTGCGTGTTTACAGCAGACTGCTGAAGAATGGGGAGGGCACGGGAGGGGGGAGGGAGAGGGGGGACTGGGGGTCGGGGCTGGGGGATAATTTAACAGTTAGCCACTGAAACACCCAAAGAAATTTTGTCCTGTGTCAGAAACCAGGTAACCTCCCCCTCCTCCCAAAGTGGGGAGACTGACCCGGCTGACTCTGTCTCTGGGACGATACCTTGTCTGTAAACTGTAACCTGATTCCGTTTTTTTTTTTTTTTCCTCTGAAGTTGCTGTTGATTTCAGTTTTGATTATTAGACTTGCATTTTGAGAGTGACACAGCCACCATGATCATTGGGCGGGGAGGTTCGAACAAACACACTGGTTTCGGTGACCGTGAAGTCGGGGTGGGGCGGGACGGGCGGACGTTGGGTCGGTTGGAAAAACGAGACACTTTTTTTTTTTTTTTCTTCAGTTTTAGCGCGCTCGCTTTCTGGCTTGTAGCCCTCGTCGACCCCGCCCCCCCTCCCCGCAGGCATGCGCACAGGGACTATGGTGCAGCCGACCTCAACCCTTAGAAGCATCTTATAGTCCCTGTTGCATTGCCATGGTAACTTTACAGGTGTGGAGTCCAGGACCTGTCCGTCTGCGAGCTGGATGGCGGAGTTATGGAGTGGGAAAGTGGGGGGAGGGGTTTATTATTAATTCATGCTGATTAGTTGTGTTGTTTTTTGTTGTTTGTTTTTTTTTTAAGTTGCTGGGTTGATTTTAAGTGCGGGTGAGGGCTTTGCTGGTAACGAACACAAAAGTGATTTTTAGCTTTTTTTTTTTTTTTTTTTAGTTTGTATTGCGTAACGCAAACGTGTTTGAATGCCAATTTCCAGCTGCGGCTCAGATTATTAGCGAGTCCTGCGGCCATGTTTAATGACGTGAAATTCGTTCTGATGCACCCTCCTCCACCTGCGGCCAGCCCAGGCCTGCCAATCTCCAGTTGGAGGCGGAGCCTGAGACAATGGAGGCGTGGCCCTGTAGTGATGGGAGGGGCACCTTTTACCGCACGTGTTTGTGTTGGGGTGTAGTGCGCATGCGGGGCGCTCGTGCAGTCGGGAGTGTCACGGCGTTCATTTTAAGTCGTTACCGAAAGGCTGGATTTTTAGAACAAAGACCCTGTTCGCCATGACTTTGACTTTTTTGACAACGTTAAAGTGGGAGATTTTATTGGGGGGAAAATATAGTATTCAGTATGTTTTTCTTCTCACTAATGACCAACCTTTTAAAACAAGGTTTGACGTATTTGAAGTTGGGTTTGTACTAACACCTAAAGGGTGACAAGAGTGACATCGTAAATCAGAGTGTCTGCCAAGCCATGATGCTCAGGTTCATGTTAAATAATAAATGGGAGGCAGTTTGAGAGCGCAGTGGTGGTTGTCAGTTCAGCTGGGTGTGGGAGGTTGAAGGAATATAAAGAAGTTGCACACTACACAACCACACAAACAGCATAGACCAGTTCTGAAATGCACGCATGATGCAGTTGCTCTCAGATGTGACACAAACTCAGATGCACAGGTTGAGCTCCTCTGCTCTGATTGGCTGGATGAGGTGTGATCGGGACTGGTGTAATTGTAGGCCACACCGAGATATTATCCACAGTGTGGGAAGGAGGCACCGTGAACACCAAGGAATCCAGTCGGAAAGGGGTGCTGTTATTGAGACCTTTTTGGTTTGTTCAACTTGTTACATCATTGGGAGCATTTCAGCTTGCTGCTGCTGGGAAGTTATTAATGAACCTTTGAAATACTGAAGCTTTGTCGCTAAAATGGACACAGGGAAAGTCGTTTCGGTGAAGGAAGGGAACGGAGAGCTTGGTCAGAGTGAGGATTTCAGCAAGGAGGGAAAGGGACAGCGTACCGAACTGGAGGAACATCGTAAGAGACTCATTAGCCTGAAGAGGCCTTGCCGGTGGCCTACAGGACTGAACCTTAGTGTCGGAGGGTTTGAGTTGTGGAGACGGAGGGAGCAGCTGGTAGCATATTACCTGGGAAAGGTTAGCTGTTGGTCAGAGAATGTGAAATGAAGCTGAGACAGCGGTTTGTGTGGGTTCGGTTTGTGGCGTTGTGGTGGGGGCGGCAGCGGAGATGTAATGGGGCAGGCACAGAGTGTGACGCACCAAGTCAGACTCTGAGAAATCTCTCCCGAGTCACAGAGTAGCTTAGGAGAGTGTTTCCACTCTGTGTGCTGCTAGCTATAGGCGGGACCGTGACATCCCAGCCATGCCCGGTCCAGTCAGACCCGAGAGCACGACCGCAGAAGCCCCGATTTAGCTTGCCACTGCGCCACAAACATGCGTCGGACAGAACCGTGTCGGGAGCTGGAAACCAGCATACACATTTAAAGGATACAAAATGCCCTTACTGAAGTTGGCTGAAAGGGAGGTCACTTTTCAAGTCGGGTTCAATGTTATATTTTTTGTCCTCCATGAGGACTTTAGATTGAAGAAGATCATTGGAACCAAACAGGAGTGACTCCTTTGAGGTGAAGTGTATAGGTGTGAGACACAGGGCTGTAATGATGAACAGGGCAAGGAGGAAATACAAAATGGGAGAGGTGGGGCAGAGGCTTGATAAGGGCCCACCCCAAATATAAGAAAAGAAATGTCACAGGTTGGTGATGCAGGGTGGACGTTTCTGGTGTTTCTATACTGCAGTGGAAGAAGTGAGTTTTTTATTTTAATGCTGTTTCTGTTGATTATTTAGGACAATCTATTAGTGTGTTTCTGATTTTCTTGGGTTTTTGCTCTTTTTTTTTTCCCAGTTTCTTGTCTACACTGTCTTTTTTGTTTGTTTTGTTTTCCTACCATTTAATCTTACAGCTACCAGCTGTTTTTTGTGACAGTAGGTTTTATTTTGTTGTTCCTATTTTTAATATCTCTTTTTTTCGTTTTCCTTTTGTACCTCTGCGTTAGTGTGATTTTTCTTTGTGTTGCCGCTCTGGCCGAAATGGTAATTCGTACTCCCTGTTGCCACTGGTCTACTCACCCACGTGTGGGAAGCTGCTATGGAAACAAGCCTTTGCTTTCCTTACCTTTTCCCCCTTTGTGGGTCCCCTCTCTTTTGAGGGATTATACTGTAACGTAAAATATTAATAGTAATAATAATAATGATCCGAAGAAAGAGTGATAATGTGTAAAAACGCGTGTCTAGACATTCGGTGAGAGAGCAGCTCATGTATAAGTGGACTGACCCAAATGCCGCTCTCTCTCTCTCTCAGTCCTGCGTTACTCTGAGCTTGTGCCCTTGGTGGGTGCCTGGACTGTCAGTGTGGAACCAGCAAACCCCACCTCCTTCCTGCCTAACCTGAACTAGACCTCATGTCCTGAACTCGACCTCACATGGGCGAAAACACCCACCCCCCCATGCAAACTGGTCTCCTTCTCTCTTGTGTTTTTTTTTTTTTTTTAGTTGGCCTTTCATTTATTTGTTGTTTTTTTTTCTCGATTGGGAAAGACTGGGAAAAGCCCGACTGTATAAGGTGATGACCCCAAGCTTGAAAACACAAAAAACATCAATAAAGGAATAAGTAAAAGAAAACACTGAACACGGTGACTTTGTGTGGGTGTGGGTGTGGGTAGGTGAGTTGGTGGGAGTGTGTCTGTGGATGTGGATGTGAGAGACAGAGAGAATGCATGCATGTGTGTTCCTTGCCCTCCTACATTTGGATAAGGTTCCCCCTGGCAACTGGGTACAGGAAGTACAATCTCATATACCACAGTCCTCCCAAAAGGTGTCACAGCACCACAGAAGAAGTCCTCCAGTGAGGTGTCCCAAGCTCTGTTCATCACTGCAGATCAAGCCCTGTTTGCCAATATCCATACCTCCAAGCTCAGTGAGAACCACGGGGTGATTAGCTACCACTGAACAGAATTTTCCAGCAGTTATCTTCAATTCCCCAGCCCTTTAACCATGACAAATACGAACACAACCATGCAGGGTTAAGATGTACGTTTTCCAAAAGATACCTTCCTTAGAAACAGAATGAAGGCAATGCAAGGACCAAAGGGATTGCTAAATGTTCCTGTAGGCCCTACAGTGCAGGGGGTGCCGCTAACCTGTGTTTCTTTGCTGCAGAATGCATCAAAGAATTGTGGATTTCTTTACCTAAGGTTGGGGTGTGTTCTGTGGTGATGGGAATAATGGAAATTATAATGGGGGTAGAGGTCCATCTGTTGTTTCTATTAACAACCAGCGTGAGGAAGCCATAGCTAGAGAAAGCAGGGATCTGTTGACCTGCATTAAGCATGCACAATATCTACACTGATGTGTGCTTTGTTTAAGATGCTTAGATGCATTTCATTTGTCGGATTTGCCATCCATACCATGGATTTGTCCCGTAGGCTGAGAGAAACAGACTGGAATTAGTATAAAGAAAGCTCTGTGGTGTTTAAACATGCCTTCATATATAAGCTCACCAAGGTCACTTTGGATTAGAGTATAATATCTAATTTTCATGTTTAATGGATTTTATGTCTCATGGTTTATCCTCTGAGTCCCAGCTGCGTTTATGAAAGCATAACAGCCACTTGCGATTAGCGGCTGCAGGAATGCATTATTGCAATGTCCCTGAGACCCAGTAGTGTGCTGTGACCTTTAAGTACTGCCAAGTAGAGCTGCCGTTGAGTTGTGAAGTAAAGTTGAAAAATGTTGAAGTGGTGCTTTTATGAATTGTCAAACACTTTGCAGCACAAAGAGCTTTCAGGGTAGAAGGTATGGTTATTTCAGAAATTGTAAAGACAAAGTATAGCACATTTTACGACCAAGGTTGTTACAAAACCTTGCAGAGGTTTTCAGACTCAAAAAAAACCCCAAAAACCCTATGGATAATCTGGGAAAAACTGAAATTTATTCCTTGACCCCTTGCAAAGAGATGATTGAGTGAAACTCCTGGAAAATACTTAAATGCAAAAATAACTACACATATATGGTGAGGTGTGTGAAAACCAGCAGAACTGAATTAGCAGTCTGTGAATCGGGAATCTGATTCCCTCCAAGATGGCTCCTGCCCTGCCAACCCCCTCCAGAGCAGCCAAAAACCTCAGTGCCACCCTGTAGGATGAGGTTTCCCTTCCCAAACTGTGCCCACGTCCTGCCTTGCCTTTCCCCTTTGGAGGCTACCGATCTTGCCTGACACCAGATTCAAAATATTCGACTGCCGGTATCCCGGGAGTCAAGGACCCAGCTCCTCCCTACCTTCAGATTCAACGCCCCCCTGCAAGCTGTCCCCTGTAGTGGTAAAGAGCAGAGCTTGCACCCAAATATTGCCTGTTTTATCCCCAGGTGGGCCACTATTTTGGTCCCTTGGGAAAGGTACTTAATCTGAATTGCCTCAGCATAAAGTGGTTAAATCTGCATTAGTAGTTTGTGGTTCTTCCATCTCGAAACTGGTCTGGGCAAGGCCATTATGTTATAAGAAGCTCTCGCCACACGCTTAAACCACATGAACGTCAGTTAAAAACAGACTCCTCTACCTGCAGCTGAGAGTACGCCGAGTGTAAATTTAGTGGAGGGACAGATGTGTCAGGCAAACAGTTGTTTTGTCTCTAAGGCCATGTGTCTGTCAGAGACCCATATATAAAGTTAAATGTACAACAGTTTTTAAATTCATAAACCCTCTCTCTGAACAAACATCTTCCATTACTAGTTTCGTTGTAGCAGCTGTGCAAGGTGACATATCACCAGTTTCGCTGCAAGTTCCTACTAGGCATTATAAATAGATTAGACTCCAGTTTCATATGGTTTTTATGTTCATTTCTGGCGAAATGTTTGCACAGGGGGAAAGAGCAACTTTGACCACAGAATTTAGAGGAGGATTCCTATTTGTTAGGCAGAGATAAACTAGGTTTGCTCTCATCTTGCTATTGAAAGAATGTGTGTGTTTGTGTGTGGGTGGGAGGCTATCGACATTATGTCACAATGCGCTGACCTGGAAGCAGCTTTAGCATTTTACACACAATATTCAGGGTTTGGTTGAACTTTTCCAGGGCTGTTCAGCTGTTCAGGGTTTGGGTGAGCTGATCCTGGGCTGTTGAGGGTTTGGGTGAACTGAGCCATTACTGATCTTAGGTGGAGCGGTTGAGCACAGGGTGTCAGACGCGTATACTCTGGAGTAGTGACTAGGAATGGAGAGAAACTGAAATGCACCAGCTGATTAACTTTATTCAGTGTAGCCCATTTTCACAGGTTGAATTGTCACAAAGCACTGAACATAGTGCGTTTCCCAGAGGAAACCGGGTTAAAAAAAAGGAAACCCCAGAGATTACTTGGGATGTATGATATCCTAGACCCAGGTAAAAGTTGTGGATAGACTCCTGGAAAACCGCAAAAGGAAGCAAAGAGTGGAATGGTAACACATGAGGGTCACACAAATGGCTATGGTATTTCAGCAGAGATATGGGGGAAACCTGATTTTGAGAAGATTTAGTGTGTGTAAATCCTACACAAACACAAGCACACAATTGATGTTTGGTGTAATTCCGTTTGTCTTGTAAAATGATCCTGAAAAACATTCACTTTTAATTGAGCCTGAGCAGTTATCTCTTAGAAAAGACCCAAAAGGGGGCTCCTGAGTGTCTCAGTGGTTAAGGCGTTTACCATGGATAAGGGTGGATAGGTCAACCAGGGTGTGTTGGTCTCAAAACTCAACACTGCAGGAACAATTCAACCGAGAGGATTGCATTTTTGTCACCTCAGCTCTCCTGTGTAAGTGTAGAGGTTGCTGCAGTGTGATGAGCTTAATATACAGTTGGCAATTTCAAACTAAGTTTGCATAAAGGGAGAAAAAAAAGCATAAAACGAATTTGTTGCAATAGACAGAACAGTACATAGAGTACAGTTCTCTCAGAACAGCCACCCCTGAGCAGGTTTCTGTAACTGGTGCAATTTTCAGTGCCCCATCAAAAAGGATCCCCCCTTAAAAAAAAAAAAAAAAAAAAGCCATTTTGCTTTCCAAGCAGAAACATGCAAGTGTATGTGGTGCTTTGTCACTTTGTCCTCATCTGCACAGGAACATGTAACAACTTTAACCACAGAATGTAGAGACTGCCCAGCATGTTGGGCAGAGATAGGCTCACTCACTTCCTTTTACACTGGCCTACTGCTAAGGGGGGCAGGGAGGGAGGGATGTACAGTAAATTATACCCCCATGCAAATACTCAGTTTCAGGTTTTTACCCCAAATATTCATAGGCAGGGTTAGGGTTGGGGCAAGCTGATCCTTGGTCAGTGGATGGAGGTCAGGGTCGGGGTCACAGAACCAACCCCCCTACCCCTTTCTGGCGGCAGTGTCAGGAATGCTGTGGCATTCTGCACTGTGAGTGAGTGACAGGGTGATGTGGACAGGAAGTGAGACAGATCCTTTGAGAACATGTCTGTGCCCCCTAAGCAGAAACATGAGGAAACCTGTTTTTGAGAAGATCTGGTGGTGTGTGAAAACCAACCCCCTCAGCCAACGCCACCTCCCCTGCCCTGGCTCACACTGTGCACCCACACTCACATTATGCACACAGTTCCTGACAGACAGAGTCTTTGGGAAGGACCCACAAGGGAAGTGTAGAGGTGCTTGTGGATTACTGGACAGATGATGCTGTGGACACATTCTTAGAACAACAGAAGAGAAAGAAGGTGAGGATGTTTGGTCTTATTTTCTATTTTCACCTGATAAAGCCTTTCACATGGTCAGTTGGGGGTTGCAGAAAAAGAAACAAAATGAAGTGAAGGAATTACAATTTCTCAAGAGCACAGTATTTTAGCAGGAATGGGCTTGACTGGTTACTTCTTGAACCGGAAAGTACAAAAAAGTGGACATTCTAAATGAGAAAATGTATGGAAAACAGAAAGGGAGCGCCCACCATCAGCTGTCTGATTTCCAAGAACCAACACTACAAAGCAGAGTGATTGGTTAATTAGATTTGATTGGCTTGAGTCACCTTGAGGCCCCGCCATTTGCCATGTAGCAGTTTTGTGAGTGGTGTTCACTACTCTGCAAATAAAGCTATTCTTAGAAAGTACATTTAAAATGAATAGATGAATATGTGTACATATGTATGTATAGTATGCATAAATGTATGCTAGGTGAGTTTGCAATATTTACACAATGAAATCCATGCCAATAAAGTAACATTGAGTTGAATAGAATATTTCTGGGCTTTTGAGTGGATCAACTGGCAAGGAGCTTATCTTGAGTGCCGGCCTAGCCCTATGGCCCAGGTTAGATGCCTGCAGTGTCATCAGCTGACAGTGACCATGGGCCCAAAGTGTTGGAATAGATTGGCTTCATCCCACTGATGATAGTTGGCCAGGGTTCCTCCTCACTCCACTCTCAAGCACCCCTGCAATTCGTCAGCTAAAATCATCACCTTATGCGAAGGCCAATATGGTGTGTATTGCCTTGTTTATTAAGTGTTAGTCTCAGTACATCACAGACATATGGTACAAGGTCAAGGTGGTAGAAGAGTTCCAATCCTGGAGTGACTTATGTACTTAAAATGAGAATCTACATGTAATTCTCCATCTCACAGTGCCTGGTTGGTATTATGTTGTATTTATATGATTATCTTGCTGTATATGTTTGTTTTTTTTTCTTTTATGTATTCTTTTTACTTCAGGGGGATGGAATTTCGAGAGGAGCTTGACAAGCGCCTGTTGTCCACCTCCTGCAGTCCTCAGTAGTACATGAAGAAGAATAATCACACTGTAATTAATATATTTTCTACTTTGTTCACCTGGGTAGGTGTCATCATGAGCATCAGAATGAGGTTTGTCCTCTCCCTTCTGCTTTTGTCTGACTTCTGCCTGCTGATGACCCACACTTGCCCTAGTGACAAGGACAAAGACCACCGCCCCCGTGTGAGCTGCACAAATATGGGTCTGAACAACGTTCCGCCTGAAATTGATACATCCACAGAGGTCTTAGTCCTCACGGACAATCAATTTGTGGCCTTGTCCTGGCGCTCTTACCTGAACTTCACCAAGCTGTATGAGCTGGACCTCTCCCGCAACCAGGTGTCATCACTGGAGAGGCTCCCCGACCAGGTCCTCCCCTCTCTGAAGGTGCTCCGTCTTTCAGACAACAGGATCCAGGAGGTCCCAGAGTCTGCCTTTACTGCTGCATCCAATCTGATGGAGATCCACCTGAGCAGAAACCAGCTGCACACAGTGCATGAGGGCTCCTTCGGGGGCCTGGGCGGCCTGGAGCTTGTGGACCTCTCCCAGAACCACATCCGAGTCCTGCCCCGCTCAATCTCGTCCCTGATGACCACCACCATCCTTAAGAAGTTTGACTTGGAGGACAACCGCCTCAGGATCATGCCGGACCAGTTCTTCTCTAATTTTCCCGAAATCCCATACGTGTTCCTGTCCAAGAACCCCTGGATCTGCAGCTGCGAGGCGGGCTACCTGCCCTCATGGCTGGATGACCAGCTCTCCAACGTGTACTTGCACACGGGTCCCACGACCATCATGAATGACCCTGAGAGTGTAGTGTGTGACAGCCCGAGTCGGCTGAAGGGTCAAGCCATCATCGACTTGGAGAGCGATGACTACTGCTCTCCGGGTGTGATTGGTGATATGCTTTCCACTGATACTGTGCCTGCGGAATTGTCAACATCCCCCAAACCACACTTTCTTTCACTCACAAAACCATCAGCCCTCTTTACATCTTCCAGTGCTCTCGACAGCATCCCTACCAGTACACATGTCCCCATAACCCACCAGACCAGTGAACTCACCCAGACGGAAACCGGGGCACCCTACCCCAATCCCCGTGCCATAGCCATGCCGGACCAAACCACTACATCCACCCCATCCACCATGTCTGTAACCACCACGCCCACCACACCCGTCCAGCCCCAGACCACTGCACCCACCCAGGCTCAAACCGTAACACCAGCCCCGAGCAACACCAAGTCCCAGCTCATGACAACTGCACGGTACTTCTACTTCTGGACTTTTTGGGTCAAATATCACGAGTTTCATGCAACAGAGTTTGCCACATCTAGGACGGTATTTGAGAAGGAGGTGGTAGAGGGGGAGGTAAAGCATACTGCCGTCACCACCAATTCAAATACCTTCCTGATCACAGCCACCACCGAGGCATATCCTCTGACAACTACTGACCCTCTGATCACGGTGCACTCTCCCACTAAAGTGCCTGTACACAGGGGGGATAGAAAGGGGGAGAGGTCAGTGGTGCTGTACTGCTGGTGGCTGTTCGTGGGGTACCTCTGTCTGTGTGTTCTGCTGGGCCTATGGCTCTGTGCCACCGCCATCTGGATCCTCAGATTCTACCTCCACACCTATTTGCCTCTTGCCCAGAAGGCTTGCAAGCGGAGGAAGGACCAAGTGAGGCTGCTGGGATATCGGTCTGGAGGTGGATCGGGGGAGAATGGCGGGGGGGGTGAGAAAGGGGCTGGCGGGCCTGAAGCCATCTCACTGCCCATGGAGGGGACTGGAGGCGTGCAGGCCATGTTCCGCTCTGTCCTCTTTGTCTACAAGGGTGGGGAGGCGGAGGAGGCAGGGAAGGGGACAGGGGAGGGGGCGGAGAGGGGAGAGGAGCAGGGGGAAAGGCTGGGGGAGGCGTTGAAGTCTGAGCAGGTGGGAATTGCAGACGGAGCTGGTGCACAAGAACCAGAGATGAGAGGGGGAACGGAAAGGGCAGAGATGGGAGGGAAAGAGAAGAAGGAAGTCTTCAGGAAGACCCTTTACAGGGTGATCAGCCAGGAGGAAGAGATAACAGGGTGGAGGGAATTGGAAGAGGGCCGAGAGCCCAAGAAAGGAGATGCAATGAAGAGGGTGGAGACAGTGAAGCAGGGATTGCCAGAGAAAAAGAGGAGAGGCAGTGAGCGGAAGACCAGGTACAGCTTGGTCCTGAGAGAGGAGAGGGTAGAAGGGGAGGAGGGGAAGGCAGAATCTGGGGAGCAGACAGAGGGCAGGGGGTCAACTGTTGGGAATGAGTGGGTGGTTGGGGAGTGGTTATGGAGGGACAGAGGGGGTGATGGGGGTGGAGGGGTAACCACAGAGGAAGATTGGTCATCCTTGATTCCCTTGATAGCTAGAGGCACTGACTTTAAGCCATCCGATGTGGACGACCCCGTTGCCACAAATCCAAGCATTTCAGAGACCATTCTCTAAATATCCCTGGATACATGTTGCTTGTCCCTGCCTGGTCCTGGACAGCCTGACCAAAGCAATGGTCTCAGATCAAAGCTCGGCTGTATATCAGCAGCAATGCGCGGGTCATGTTGTCGCTGGTCCTCTGTAGCAGGAAGAGCTGGCTGAACAGTACTAGTCTGCCACCTAAACACATTTACCTGACACCAGCCCAGCATTATATTGTATGGATCTGCAGCATATTGTTTTTGCCCTGCATTTTGCATTGTTGGCTTCTGTATTGCTCTTTGGCATTTGGAAGAGAATTATCTGCATAAATCTGCTGAATGTATGTATTTTAACAGGATATTTTTAACTGTGTAGAGACCCAATGACTCAAACTTTATCAGGATGGTAACACATCTTGTAACTGAGGTTCCATAGATGAGATTTTTAAAAATCCGTTTGGTTTGGGCAACCAGTCATTTTCAGACTCAATATTATTACATGCTACTGTGTTAGGATAAGAGCATGTTTTTGTGCATTAGCTTAAAGTATTTATTCAAGCCTTCTCCATAATTCACACATAAGCATTAAGTAACTGTGTGATGTACACAGAAATATTTGTCACCAATAGGTTAGGTAAAGTTAATGTATTTTCTCCATGCTTTTGTGTTAAATGCTTTAACATGTTACTCAGCTTTTGAAAGATGAAACATTAAAATGAGCGAAAATGGCAGCCATGTCTGGTGTTGTACTTTTTGACAGATGGTTTGAAGATGTTCCTTGGGTGCCTTTAGAATCTACCACAGAAGATATTCAATAGATCAAGCTGCATTTTTAGTTTAGGATCTGCTATTTTAAAAGAAGCACATTTTATATGTTTAAGGGGCACAAGGGTGCTACCGCTGATTTAGCATAGGAAATATTACCTCAGGTTGACTGGATCTTTTCTGAACTACACCTAAAGGTGAGCATCAGTCTACTTCAATTATTTTATACCTGCAGTCCTAAAAATTTAAACTTTGCATCACCATGGAAAGAAGCTTTTTTGCAACATTGTTAAGCTTCTATTTGTTCAAGGTAACATGGGAAGTTTTCACCACAGGGATATGTTAGAACACACTGCATCCGCACTCATTTGTAATGAGCCTCAATACCAGATAACCTATGTAACAGACACAACAATGAACACAGAAGCAAGTTTTGTTGTGGCTTTACTGGGTTTTTTTTTAACAACAAAAAGCATTACAAAAACAATTAAACAGTTCCTAAGTATCTCTCCAAAAGGATGGGGTGACAGCTGTGTCCTGGTGCAACCCTGTCGAACCCCTCTGCTTCACCAACTAAGCGCTGGAGAATTTGGGCAGCTGGTTCCCCAGAATGACTCGTCTCTCCACTCCCTCCTGGGAGATGGAGGCCAGGCGCACCACCCCTCCGCTGGAGCCATCCCGCTCCATAGCCAGAGACAGGGCTGTGAAGAGGAAGGCCACAGGATGGACAGGGTGAGATGAGGGACGGTGAACAAGCAGCAGTGTGGCACGGTGGTACAGAGCATGGTTCATACTGCAAAGGTTGCTGATTAGGATTCCTTATACCTCCCCTTTATCATGTTTCAACCCTCTCCCTCTAACGCTAACACTCTTACTCCCTCCATTCTCCAGTCTGCTTTATTAGCATGGCAAGTTTGTTCTTGTATTGCCAAAACATGTACAAAAACAGAAAAAAGACTATACAAGTTCAAAAAAGAAGAAAAGACAGACCAACATAATATGAATACTAAAATCACTCTCTCTCATATACTCAAAAAAAAAATTGCCTGTTGTTCAACCCCCATCTGTCCATCCCTCCCTCTACCCCCCCCCTTCCCAATTTTCAAACACCTTCCCCTCATCCCCCTCTCACCCTCTGCTGTGAAGCGCAGGCACTCCTCCTTGCTCATGCCAGGCTTGTAGTTGGAGTCCACGTAGCCGTAGATGTAGGTGCTGCCGGAGCCGCCCACGGACACCGGCTGCCTCGTCAGCATCCCCCCGACAGGCACCGTGTACACCTGCATGACAAGCGGGAGGGGCGGAGAGATTACACTCCAATTCACATACATATGGGCGGTGGTCAAAGGCATGGGACACACCACCATAAGGCCAAAACACCGCTTTAGGGATGAGTATCACAGGAAATATGACCAAGGGGAGCATTAAATTCCCTTGACACTGATATGTCAAGCTTACAGCCGTTTTCATTCAACCTCAGAAAAGGCCATTCACAACACTTACATTGCATGACGAACCAAAGACTTCCCCAGGGTTTCCTTTTCACACTTCTGAACTTTTGTTACTCTGATTTCTACTTGTTTTTTCACTTCTTATAGAGAGAATTAAAACTGATATTGTCCTGTTACATGGAAGTTAAGGTCACTATGGATAACAAAACTTCAGATCCTTTGGGCAAGGTACCTGACCCACAACTGCCTCTGTACATACTCAGCTGTATAAATGGATAGAATTGTGACCTATGTAAGTCGCTCCAGATAAGAGCTTCTTCTAAATAACAATAATAAAAATGGGCAACAGTACCGTAAAGGACAGACATTTTCTGGGATCGAACCCTGGTGCTCTTAAAGAAACCCAGAGCATGTTATAGAGTGCGTCTGGTGCAATGAGAAGGATCACTCGCCTGTCCACCCCTCCTCTTGTCCCAGCCAGCCACAATGATCCCGGCCATTAGCTCCTCTCGGTACCTGTAGCACATCTCCTTGAACAGATTGGCAGCCGTCTGCACCAATGGGGGCTCATCCAGCTCAATACTGACAGAACAAGAGAGAGATGAGAGATTTGTCATTGCGCCCACGGGAGTTCAATCCAAGACTGATGCAAGATATCAAGGCCTGTAACATGGGAGTCTAATGGTAAATAATATGCAGCCACACAATACTTGGTCTTTCCTTGGACCCTGACGACTGTATGACCTTGTACAACGGTCATATACAGAACAGTGAGGTGCATAATGGTCTCTGTTAGGGCTGAACGATTTGGGGAAAATATTTAATTGCGATTTTGCGACTGCGATTTGATTCGCAATATATAATTTTTTAAAGTCAAGCTTCAGTTCAATATTCACTGTGTGATAGATTTAAAACATGTGATGGAGCATTACCACATGAGATATCATCAGAATATTAACTGTTCTATATTCTAATGCAATGCAACATGTATTTATTACATTTTTTTAATTGGCATAGAACAATCGAACACAGAACAATTACAGGGCTTAAAGCAACAAAATTTTCTGAGCCTGAAATAGGACACACGTAAATTTAGCGTTACCACAACAGTTTTAATTCAAAATTGTAAAACAAACAAAAAAAAATTAATACAATTTTGTATTACAGTGCTCAAATTAAAAGTGCTTCCTTTTTTCTTAAATGCTATTAAAAATGAAAATTGAAAAATGAAAACGTCAATAAAAGTTGGTCGAGTAGCAAGATGCTGTTACAACTTTTTCCAAGTCATCATCATAGAATCGGACCAAGACATTGAGAATTCTGTCCATGTTGCGGTTTGTCGACTCGTAAACGTTCAGTGAAAACATCTGTTTTGATAGCTTGTGCGCTAAACATTACCTAATGTGACAGGCAATGCCGTGAGTGGATAGGTAGCTGGCCTGTGTATTTGACACGCTAAGTTTGGAGAGTGTAGTTCTGTCCTGTGAGAATGTTTTACACAGGTCAGCTAGCGCTGGCGCTATCCTGAAAGACAGGTCATGTTCTGCTATAAATGTACAAACGCGGACTTTATGATTGCACACGTGCATCTTGGATGGATGAAGCGGCAGCAGCTACAGAGGCCACAGCTCCCGGCAACGTTGACGAAGAGCCCGAACAGCTGTTTTGTGTGAGGGATCTGTATCATGCCGAGACAATGCCTTTTGCCACTTGTTCCATACTGTTTTTTGTTTTTTTTTTCGAACACCCGCTGCAAAAGCAGTTCCCGCTCTCGTTTAATTTGTGACAACATAAGCCGAACGTTTGTCTGTCATTACCGTTTTTATATAACCAAGCCTATCGCCATTTATTTTTCACCTACTGTTCAATTGTGCATGTGTCTGCGCCAACCTTCACAAGTTTCGCTTCTATGCCCCATCTATTTCAATGCATGCTAGCCTATTGTGCAGTAATCAACTGATACAGTCCCCACAAATACTTCCTGACACCGCCTCACAGAAAGTTGAAACTAGTTGTCGATTGGATAAGAACAGTGCTGTCGTGCCAGTACGTCGCCTAAACAGGCTTGGTTAAAACTCATCCGAAAAACATCACGTCAGTGATAGTTTTTAATAGAATTGCGTTCCGGTCTGGTATACGCTAGTAATAATTCACTGCCTGATCTAAAGTTGCTGCATGCAGGATTTCGGCTGTGGGGCCGGGGATCGTCAACCCATGTGGGCGTATATGCAGCCGCCTTGGTCCACTTCTGATTGGTGAGCATGACTGGTAGACGAGGAGCACGCCACTTCTGATTGGTGAGAATGACTGCCACACAAGGAGGATGGCATGAATTTGTAAAACCATTGACACAACAGTTTAAACCCTGGGTCAGACGCGCTGCATAACGCATATCCTAAATCGCAGCCTTTGCGTTTTGCTAATCGCATTGTTTCAAATCGCGATTTCAATTTGAAATCAATGAATCGTTCAGCCCTAGTCTCTGTGCATCAACCAACCGCTCCACATGAACATGAGGACAAGAACAAGGTTTTGCTCTGTGATCTGATGAAAAGCTCACTACAAAAAACAGCAAAAATTACTTATTGCAATAGTTCACAGTAGTGCTAACAACAGTATTCATTTTAATGTCACAGATTTGCAGGACGTGACTGTGGAGTCATGTGAAAACCCCAAATAGTAAAGAGTGTGCTGTAGAGGTGAGCATGTCCCAGGTAAAGGTGCTTAAAAAAAAGGTGGACATCCCAACGTTGAGGTCTTCAACTATTTCAACCAAACGATGAAACCTTGTGCTGAACACTCCTGTACATCACACAGCCAGAAGACAGAATTCTTCATGCTAAAGCCACAACTCCCAGCAGAGCAGTCATGACCTGCGGCCCCAAAGCTAGGGGGTAAGTGAACAGGTAGTGTCCTGGCACAGTGCCGGGGGCCTCACCTGTGGAAGCCCAGCTGGTAGGTGACGACGTCAGCAATGGCCTGGGTGTCGGCAGCCGAGCCAGATCGGCAGCAGAAGATGCGGTCGTGGATAGGGGTCAGCTTGTCCGTGACTCTGTTAGCAATGTAGGCACTATGGAGAGGAGAGAGAAGGGGGTGAGGGTGAGCGGTAATGAATACTCTGCAAATGCAGGGCGAGTAGTGCATCTCTTGGTCTGGCTGCGCTCCTAGGAGACACCCACAAACTGCCATCTCTGTGCGCCATGCAGCTCTTACCCGGTGGTTGTGCGGGAGTCTGCGCCAATCACAACCCCTCCGTCAAACTCTACCGCCATGATTGTGGTCTGCAAGACAGCAATGGCAATCAATTAATCACTCATTCAAATAATATTTGTTATAGTGCACATTTACCATTACATCAAAATTAACAACAATAATAGCTACATGTGAATAGCCATGTTTTTACTTTAACAATGTTACTCCACTGAATGGGTCTTTGCTAGGGGATATTGGCTGGCTAATGGGTTTGCGAATGTGAGAACACAAAAAATAACTTGAATTCTGTAGCTTATAAATTCACAGAATATGCAATCTACCACTGTTCTGTAAGGCTGCTCGATTATGGTAAAAATCATTTGGTCAATATTGAGATCACAATTATTTAACATATTCAACATTACTCATTGACTTTGCAGACATCATGCATTTATTGAACTTTTAACCCTTTCATGCGTATGGTCACACTGGTGTGATTAGCCGTTTAGCGCGTTGCAGCCCCAGCCCTACTGTTCTGCTTATTATGTACCGACTGCTAGTATGAACCCACAGGATGCTTTCAAATGAACTCAGTACATAGTATTATGGTTCTTCCAGACAAGAGCTATTAACTTAAAGATTGCTGCCAGCAGGACCATACCCTCTAGCCCATACCTGCATAGCACAGATTTAGGCCCTTTTTGGGGTTTGCTACAGAGATACCAAACAATGATGACAAGGTTTGACATATTACAACATGTCCTGTCCTGATTGTATCATGTCATCATATTCAGCGTATGGCTACATCTCTTCTTTGTCTGCAACTGCAAGGTGACTCCATCAATACACAAAAGCATTAAAGGTAATATTACAACCAAGACTGCCGAGTACATGTCAGTAAGACCACATTTAATCGAGGACAACAACAACTATTCAATCACATTGTATATTTTTTGTTAGGAGCTACGTAAGAGGCAAAGCGAGAAAGCTACACATGTTGATTTCTGGGAAATGTATACTGCAAGTTTGGTGAAAGACTTATCAAATGCATGCAAGACCGGATAGTAAAAACGTTTGACAGTGCCTCACTTATAATAACATGACTAGATAATATGTACTTTCTAAAACACTGAATGACACTGCTACATTCCTGCTCCCACTCCGGGTCAGTGTGGCCATGCTGGGACTAGCAGTTACAAACGTGTATATATGTTGTTCAGCAACAAATACAAAATGTGATGTAAAAATCACACGCGTTTCCAGCTGCCACCTCAGGCCGTCTAACTTCATGTTTCATGTCACACTGCACCTTTAATAGACCATACTGCCGTCACATTAGGGGAATCGAAGAAAGGAAACACTTGAGCAGCACTGTTTTGGAATAACTACTCGATCTCTTTAGTGTGTATGAGGTGATGTTGACTGGACTGTAAACTGGCTAAGCATCGATATAAATACTTCGAATGGCAGAGCTATTCTCTAAGTACAGCTAATTATCTTTACGCTGAAAGCGTTTTTTCAAGTTAGCTTATTCGCTAATGTTAGCTAGCTGTACTTGCTGCATTTGAGTGACCTAGGTAGCCCAGATAAAGCTTCACAACTAAAAGTACATCACTGATTAAGAGAATGTATTAGCTTCCTACTGACGAAAAATACTGCCCATGGTTTTTAACCAACGATTTGGTGTTGAAAAGCCCGGCCATCCGCTTGCTAACTAACGTTAGCTAGTTTACACTGTGAATGAGCAGATTTGCTGTCTCATACAAGAGGGCCCCATGGCAAGAAAATAACCCGCTTGCCATTTCTCAGGCCGATTTCAATCCTGATTATAAAACAAGCGAATTTACTCACCCCGGTGGTGACCTCCTCACAGAGCCACTCGGGAACCAAATTATTTGAAGTGGAAAGATGCTGAGACCGACTCATTGCCATAGCCGCCGCCATTTTGTTTCGCTATAAACGTCTATCTGCACGGTCCTGAATCCCGATCTTGCGGAGTAACTTGCACGGAATCCCTGCCTCTTACTCACCGGTTACGCAAATGGTGTAGTTGGATGACTGCCTTGGGGTCGCACCACGTGACCAAAATACTGCACAAGAAACTCCAGTGTTCTGTTACATTCTGTGCTTCCATTGCAATCTCTAACATGACTGCGAACATGTTTATCTCTGCTTATTGTCTACATTAGAAACCAATTTTCCACAAATAGTCCATGTAAATGTATCACTTTAGGTCTTAGTAAGCATTTCATTTTATTGGTAGTGATTAGCAGAAACTGCACCCTGCATCCGCTAATGAAACCGGTAGGGTTGTCTGATAAAATGCCAGACTGGACTACTGCATTTATCCGCTCGTTTAAAAGCATAATCGTAAGAATTGTGCGCTTCTCCAAAAATTTTGAACTCAGATTTTTCCCTGAAGGTGATATATAATTGCACTGCAGACATTTTGGTATATTTTTACCACTAATGGTACTGGCTACGCAGAAGACACTCCCAGTAATGGTTGCAGTAAATCGATCGTTAGGGGAACAGGAAGGTTGAGGTAAACAAAATTTCTCTCATCTTACTAAATGTTAATCGCTGGGTCTTTGGTCGACGTTCACAGGTACAAAAAAAGCAGTAAATAATTTTACTGCAACAATGACATTTTCAGTATATCGTCATAATCAGTTAAAAATGTGCTTTGTTGCGAACCATTTTCGAAACAATTAAAGTAGTGAGCTGGCTAGCTATGCAGACCGGCTTACTAACTGCAATTCGCATACGATAGCCGGGTAGTAGCTCTGTGTATTAATGTAATAATGTCATTGCTGCATACTTTTACGCTAATATATGTCTGTTTAATCGAGGGTGATTATCTTTGAAACAGCTCTGAATATGTTTAGCAGCTGCTAGCTAGCGCGCTGGCTGAGGCGAATTGCATTATGTTACATTACATAATATGTATTAGATATAATGTTACATGAATTAATCATGGATGTCCACGGTGATTGAGGATACAGCTACTAATTTATTAACAAGTGCATGTAATACGATCTTTGGGAATGTCATCTCAATGTGTTCTTTTTATGTCGCTGTTTAGTACAAATAACAATGGACCACAGTGTGAAACGTCAAATCGTAGCCATCTGTACATTACTGTAGATATTGTTTCTGCTATACCCTGGACTCCGTCACTTCACTAACAGTCGCCGTAGCTGATTTTACTTCAGCTCAGGTGCTGCCTTTTGATGAAGAACTGACCAGTATGTCACCGTGTATTTCCGTTTCCAGGCCAGATGACTGTCCATAACCTGTACATCTTCGACCGAAATGGCACCTGTCTGCATTACAGCGAGTGGAATAGGAAGAAACAGGCGGGCATCTCCAAAGAGGAGGTAAACCATGCGCAACCCCTGAGCCTCTCCTCTACAGTAACGTACCATCGCTAAGCCCTTTTTCGTTGCTCTTGCACACTGGCTTTGAATGGTCCGACCACGTCGTCTTGCAAAGGCGTGGCGTTATTTTTTAGGACGTATCTCCAGCAGCACATATTGTTATATTCCTCACTCTGTTTCTCTTTTTCTTTCTCTCCTGTATACATGCACAGACTGTTACTTTAAAGCTTCCCTCCACGTCTTTACAATAATACTTCTAACCTCCTGTCTGTCATGACCCGTCGTAGACACATGTAATGTCATACTTGTGGTGGAGGGAAAGTCTGCAAATATTGCCGTTGAAAACAATGTATGCATACAATTTTAAATGTATATGGTCCTAAACCTACAGAATTTGTCATGCTTTTTTTTACATCAGAAATGACACTGACATGGCATTGGTAGCTGCTGTTCTTAGTGATCATTAGCCTTAACCTGCTAGCTGACTGATCATCGTACTAACTTTGCTGAAACCTAGCTGGTTCCATCATCACAAGCGTACTTGTTCTGGAAAGACAATACAAATAACAGTTACACTGTAAGTATAGTTATAATATATACATGAGAAACGAGAAATCTAGTTACCTCTAATAAAATGCTGACTACAGAGATAGGAGTTTGAAGGTCACCCATTTTTCCAGTGAACACCTGAGATCCACACACCTCTCCTTTCATGGCAGGCAGTTTATAAAATGTCTTGCTCTTAGCTTTCCCCTGTCTTCACATCCATGTAAAAGTATATGAGTGTGTCAGCACAGTTTCTCTTTTCAAAAACAAAAAAAGGTTTCCCTGGCACAGCGTACACTTTCAGCCCACTCATTAGGTGGCGGTGAAAATCTTTACAGAGTTGCTACCCAACAGGCAAGAGGCCAACAGGACTTTAGTATTATGGTGTCATGTGCAGAACCCTGGGTGAATGGGAGTTTATTAAGCACACTTCTCAGTCCTGACTGGTTAGGATTGTCTGTGATGGTCACTGACTCGTTTCTCCTCCGCTCTCTCTCAGGAATTCAAGCTGATGTACGGGATGCTCTTCTCCATCCGCTCCTTTGTCAGCAAGATGTCTCCCCTCGACATGTATCCTGCGTGCTGTTTGGGAGGGGTGCAGGTGCTCCTATAGTGAGGGAGCCATTCACACGTGCTTGCTGGAGCTGGAGTGAGACCAGCATACAAATGCTGTCTCCTTCTATAAACCCTGCATTGAATAATTAGTCGACTTGGTCACACTTCAGTGTGGGTGGACAGTTGACCAGTGGTTGTTCAGGATAAGTGAATAATAGACCCAGTCACTCTTTATAGTGGCAGATGCAGATGAGTGAACTATTGACCTGGTCACCCTCAATAGGTTGTTAGATGGGGATCTCCAGAGACTCACTCGACTCACTTGAATATTTTCTGTCCTTTTTTTCCCTCCATCCGGCAGTAGATCTGACTGGATGGACTCTGTCTGAGTGTGTGAGTTTGGTGTGTCTATCCGTCTGACTGCCTCTGTCCTTGGCTGGTGTCGCAGTGTTCCCCTCTCTGGGTGGGTGACTAAGCAGATGATCGTGATGCCCGTGAGACTGCCTGTCTGGAGCGTTCTGTGTCCTTGCTCTCCCCTGTGCATGTCTGTCTGGATGCGTGCTGTCTGTGTCGTGCAGGACTGGCTCTCTCCTCCTCCTGCCCTTTCTTATTAATGTGCGTGAGTGCTGTTCACCTCTACTGATGTGACAGTGTGTTTTTGGGGAAAGCCACCTCTCTGGAGGTTTCTCCTTGACTCCCGTGCGCCCCCAGGAAAGATGGGTTCCTGGCCTTCCAGACCAGCCGCTACAAGCTGCACTACTATGAGACGCCGACGGGGGTGAAGGTGGTGATGAACACCGACCTGGGCGTACCTAACTGCAGGGACATCCTCCACCAGATCTACAGCACGGTGAGGAGCATGCGTGGGCATGTGTGTGTGTCTGTGTGTTCATCTCTGCGTGCATACGGGGCCTTGTGTGTGTGTATGTGTCCGTGTCCTCTTCTGTTTTTCCTTACATAACGCACTAATGCACGAGCATCACGGTCATCGAATGTGCGCTGTCTACCACAATTTCTGACCCTATTCACTGATGTCTTTCCCATAGATCTAAATGCAGATGTCGCTTTAGTCACTGTTCCTATTGAAACACTAGCCAGTTGAGCAGTCTTTGTGACTGAAGCTCCTGCCATCCGTGCCCCAACAACGAGCCCTCTTTCAGAGTCACTTAGATCTTTTCCTCTTGCCATCTTGATCCAAAATCGAGATCAACTGAGCCTGCTCAGCATTTTTATACATGCTACAGAGCATGATTGGATGTTAATTGCTTAATTGTACCATGCAGTACACCTGTGTGGAAGCATCTGCATTCGTTATGTTTCTCCACTCATTTATTCAGGGTTTTCCTTTAACTTATGAAAGAAAAAAAGAGTATGAAAGATCTGTCTGTAGATTTAGATGAAGTGTATCAATGCTTTGTCTGCAGATTTGGGAGAATATGTTGTACATTATGTTGTACATGCAGAGTGAATTAATGATCTTTCTGCATATATCAGTTTGCTGTTTGTGCAGATGTATGGAAAATGTGCTCCAGTTTTATATGCAGTGTGTTCATTCTCTCTGTGGACTTGTGTGCAGTGAGGTAATTCTCTCCACTCACATGTGGAGTGTATTGACAGTCTCACTCTCTGTCCACAGCTGTATGTGGAGTACATAGTGAAGAATCCACTGTGTCCCCTGGGAGAGACTCTACAGAGTGAATTATTCAACAGCAGGCTGGAGTCTTTCATCAGAGCCCTCCCCTTCTTTAGTGCGCGCGCTGGCTGAGAAAGAGAGAGAGAGACGGAGAAGGAGGGAGGGAAAGGAGACAGGGAGGGAGAAGGGAGGGGAAAAGGAGACAGGTAGACACAGTTGGACTGAGATATGAAGATGGAGTCCCAAACCGCTCACTCCCCCCTCTCCCGCTCCCCCTCTGATCTTCTGATACGTGCGCAGCATGAGGGTGCTTTGAGCAACTAGCTGAGGTCTTATGGGAGATAAGGAAGGGGGGGATTTAGCGGTTTGGAGCACACTCACAAGGGGGGGAAGGGAGAGCAAGTGACCGAATAGACGGGTAAAGACAGACAGACAGACCCCCGAGGAGGCACACAGTCCTAAGACAGACATTGAATTTGAGAAGGACACACGCACACGTACTTGGACAGAGAGACACCAGACAGAGGGGACTTGATGGACAAGGTGTGGCAGTGGGACACAGGCTGACCGACACACACAAAAGACAAACAGAGAATGATACATGCCAACTGTCCAACAGACTTACTTGTACAGACTAACACATTACGAGGTGGATACTGTTTCTATTTATTTTTTTGCTTGTTTGTTTTTTTATGTGGCCATTTACTCCCCCAACCATTCCCCAAATGAGTGAAATAAACATTGCGACACTGTACTGGGTCTCAGTTGTTCATTTCCAGCTTGTTACATTGATGGTGTTTCTTTATTATTATTTTTTTTTTTTTGTCAATGATAATAAATTGATCCTTTTCAAAAATATTTAACACAGAGTAAAGTCTTTGCCATTTGGCATACCATATTCATAGTACACAACAGGAATTGGTTCTGAATTTGTTGAGTGTCTAAAATAGTTCCTATAAGGTTATCTTTGCTGCTTTACAGTCAGTTCACCAGTATATTCATTAGTCGTTGTTAACATCTTAGCGGAACTTCCTTTTTTTATATTTCAAAAATAATTTGAATTTTTGTTCTGATTCGATCAAGTCGTAAACCGTGCCTCTTGTATCTACCATAACTACTCTTGACTTCAAACTGAGGCACCGCTTCACTGAGCCGATCAGTATGCAATGACGGGTTTGCGCCGATGTCAGCCGCCGAGCTCCAGGATGCTAACTGGAAGCCCACTTGACCGCCGTCGCGTGACTGCCCCCCACGCTGACACCTGAGCTCCTCAGGGGCAGAATGAGTACACCTTAGAGAAGCTTCTGGCAGCTTGAGGCGATAATCACACACTGATGGCCAGCGAGTCCTCTGAGGTTCCCCGTGCTTCATTAAACCCCTCCTCTTGCACTGACCCTTTGGCCTTTGCCATGAGTCACCATCAGCGGCAGACGCTACGGGGAGATTCATACCACTGATATTCTGTATCGCGACTAGATAGTCGGCTCTGGGCGCCTCACTCTGAACGTTCTGTCTCTGCCATTGTCAAAGCTGTTAATTGCTTGCTCTTTGTAAATATTCTTGGAGAGTTGTGGTCTAAAACTGAACCAGAACCGCATAGACAAGGAAGTCTGGAGGGCACAAGGAGCACAAGAGCATGGTGTAGAATTTCTATGGTTTTGCCTTGTTGTTACAGTTGTCTGTTTAGCCCTCTCTATTTGCAGGGGATGAGTTCTAGAGATCCCAGGAAATGAGGAAATCCTCTCACGCTGTACCATATTGATAAGACTTATGCGCAAAGGGGATTCCCCCCCTGAAAACAGGAACATTTTTAGTATGAAGAAAATGCAATATATAAGTGATTGATACACACATGCTTATACAATATTGTTATAAATACATGTAAATATCCAAATTAAACTTAAGGTAGTGTGGAATTGCTTAGCCCCCTACAGGGTGGGCACAGATAGTGAAACCATGAGTTCCTTCAGTGGTCAAAAAACAGTCAAAACCAGTAACCGTGACTGTGGGCGGCCAAGGATCTCCTGTCCAGGGCTCTGGCAGTCAGCTGGTTGCAGGGAGACTCATTACATAAGACCCACGTGGTCCTCCTAACGGATTACAAGCATCTGTCTTTACATGAAACATGCAGACCAGCTGCCTCGATGTGCCCTCCTTTGCCACAGGGTGGGGGTGGCATTCCCCATCAACAATGTACCTCAACGCACTACTGCTGAGTAACTGGCCCACTGAACTGAAGGTAAGACTCGCATCTGTCAGACAGACCCTTCAGGCAGCCCCCCCCCCCGCTTTTGGTCAATCCTTTCATTGAGCATTCATCAATATGTGTTGCCGAGGTGCCAGTGGGGATATGAGTCTAGGTTGCTGCTGTGGGGTGGAGGTGTTGAAAGTACATTTTTATACTGTTAAAAATATACTCTGCATTGTGCCCCCAAGTGGCTCGGAGGTACCAAAAGGTAAGTACCTTTTGTTTCAAGTGCAGACTGAGCTCTGTGTTCAGTCCTGACTGTGTCATCAGCCGATGATAACTGGGAGCCGAAGAAGCAGAACCGATTGGCTTATTAGGGGTGGCTAGGTCGGCTAGGGCTTTGCGGATTTCGCCGTTCACCAGCAAACCCTGGTCAGTCGGGCACCCCCAGGTCTGCCTATGTAAAGCTGCATGTGAAGTGTCCTTCCCTGACTGATGTCTGCACAAGCTTGGCATGGAGTGTGTGAAGAGGTGGTGACATCACATGCTTCAGAGGCGTGCTAACATTTGTCTGCATCCTCCTGGATTGTCAGTGGGGGCTGCAGTGTGTGTGTGTGTGCATATACTTTGTGCGTGTGTCTCTTTGTATGTGTGTGTGCGTATGCAGGTGCTTGCTCATGCATGTGTGTGTGTGTCCGTGACCTTGTCTGGTGCTCCATGGTTGAGTGCTATCACCTGGATGTGCACTGATGAATGTGAATGGATATGTGGTTTGTGTTGGCATGCACTTTGAAGTGCCTCAGTATATGTGTATGTGTCTGCCACTTCAGAGGGCATTTGCTGCGAGTCTACTGCTGTTAGCCAGCGTGTGGCCCTGCGTGTCTGCGTGTAGATAATTACAATCAGGAATAAATCTATCTGAAAGCTGGTCCTCCAGCCCCCGGCACTGTGAACATCTTGGCTCTGTTACATAACTGACCAGATTAGCCCCGACTCCTAGAGTCCCTCATTGGATAATTACATAAAGGCCCCAGTGTGATCAGATCTGTTACCTGAGGGCGGCGCTCCTGTTCCACACTCTCACTCACACACTCATCAGTGCTGGTGCTGCACTGTGAGATCACTCACTCACTCACACACTCACACAACACCTTCTCATTACAGTTACAATTACACTCACATTTTTAGGTCAGTTGCTCTTATCCAGAGTAACTTCCAAAGTGCAACTACATAGTGCATTTAACAAAACAGCATGAAATGTTGCACAAAGGACACAATGAGGCATATTCAAACAAGCTGATCATGACATGATTCAACATGTCAAAATGACAAAAAAAAACAAACATCAAAACTACAGTATATAAAAATTACATAAAAGGGGAATAAGATCGCACTAGGGTAGATGCAACGAGGTACGTTGTGAATGAATTCATGTATTAGCGACGTACCATGAACACTCTCACTCATTCACATAATGCGCTGTCACTACTGCTAGTATCCCAGCACAGAGTCACTCACACACTCTCACAAGACTCTCTCATCTCAATTAGAGACACACCATGAACTCACTCACTCACTCACTCACTCACTCACTCACTCACTCACTCACTCACTCACTCACTAACTCAGTGTTTGTCAACCCTACTCCTGGCGGCACCCTGTCCTGCATATCTTCTATCTATCCTTGCTCTACCTACCTGACTGAACTCATCAGTGGCACGTTTTATTAGCTGAGCACACCTGATTTAATCAAGCAGCAAGGATAGATAGAAGATATGCAGGACAGGGTGCCGCCAGGAGTAGGGTTGACAAACACTGCACTAACTCACTCACTCACTCACTCACTCACTCACTCACTCACTCACTCACTCACACAACAGCAATTTCATCTCATCACTGCCACCAGGGGCCAAACCACACACTCTCTCTCAAACTCACTTTTACAAATCACTTAATGCTGTTATTGCTGCCAAATGTAAAACATACCCTACACATGTACTCTCCACACAAACAAAATTTATATTGAGAAATATATCTATAGAGAATATATTTTTCTTTTTTGTCTTAACCAATATGTGTAAAATAATATAATTTTAATTTTAACTATAATTATTGCCTTTTTGGTATATTGCATATATTATATATTACATATTTCTGATTTGCATTCACATATTTCAGTTGTATTTGGAATATATTAGTCGGTCTGAACAACGTATTTCTCAAAAAAAGACAATAAATTTCATTTCTGCATTGGTAACTAGCACATGCCCTCATTCACACGATGCACTCTCTTTAATGCTTTCTCCAAGCATGTGGACACACTCACTCATCCAGCTGACACTGCCATATAAAAGAGTTAATAAAGGGGTTAAATGTCATATTTTGTTCACATTGTACAGTAAGTGCAACTACAGAAAGCCTAAATAAGCATAGCATAGAGCTTGCATTAAGCATTTATAACACATTGTGCACAATACATGACACACTCTATCACATCATAACATGTGTCATGTAGAAATGAATGTCACATCTCTGCCAACATTGTTACATAGCACTGGGGTTCCTCTTGCCAGACTGTGTCAGGTATAACACATATGAATGCTTAATGCAGCTGTTGTGCCATGCTTATACAGGGTTTCTGTATTTTTTATGTAGTTCCAGTTAATATATAATGTGACCCATATTTCCATCCACCATCCATCTGATCACTTCATGGTGGAATCTACCAGGTAATATAAGACGCCCTTGTGTCATCTTTCCATCCTGCCACACCATGTAATCAATTCACAGTGTTATCTACCAGGTGGTATCTGGTTTCCACTTGTCCATTGATTTTGTCACCTTTGAATGACACGCCGCCACCTAGTGCAATTTCCCTCCCGTCAGTTCAAAATTAGTCTGACACATCGGAGGGGTGCTTCTGAAACAAGCTGCAGAGAGTCTCGTATGTCTCTGCATGTCATCCGCTGCAAGCACACCCAGGTTGTGCTCCAAAACTGAGCCCTAAGGGACAACAAGGGAAAGCAAGATTGTTTTAATTGCAAGGTCAGGTAAAGGGTAAAGTATTTGGACAACAATCAAACAAAACATTTTTCCCCCTTTCTTACAGGAATGCTGCTTCATGGAATTATGTAGAAATCACAGTACAATATGTGGGAAGAGATGAAATGTTTCTTGCTGCCAGCTCTCTGCTCGGTTTGGCTACCTTTTTTGCCCAAATTCCTATCCAGGGAGATGCCAATGCCCAATCTTTGTAATAGGGACAAGATAAAGTACTTCAAAATCAATTCTAGAATGAGAACAAGCCCTGCATTGAGATGGCAATGCTGGGATATTGTGTACTTTCTTTTTCAGGCTTTAGATGTAATACAAATGCTGTTGTCTCAATAAGCGGCAAGTATGTTATGACTTGATTAGGAAGGCCCCAAGAGCAGCACAGCACTGGTCTCAAATGGACAAAATAAAGACTTTTTTCAGCATGAAACAATAAAGACAAATAATCGAATCAGTAGGTTTCTTGGATAATGAAAGATCTTGAGAGGGGCATAAGATTTAAAGGTTGAGTTCAAATAAATAAAATACTCAGAAATTTCAGTCTGTTTCACAACTAAAACTGAAGAACCCAGATGAAGATCTGACCTTCACTGCTGCTTCTGAGAGGGAACCGATTCACTTATTTTTGTGAATTTCAAAGTTGTTTGTGTAAGTTCACCCTTCCATTGAATAACTGCAGCAACGCTATAAAGTTGCAAAGTTGTGAGTGATCAGCATAGCTGTTGAAGTGAAAGCCGTGGTTACACATAATCACACCCAGCGGGAGCATGTGCAAGTAAAACAAGGTCTGAGGATAGTCTCCTGTGGGACACCATGGGACGTGCCAGCAGCACAGTGGTAAGGAGTAGGGCTGAGCTAACTGAAAACTGACAGGTTGCTCAATTTCCAGGTGGTGAATTTGGGTTTTTTGTCCTTGAGCAAGGTACTTAACCCAAATTGCCTCAGTATATATCCAGCTGTATGAATGGATGACATGTAAAAATTGCAAGCTATGCAAGTCACTCTGGATAAAAGCAACTGCTGAGCAAATGTATATATAGACGCTCCTCGAAGAAGCAAAACACTGTCTATCATTTTGACACAAATGAGACTGGGCCAAGACGACCCCCGACAGACAGTCCCAATGTTAAGTCAATTTAGTAAGATTTTGTGGGCTCCCAAGCCAAACACATTACTCAGCACTTAACAGAACTTAGGCAGACAGATTAATTGCACATTTTATCGCAGTCTAAGCCCCTGCAACTGACTTAGCTGCTTAAACTCCAGGCAGTACTCCCTGTTCCCACATCACTCTCTGTTCCCAAGCCACAGTGCTTCTCCAGCACATACAGTCTTACATTCATTTGACATGTTACACGTGTTTAATACATGCGGATGGGCAGATCCAGTGTCCGGATACCTGCTTTTGCACTGAACTACCAAATCATGAAATTCCAAAGCCTGGGGAATAACCATGTTTTTTTTTTAAATGTAGTTAAATCAGACACAACATCTGTGGGGGGTTGCATATAGATGCATGGATGCATCCTAAAAAGAACACCTAGCTGTTTGGTTGTTATTGATTGTGGACTAGCTGCAGTTGCTTGCTTTGTTCACCTATATACAGTACACTCCACACAGTTATGCAATTTCCCATTTCAAATGTCATTTCTTCAACATTATGCTATTAAAAACATCTGGGCTATAAACATTGTTATGGGCTACCAAAGCTGGAGGGAAACCAATTAAACTAATGCTGTTCACCAATCCTGTTATTACATAAATAAACATACTACTCACTTGTATATTGCATTATTATGTAACATTCATTGTGTTCTCGTGGCAGTGACAAATCCACCTTTGCACATATGTGTATTATCAGTACAGTAGAGTATTTGCACATTTCCTGATTCAAAGGGGTCTCAGGTGCAGGGGCCACTTGTACTATGTAATAGTACTATGTACTATTTTTAATTTTCCTAAAAGAATTCTACAATAGTGGTTGCTTAGGGAGTAATCCAAGTCTGTGAAACTCTGTGAAAGTCTGTTGTCATGTTCCAAGTGCAGATCCCTAGCAAAATCAAAAAAAAGAAATAATTTGGCTCACGTCATTCACACATTGAAGGGTACATTATCAGTGTATTGAGTATTTGAGCCTGCAACCTCCAGGTCACCACACCACAGTGCCACTCCAATACTGCAAGGCCTGTGAGACACAGCTGAGTTAAACTTTAACCACAGGCTATTTGGCAGCCTATTCAGCATATGACCAATCAGCTTCAAGATGGAATGTAAAAAAGAAACAAAATAGGCACACTGAAGATTTGGAATGAATTCCATTTTAATTCAGTCAATTCACCAATAAAAAAAATTACGCGTCATTCTCCATAAAATGATTTTTCAGTTAATGAATCAAATTTCAGTTCATTTCTCGAATTAACTGAATTGAAATGGAGTTTATCTCAGGACTGGTAATTTTTCTGTCTTTGCTCTGCAGTATGTAAAGAAATCACATTGAGCTGGAGGGAAATCTGTGGGTGAGCTACAGCACTGCCCAGGAGGTTTAACATAATAACAATGATGTCAAATTTATACTAAATTACATCTCTCAGCTAAGGCAACAGTTTTGCCCTTACAAACAATATCAGACAGAACTGGTCCATGCAATGTTGTGTTCTATTGGACCTGGCCACTTCCAGTTTGACCTGAAGCAGTGCTATGGGACATCTTCATAATGGCGAATTGTATTACATTACATTACAGCTGCTTAGCAGACACTCTCACCCAGAACAACTTACTTAGCTTAGAGATTTCATTTGGAGGGAAGGATGTTTTCTGACGCAATTCGGGTGAAGTGTCTCGCTCATGGGTACAACAGCAGTGGCCCCCCGGGGAATCAATCCGGCAGCCATTGGGTTATGAGCCCTGCTCCTTTCTGCTGTATCACACAGCTGCCCAGGGCATTTGTGCGGCTTTGAGCCTCCGCTATCTGCCTCCGTCTCCTGAGACCCGCAGATGTGGAGCTGCGAGGCCAGCAGGGGCCCTCCAGAGGCCTTGCCTGCATAAAGGCCTATGAAGCACTGCGAGTTATTTGACCTTGAAATGCTTTGTAAAGTTTGTCCCTCTGGTGGCTCAGGGCCTTCTGCATGATATCTGGCATAATCCCGGATGAAAAGGTTGGTAATATAATCTCCGCCGCGCTTAATCTGTCACAAAACATACTGCCGCTTAGCCAGCGGACGCGTGTTCTGCCCAGGAGAGAACTGCCACAGCTAACTCAGGGCCCAAACATGCACACACACACACTTACACACTCATGCAGACTCACATAGACATACCTTAATATTATACATATTGACACACAAATGGTACTACACTTATACAGGCATACACACAGACAGTACATAAACATGCTCAAGCACACCCACACTCACAGATTACAGCATCCTATTTATAGGTAGTAATACAAAACAATGTAAGACAGACACTTTACATATACCCACAGTCTCTCATACACAATACACAGAAATCTCTTTGCCAGTTCTCACACCCTCAGCAAGGAATTTTACATTTACATTTATTCATTTGGCAGATGCTTTTATCCAAAGTGACTTACATAGCTCTTTACAATGTTATCCATTTGTACAGCTGGATATTTACTGAGGCAATTGTGGGTTAAGTACCTCGCTCAAGGGTACAGCAGCAGTGCCCTAGTGGGGATTGAACTGGCAACCTTTTGGTTATGAGTCCTGCTCCTTAACCACTATGCTACACTGCCGCCCCAAACTTAGAGACGATTTTTGAAAAGTCCCTGTTACTGAAAGTCCCTTTACAAGAAAGACTGGGAAAATATCCCAAAGCTATTCTGTGATTTATTATGACCAGATCTATTACCTGTAATGTCAAAACCAGGAACCTGCCTGCCTGTAATGCAAACAGTTGTGCAATAATGATGGAGAGGGGATCAAAGAGGTTTGTTTTCAAGGCTGACGCATAGCTGTGTTTCATTCTCTAATGCACAGATCGCTAAGCACTTGGAGTGCTTAAATCCCAAAGAACTCACAGTCCCTGAGAAAAATAAACTGTCTAAGACAGTTCATTTAATAGTCATTGCTGTGCGTCCAATGTTGTCTGTCGTCCTCTGGGGGCTGTTAGCATGGAAAAGCAGACTCACAGCAACGTGCTATACAGCTCATTATTATTTTCGGGGAGCTGCAGGTGTGCACTGAGCCAGACAGAGGGGTGTGTCGGTACAGAGCAAGCGCAATAATTTGAAACATTTCAACTTTTCAGCTGCAAATAATGCTATCAAGATGGTGATTGGTTGAATCCAGCATTTAAATGCACCCCCTGGGAAACCACAGCGACTGAATGTTCAGAAGTTAGGGCCTGGTGCATCAGTCCTTGGCCGTCACTGGCAGCTCTCTCCGAAATCCTCCTGGTGGCGCTGTCTTCAGCTGGAGTGCTTTGTGCAGAGCCGGCACCCACAGGGGAGTGCTCTCGGCCCTCACTGCTGCGGCACCGTGCCGCCACGTTTCAATTAATTCATCTGACTCTAATCTGAGCTGACTTACCAGCTCCCAGATTTATCCCCGAGGGGGTTTTCACTGCAGGGAAGTCAGGGGAGCCTGTTGTTCAAGGGCACAAGGCACACTCTGTTTTTTCAGTTTCACCTCCAACGGTGTAGTGGTCGAAAGGGTAGCTGGGCGGAGACCCCTAGCTGCACTGTACTGTAAGTGCATGCTGTTCAAAAGCACTACAGTGGCTTCTTCACAGTGGTTATCTAAACAGCAGCATGTGAGTTCCTGCTGTTTCAAAGCAAGTGCTGTGTTGTTTTCCCCCTTTTCATTGAAGGGTGGTTGAAAGTCGACCTGAAACGCTGCTGTCAGATGGAAGCGTGACAGAAATTAGATAATCAACTCATTCAATGCTGTGATGACATTGCGTAAGAGGGCTCTGTGCCCCTCCCCGTAGCTGGCCTCTGCTTGCAGGGGGTGGGGGTGGGGGTTGTAGGAAATGGGATGAGGGTTCTGCCGGGCCCAGCTGTTGGTGTGATCATGGACAATTAAAAGAATAGCATGGGTCATGGTAAACGCCTTAATCCCAGATGAATGGCACTCTTTAAAGCCAAGATGACCTGGACTGGAGGGGTGCAGATCCCATCACCACCGCTCGCCAGGTGAGAAGCACCCCCAAAAAAAAAATGGGGAGGCAAAAAATAGAGGGGGCAGACAGAGGGACCAAACAAGTCCAGCAGGCAAACTGAACGATTCCAAAATCAATCGGTGTGTCTAGTGAACCGCTGGGTTCAGTATGACACATAGTGCTGTTTCTTTGTTATATAACGTCATTCGGTGCAATACAATCCAAAACAACCTTGCAAACGAAGTTGACCTAACTGCCTAAGTGGGCACTTACATGGGCTGATGCAAAGAAAACTCTGAGGGCAGTGGTTGTTACTTCATGCAATCATGTCATTTGATTGACAGGCTTGTTGGGACACCGGGAGTGTTGGATTGTGTAATTAGGGGGGCATTTTAATGTTGTTTCCAAAATATATTTTTAGCCAGTGTCAGAAGTTTCAGTCTCCAGTGAAATGGACAGATCGGCCTTTAGGTTTATGCTGTGCCTCCACCACCTGTACCAGGTTTATTTTTGGAGGGATTTGATTGACTGGTGCATATATCAGAGACCGTTTCTAAGCATAAGTAGGGGACGAAGGGGCACACATGTCAAAGCAAAGCAGTGTCCTGCTAAGCTTCAGGATGGTGGAGCAATCCTTGTGTTAGCGCAGGAAAAAACAATGGCACAAAAAGCCACCATGGAAGTGTCATAAGTCAGTCTTCCTTGCTCCCAAACCATAGGATAAAAAACATGCCATTGTTGTTAGAATTACGGTGATGCTGACTTAAGTAATGTGTGACGTTAGAAGCGCATGAAAACTTTGGTTGCCATCCTTTATGCGTGGAGAATTCCATTGACAAATGTTGGCTGACATTGAATAACGCACTGTTGCATTACATTATTTATGTGTGTGGCAGACTTTTTTTATCAAGACCAGTTTACATATCATCACGTTTATACCACTGGATATATATGGAAGCAATGTGGGTCAAGATGAATACCTTCTTCAATGGTATAACGCCATCTACCACTATATCCTTACCACTACACTACAAGGCTACTGCATAGCTCTTTGTTACATTCCAAGTTTCTGTTTCCTTTCAGAGCCTTAATCACACAGTCAAGATGCAATGAGCTACCTTATACCTTAAGGTACTTTCTGTCATCTACAGAATATTAATCAAGTCAAAATTTCAGCCCACAGTTCTTACCTTTCACCAGATCAGCTGTAATTTGAAATAACTAGCTGATTGGCAGCAATGAGTCTTGGATCTTAGTGGCGAATCCCAGCGGCCTGTATCTGGAGAAATGTTTGGAAGTCTGGTGGGCAATGTGTGGTGGGCATCTACCGGCACAGCAACATGAGCGCTCACATTTCATTTCTGAGCCAAGATGGAAGACAAGAATACAAATGTAAAAAAGCAGACAAAAACTAAAGAACTTGACTGTCGAAGAAACATCCAGCAGTTGTGCAGAATCTTACAGCGAATCGTCCTAATGCCTGAGCTGTATGCTCATGGCTATGCATAAAATATAATCTGAGCAGATCTATCATATGAGGGGGACTACTTGTACCACAGTACAGTACCGCATTGTACAAGCATGGTACTGTACTGCATTGTACAAATACACTGTGATGGAAACCTGTAACAGGTTTGAACCAGACGTAGGTCTGCTCAATGGTTAACCAGTAAGTTGTGGCCCACTGCAGTAAGTGAGGTTATTCTGAGGGCTCAGCCTCAAGTGGTGTTCACCACTATTCCTGCCCTTTTACATCAGTGGAGTGGAACACCTTGCCCAAGGCTGCAGAATAACAAAGGCCAATAGTCCCTGGCCTATGCATAACTGAAGCACAACCTTGGTGTAGCATTGTGAGAACGTTATGGCCACCTGAGTGCCAGGTGGACTAGATATGTCCCTCATCATTTTTTTTTTTCAGGAGAGGAAATCAGATCTGGTCTCCTGCGTGTGTCTTATTCAGAATATTGAGAGGATTTTGTATTACTTAAATTCATTAAATAAGATAGACACACTGCGTACACTGACACACACACACACACACACACACACACACACACACACACACACATTCACTGACCCACTGCGAGTTGCATGTACGACGTCAGTGGAGATGCATCTATCCTATGGCCAGCCTCCACTCTGCCACAGTGCTTTGTGGGATTTGTAGTTTGGACTACAAAGCCCACAGAGGACTGCATTCTCAGACTGTGTTGAGTTGAGGCAAGGCTCACTTTCTGGTGTAAGTGCCAACTGGAGAAGAATGAAGTCGGTGTCATAAAGAAAATTTTTAAAAAGTCAAAACATGGTTAGTGCAAAGTTTCAGATCTCCAAGTGAAGCTGACATTGCAATCACAGTCTGAACCAATTTCACAATGGGTACAAATGCTCAGTAGCAGATGTGGGTTGACATTAAGACTGTTTTTATATCATAATAATAACTGTAAATGTCTGTAAAAGTCAGAAGCCATAAAACAGCACGTACACAATAGCACATGGTAGATGATAATACCCAAAAGAACAAGGCATTCCCAAAGAGGTGGAATTCAATGGAATTCCAGTTACAATTCACTTGAAGTCAAATAGCAAAATATATATGAATTTGGCAGCTGATTCAAAATTCTTATACAAACACAAAAGTACACAAGTAATCTATTGAGCACTTGAAAAGTGTCATTTTTTATTAGCATAAACACATCTCCAACAGCGCATACACAAGATTTACAAGAGATTAACTGTCAAGAGATATCAGATCCAGATTAGCATTTAATTGAGAGCAATAAACCAGGATGTGCACTCTGTCCCCAGATCCTGTGTTGGGAAACATTAAAATACAGAGATTTTATTAATTACAGCATAGGATTAGGCCTTTTTACCAAAGGATAAGGCAATTTCCTGATTTTCAGATGCTCTTTAATGTCAATGGTCAGTCTCTTTGCTCAGTCATAGCCATTCACAAAGAATATCATGTAGCTGCTGACACACATGCACCCCCCCCACACACACACACACACACACATGCACACACACCATCTTTCAAAAACACACACACCAGCAAACACACAGACACAGCACACACTCACTCCCGCACACACTCTGTGATAATCCATCCCTCTCTACCCCTGGTCGGTGAGTGCTGCCCTCCCCCTGTTGCTAAGTCCAGGATTCTCCTCTCTATCTGCAGCCAGGCCGGAAGCAGAACCAGCACACAGATGTTCTCTCATAGCAAAGTCCTTCCCCATCCAACAGCCAGAAGGGGGGGCAGGGAGGAGTCAACGAGAGGTTCTCACTGCAGTGCCACCACAGGGGGGTGGGAGGGGGGCTCAGTGACACACTTGGATTGAGCTGTGCGCATTCTGGATAGAGGTTTGACATCAGAGGCATCAACCCCCCAATCAACCCACAACCCCCTGCCTGCCATTCACTGGATGCCTGAGCCCTAGGGCACCACTGTGACCAACAACCCCCCACACACACATACAGACATGGGTTGTTATTATTGGTGTCTGACCATTGGACTGACCCTGCCATGGGAATTGACATTCCATAGGTATGGATCTCCCTCTGCCTGTCACTGATTTTTTAATTTATTGCTGTTGGTGCCTTAAGAGTTGAATGACCTATTGAAGGGCACTTCGGGAAGGTCACAACGACAATTTATGGGGCTTGGATCCTCGGACCTTTAACCCCTGAACCCCTGCAGCTAGTTCCCTCCCACCAGCCTCACCTGCGGCTCTGCTGTATGTTGTATGATATGTATAGCTGCCTCTACCCCACATCAATGTATTCGGGACCCAAGTCTTTAGTAAAATGCACTATCAATCAGAAATCTATACCACATTGTTGTGCATGTTTAGGGAGGAGGAGAGGGTGCCCAGCCTGGCCCCGTTCCCTTCGTTTCAGTCCCGGCCCCCTCTGTTAATCTGCTCGCATTAAGCTTTTTTTTTTCAAAACTGAAGGACATCAATGTAAATCCCTCCCTGTCATTCATTTCAGAAAGCGAGAGCGCGAGAGAGAGAGAGGGAGAGGGGGAGAGAGAGAGAGAGAGAAAGAGAGAGAGAGCCATAGAAAGAGAGAGAGAGAAAACAAATAATTTACTGTCATTCATTTATGAAAGAGAGAGAGTCAGGGAGGGAGAGAAAACAGAGAGAGGGAGAGAGAAAGGGAAAGATGATGACAGTGGAAAAAAAAAAAGACAGAGAAAGAGGGACGGCTAGAGACACCTGTTTTTTTGGCTCTGTCGCCCAGATATCTGTCTGTCTGTCTGTCTGAGCTGGCGTCGGGTCAGATCTAATCTAATCTGGATTGGGAGAGGACTACAGAGGGAAATTGAGGGTGAGAGGGGTGTGTGAGAGAAAGAGTGGAAGACACTGAGAGAAAAGGAGATGAGCGCTTGTTGCTAAATTTTCCAAGCATCTGGAACTTCCAGCTCAGACTGACTGAGCGCATGAGCCCATGGATTACATTCTGGACTGGGACCCAGTGTATCTGGCCATGAGGGGGAACTCAGAGTTGGACCCCAACCTTCAGATCAGGAAATAGAGGAGGACTTGTGGACCAGTCAGTTTCCAACTTTGCAAGGAAGGACATCTCTTTCCTTTCAGGATTGTGATAAAAAAAAACTGTCCAAGTACCTATACTTGGCCTATGTTCACATGGACGTTTGCATAGTGTTATATATTCCATGGTGCCACTGATATTTTGTGCTCAGAAATGAGCATTGACTGTTTTTCTGTGATATTTTGGTAAAGGCAGGCCAAGCTACAGAGCTTTGACAGGCCGATGTTACCTCAGGATGGACTTATCCCCTCGGGGTTTGGAGAGACACCAAACTGAGACGAGGAACATGTTCACATACGTGGTGCTCCGGGCCCATTCAGAGAACCCTTCTCAGCCTGACTTTTAAAAACAACAAGAGTTGGGGCTTGTGGTCTTCTAATGTGTTTGTGCCCCAGCTATTTGACAGCGAGTATCTGGGATTACGCCATGACCCCTCCCTCTGTGTGCAAATAGTCAAATTTGGAAAAGCGGGATTGGCGTGTTTGGCGTGAAGGGTGGGGCGGGGGACAGACACAGCCATGTTCGCGGGACGGGCGGCTGGGACAGCCACCGGCGGCAAGGGGGGCAAGTACACAGTGGAGGAGCTGTATGGATTGGGCAAGAAGCCCAAGGCAGCGGCGGCAGCGGCGGTGGCTAAACTGGGCACGCGGGCGCGGACGGCCCAGTGCGCCGGCCCGAAAGACGAGTCGGGGGTCCTGGCGTCACAGATCCTGGAGGCGGCCCGCCGGCTGATGGAGAGGCGGAGGCTGGAGCTGTACCTGTGTGAGTGCGGCATCTCATTAGCCGACTGCGTGGCCAGCCGCACGGCCATGATGTACAGGTGAGAGGCCCTCTTCCCAGCATGCATCTGGAGTGGCTGCACGGAGGGATGGGGGGGCAGCGTTGTGTGGCAAACAATGCTTGCCACTCCGGTAGGTGACTGTTGAAATCTTCCATTGTGATAACATTGCGGCAACATTGCAGAAATGTTGTGAAGGACTTGCCACACCATACAGATTCTTACCTGTGTAATGCCACAGTTCAGTTCAGGGTTCAAGTTTAAGTTAATCTGAACTCATGCAGTCATACTTCATAAGTTGTATAATATATTTACACTTACTGTGACAGGAAATTCAGACCCTTTTAGGTATTTTTCTATTCAAACAGAATAGAAAAGAAAAGGAGTGATCTAAGATTGTAAAAGGAGTGAAGTTCCATATGGCAAGAAATATCCCAAAAACAGAGCATCCTGAGGAAGGCTAATGTGGAGGTGTGTCGATTAACATGATTAGCATGAAATGCTAATGGAACACCAGACCATATTGGACCCTATATCAGACAATCACACAGTACACACACATGCACATGGCTACAGTGGCTATTTTTCACTCTACAAGCCAAACAGCACCAAAGTGAATTAAGCACCACCTGGAGGATGGGCGCGTCTCCACTGATGTCACCAGATTGGTTCAATGAGTTTGAGAGCAGTGAGATGAGGCAACCCCTGCCGGCAAAGTCACCCCTGTCCCCGGCGGAATGAAGCTGATTTGTTCCGCCGCTGTGGGCTCCCCGGTCATCGTTGGCTTGTGACACAGCTTATCTAAAACCCGGTCAGTGCTCAGACTTACCTGCTGGAGTGCCCCAGCACTTGTTTCTTTTTCTAAAACTGGAACAGGTGATAAAAAGTCCATTATTTGACGGGAAAGACAGCTGAACCTAAATCACAACTCAAAGATGAAGAGTCCAGTTTACTGCTCCTACTGTATGCTGTTGCCATTGGCTTAACTGAACAGCATAATTTGTGACATATTACAGGTCAGACTGACTATAACAGAGGTTACTGGTCTTGACCTAGGGGTCAGAGAGCCAGAGTTGCAAATCATGGCCTTCCAGTGAACTATATGTGCTGGTCATTTCCCAGCTTTATAGCGGAGTGATGCTGTTGCCATGAGTGCACCAATAATCCTGAGTAAAGACGTCTACTGTCTGGGGCAGCAGTGTGGTGTAGTACTAAGGAGCAGGGCTAGTAACCAAAAGGTTGTGGGTTTCATTCCCGCTTAGCTGCTCTACCCTGGAGCAAGGTACTTAATCCACAATTGCCTCAGTAAGTATCCATCTGTATAAATGAATAAAATTGTAACATATGTAAATTTTTCTGGATGTGAGTGTCTACTAAATGGCAGTAATGTAATGTTAATTAAAATCAAATATAACTATTGGCAAAAACTGGGACCAAATCAAGCATGTTCATTGTTAACTGAATTGCAATAATAGTACTGTGATGCAAATAATTAAGTACAAAATAAGCCTCCTCATACAGACATATCTGTAAGAGTATGCAGAAACAGTCATGTTTAATGATCAGGCAAAACTACACAGCACTTTCACAGTCACTTGTGACAAATGGAATTTTTATCTGACATCTGGCTAACGCTCGGGGAACGGAGTACTCAGATTTAACATTAGCGCATGCTACTGCGGGAGCTCTTATCCCATTGTCTCTGTTCAACTCTAAACTCTATTTTCCAGCGCGGATCAGGGCTTTCCGGGAAATATGGATTTATGCTCTGAGTGATTTTATCCGGATGCTGGTGTGTGTGGTGTTGGTGCGGCCGTGGTCTTGTGGTTGTCGGGTGCCGCCACCTGGCAGCGATGCTCGCAGTAGCATGGTCACTGTGGTTGTAACCCTGCAGCAGGGGCTGACCGCTGCAGCCTAACTGCAGACACGCATGAGGAAAAATGTTTGCTGGGCAGCTCACAGGGTGTGGCAGTCTATGGACAAACCAAGTCATCCAGATAACTCCAAAGACATTCAATGTGTGAGCCAGATATTCAGCTTTGGCACTCCTTTAATCCTGCACAACCTCCACATCTAGGAGCTTCCCATAGATAACTAAAGATTTCCATGCTGTCTGATTTGCTATGCCAGCTATGGATTTTTTGTGTTTGGCCAAGCCCTTTCATGAATACCAATAAGCCAGCAAATCAGAACATATATAGCTTCACTAATGGCAGAGACAGTATTTGTTAACATCAAGCACGCAGAGCTGAATCTCTGGTCAGTTGATGGAACATCTGTGAGAATGTACAAAGTTGCCATGTTACAATGTTGTGGAAAGTAGGGGTACAAGTGATACTCTATTGCCACATAATGACAACACAAGGTTTCCAGAGGGTATAACAAGCCCCTGGCTGTCTGCCATTGTCTTTTCTACTAAATTCATTTACAGTCTTGGCACAGGCAGAGTTGTGTTCAATTGAGAAACCGCTCCAGAGTGACACAGAACTTTAACATTTGGAACACTGGCATTCTTTGCTGGCGTTACCCTTCTCAAAGAGTGCCTCAGAAATGCAAGTTCAGTAGATATTTCCATACAATTAAAGAATAAAGATTCCTACTGATGTGGTTACAGCAGTATTTTACTTGGCTTGGGGTCCGATGCAGGGATTGCACCTGGCAACAGGCCACGGTTGTTGAACCCCTATTTGGACTTCACAAACAGGGAATGGTAGCAGGGAGGGGGGATGGGGCAGGGACGCCATGAGCAGTTTGTGCAGAAAGGAAGTGGTGAGTGGGGTGTACATAGTCATATACGGGACCACTTTATCTAGGTTTGGTTATTACAACATAGAAAAGTTCTCCTGAATCTTCAGTCTTCAACTTCATTCAGCATGGACTCAACTCAACAGCAAGCAGCCAGCAAGCTATTCTTTGGGAAAGAATAATCAATGCCCATTTTATTATTGGTGAATTACAGTGTGTCCTCTTTAAACAAACTGTGTCTATGACTTTGGCTTTTTTTCTGGAAAAATGTCTGTTGATAAATCTGCTGTGATTGACCATTTCAGCACAATGCTAATGAAACTAAACCTCACAAACTTTCATACCTCCTGTTCCCACCCCCCACACAAAACAATACACTTTAACACACCAAACTGAGACAATTTCGTGCTGAACTGCTGGCTTAGTCCCACGTTTTTTTTAAACATTGGTCCCTGTGTTCAGCATTCTGGCCTAAATTGCATTAATTCTTCATGTGATTACAGTGAGAGATTGTTACATCTACACACATAGTACAGATGCACCAGTTACCAAATACAGTACTGCATATACCTGCAGGCAGAGGGGACGGGTGTTTTTTCACGGGGCATTTTGGACACACTCCTCTGTCATTATTTCTGTGACTTGGCAGAAGCGGTGGCTGTCTGCCAAGTTTTCCAAGTCTGCCTGTTAATTTGCCAACTAACCACCCAGCAGTCCTTACGAAACGTTGTTGAGCGGGCACAGTGATGATGAATGAGCTCTTTCTTTCCACCACCATCTAAATGTTGCTTACGTTTGATGTGTCTTAATCTGGTATGACAACAATTAACCAGCCCACCCAAGACGAATTGATTTCATTTGTTGTTGATGAGGAGACTGGCTCAAAAGTAATGCTGACAACAGCATGGGTAGGCTAATGATAGTTAAGAGAAAAATGACCATTCTTGCCCTAGCAAGACAGCTATCTTTGGTTAAGTTGAATGCAACAGGCAAAATCTATAGAGCCAAAACCCTGCTTGTTGACATTCCTTTTCAATTGATGTTTAAATGACCATTGATACATTTCACAGAGTCAAACAGCAGCAACATGATGCCAGCTGCTTCATAGCTAGGCTATTTCAAGCCAAAGCACTGGAAATCTTCCAGAAGACATGAAAGCTCTCAGATATCATTGATGACTAAAAGCATTAATCATCATATTTGTCAGCTTTTATTTCTATGGAACCATAACTTTTGAAACAACATTAAAAATAGTTTCAATATCTGATCCAGGCTACAGCTCACTCAGCTTGAAGGGGCATTATATTATTAATAAGTGTCTACGCTGATGCCAGGAGTTAGTCACAATAAATCTACCATTAATTACAAAGACACTCTACAGTACAATATTAAACACAGTAATTTTAGTAACAATAACAATATTTTGTTTTCCAAGTGAGGTTTATGAATAAAAACAAGCATTAATTGAAAATACTTAAAGTCAAAAACCAATCAGCTCAAAAGTATACAGATAGACAGACAATGAATAACCATGGACAGAATATTCTGTGTAAAGCACAATTAAGGTGTAGCAGTGAGGAGAAGAGCTTGTGACCCAAAACTTGCCAGTTCAATTACCAGGTGGGTCACTGCTGCAGGAGACCTGGGTGAGGTGCTTAACCTGAATTGCCTCAGTAAGCATCCAGCTCTAATAAAGGGCAACATGTCAAAATTGTAAGCCGTTCTGAATAAGAGTGTCTGCTGAGCAAATGTACCATAATGAATTGTATTGTGGTTAAGTAATTGATTTCAAATGGACAGGTGCAGGTATCTGTGCAGGTAAAAGTGCATGTGAGGCTGTCCTCTGAACAGAGCATTACCTTAAAACGCCTGTACACATCTCTCTGAAGTTAGTTTTAAAATGAATCTAAAGTCAGGAAGAAGTATTTGAAGAATATGAAAATGAACACTGAGAAAGTGTTTCATTGGATATTTGGCACTGAACACCTTTCACATAATAGCCCTTAAAGGCTGTTTTTTATTATAAATAATTGTTATGTACATGTGTCTAATCAATAACTTTACCTGGGTTTTTTTAGTACTTTTTAATACTGTCAGGTGATGATGACTCACTGAGAAGCCTGAGGACCCTGCTTTCCATTTTCTGTGGTCTCATCAGGGTCAGCTGCTAATACAGCATTTGCAATTCATTATTAGTGCTTTGCTAAAGGTATCCAGCTGTGTAGAGCTTCTGTGTCTGTACTTTGTGTTGGTGAATCAGCTTCTCTGTTGATTGTTGTTGGTGATGATTCAGCCTTCTGTGTTCACAAAGAATGTATGGGACTCTGTGTGAATATACATGAATTATATATGGACTGTCAGGTCCCGCTGAACTGGGATCAGTGTGTGCTAGCCCTGCTACAGCAGCTCCTCTGCTGTGTCCACTCTCTAAACTCTCAGGGTCACTGGAGCATTGGAGCAAGGCAGCCTCAAGCGAATGCTGCCAATGTTTCTGTGAGTTTGTGTGTGTGTGTGTGTGTGTGTGTGTGTGTGTGTGTGTGTGTGTGTGTGTATGCATCAGAGAAAGAGACAGAGATAAACTGTTTGCGTGTTTGTGTGTGTATGTGTGCTTTTGTGTGTGCATCAGAGAAAGAGACAGAGATAAAGTGTGTGTTGGTGTGTGTGTGTGTGCATGAGAGAAAGAGAGAGAGAGAGAGAAAGTGTATGTATGTGCTTGTGTGTGTGCATGAGAGAGAGAGACAGAGAGAAAGTGTGTGTCTGTTTATGTGTGTGTTTATATGTTTGAGGGTGTTTGTGGGTGTCCATGTGTGCATGCATGCGTGTGTGTTTCTGTGCTATCAGCCGGTGAAACCGGGCATGTGATGTGATGTGAACGATTGGTCCACTTTGTGGTGAAAGCCATGTCTCCCATTTCCACAGTAATCAGCTCTCTGCCACCCTCATCCTCGCTCTCACCTAGTGGTCGGGGGTCAACAGCAGCCATTAATCTTCTCTGATTGGTTTCTGATGAAGGAGACAACTGCATGTACAATAATAGTTGTAAAAAATCTGTTGTTTTTGTGTTTTTGTCATCTCAAAGGCGCTAACATGTAAGGAGAATGAATCCCAGTATGAATCGCCACAAATCTAAATATATAATTTATGAAAGACAGTTGAGCATGTACAAAATTCAAGACATGCAAAAAGTACAAAAATATTGTATTGTGGGAGCATCAAAGGACTTGACCATTTTGCTGCCTTTTCTAGGGAGATTTCTCATTGGTCCCTTCCTCAGGCCTTGATTGGTAGCTATCCAGTGCACTTTAGGGGCAACAGTTGTCCTCCTCCAGCCGTTTAGTTGTAGACACAGTCTTTTGGACCGGGGACAGGTGTGTCTGGAGCAGGTGTTCCACTTGAAAGCAAACGCACCCTCCAGACAGAAACAGGTTCATGGCACCAGAGTGGCAGTGTCAGGGGCTGCGGTTTCTATGGCGATACTCGGTTGTTGGGCTCCCCTGGGTGCACTTGCTCAGGGGCCAGACTGTGCATTTTCTTTCCAGGTCAGAAACATCCATACGTCCATATTAAATGTCAGATATATTTATATGTCTCTTTCTTTCTCTTTCCCCCAACCCCCCAGTTTCTCACTCTTTCTCTCACTGTAGCTTTTTCTGAGTTTCATGCATGGCACACAGTCTCTCACACAGGCATACACACACACATATATATTCCAACACAGTCACACACACAGACATGTGTGCACGAGCGCACACACACACACACACACACACATGCACTCAACACAGGTGTGCATACACTCACAAATACACACATTTCTGCACGCACACACACAAAACACATGGGACACATACTTTCACACACCAAACATCACCACATTGCTGCTTGTCTTTCTCAGATTGACAGTGGGAGATGATTAAGTTTGGAGCTGGATAAGTGCAGAACAGATAGGCAGACTCAGAAAGAGGAGGTGAGGGGAGAGAGAGAGAGAGAGAGAGAGAGAGAGAGAGAGAGAGAAAGGAGCGGGGGGAGATGGGAGTAGACTAAGCACAGAGGGAGAGAAAAAGGAAGGGGAGATCTGAAGAGAAGGAATTAAACAAATGTGTGTGTGTGTGTGTGTGAGAGAGAGAGAGAGAGAGAGAGACAGAGAAAGGCTGCACTTATTACTACTGCCATCTGTCTGTAATCCACAGGCAAACTGCACTCTAGCTGAGAATTTGTGTGTGCGTGTGCGTGTGCGTGTGCGTGTGTGTGAGAGAGTGTGTGTGTGAGTATGTGCTGGTATCAGAATAGAAATAGCACTGGAGTCTCTTCCAGTGCCTCTTAGACTCTCAGCACTGGGAGGATGATGTGGTAAGTGCTTCAAGAAAGGAACTGCGGGTTCAGATCCCAGAGGTTGCGGTGCTTTCTCTGCCTGGCTGCTGTGCCCTTGAGCGAGTTACTTTTCCTGGACAGCTCCTGTGGACACAGCCCAGTGAGTGATAATGTTAGCTTACCACATCATTGCCTTCAGTGGCAGTGTATGTAATTATGCATGTTTCCCACTCGAGGGCAATATCGAGCACACTGAAATTACATGCAGACTGCTAATTTCTACAATGCTGGGCAGAATCACTCAACCACGAAGGCAGGATTTTTAATGGGATGTTAATGTTTCTGTTGAGCATGCAAACTATTCATGTACTTGTCTCTGTTTGTCTTCATCATTGTGTGTGTGTGTGGGTGGGTGTACCTGCTTGTGTATGACGGTGTGTGTATATGTGAGTGTATGTTTATGTGTGCTGGTGAAAGGGATTGTGTGTATGTGCGTGCCTGCACATGTGAGAGAGTGTGAGTATGTTTACATGTACGTGAGACATGGTGTGTGTGTGTGTGTGTGTGTGTGTGTGTGTGTGTGTGTGTGTGTATTTTTGTGTGCATGAGAGAGTGTGTATGTGTATTTGTGTATGAGAGTTCTTTATGTCTGTCTGTCTGCCTGTCTCTGTCTGTCTGTGTCTCTGTGCTGCAGAAGTGGTAGCAGTGGGATGGTGGTTGCAGTTGAATAGTGGTAACAGTGGAACGGTGGTAGAGTGGGATGGTGGTAGCTGTGGGATAGTGGTAGCAGTTGAATATTGGTAGAAGTTGAATAGTGGTAGCAGTGGGATGGTGGTAGCAGTTGAATAGTGGTCGCAGTGGGATGGTGGTAGCAGTTGAATAGTGGTCGCAGTGGGATGGTGGTAGAAGTGGGATGGTGGTAGCAGTTGAATAGTGGTAGCAGTGGTAGTTCTCTCTGTGTCTCGCACTCTCTCCTGAGGATCTGCCTCTGTCTGCACAGTCCGTCTCTCCACTACTCAGCTCTGAGGCTGAGTCAGCACTGCTCCCACTGCACTCCCACCTTTGGTCTCACTCTCTCACTCTCTCTCTCTCTCTCACACACACACACACACACACACACAAACACCTAAATGTATGCACACTGTTACATACTTCCACGCTCGTTATCCCTTTCAGGGAGTGTAACAGTGTAAATTTGCATGTGTATATGAATGTTTGTGTGTGAGAGTGAGAGTATCTACATGTGTGTGAGTTTATAAGTGTGTGTGTGTGTGTGTGTGTGTGTATTTATGTGTGATTAAAACAGTTTGTATGTGTGTATTTATGTGTTTTGCAATGTGTGAGCATATGAGTGTGAATGTGTGTATGTGTTTGTGTGTGTTTTGTGTGTGTGTGAATATGAGTGTTAGTATGAGTGTGAATGTGTGTATGGGAGTGTGTGTACTACAGTGTTAGATCTTGACCGGGAGAGACAGCTCTCTTCTTGTGCCTCTGCTGGGTGACCTTGTACGGGAGGCGAGCAAGGCAGCTATCAGCATCAATAAAACATCAACACTCTACTGGCTTCACATAAACCTCTCCCCACAGTGCATTCACTTTCACCTGGGCACATCATTACAGTGCTCACTCTGTAAATTACCCTTCTCTCTCACCTGGACACACAGACACCTGCCTCTACACAGTCTCTCTTACTTGGACACACAAACATCTGCCTCCACACATTCTCTCTTACCTGGACACACACCATTTTCCCAGCATTCCTCACCCTTTCACACACCTGTCTGTACTTCCTGTTTCCTTGGTGAGTCACCTCGGTGTCTGTGAGTCAGCCATTTAAGAAGCAGTTTGACCTTGAGCTTTACGCTGTGTTAACTGTCTGGTGATTCCTCACCTGCGCATTGGTTATGCAAGCCAAAGATCAGACACTGATCTCTCCCCCCCCCATCCTAATCTCTGCCGGTCTCTTCTCTGGCCCCAAATGACCCATTGTACACAGACAAAGGGGCCTGACAGCTTTCTTTTTCTTCTACCGCCCACATCAGCCACGGTGACTAACGACTGTGAATAACCAGGTCATGATGTTCTTGTGTTCCTGCGACCGTGTGTTAGCAGGTGCAGGTCAGATGTTGATGCTCCCATGGTGCGACAAGAGAGACAATTTGCTTGCTGGGCCAAGACCAGGATCCTCCCAGGTCTCTACATTTACAAGCTCAATCATGCTTCTAAACTCTGCCACGCGTGCAACCCCACCAGCATATCAACCGGTGCTCTTCAGTACCATCCTGAGCGCATTCCTCAGGGAGAGCTTTCAGGCTTCTGCTGCCAAAAACCTAGTTCTCTGACAAGGGGATCTGTTTAAGACCTTCTCAAGGGCTTTTATTTATTTTATTACACTGTGCTGATCACAGTTTAACACAGTATGTGGTCTAACTAAGGTGATGTATACTTTTGACTGTATACCTCTGTGTCCTGTTGGCCTTTTTAAACTGCTTCAGCAGGATGTCTAGCTGTTGACAGAATTGGATCTGCTTTTGCAGTACGTCTTTTTCATATTGTGCGCACTGTAGATTTGTATCATCCATAAAGTCCATTCATCCATTCATGCCTTATATTCTTAATGACCATATGTAGAACTTTGCATTTATTGATAGTAAAATTCATTTGCAAAGAATCTGTGTGATTCTTTATTGTATTTGAATCTTCCCAAATTATTCTGGATTAGTGCATACGAGAAGGTACAATTCATCCAATTATTAATTCAATGAACTCAATGATGAAGCCAGTTTTGAGTCTGCCTGGAGCCCTTTGATCCCTGAGAGACATTAGTTTCATGATGAGTCACTTGAGTAGTAATTTATCAAAGTTGTCTTGAAAATTTAAATGTATGTCATCAAAAGCCTGACTGGAACCCAGGTTTTTGTAACATCCTCAGAAAACACTCTCTCCATTCAGAATGCACACTATATAATTCTGTATAAGCCTATTTTTAACTAAGAATAACACTGTGTTATCATGATGATTTGAATCTTTTGCATGAAAAGCACATAACTGTGAACTAACAGGCCCTTGGTTTCCTGAAGCAGCATGATCCCCTGTCTTATATTGTCTTATTATATTGCCTTGTATCTAATCTTAATGATGTTCTTATTTTTTGTCAGTGGTATATAGATCTCAGCAAATTCTTTAAGAACCATATAATGTAATCCCTTTGGACCTGCTGACTTCTTTCAGTACATCAGTATCCCTTATTCCAGTGTTATCTGTTATGTTGGTGACATTATTTGGTAATTTTATGTTTTGTAATGTTTTCATCTGTTACGTTTTCAATAAAATAATTGCTGAGAGTGTAAGCAATGTCCTGGTTGTTAAAAATCAGAGCCTCTTCTCCACTTTTAACCTGAGCACATCATGGACTTTCCTAGAGCATATTTTACAACAAGCTAGTTTGTTATTCTCAGACCTTTTTCTTACATTCACTATACTTTAAAATCTTCTGTTTCCTTCCATTTCAAGACTTCTCCCTCCACTGTGTTTAACCTTACCAAAATTAACCCTGTTACTCATCACACATGGCTATTTCAGCCTTGACAACTGACATCTATCAATAATCATCAATAATACCACAGCACGGATGTAACTAGAACAGTTTGACCCCAGCGGGATGCCTCCTCCATTTTCTTGTCCCCTGGTAGGTTTTAAGCACCAGGGAGATTATGACGGCCTCCGTTCCCCACGAGAGAACGATAACATGTGGCAATGCTACTGACTACTAGATTTTGGGAACAGGATGGGCGCAAACTCCCATCAGTTCTTTTCAGAACTATTCTTGTCATCCCCTGAAGCTGTGCTCTTAAAAGATGTCACCGATCTCAATCTCACACCACACCCATTGTGTGTGTTTTAATATTTCTGGTCAGACTCGCAGCAGACAAAAAAGGATTTACCTCCAATGGCAGCCCCTCACATTCTCTGCCCTATCATTGATGGATTGTGTCTTTCCTGCATATGGCATGTATGAACCTTTCAACAGCATGGGTGCATGATGCTCTCCAACCTCAAGAAGCAGATGAAGCAAGATCTCAGCTGTATCAAGCAGAAGTCCACTTTAGCTGTTTCTGTCCCCAAAGTCCTTCAACAGGGTGAGATCTGGGATCAAGAAGGGAAGGAGAGGGGTAATTGGGTCCACGTCTCTAATAAATAATTGTGTAAATAATGGATCACAAAAAAGAGCATGATGTCTCCATCCGTAACTAGGCCACTCTGTATGTAGAGGGTTATCCCTGGCCCTGGTCCACAGGCCCACCTCTCTGTTCATGTACTGACCACCCACTCTTTCTGGCCCATTTTGGAGAAGTCAGACATGCTCTGAGACTTTATACACTCAACAACGGAAATAGAATTACTAGATTGGGGCTTACTCGTGGGAAACAGAAAGTTGAATGAGTGCAAAAAGTGGGTGGCCGCATTTGACTGAATCAAAGCTGACTCTTTTTTCAAATTCAGAAGTGATTCTTTGTCTGCAGCGCTCCTGTTTCATCTGGGATGCGTGTGTCCATTTGAGGTGCCATATCAAGCACATCTTCTCACAGCTTTTCCCAAACCTAGTAATCCTATGCCTGTGGCACAGGCCATGCTCATAATTGGCCTTGTGCAGGCCTGGATAAATGGAATACACTCATTCAACACAATTTTCACGTTTAAATATGTAGTCGGAATGTAGTTTGGACTTCCACAGATGTCCTGTGAGCTACTTGATGATCAAAAGTTGGTATAACCAAGTAAATTTGAATGACTGATGAACTGAATGCTTGATGGATTGATCAATTGATTGCTTAAGCACTCAATTGATTTATTAATACTATCCATGCTCCACTCGGACTCAGATGGAGTATTACTAGCTGGCTGCATTTTTCACTCTTGATCTATAGATGAACACTCACATGTGAAGTCAAAGAGAATATCAACGCTGGTGTCAACTTCAGAGGAGTTTGTGTCTTGGAGACATTCACGCGGTCTGACAATATGCAGCTCTTTCCACACGATGGTTATATTATGTATCGCGTGATTTATTCGGCCAATTACAATATCGTCATACTGTGAGAATGAGATCCGGCCATAAGTATGTTTTCATTTATTGAATGGATTTTTTCCTTATTATAGCCTAGCTTTGTCAGCATACAGCACAAGAGGATATGCTCTTCCTGCCTTACGGACCAGTTTTTAATTTAATTTTTTGGGGAGGAAAATAGCAGGTGATTACAGCACAGCCCCAGCATTGTGCTCTGTGCTTGGAGTGTGCTTTTGCGTGTGAGTTAAATATCCATTGCAGACATGACAGGTTCGCGGCTGCACGCGGAGACTAGCAGTGTTTTGAGAGTAGCATATTTGACACTCTTCTGTAAGGACTATTATCCGTATATTTTGTGTTGAGGGAGAGGAGGCACTGGTCGTGTTTTGGGGGTGGGTGGGGGGTTGGGTATAATACGGCTCGCTTGTCTCCCGTTTCCCTTGGAGCACGTCTCTCCTGCCTGCAGTTCCCCGTCTATTCCCCTGGCTTCTGTGAATAGGCAAAACAATTTGCACAATACCATTCGCTTGGTGGCGAGATGGGTTAAAGAAGACGGCTCCCTGCCGCACAGTTGTGTTTCTATGCATGCGACGGGGAGGTGAGAAAGTGGGAGGGGGTTGAGGATTGAGAGAGAGGGAAAGAAATAGGAGGAAAAGTGAGAGTGACAGAGGGGAAAAAACGCAGGAGGGAGAATGAACCGCAGGCACATGTGTTCACTGAAAAGGGAGCGGTCGTTATTTAAATCGTAATTCTCCCGGTTTGTATGCGTATGCACCGGAGAAGGCGCAAGGCGGCTGGCAAACGTTTTATTCGCTCGGCGGTGCGCGCGCGTCCGTGCGCGCGAGCGAGCGAGAGGGTCTTGCTTCGCTGTTCGGGAGGGCTATTCCCCTCGCACAACGAGAGGAAGGGAGAGAGGGGGGGAGAGAGAGAGAGAGGAATGAAGCAGTGCGCGTTGGACTCTGGATATCCGGGATCTGTCCGTCTGTCCTGAATATTTGGGATTTAGGGATTCTTCGCCAGTGCAACGCTACAGACATTTTTTTCGTGCGTGAGAAAAGCACTGAGATGGAAAGCGGGAAGCAGAAGCAAGCAGGTGCTTTTCGGTATCACCGATGTTGTTTGCGTCGTGCCTTCGCGTTTGAGTGCCGCTCATAGCGGTGGAGTTTAGCTTTAGCTGTTGGTTCGTGGGGGAAACAGTAAAACCCATTAACAGGAAAAACAGCGATTAGCCATCAATTGGCTCAGCAAGGTGACCAAGGTTGAGCGTATATTAGTTGTCCAAATAATATTTTTTACCTACTCTTGGTACTTGGTACTTGGTACCGCAGCGGTGGGTGCAGCGGAGCCTTTCTGATTATAAACCGGTTAACGATAATTGATTAAGAAAAAATAAGAACGGCACGAGCCGTTGGTATGTGTTACTGTTGCCGGGGTGTCAGCGTCCCTGCAGCACGTGAAAGAGCCGCGCAGTGCAAAGACGCCTCGCCGCCGCTGCGTGCGTGTATGTTTGTTTTGTGTCAGGATATGCGTGTAAGCTCAGCGCGTGTTTGCGGCTGGCAAGCGTAAGCCTCAGACTTTGGCGCCGGAGCGCTAAAGCCGCCAGCCAGCGCGCATTTGGTACGCGACGGGAGATCGGCTAGGTGCGAGGAGAACAGTGTTAGAGCCACTCGTGCCACCGGTGCAGCGCGCGCGGGGGAAGTCAGTCTGGGCGACCGCGACGGGAGAGTCCAGATGAGTCAGATGATTCCATGCAGAAGTGTAGTGTCGGCCGGCAGCGTGCCAGCCGGTCATTCCGTCAGTTAGTCAGCTGTCATTTTTTCAGTAAGCTTTAGCTGACGGGCCGGACGGTTATCCCCGTGTTTGCTTAGGGGCTCCCTTCATCAGCAAGAGTGCGGATTTTTTTTTCACTTGTGAAGTCAGCGCGGTTGTTCCAGCGTAGTGCACACGAAAGGGGTTAATGCCCGTGTCAGCCAGCACAGTCAAGGCACTGTAACTCTGCCAGTCAGGGGTGCAGGGGTCCCCAGTCCATAAGGCGGTCGTGGGTCGCCACCTGGTTCAGAAGACCGGCTTTGTGGGTTCTCAGTGCTTCCTGCGGTTGTTGTCCCTGGGCGCGAGTGGGCATGTGAGGCTGAAGCTCGTAGCGCCCAAGTGCAGGCGCTTTGGACCCGTGCCGTCGCAACAAAGTAGCACTCCTAGTTTAGAGGTGGCCTACAGTGTGCCTGTTTGGACTCTGCACCTGGCAACAACATCAGCGTGCACCGGCGGAGCATAGCCCAGGCCCCGTTGCGACACCACCCCCTTTTGGGCACAATCACCAGTGCCTGGGTAGGAGGGGTGGGAGACCTGGGGGGAACTGGAGTGGAGGAAGACGGGGTGGTAGTGCCACGCTGTCCCATTAACCAGGGGAGCTGAGAGAGACAGCAAGTGCTGAAGATGCAGGTGTCCATCGCCTGCACGGAGCACAACCTGAAGAGCCGCAGCAGTGAGGACCGGCTCTGCGGCCTCCGCACTGCCCCGCCCGGGGGAGGCTGTCCTGGTGGAGGTGGGGGAGGAGTCGGGGGCGGTGGCGGCGGGGGTCTAGGAGGTGGCGGAGGTGGTGGTGGAGGAGGAGGAGGGGGCGGAGGGGGAGGAGGAGGCCAAGGGGGAAATGGGCACCACACTTCCCAGGGGCAGACAAAGTCCAGGGTGGTGGTAGCCACAAGGACCGCCCCCCATGGACACGCCCACATGAAGGAGGCCATCGGCCGGCACAGCAGCATGAAGTACAGGTGAGTGGGCAGAGATGGGCAGGGAGGGAGGGGTACAGCTCCCTCTGGGGTGGGGAAAGAGGAGGGACCTGACCATGAGGCAGGGAGAGGGCAACCGGCACAGAGACTGCTCCTGGTTTAAGGGCTCTGGATACTTTTCGCTCCTAACAGCTGATCCAAGATCAGCTTACATCGCCCTGATACTAACCATGGCTATTATGTGAGAACAGCTGGCACTGATCCTGGGGCTTTGGAACAGAATCTTTCCACACAGTTAAGGAGAGGGCTGGGTAGGGGTAGCATTTTGGAAGAGTTTTTTTTCAGGGGGAGGGGGCTGCTGGCTGCTCAACGGCTTGCTGGTTCAGGGTTGATTCAAGGGTAACACTTGTTGGCTGAGTCACCTGTAACTGATATCGTGCCTGGATTACAGTTCAGTTCAGCGTGGAGCACTTGTTCATACAGCGTTTAAAATTTCATTTGTTTTGGGCCTTGAGATCGGGCAGACATGCTATGAATGATAGATCAGTCCTAGATCAGTTTTTCGGTGAATCGCAGACACAACACCTCCCACCGCCTCCTGCACCCCTGTTGCTGTTTGACAAGTAGCTGCGACCACCTTTGTTGCCCTGGTGCCAGTCCAGTCTCATCTGCTGCTGCTATTGTGGGAAAAGTGATGGGGGCGGGGCTACGAGGGCCTCTGGGGGGTTGCATGACTTCCCAGGGAGGTAGGCTGCCCCTGGGAATGGAGTAGGGGGGGTTGGGGGAGGTGGTTTGGTGACAACACTGTTAGGGGCTGGGGGTTAAGAGGGATTTAGCGATGATGTCAGCCTCGGATCACTGTTTTGATGAAGTGGCTGCCATCAAGGGGGTTTGCTCCCTTAGGGTATTGCAAGTTGTTGTTTCTCACACCATAATCGTTGTTCCTGCTGATGTAGTTGAGGATTGAGGTCACCGTCAAATTTATCTTCAGAGCTGATGCTGCTGTTGTGGTGTACTGTAATTCGAACAATCCTATATGTATTAGAAATTTTTCCTGACGTTCATGCTAAACAGGGGACCAGTATCTTATTGGCATTTGTGTTATTGGTGATTTTAAACTACATGATCACTAATCACATGATAAAATCACTTCCACTCCTTTTACAACTTATGTTACATTACATTAATTTTTATATTATATTGTATTGTATCATATTACATTATACAGTGCCACTATTAATGCTGTTCATAATTATGTCATATATGCAGGAGAGTATGTTGTACTCATCTGAAGGGAGAATCTCTGAAAAGCTCTGTAATGACAATGTGCAAGTCACATCTACAAGACTCTTTTATACTTCGGTTTGGTGGCCTGGCTCAGCTGTAAGTCTGTCTTTCAGTTCAATTCATTTATTTTCAATTAAAGTCAAATTACAGAGGCTTAGTTGGCTTAATTGGGTCATTTGTTTGCTCTTGGACAGAGGTTGGACACTCCCAATCTCTCCAGGCTTCTGTTAAAACCAAATGATGACCAATCAGAAACATTCCACAGACAGAGGCAAGAGTTGGCACATTTTTTTAGAAATGCAAACAACAGTGGGACAGATATTTGCAGACAGGATGTTACAGCTACATATGTACTGAGTCTCCCCTCTCTTTTCGTATGCCCGAATGGTCTGCCCTTGAGCCATATCCATACCAAACAGTCTTAAATGGCAATATCCAGTGCCCATTGATTTAATATAAACAGAGACAGACTGAGTTAATGGACTGTTCTGTCGAAAACATGTGTGTACTAACAGAATATTGAATGTTATTGAATATTTCCATGCACCAGGGGGTTTTTGTTGGCCAGTCACAAAGGTTAACATTTTAAGCACTTTGAAACCTTTTTTTAGCCTATAACGCACTTGTTTATTTGCAAGCTGCCGTGCTTTCAGAGAAAGCGGGGTTAACTCTGACCTTGTTAGCTGCTTGGACATGGCAACCAGCATTGTCTGAACAGCACAAGTGCTACTTATTGGTTTCGGTGGCGGAGCCTTTCTGAGTTGAGTGGTGGGTGCTCAGTGCCAGCCCAAGCAGAGAGAAAAGGAAGCCTCTACAAGGTCAGCCGTCAATGTCCGAACACGGGCGCTCATGTCAGGATCATTCGGTTACATAATTGCTTAGACGCGCTGTTGCAGATGAGAGCAGGAATCACCCCCCCCCTTCCCACGGCGCCCTGGCGTTGGGTTGGAAAGGTCAGCGGGCTTTAATTTGTCCATCTTTAATTTACACGTTCCCGGGGCCGCATCTTTAATTACAGGGGCAAAGCCGATCAGCTCTGGGTGGCTTTAGTGCTGTGTGATTGATCGCAAGGCTGCCTCGCCATTCGCAGGCCTCTCGGACACAGCCCGCCTTGCCAGAAAACGCTCATGGAAGTCACCGACTCCAGAAAATCAGGAAATGCGTCCGCTGCTCTGATTCTGAGACGCTGTAGGCAGCTGGAGACAGAATGCCACCATTTAAAGATCGGTGCTGCCACAGCCCCCACGGAATGAGCCGATAGGGTCTCACTGGGGGGGTCTTTGTCACCTTGTTGCCCCCCTGACGCAAGTTGACATTTGCTGTTTTTTTGTTCGCCCGAGTCCTGCCTCGGCGGTCTGCGCGGAGCTGAGGTGGGCCCGTTGTCGTTTTCGAGAGAGCTGGGGGCGTCCCGCGGCTTAGGCGTGTTCTGCTGCGCAGAAATCCTGTCTCCCAGGGAGCCGATACCCAGCGTCCTTGAGGCGCTGTGGGACTTACGTAACACCCCAAAGCTCCACACAGTGTCCGGGCCGTCCGCAGGCTCCTCAGCCTGACACCGCGATCTCCGACGGGACCAGGGGCGCGGCCGTCTTTCTGCCGTTTGCGAGGGTAAATGGCAGAGGCTTTGCTGGAGCAGACGACCTTGGCGTTGCGTTCCGGTCCTACATTACAGCAGCCAAAGCGCTGATCCTCGCTCCGGCACGGAGAAAGACCGCTGTGAACAGATTTGTACTGCGTGCTTGTACTCCTCTGCGGGGTTTTGATCCTGCTCTCCAGCTGATTTCCTTGTAATTGGCACGCGCTCAGAGCTGCTGCCGTCGTTTGGTGCGGGAGCCGCTGTCGCGGAAATGTTAGCCTCTCAACCCTGAGAGTCCTAAATTGTAGATGCTCAGCTGACCAACCCTGACTGACTTGGCTCCTCATCCAGATTAATTGTGTGATTGTTCTATCCTATTGAGGACAGCACAGAATTAACCCCAAAGTGTGTGTGTGTGCCATGTGCATGTGTGCGCACGTGTGTTTGTGTGTGTGTGTGTATATTTGTTTGTTTACATACCCGTGTGTGTATGGGCATATTTGTAAGAGTGTGGGTGTGCATGTGTGTGTGTGTGCGTGTGTGTATGTTTGTATACCCATGTGTTTTTATATGTGGGAATCTTTGCGTCTGTGCGTACATATTTGCATGTGAGTGTGTTTGAATGTTTAGGTGTGTATGTATGTGCCCGTGTTTCTGTGTGTGTGTGTGTGTGTGTGGCCTCCTGTGCTCAGAGCCGCTGCCACTGAGGAGCGCTCATTTGTCTCTGGGTGAGGGGTGCGCACCTCAGTCCTTTCTTCTCCACGTGCTCCTTAATTGCTCACCCTGACTAATGAGGGGGAGTCACTCAACAGAGTGGGGAGCCGTCACAGGGAGGGGGGCTGTGCATAGCTGGGTGCTGGAAGACAAACAGGGCTCGCTGATAGGCTCGTCCACTCACTGTCTCAGCCCTGCCGTTTGTTTGTGTGTGCTCTCTCCCTCTCTCTCTCTCTCTCTCTCTCTCATATTCTCCCTCCCTTTCTCTGCATCTCCCTCTGTCTCTTTTATTCCCTCTCCTCTCTCTTGTTTGTCTCCCTCTGTCCCATTCCATCTTCCTCCCTTTGCTTCTCTCTCTCCCTCTCCCCACCCCCCACCCACTGTCTCTGTTGCCTCCTCTCCGCTCTCGGTTTCTGCAAATCCTTTTTCGGTGCATTGCGGCGGTGCATTGAGTCTTGAGTTCTGTGAGTGTGTGTATGTGTATATATGTGTGTGTGTGTGCGCGTGCGTGTGTGCGTGCGTGTGTGTGTGTTTGTGTGTGTGTATTATGGTTCACACACCTTGGAGTATTGAGCACATATGGTACATTTATAAATTGATAAAGGCATATGCTGTTTTACAAGGCTTGGCTTTCATAGATATACTCAGATTCAAGGCATAAAGTACAGCCTGATGTTCTTTGACAGTGTGCGCATGTTTGTGTGTGTGTGCATGTGGCATTGCTGGAATGTGGTATCACCCTCTTGCTCTCTCTGACTATAACTGATCAGTGCAGGCACACACACACACATACCTACAGCTTCTGACCGATGCTGATCCCTGTCTCATCAAAGCTGAGAGCCCTGAGCTGATTGGACTGCTGGAAGAGGAGTAGAATCTGTTCTCTGTCTCCATGTGCAGGGCCTGTGGGAGTGGTGATGTCACTACAGGCTTAATGAGGACACAGACATGCACGGAGGAAGAGCAGGCCAGTGTAGTGCAGGACAGCCAGGGGAAGGTTAGGGTAGAGCACAGTAGTACTGAGGTAGGGGTCGGGCAGTATTGAGAGGATGGTATAACAGGGTAGTACTGGGGTAGGGTAGAGAAGGGCAGCATTAGAGTATAGCAGAGCAGTATTGGGGTTGGGAAGGGTAAAGTAGGATAATATTAGGGCATAGCAGGACAATATTAGGGTAGGGTATAACAGAACACTATTAGTGAATAGTATAGTAGGGTGGTATTGGAGTGGGGTATTGCAAGGCAGTATTAGGGTAGGGTATAGTAAGGCAGTATAAGGGTAGGGTATAGCAGGGTAGTATTGGGATATAGCAGGGCACTATTAGGACAGAGTATAGCAGGGCAGTATTGGGGTGTAGCAGGCAAGTATTAGGGTAGGGTGTAGCAGGGTGGTATTAGGGGTATAGCATGATAGTATTAGGATAGGGTATAAAAGGGCAGTATTAACGTAGACTATAGCAGGGTAGAGCAGTGAAGCAATATGGTTTGACAGAGCAGGGCAGCTATGGGGGTATAGAATTCAATTCAAGAATTCAATTCAAGAATTCAAGAACTTTATTTGTCACATACGTGTAGTAGATCAGTGTTAGGGTGGGGAAGAGTAGTGTTGGGTTGGTTAGAAAGCTCAAACAAGGCTGGCTCATTATACCTGTTTTCCAACATAGGGCTTGAATCAGCATGGCTCATTATAGCCCTCTCCAACTGAAAAGCTCGAACCAGGCTGACTCATCATATCCCTTTTTCAGTGTAGAGCTGGAACTAGGTTGATTCATTATATCCCTTTTTCATTCTATAGCTGGAACCAAGCTAGCTTATTGCAACCCTTTTATACTCAAGAGCTGGAACCTGACTGGCACATTATACTCCTTTTCCACTGTAGAAGTGGAACCAGGCTGGATCGTTATACCCCTTATCCACTACAGAGTTGGAACCAGGTTGGCTCTCTCATTTTCAGGTTCAGGTTCTGGGTGGTTTTCCATTATGCTTTCCCATTGAGTTGATCCATGTCTCCTCGAACCTCTAGTGTCAGTGGTTCTGGCCTACTTACCAGAGAGCTGCGGGCTGAGTCAGCAAGCAGCGTAGCTGTGCAGCTTCCTTCAGCATCTGTGCTAAAAGCTGAACAGCTAATCCAGAGAGGGAGAGACAAGCCTGCTGATCTATAGCAAACAACCACAGGTGAAATGAAATTTGGAGCCTAGAATTTTTTCATGGAAAATCTCAGCCTTGGGCTGGAGACAAAGTGTAGGTAGATGTTTGGATTCAGCGGGCACTAGCATGTATGTGCTAGAGCTTTGGTTGTTATACAGAGGGAAAGAAACTTTGCTGTACTAGGGTCAGCCAGCTTTGGCTCCAACTGTTACTAATCTGCATGGAGTTCTGCCACATGAAAGGGATATAGAAGCGTACCCTTTGCTATAAGTACTGATGGGAGGTGGAATCTACAGCCAGAGATTTTTGATGTGGACTACACTGGGTCTGGACTCAGCCTCCCATGAGCACTGCTGTTAAAGTTTGTGCAACATTTTTCTTATTGAAAAGGCCCAGGTCTGAGTCTTGTGGTTATTGTTGGGGTGGTGGGGGGGATTGTACCTGTGAGGACTGGAAAGATGACAGGCAGAAGGAGAATGGGGGATGATGACAAGGAAAGTGCAAGCCTCCCAGAATGTACATGTGCACCATGAAGAAATGTTATGGGATGTTTTCATGGGAAAATGTGTGTGCATGTGTGTCTGTGTGTCTGTCTGTGTGTCTGTCTGTCTGTCTGTATGTGTGTATGTGTTTGTAGTATTTGCTGATTATTGTTTTGGTGGAAAGATTAAAACTGAAGGTGTGTGTGAGGGAGGGGCAGCGTACACAATGAGTGGTGTGGACATTTTCCTTTGAAGTCGGGTTAGGTGCACCACAGCCAGTAGTGGAGGCTGCTGGGAGGGGCCGGTTCAGGCGTCTGTGGAGGAAGGCTAATGACACACGTCTGCACATGTGACACGCAGCGGCAGAGGCGTCGGTGTAGCTTTAGCCCTTCTGCCGATGCCCAGCTGCTGCTGCCGACTGGGGGCTGTGTGGATACGGTGACTCAATGCTGCCTCTGAGAACATCATCAGCCTGAGGCTTTAGCATACCACCTGACCCACCGTTCACCATCTACCCACCTATCCAGCCTTATCTCTAATGCAATCTGATTCTGTGTGTAAAGCGCAGACACCCGTCCCCAGTCTCACTAGGGCGGCTTGTTTGCCCAGTTTTAAACGAACTAAACTGCGTGTTTCTTCGCATTAAAGTCAGACAGCCCACGCGAATTATTACCACCCTGCCACGAATCTCTGCTGTGTCTGACCGCAGAAATCAGAATAAAATAGGATAAAAAGAATAGGGAGTCAGTGGGAAAGCTCCAGATACCGAGATGCGGACGTGGTTGTGATGCGTGTGTGCCCGTCCATGCGTGACAGCATGCCCATGTGCCAGTGTATCGTGTTGAGGGATATGTGCGCACGCGAATACGATGTATGCCTGGGCATGAATTTGAAGTGTGCACTGCGTGTCCGTGCGCAGATAAGCAGTCATGATTCCCTATATGTTTCTAAGTCGATCTGTGATTCACTAAACGTAACTCTGCAGGCTAACGAGTCACAGCGTATATATAGAGAGAGAGATTACCGTCTCTCACATAACCGCAACACACGTTGGCAATGACATGGACGTGCTCACACTTAATTCCCCGTTCTCCAGAAACCAGCAACACAGACACACACACACTCACACACATTCTTGGCAGCACTCTCCAACACCAAGCTCCAGTGAGCATGGACTGCTAGCTTTTCATTGAACATTTACTAACGAGGCAACGGAAAGCGCGTGCCCTCCGCACAAATATACTCTACATGCAGATAAGAGTACTGTACTCTGTATGTACGTAGTTTGCGGTATAGGTAATACTTCTATTCTATTGTATTCGCAGCGATAGGCTATATCTGACTTTTCTCCTACAGTACATCCTGTACAACTAGCTAGTGTTTCTCGGCATCGTTTTTGGTTAACCAAGATGCCCCGCGATGTTGCTTTCGAGGATTTCTTGTGATTAATGGACATGACGCCAACCCCCCTCTCCATGTCTTTATATATAATTTTATAATGAGCAGCTTGTACGCACTGTGTGGCCGTTCGCACCCACACCCAATGTAAAGTCCAAAAATAGCCCAGCTGGGCAAGTAAAAATAGAGAGGGAATTACCGAATTACCGAAACGCTCTCGGATAAAAACGATTTGACAAACTGTCTCAGTCCATCGGGCTATTTCTGGCGAATGCGCGCAAGCAGGCGGCACGCGGCCGGCTGCGTTGGCGCAGATGAAAGCGCGGGCTGGAAAGACGCAGGGCGGGAAGTGTGGCCGTTGCACCCCGCTGCAGATCCGATGCGATGCCGCTGCCGCCTCCAGCTGGCGCGATTAATTAGAATGGAGCGGAACGTGCTGAGCCCCGCTTCCAGACCGCACACGTCGCGTGAGCGTGTTTGCCGCGTGCGTTGATCCAGACCGGAGGCGCATTTTTTTACGAAGCGGGAACGCTGCTCAGAGACTTTCATAATTGCCTATTCACGAGATATATCTCATTCGCCTATTCACGAGATACATCTTAGCCTAATATCGGTGTCATTCATATCTGGATCTTCATAAACTTACTGAAATTAAATACACCACTCTCTCTTGTTGCGACAAGGTACTCAGTACTTAAAATTCGCAACAGTCTTGTAAACCGTAATAACAATGGTTAATTTCCTCAGCAGAGAGAACACAGAACGCAGAGAATGCCAGAAGTCTACCTCACCTCTCCCTCTCCATCCTCTCAAAAACAGTAAAATTTACTGGATTATCTCAGAAGATTCTTAATTGTAATTGTTTGCCTGAATTGCCGTTTAAAGTATATGATAACAACGATTGAATGACAGAAGACAATATTTTATATCCAAGTTGAATCGTTTTCAAAGCCATTCACAATAAATGCAAAGAAGTAAAGGCATAGAGGGTGAATTTAAATTTGTGTTAGTGAATAGATTTAACTGGAAAGAAAAGACACGTGATAAAGTGCTCCATTGAAACGGGAATGATTAGTTTTCCCTGTATTCGATTTAATTTCTCTACACAGGAACAAACAATTTCACAAGCACAATTTTTAAGCCGTTTCCTGATTTTTCAAAACTTGGCACAATATCAAAACCAGCAATGAAAATCTCGACGACATAAACCCCAATGTTGTATTTTATATTTTATTTTCAACTGCATTTTTCATTCTATTCAAAACCAAATACCTGCACATCCTTGTGGAAAACAGGTCAGTGAACAATTAAGACAGAACAAAAATATATCAGCGCTGAGTTCTGGAAAAATACATACGGATTGAAAACAACAGTACTCCTAAATTGTATTTTTAATGAATAAAGTGCTCTGATTTACAGTGAATAAAATGAATGGAGATTAGTATACAACAAAGGCCAGATTATTTTCTGCCCAATGTTTAAGACATCATGGCTGTTACTGCATCATTCAGGATGCACCATGGGGAAACGTCCATGAGATGTCTGTGTCTGACATTACTGTTGTGTACTGTTTTGCCTTGCCAAAGAGGGTAGCATCCATAAACCTTCTGTTTCCATGCAGATAAGAATGTACTGTCAAGGAAAAGACAATAAAGCATTATTGTAGTGAAATTAATATGAATGCCTGATGTGCAGCAGGGCACTCCTGTCCCCAGTGTTGTGCATGAACGGGTTAAAAGAGCGCGTTCATTGAACGTGCTCATTTTTTCGGTGAACGGTGAACTTGAACGTATCCGTTTGCAACTAAAGAACGTGAACTTGAGCTCGTTCAGGTTTGCGCGAGATCCCTTGGGTGTGCTAAAGTTACTGCTTTATGAATAAACACGGACGACGTTATTCCATACTTCAGACGTTTTTATTAGAGCATCTCATCCATCAGATAGACTGACAGGCCGCAACCAACTGCCCATATCCCGCGTAACAATCATTGCGCATGTAGACGTACACATAAAATAGTCCCTGGAGCAGCTCTTTTTAAAAATGGAAGAAATCAACTGGGACTGTGAACTTGTTCAAATTCAAAATTGTGAACTATGAACGTGAACTTCTTCATTTTAATCTGTGTGAACTGAACTTTGAGCTAGCTCTTGTGAAGTGTGAACTTGCACAACACTGCCTGTCCCACTGTGACATGGTGAAAGCTTCAGTCGTGAGTGCAGTGTGACACAGCAGTGTGACATAAAAGTTGCTGGTTCAATTCCCATTCAGTTCCCCAGTGGAGCACTGCTGTTGTACCCTTGTGCAAGGTGCTTAACCCAAATTGCCTCAGCTGAATAAACAGATTGCATAAACAAAAAAAGTTATGTAAGACATTCTGGATAAGAACAAAATGTGACATAATTAACAGGGTGAGGGTGTAGTGATATGTCCTTTCATAAAATCTTACATTGTGCAAATGTCCATTCCTGATTTGTCCCTGCAGGGAGTCCATATCATGTTCATATTTGTGGCATCCTTTTTAATGAGCTCCAAGAAGGCCCTGGGCCTGAAAACCATGAATGAATGGTCTGAATACTGTGCACGTGAGCTTGTTCTTCAAAACTCCCCAAAACACTGAGCATTAAAGAGCCGTGCCATTATCCCCATGGCAACAAAGAAACACACTCTGCTATATTGCAGTTAATGAGAATGCCCCTTGTCTTTGTTTGAGCTTATCTGCGTATCACCAATTACATTAAACGGTGAAGTGAGACTTCATTAATCATCGCGTGTCTGTTATTACCGCTGCGGTTATTCTCGCCGGTAACACAGAGGCACAAAGGACGCGAGTGGATACTAGCGCCCGGTAACTGCGCACTGTGGAGCTGCGTGCGGTGTGTTAACAGCGTGCGTGGCGGGGGGGGCAGCGGCAGGTTGGCTTACATTATCGGCTCAATTCATTCGTGACGGCCGCGATTGTCGAGTTGCACCTCCGCACCAGAGCGTCATTAATGTTGCCGCTGAAAGGGTAGCGTAGATACGCCACTTGAGGGTCGGGTAGAATTCACTGAGGAACAAGACGAAAATTGTGCTGAGCTAGGTGAAAAAGTTGTGTGATGGTGAGTGGTGTGAGAGTTTGGAAGTGCAGAACACACCTTTAACTACAATGTAAAGCGACGCTTTTTGAAACCCCCTGCAAAAATATCCTTTTTCTGAAGAAGCCACAACTGAGCGGTCCTTTTTCTTGTGGAGAAGTGAGGAATCGATGAATTGTGACACCTCATGGAGAGTTAGCGTTTGGCACATTGGGCTCAGCACCCCCTAGAGTCAGATGGAGGTAGCGCATGCTAAGAGATCCAAGATGGCAATGGTAGTGGTTTGTCTTTAGCCCCATCACAGGCTGAAGCTCTGCACGATAGCTAGGCCGCAGACGGGTGACTCATCGCTAGCGCAGCTGTCCCCCTGCCCGTTTCCGCAGTCGTCGCTTTTCAGTTTGGCCATCTGGTGCTCACTGTCTGCTCGCCAGCAGCCATCAAGGCCTACAAAAGCACGGCGAATGTCAAACATTTTCGTCTTCAGATATGCGCTAGCGCTGATTGAGAGGGATGGATGCTTGTGTTCAGAGGGTGAAGGAAAGAGGGCAGCAGGCCTCTAGTTTTAAAAGTGAAGGGGACAGTGACAGATGGCATCAGAGGCGCAGTTGAAATTGGACGGATCTCTGGTCTCAACAGGAGTTATGCACCACAGTGGATGTGTTTAGGCTACCTGTTTGTTATCTGGCTATATACCTATCTACACACCTATATCAGTCAGTCTATCTATCTATCTATCTATCTATCTATCTATCTATCTATCTATCTATCTATCTATCTATCTATCATATGTGTACTGTAGTCTGTCTACATCTTTATCTGTCTGGCTATCTATTTGTTTATTTATTTGTGTGTTTGTTGACATCAGTGACAGGGTGGCACTGTAGCACAGTGGTAAGGAACAGGGCTCATAACCAAAAGCTTGCTGGTTTGACTCCCTGCTGGGGCACTGCTCCTGTGCTCTTGGGTAAGGTTCTTATTACAGAAATGCCTCAGTAAATATCCAGTTGTCTAAATGGATAAGATGTTAACATTTTAATAAGTGTAAGTTGCTCTGGATGAGAGTGGCTGCTAAATAATGTAATGTATCTATCTGACAATGTATTTGTCAATCTGTTTTGTATGTATCTATCTCTTCAAACATGGGATCTAGAGAAATTAGGGTTGGTCATGAATGTAGTCAGTCAGCTGCAGCAGGGGTGATTAGGTGGCCACTTTTGGAATTTGATAGGCAGTGGGGTGGAATCCCTGACTCTTTGCAACAAGTGCCATGGGGCCTATAATAAATGTAGTGTGCCAGAACCTTAGCTCATCCTGGGACTCTCTACAGCACAGTGCTCCAGATCATTGCAGGGAGAGCGGATTTTACTCCCAGCAGCTACCTGGTTTCCCCAGGAGCCAACTGCCAACCATGCTCTGGTTGTTGGGAATCTGTGACTGGTTGGGTCAGGTTGGATTCTGTAAAGGTAGCTGTGTGTTAATTAACCCCTTCACCCCTCTCTGTGAATTACAGGAACCTGGGGAAGTCGGGCCTAAGAGTTTCATGCCTGGGGCTGGGTGAGTACTGCGCCAGGTTACGCTCTGTAGTGCTCCCCTGTGCAGGGGCCCCTGAGGACGGGACGCATGGCCGGACAGCAGACCTACCGCAGGAGATTAAACTCTTCTGTTTACTCTGATCGGTTGGGGCGACTTGTGTTTCACATTCTTACACATTTGATAATACATCTGGATTAGCAGTTGAGCATCACAGATTAAGTTCGCCTGTCATTGGGGAGTAAGAATGAGCTCAGGATGCCAGTCCTCTGTCTTTAGTGACCTCTACACTCCAGCATCCAGCGTCTAGCAGCACTGTACGTTACTCTACGTCTATATATACATACAGACACATGCTGTAAGGATTATAGGGTTATTGTGTCCTGCATGTCAGACCCAACAAGTGATAGAAAGTAACGACTGTGTGAGCGTGCCTGGAATGTAGAGAGTGTGTGTGCTTGTGTGCTTTGTTGCCTGCAGTTCTGTGAGATTCAGACATTTTTGTGAGTGTGTGTATGTGTGTGTGTGTGTGTGCATGCGTGTGTGATTTTTAAAATTTTGTTCAAAATATTTTGATATATCATAAAACCCATGTCCACTAATTAATTTTGAGTTTTTGTTAAATGTGTTCCAGTATTAAATAAAATATCACACAGTACAAAATTTCTGTGTATCATTTGTAATTCAGTAGAATGTTAGAATTAGTCAAGGGTCTGAATACTTTTGCAAGTCACTGTATGTGTTCACATGCATATGTAATTGTGTGTATAAGTGTGTGTGTGTGTGTGTGTGTTTGAGGGTCTTTGATGTGAAGACAGCTGTGCATTTTTCCTTTCTGTGCTCAGGAACCTGGGTGACCTTTGGATCACAAATCTCAGATGAGGTGAGCTCATATAGTGCTGGCAGCACTGAAAGTCTCTGATACAGCCCGAGTCTCTCTCTCTGTGTCTATGAATCAGTGTGCCTAAATCTCAATGTCTCTCTGTGCATCTCAAAGACTCAATTAACCCTCATTTTCTCTGAGTCTTTGCAAATCCACGTGTAACAACATGTTCAAGAGTAGGTCCACCAGTCTCTCATAGTCTTTGTCTCTAAAAGTCTTGGTTTCTGTCAAGATTCCTCAGTGTCTCAGTGTCTCAGTGCTGCTTGTGTTCCTCAGATGGCTGAGAACCTGATGACTATCGCGTATGAAAACGGTGTGAACCTGTTTGACACGGCAGAGGTGTACGCTTCAGGGAGGTGAGCGCTTCGCCAGTCAGCTGTGCTGGATCATGTGAACACTCTAACAGCACTGGATAATACACACTGACCGAGCAATTATGTATTCATGCAGTATAATTTCTACAAAAAGGCAAACACGTACAGTCAAATCAATGAACCTACATAAAGCATGAGCAATGTAATTTTCATATAAATGATAATTGTGACAGTGAAGTTACAACATTGTGAAGAATGTATATAATTAGATGGCATCTATTCAGTGATATTGTTGATTCACATATATGTCAGTGCAGTCATTTTTTAGTTATCAGTCAGCACCAGTCAGCTATGCACTGTCCCCCAGGCTGTGACAGTGTGAGATATACTATGCTGTGATTGAGGCTGTTGGTCCTTCCCCAAACAGAACTAGCAGTTTGTCATCATTCAACATGAAAAAGAAAATGTCTCTGGTTAAGGAAAATATATTAAAATGCAGTTTCCTCATTTCTGAATGTTTTTCTTCACAATGTAGAAGGAATTGTGCATCTGTCACTGTCTGTCCTCTTATTCAGCTTTGAATTGGTGAGTTAAAGAAGGACAAAGGAAGGGAAACATGAATAAAAAACAGAATATTAAGTAATAGATAGGGTTTAAGTTTGTTTTACAATGTTACTTAGTATTTTTCAGTTTTCAACATACTGTTTTTTTCCCTTTCTCTCAAGCATCCCCCTGTGTTTTACTGGCATAGCTTTAAAATGGGAAACATGGCCAAAACATGGTTACATATACAGTACAGGATGTATGGAACAATACACATAAGATTTTATATACTGATACAAATGTAGTAAAATAAATATAAATAAAAGGAAGGGACTGACATAAAGAGCAAATTATATTGCCACATATAAATACATAATGACAATATTAAAATATATATACAATAATACCAGCATAAACTAAGGGACATAGCAATCTTGGTAATGTTGCTTTGGGATGTCTACACACTGTCACTCAAGTCGTGACAAGCAGATGCAGGCTTAGCTGCCAGGTTTGCTGTTTGCTCTTCCTCTGCAAGAAGGATAGGGATTTTACTGTTCTCTCCCTCTCTCTCTCTCTCTCTCTCTCTCTCTCTCTCTCTCTCTCTCTCTCTCTCTCTCTCTCTCTCTCTCTCTCTCTCTCTCTCTCTCTCTCTCTCTCTCTCTCTCTCTCTCTCTCTCCTCTCTCTCTCCCTCCCTCTCTTTCTCTCTCTCTCTCCCCCAGGGCTGAAATCACCCTGGGAAACATCATTAAGAAGAAAGGATGGAGGTGTGTCTCTCATATATTTATAGTTTCCTGTCGATCCATCTTTCTGCATCCCTGATTTTCATGATGACGGCAGCAGTGGCAAAGCACTGTAAATAATTGGTGAACGCTTTTCCACGCCCCGGTCCCCCCCCGTCTCACTCTGAATTTCATTTCCATTCATTTCTGTGTGCTTTACTGCCATGAAAAACATTTGGTGAATACTACCAGAGTGAGTGTGTGTGTGTGTGTTTGTGCGTGTGTGCGTGTGTGCGTGTGTGTGTGTGTGTGTGTGTGTATAAATCAATGAACATACACACATCTTTAGCAATGTAAATGCAGTAATGACGGCTGTAAAGCCAGAAGTCATTACCAGACAATATTGGTGAGCTTGTTGGTTAATCTCTGTGTCTCACTCTCCCTCTCTTTCACTGGCTTAACTCAGACGATCCAGTTTTGTGGTGACCACTAAGATCTACTGGGGAGGCCAGTAAGTATCCTGTTTTTACCAGGTGTCTTGTAACACCACATGGATAACACCCCCACTTCCATGAATATGGACTGTCCTATGACAATACCTGTGCTTTCCTGCAGGGCGGAAACAGAGAGGGGCCTGTCCAGGAAACACATCATTGAAGGTAAAGCACTATTGCTGCAATACCACCTCCTTCACAGCTACCATCTTCATCACCATCATTATCATTGTCATCATTTCCATCATCACCATCAATAGGCTTATTATTACCATTACTGTTAGCATTATCATCATCATCATCATCATTATCACCATTTCCATTATCATCATTAGCCTTAGTAGCATAACCATTAGCATTATCATCATCATTATTCACCATTCACTGCACTGCAAAGAGACATACATTTAATATATTCACCATCCTTTATGTGTATCCCGTTAATATGTGCTTTGTCTAACCACTGGACAAATCAGCAAACTGAGGTGAAGGTCTGTGCCTGAAGGCACTGTGCTGTACCACAGGGGATGTGAGACCATAGCATACACAAAGTCATGAACCCAGCGCCTGCCCTGCAGATCCCCCCCACAGCCCCTCTCACACTTACTGCCCTCACAGTCTGTGCCTTCACAGACCTCACCTCTCACCCCGCTCATCAGCTTGGTTCAGGACCTGTCTGGCACCTGGTTCTGCCAAGTTATAGCAGACACAGGCTGGGTGAAAACCCATCTTTTAGACTACTGTAACGATACAGCATCACACGCCACACACACACCCCCTCCCCTCCATCCTGCCCCCTTGGGACTGTAACCTAATTATCTCAGAGCCCAAAGTACCTCAACCCTGCTCTAATTAAAGAGCCATTCTCTCTCTCTCTCTCTCCCTCTTACAGTGTCCTCTACACAGCACTGTGGGCAAAAACAGTGGGCACCGAGTGTTCTCCCCTATCCAGACTGAGCCCTCCTCATTAGCATTGGCATCACTTTAAATTCAAACCTCAACCCCCAAAAAAAGCACATCAAAACTCAGTCGCATTACAATTAACCCAGCTCTTATTTGATTGGCTCTTGACATCAGTGCCTCAGAGGTGGGACGTGACATGGCAATGTTCTTTTGCAACTTTTTGCATGCGTCACGCATATCGCCCCACCATTTGCCATTAAACATTATTTGCAGTGATGAACTGTGCTGCCTGATGATTCAACCGACTTTAACAGACTCAGACCAACAGCATGTAGGCTTTCCTCTCATTTGTATTTGATTAAGAAAGGCACCCTTTAGCTGGAGGGAACATTTTAATATTAAAATATCCAATGCCACTCACACCACAGATGTGTTCTGTACAAAGATACAGCAATTGTAAATTATGAACCCTTTATATTACCTTACATTATTGCCATTTAGCAGGCACTCTTATCCAGAGTGACATTTTTCATGTTATCCATTTATGTAACTGGATATTTACTGAGGCAATTGTTGGTTAAGTACCTTGCCCAAGGGTACAACAACAGTGCACCAGTGGGGAATCAAACCGGAAACATTTTGATTTATGAGCCCTGCACCATGACCACTCCTTGCCACATAATACTTGCTGTTTGCTGCTGTAGCAGGGTTAGATTCCTTTACCTCACTGAAAGGTACGGTTGCACTGTGTCTGTGATTCAGACTCCCATCCCTGTGGTTGTAGCTCTCACACTCTAAGCCAGTCATATGTCATATAGATTTACATTTTGCCATTTAGCAGACTTTAATACCAGAGCGACAAGCCCAAAGTCCAAAGCAAGAGCTCCAAGCACATTTCATAAAATAGGAACGCCGGTACATACAGAATGCAGCCGACCACATCCAAACATGCTGCACACCGCCTTACATGAATGCACTCATTCAGACATGCAATAAAACATACCCTGCAGGATACGTGAGTTGCCATTGAAATTGTCTTCCATGACATCTTTCAACATAAGGGGGCATAGTCTGAGGAAGTCAGTGAAAATAAGTGCCGTGTTAGCACAGTTTACCCAGGCAGGTGATTATATTAGAATGGTATCAACAGGAGGAGCGATGCTGTTGTCGTGGCCACAGATGTTGATGAGGGAAACTGTGGTTGAGTGTAGAGGATGAGGGAGAGGGTGGCGGGATGAGGGAAACTGTGGTTGAGTGTAGAGGATGAGGGAGAGGGTGGCGGGATGAGGGAAACTGGCTGAGCGTAGAGGACGAGGGAGAGGGTGGTGATGACGGTGATGATGTCATTGCTGTCCCCAGGCCTCAGGGGCTCCCTGTCCCGGCTGCAGCTGGAGTACGTGGACATCGTATTCGCCAACCGGACGGACGTCAACAGCCCCATGGAAGGTCAGCCCTTGCCCTTGGTCGTGTGTGTGTGTGCGCATGTGTGTGCGTGTGTTGTTGTGTGTTTGCAGTGTGTGCACATGCGTTTATGTCTGTGTCTGTGTGTGTATCGGTCCCAATGTCATACTGCCAATCATTCAATCAGGCAGTGAAGTGGGCAAACTCAGGTGTATTATGGGTTATCAGCTTCTAGGGTTTCCATGGTATCAGTCAATGTACAATGCCAAATGGGGGTCATTTATCCGAGCTCAATAAACTCTTTATTTGCTTCTTCTGTCTTTGAGAATCACTGAGAATAAATAACGGAGACAAGCTTGGATGCTGAGTTAGTGGGGTCTGAAAAGGTACACTGATGGAGTATAGGATGTTCATAAAAACACTGGCTGAGAAATGTGGGGATTATGGGAAAGGGGTACTGATACTTGCAGCAAGGTCAAGAGGCTGGAGGCCAGGCACAGGAGAGAGGGACGAATTCAGGAGAGTGGGTTAATTAAGACAGAGGTGAAAGGATTATAATGACTACAGTAAAAATGAAGTAGCCCTCCAAAGGAGGAGAGCTTGAAAAGGAAAAAAGATTGGTATGCCATCAAATTTTGTTTCAGTCAGTCACCATGTAAATTACAATATTAATTGAAATAAATAAATGAGTGGGGCAGCTGAGTGCATGAGCCGGCTAGTTGAAGGCAGTCACTCGGTACGAGTGTCCGTGTCTCTGCATGCTGTGTGTGTTCACAGAGGTGGTGCGGGCCATGACCTTCGTCATCAACCAGGGAATGGCCATGTACTGGGGCACCTCCCGCTGGAGCGCCATGGAGATCATGGTAAGTGGGCGGAGCTTACTGGCATGTGGTTGTGACCCCTGGTCATATACTCCACCCAGCCCTGCCCATAAACTGTGCTACATTGACCCCAGCTGTCCTATACTTTACCTCCCCAACACTGTGCTATAGGCCCATACTCTATGCTTCCCTGCTTTCCTAAACCACACTACACCCTTCCCCACCCCTTCCCCCAGTGCTATTGTCTAATACGCTGTGGTCTAAGTATGTCCTGTTTAATTGTGTGCCTCCTCCCCACCCCTGCTAATCACAGCACTGTTGTTTCTCCTCATGGCCACCAGGAGGCGTACTCTGTGGCACGGCAGTTCAACCTGATCCCCCCGGTGTGTGAGCAGGCGGAGTACCACTACTTCCAGAGAGACAAGGTGGAGGTCCAGCTGCCAGAGCTCTACCACAAGATCGGTCAGTTTCACACTGAGTTCAGTATTCTGTAAGACTGGTTGGTTTTGTGCTGGGTTCAGCATTCCACAAGATTGGTGGGTTTCACATTGTGTTCAGTATTCAACAAGATTCATGCTGTGTTGAGTATAATACAAGATTGGGTGGATTCAGGCTGAGCTCAGTATTCTGCAAGATTGGTCAGTTTCACTCTGTGTTCAGCATACTTCATGATTAGTTAGTGCACATTGCTGCCAGAAATTATACTTGTGAAGTAGGCATCATGATTCCCCACTACACACTCAGCATGCTCTAAACCTTACGACACTCATACAGAATTCCTATGTCTCTTATATTTATCTTTCTTTTCTTTGTGTGTGTGTGTGTGTGTCTCAGGTGTTGGTGCAATGACCTGGTCACCCCTGGCCTGTGGGCTGATCACTGGGAAGTACAACGATGGGGTTCCAGATTGTTCACGTGCCGCCATGAAGGTAAGCTTAACACACACTCATACTCACGAAAACACACACACACACACACTTACGTCATCCAAGCAGCACACTGTGAGAAACCCATGCAAACTTAAGGAACGCCCACTGGGGGAAAACCACACACAGTTCCCTCCCCAGTTCCACATAGTCCCCTCCCCACAGTGAGGAAGAAATTCACACATGATTGTTAAAGATGGATGAGATAAATAAAAATGGAAGGGTTTGGGTTTGTTCTCTTTCCTTTATAAAGCTCTTTGCTATGAGCAGTGGATTCTTTTTTTCAGCTGTTCTCAGCGAGTGGTAGCACTACATAGTGTTTATAAGAGGCTTTTGGGGAAATGTATGCACGTCTGAAGGGCTGATGCCTGTACGGGTTTTGTTTGTCAGGGTTACCAGTGGCTGAAGGAACGCGTTAACAGCGAGGAGGGCCGCAGACAGCTGGCCAAAATAAAAGAGCTCCACCTGCTGGCTGACCGGCTGGGCTGCACAGCCGCACAGCTGGCCATTGGTAATGAGCCAGCCGTCGGTGTGTGTCTGCGCTGCCGGCCCTGTGCTCCGTGTGTGCTGTCTTCTCTTCCACTCTTGCTCTATCCTTGCCTTACACTGCATCGCCCCCTCTCTCTTGCTCTCTCTCTCTCTCTGCTCTCTCTTCTCTATCCCTCTTTCTTCTCTCCCCCATTGGCTCTCCCCATCTTGTAAATTCAAATTCAAATTTGCTTCATTGGCATGAAATACTCTTTGTAACTGTGGCCAAAGCATGTTGTATAATACATGAAAAGGGAGCAAATAACAAGTAAATAATTACCATAAACCTAATCCAATGAATGTATATATATGTAATGGGTAAATATTTTTTCTGATAAATTAATTAACAATGATTGGTGGTTACTGACTGTCCCACAGGCTATGGCAGGCATGTACTCTGCTGCTAGTGGGGCTGTTGTAGTGGTCATTCCTCCTAGATTCACACTTTCTCTCTCTCTCTCTCTCTCTCTCCTCCCCCCCTCCTCTTCTCTCTCTCTCTCTCTCTCTCTCTCTCTCTCTCCCAGCCTGGTGTCTGCGCAGTGAGGGGGTGAGCTCGGTGCTCCTGGGTGTTTCCAACACCGACCAGCTCCTGGAGAACCTGGGCTCCATACGGGTAACTGCTGGCCACCCGCCGTAGCCCGCACTGACTGCACACAGTCACGGTCCTGACTTTGTCTGACCGAACAGATGGGATTTAACTGGGTTTGGCTGGACTGCTCTAGGACCGGAATGTTATTCTCAGCAGGCCATGTACACACAACAGACCTACAAATACAATACACAGCAGACCTGCAAAGCTATTGCAAATGCTATGGTACATTACCCAACTCCCGCAGTATCTGATTATAAGTGAACCAGTCCTGTAGGGGCATTATTGTAATGGTGAGGCTGGAACTAGAGTTGGAAATGAGATATTTTTTACCATCTTATTTTAATATCAGTCATTTTATTATTTCATCTAGGGTCCTTTTGTAATGTTAAATTTTTGCAGAAAACTAAAAAGCACATGCCCCACTTTGAAAGAGGTTCACCCTTTCTGACTGTCAGTTTGGTGTAGGATTTGACTTGAGTAAGACCAGATTGGGGTCAAACTGTTCAGGACGCAAACGCACCCCAGTGCTGTTGCTGAGCTGCGCTTGTCAGCAGCTAACGTGATTGGACGGTGCAGTCGAATGTGAGAAGCATGCAGGATGTGCGAGTGAGAGAGGCTCAAGGGAGCACCTGATCCTCTCTCTCTCACTGTCTCTATCACTCTCTCTAGCTGTCTCTCCATCTCCCTCTCTCTTTATCTCTACCACTCTCGCTCTTTTTCTCTCTTTATCTGTCCCTCCCTCTCTTTATCTCTATCTCTCTCTATCTCTCTTTCTCTCTCTTTTTGTCTGTCTCTGTCCATCTCTCTTTATCTCTACCTCTCTCTATCTCTTTCTCTCTCTCTTTTTGTCTGTCTCTGTCCCTCTCTCTTTATCTCTACCTCTCTCTGTCTCTCTTTCTCTCTCTTTTTGTCTGTCTCTGTCCCTCTCTCTCTTTATCTCTATCTATCTAGCCCCTTTTCTCTCTTTTTCCACCTTTCTGCCCTCTCTCTGTCTCTCTGGCTTTCTCTCTGTTTCTCTATTTTTATTTCTCAGTACCTCCCCCTGTTTACAGTTCTGCTTAATTCAAATTGTTTTATTGGCATGACAAAAATAGTTTACTTGTATTGCAAAAGCACACAGTGTAAACAGTAATTGTGATATCTCTTTCTCCCACTCTGTCTCTGCACTTTTCCCTGGCTTTCCTTCTGCCAGACTCAATTTCTGATTGTGTTTTTCTGGCATGACTTAAGAACATACAGTAAACCCCAAAGCAGGATTGCAAAACACATAAAATGTGATTGTGAAACACATAAAATGCACAATATACTGATAACATTGATAATGGTACTGATTGATTGCAGCTTTAGAGGTTTCTCTATTCCTCCTTCAGTGTCACTTTCCCTCTTTTTAACCTCTTTAAAGCTTTCTTTCTCTCTATGTCTTGTTTTTGTCCCTCTCATCCCATCTCGTTCTATCATTCTCTCTCCCTGTCATTTTTGCTTTTATTTGTGTGTGTGTCTATGTGTGTGTGTGTTTGTGTTTGTGTGTGTGTTTGTGCATGTTTGTGTGTGTGCCTCCTGTTTCCTCTGTCTCCCTCTCCCTCTCGTCCCCTCCCCGGTTTCTCTCTCATGCCCCCACCCCCAAACAAACCTCCCCTCTGTCTCTCTCTCACCCTCTAACTCTTTCTTTCCCCCTTCGGTCTCTCTCTCACCCTCTCTCTTTTCCCCTGTCTCCAAGGTGCTGTCTCAGCTAACGCCGCAGACTGTGAGTGAGATAGACTCCCTCCTGGGGAACAAGCCGCACTCCAAGAAGGAGTCGCGCGCGTGAGGGGGGAGAGGCGGAGAGAGAGAGTGAGCGCGAGAGAGAGAGGAGAGGAGAGGAGCTGCGGGAGAGGGAGGGAGGAGGCCATAGCCAGAAGGACAGAAGAAAAAGAGAGTAACACTCTGGCTCCACCTCCTGTTTTAGCCAACCCGCATGTTTTTGGTTTTTTTTTTCCCAACATTGCGCTTCCAGTAACCTGCTGCACATCTACTTGTAACCCAACATGTTTAAAAACAAAAATCAATGGATGTTTCAGCTGAAGCGTTGAAAATAGAGACATTAAAGACAATGAAATAGAAACTGGGAAATGCTGTCCTGTGACACAGGAAGTGAGGAGGGAGAAAAGCAGAGCGATGTGGCCCTGTTTTTCCTGCACAGAGACTGGCCATGGGAGCGAGGGGTGTGGGGGGGTGGGTTGTAGTGGGGGTACAGGGCAGCAGCTTCCACCCAGCCCATATCACCCCCCACCAAAAAAAGCTTTCTCAGAACCAAAACAGAACCTCAGAACCTCTTTCTCAGCGTGCACATGTACGCGCATGTCCCTTTAAGAACATCAGGAAGCCGGGAGGGAATTGGGGGGTGGAGCTACGCCTCGTTGGCTGGTCATGAGACGGACAGAGAAGCAGCATACTTTCAGCGAGTGACCTGGCTCCTGGGGGGGGGCAGTATTGCATGAACTCTTCAAAGGGATGCTGGGGTGGGGTGTTGTATTAACACAGAGTTTGAGATGCACCGTTTGATCCCCAGAGACTCGCTCCGCCAGAGAGACTTAAAGCTGCAAGGGGGGTGTCCATGTTCCCCAGCCTGCCCCACTGTGACCGGCTCCAGGTTTTCCTTGCAGCAAGGTTCTCATCCATGACCCCACCCGCAGAGTGGTTTGGTCCACCCCTGGTGCGGGAGATCCACACCCCCTGAGGACTTCAGAGATGCCTCTCGACCGGCAGCTGGTCGACACCAAGAGCACCGGGGGACTCAAGTTCCTCTCTTATTAACAGCTCTAATGAAGTAATTAAGACCTGAGTTTGGAGCCCAGAAACCCACGAATGCTTGAGGGACTCTATTTTAGGGCGCCACTGTTGCCCTGAGAGCTCACAGGTCTCTTAGGTGTCAGCCTCCAGCCATATCACAAAGCTCACACACTTTCCCTCTGTAGTGTTACACCACTGATACCACAAAAGTACAGCAGTCATAGAGAGGCACGCGGTAAAACTTACAGTGAATCAAACCATGGATCTGTGGGGGTGCCAGTTTCCACCTCCCTTAATGTACTATGACCTCTTTTCGTATGAAAAGAGGGGAGGGGGATTATGGAATGGAAAACTCATTTTGAACTTGAGCAAACCCTGTACGGTTTAAAGTACTCCTCCTGAATCCAAACCAGCTGAGCGATATTTTGGCGGGTGCATAACCGCATATTCATCGGGATCGGAATACTTTTTAAGTTCTTTATCCTTTCAGAACTCCTGCATGTAGAGGGTTGCGACAGCTTGGGTTTCAAAGAGACAAAGTGCAAAGGAGTTCTTGCATTCAGAGTTATGGCCTCAGTGCTTTGTGTTCGAGTGGGTCTGGGATTTTGAAACCAGTGTTAGGGGGATCCTCTCTAAGAATCATCTGGGCTCCTGAGTGATTCGGGCAACTGAAGTGCTTGTTTGCAAGTGCATTTACATTTACATTTACATTTATTCATTTGGCCGACGCTTTTATCCAAAGCGACTTACATAGATTACCATTCCTTACAATGTTATCCATTTATACAGCTGGATATTTACTGTGCAGGCTAAGACCTACAGCCTAGGTTTGAGCCCAGATGACCATGACTGGGATCCCAGCAAATTGGCTTTGTTTAATCTGGGTAGAGGGTGGGTATTTTGGCAGGGTTTCACCACTCTTGAATCTTGCTACCCATCAGGCAACTATGGGTCATTCAGATGACATCAGTGGAGGCACAACTAGCCTCCTGTCTTCACTTGTTTTACTGTGGTGCATTGTGGGACTTGTAGAGTGTGAGTGTGAGTGGATAGAAGGATTGTATTAACTATCCCCAGAGCTCCTGCATGAATGCAGAGGACATCATGATGAGAGATGCCAAATGTGCAATTGGCGATTCAAAAATGGGGGATGCATAACTCATGATATCATCAAAAAAGGCCCACTCTCCTCCACCCACCTACTCCATTCAAAAGATTCTTGTGGCAGAAGATGCATAACATGAATGCAAGTACCAGTTGCATTTGACCTTTTTAGTGTTTGATGAAACATACTGTCCTTGACCACTCAGATTGCTACGCAGTATATACAGTATCTATGGGGTTTTTCAATAGAAATCATTTTCCATGGAAAATGGTAATCCCTGTTATGACTTAACTTACTGCAAATTGTATTAAAATTCCAAACAGCTTGGAAGACAAGGATTACTGCAATAGGCTGAGGTGGGACATTGACGTTTTGGCAGTGGGAGGTTTTTGTATTTAGCCCACATTTTTCCTGGTGCTCCTAATATTGAGTTCAGTTGATAGATTGACTCACAGTCTTGTGTGGCTGTTGAAGTAATGGGTGCTGCTTTGAGAACATTGGATGCCCTGCACTTGTTCACTGACGGATCAGGAGAGATGGCAGGCTTTATTTACAAAGCATTAGTGTATTTACCACTTCCTTCCTCCCAGACGGCTCTACATCAAATCAACAAAACTGCAAGTCATTGTTGACTGCTGATGCCGCAACAGAAAATGACCACCGTGAAAATTTAGGCTGAATAGTTGCAGTTTGACATTCTTTAGCTTTACCTTGTCAGGAATTAAATACAGTGTTACAGGAAGTAAAGGCCTTCTGTGTTACACGTTAGATTTTGTCCCACTTCTCCGATGCAGGCGAAGCTTTCAGCACAAGTGAATGTAGTGTCAGGTAACGCAAAGCACTCTGGGTAAACCCTTTCGACAGAGAGGTAGACATCAGTGCAGGGATTTAAACCCACAATCCTCTACTCCAGCACCATAACCACACTAGAACTGATATTAACCTTTGTTATGATTATAACATTTTTCAGATGGTTCAGATAATAAAATGGCTTGAGGGATTACCTCAGAGAACGAGAGGCAAACAGACTAATGGACTGTGCACTTTCAGTGAGAGTATATAAAAATGATATGAGCAGATCATTAGCGGAAATGATGATCAGTTGATCTGTGTGTGTAAATATATAAACTCTTATTGCACTTCCTAATAATTTTGCCTGTATGACATATATATACATATTACTGTCTTGCAAAAGAAGATAATCTGCCCTGTATTGAATGTACCTTGCTTGCCTTTAAAAAAACAGTATCAGAAAAAAGATCTACTTATAGAACAATGTAATCCCTATATCTTTAGGTAGATAGCTGTAGAATAATGTTTACTCGAATCTGAAAGGAGAAAACAAAAAACAGAAGCAAAAGAAAACGTGTCGCCCCCTCTCCGACCCCTCAGATTTGTAACAGACTCTCTGTTTTTATCCACCTTTCCTCTACCCCCCAACCCCCCCATCCTTCCCTCTTTGCGTTTTGGAGAGGGGCAAACAGACACATGCATGCACACGTACGCACATACGCGCAGCCATGCTCTCTTTGGGCTGCTCAGAGCTAGGGAGGACATATGCACAAGCTTACAAAGAGAATCTACACAGGAGACAATCAGTTTGGATCTGAGACTGGGACTGCTTCATGACAGGCTGCAACGCGCACGTGGCAGGTCAGCCGGCCAGTCACTGAAGAGTGCTCGTCCCTCAACCCACCCCACTGCTCCAATGAAACCTTTGCCTTACCTGCCCCTGTCCTGCCCACCACTGCCCCTGGCGCACCCTGGAGAAACAGGCTGTAGGAATTTAGGGGTAAAAAAAAGCAGTAGGAAGTTTTTGTAGGCTATTTATTTGTGTATAGGTAGATAGATAAGCATAACTTTGGTCTGTCACAGAATATCCGTTTGCTCTTTGATGGTAAGTCTCACAGAGGTTGGAGAGCTGTGCGTGTTGGAGAGTTTGTGTGTGTGTGTGTGTGTGTGTGTGTGTGGGGTGGGTGCATGTGTGTGTGTGTGAGAGAGAACGAGAGAAAGCATTAGGATTCGGGGCACTGTGTAACACGGCCTGCAGCATTATACTAAAGATACTCAATAAAGTCTTCCTGAAGTAAGTCACACTGCTGGGTCCCGTCTGTTTCTCTCTATAACGGCTAAAGGGCAGTGCTCTTTGGCCCACATACACAAGCTTTCTTATCTGGGTTTTTTTTCTTTGGGGAGGGGAGGGTGGCATCACCAGCTCTTATCTCTGACATACAACTGCTTACTAACTCCAAAGATATTGTTCATTTACTTGCCACACATACCTGGGACTCTGGAGTTAATTTCCCAGCTGTTAAAAATTGTGTGTTCGTCACACCTGTCTCAGTTTAATATTTTTATATGACATTAAACAAGGCTTAGGAGGAGAAATCAATGGGCATCAGTGTGGCATAGCTGCTGCTCCTGTATTCTGACGCAAAGCATTTAAACCAAAGTGCCACAGTAAATATGTAAAGCATATATTGTAACTTATTTATAAGCCCAAAAAAGTGTATCTGCTAGGCAAACATAGCACAATTGAATGTAAGAGACTGGGTGTTGTCAAACTGGGTGTGGTGTCTCTGTGATGTCAACAGATTGACAGGTATACCAGCAAATAAAGGCAATGCAGGTGGACACAGTGAAATGCATGACGGATCAGCCATGTGTTTTTGAGTTTGCCTTCGCCTCTGCTCCCCTGCTAGGGCACAGCTCCATAAACAGCAAGCAGTCTGTGTGAAGCAAACCCCAATTCATGCAGAGCCCTCTTGCTTATGTGCAAAAAAACTGCTTCACCCAAAGCAGTGGAACAAGGAAGTCCACTTGAGGCATAAGACCTTTTTACACTCTATGAAAAGGTTGTCCAGTTAAGAATGTTTGTCATGTCTTTGGGTCCTGATTGCATTTCATTAACATGATCGTATTGAACTGCCTTTCTGGTCAGGCCACAAAATTCTGGTTACTCCAATGATGGATCGACCACAGCATCAAGAAAAAAACAGTCATACCAGACGCCTGGCAGCAGGTGGTATTCTTGGAGATGGTACTTGCCTTGTGAGCAATGGAGACTGGAGATGAATGTACTGTCCTGAAATTTAATGTGATGGAGCACTGACAAGGGTTTTGCTTTCCACCAGCCAATGATGCCACTCTCCTCTGCTTCTGCAGTTGTTAGTCCTGATCAGATTAATCAGAATATTATAGTAATATTGTTACACACTGCATTCTGTATAGTTATTCCTATACTAGCACTATTTAAATATTATGTTTATGAGAATAATTTTGGGCTCACTCAAAACATGGCACTCAAACAAGTACAAGGTTAGGTTGACCCTGGTGTGAGGGACCCCAGAGATGGGTGAAAGTTATATTTCTGGTTAATTATCATGCATGTAAAATATTTTGAAAAATATTTTGCTCACTTTAGCTAAATGTCTGGCTGCAAGTTGATGTGGCAGGAGGAAAAAGGAAAGGCACTATCTGCTGATGAAAAACACCATATTACTGTCTTAAATTACAACGGTCATAGTGTGACTAATCAAAGCGATCTCTGAGATTCTAAAGACAGGAAGAGCATCATGAATTACAAGTGAGACAGAAAACCAATGGGAACCACCAGTGGCTGAGGTGACCTCTATCGCCCTGGGAAGGTTGTGATCAAACCGTGACCATACCATGGCATCGTAGCCTACTCAGATGTTCAGAAATAATTAACGTGAGTCATATTATTGTTTTTATTTTATTTAATGAAAGATACTATACATTCAAATATGCTTTATTCCATGTATGAAGAATAAGAACTAAGGACATTTCTCAAATTTTATATAATAATTGTAATTCCACTTTTTTGAAGAAGTAAATGATATATGATTCGTAGAAGTGAAGTGCACTGTGTTGGGATGCCAGCAGTTGCCGTAATAAAAGTGTCAGAGGGACGAGGATGTTCCAAACCCAGTGGTTTATTTACAGGTGCCCCAATTACCGATGATGGATATTTACAGTGCTATATCTACAGGAACTCACAAACAACAAAAGCTTGACAAAGCAAATAAAAAAAAAACAAGAAAAGAAAAAAGGGAAGAATTATACTAGATTTTGCTTGTGCTGGTAGGCTATGCCCCAACTGGGCCATATAGCACACCCTAGGAGAGCTAGCGTACTCTCTCAGCATTTCACCTTCTGGAAACAAAAGACACCCAAGGGTGCTCTACCCAGGCCTTAACAACCTGAAGCCCCTCCCCCTGGGATACAGCAAACACTCAGACACATTATTTGCATTCCATGATTTACAACTTCACAAAAAGAATGACAACTGCTAATCGAGTGTAACATCATTTCCACCATATAATAAGGGGTACTGTAATACACTTAAAACAACCATAAGAAGCCGTATGTTCACATATATTCACCTCTGTTTAATGTTTGGTTCACCCCGGGCGAAACGCCCTCTTTTTAAGTGCATGGATACACCCGCGCCCTCCCTTTTACAACAACGCCATGGCGAACCGGTGCCGAAGTACCTTTTTTTGTTTCCCTAAATACAATTACCATAATGAAACAGCGATTACCTCTCCCACCTGTCAAACATTTAACAGTAAATAAAATGCTTTTCACACACATTCCCTTTTTGATTTTAAGGAGTTTTTTTAACTGTGTTTGTTTCGTCGGTAGGTCTCCCCGGCGTCTCTACACGGCAGTTGCGTTAATTCGCATTTCTAGTTTTAAAGTTCGTATCTACATTTTTTGCATAACTACCACCTATTCCACAGCTCTTTACAACCATCCACCTACAACTAAACACTTTTATTTTTAAACTCACCAATCCCTCTGATGTTCCGCCGGCACCGGGAATTTACAAGTTCACAAAAATGTCTTAAGTGAGGTGAAATGGAATCGATGGCGTCTTTCACAAACGGCACGGCGTTCAGTCTGTCACACACTGTACTTCTAATTTATTTATCTGACAGACACTCTTATCTTAAGCAAGGTTAATACAGCATAATACATGACATTACATCACAGCAGACATGCTGTATGTATATATATTTGCATGGAACAAGCAGACTTACAAGAAATATGCATTAAGGTTGAAACAGTGTTAAAAACAAAACAATCAAAAATACTGCCTGTCATTCTAGTGCAATACAATTGCATTAATCCAGTCTGAACACAAAGCTCTAACAATGATCTATAAAAGCAATATGGTATACTGATGAAGTCTGGAGCACCAGCCAAGGGTCAGAATGACATTGAACAGGTGGTTGCTCCCTTCTCAGCTGTGATGCAAGCCCCCTATCTGAGGTAAGAAATGTGTTAGTTACAATCTCACGGCTGGGACAAGCAACACTGATGCTCAGAGAAGTTTGGAAAGTCCAGGAAAAATATGTGTGCCCAGGTGTACACATTGTAACATACAGACAGATACATGGGGACATACAGAAGGCTGAAGCGCAGGCATGCATACATGGGACACGAGAACCAACTGTCGAGCCTTGGACCTGGCAAATGGGTTTGGTTCACTACCGCATAGCCGTATTTGGAGCACATTCAACTTTTTTAGGGTTCCAGGAGTGATAGTGAACCTAGTGAAAGCATATTTCCAGGACGTGAGAACGTGTTTTAGTACAGCAGACTACAACAGCATGGCAGAGGTTAGAGATAGGAATCATGACAGGATGTACTATTTCCCCTTTAGCTGGCAATGGAAGTAGTGATTAGGGCATCACAGTGGGTTGTAGCCGGAGAGAGGCGGCAGGATGGGCTGCGCCTCCCTCCAGTTAGGGCATATATTGATGACATAACTCTGGTGACCACGACAGGAGCTTGTACAAGAAGGTTATTGGGGAAATTGACTGACAATGTTAAGTGGGCTATGCTGAAGATTAAGCCAAGCAAATCACCAAGCACTTCTTTGGCTAGAAGAAAGCTGGTAAAGACTAAGTTTTATGTAGATGAGCAAGAAATCCTGTGATGGAGAACCAGTTAAAAGCTTAGGTACGTGGTTAAATGACAGTGATTAGGAGCGGCAACTTAGAACAGATGTTATTGATGGGTTAGAAAGGATAGAGAAGTCTGGACTTCCAGGCAAGTTGAAGTTGTCGTGTTTGCAGTTTGGCCTACTCCATAGAGTGATGTGGCCATTAACTATGTATGAGGTGCCAATTTCTAAGATAGAAAAGCTTGAGAGAGTAGTTAGTGAATATATTGCAAAGTGGTCAGGTACTCCTAGGTGCTTGAGTAATGTGGTGTATGGAAGAGGTATTCTTCAATTACCGGTTCCTAGCCTAATGGAGGAGTTTAGGTAAGGTTAGAGTTACAATTGTCAGGAAGTAAGGATCTGGTGCCAAATGTAGCTACAGGGAGGAAAGTGGAACTCAAGGCAGGCAGTACAAGAGGCACAGGCAGCTCTGAGGCATTTAGGTATTGTGGTTAGGGTGCAGCAAAGGAGAGAGGGCCTAGGCCTTAGAACAGGAGAACCACTGTGGAATAAGTTAGGTCATGCAGAGAGGAGATTAGGTGTAGAGCAGATACTGCGTCAGGACGAAGCAGTGAGGTGTTCTAGGGTGGTGCTCAGGCAAAGCAAGGACAGGTGATGAACTGGGAGAGTGTAGAAAAGAGGAGGCTTAGTTGGAGAGACCTGTGGTGTATGGAGGCAAATCGTATAAGGTTCCTGACTGGGGCTACGTATGATGTGCTGCCATCACCGCAGAACCTTAAACAGTGGGCAGATGGGGACCCAGCAAGTCCCCTGTGTTCAGAGGCAGGAACTTTGAGACATATTTTGTCAGGGTGTAAAGTTAGTCTCTTGCAGGGATGGTATGCTTGGAGACATAACCAGGTGTTGAGGTGTATAGCAGCAGTGATTGAGAGGAGAAGACTGTGAATTCAATATGTAATAGGACTGAGAGCTTACCCATTATTTTTTTGTTTGTGAGGGAGAGAAAAGTAGAGGAGTAAATGCTTCAGACAGGCATGAGCTAGTGATTGGGAGATGCACGTAGACTTGGGAGGGAAGCGTGCAGTTCCGCCAGAAATAGTTAGGACTAGTTTGAGGCCAGATATAGTTTTATGGTCGGTTAGTCAGCTTGTCGTATATTTTATAGGGCTGACGGTGCCGTGGGAGGACGCAGTGGACGAGGCTTACGAGAGGAAGAAGCTGATATACGTGGAGTTAGCAGCAGAGGTAGAGTAACGAGGATGGAGAGCAAGCGTGCGTCTGATAGAGGTAGGTTGTAGAGGTTTTGTAGCGCGATCAACTACGGCGCTGTTTAGAGAGCTGGGAAGTCGGGGGCAGAATTTACGGCAGGCAGTGAAGGAGACGGCAGCAGAGGCTGCAGAGCAAGGAAGTAGGTGGATTTGGTGTAGAAGGAGTAGTGTTTGCTGGGGTCAGAGAAAGGAGTATAATACGCGGTGTGTGCCTTTCTTTCTGTTTTTATGTGAGAAACATGTTAGTTGAACGGCTTTTATTCCGTGGTATGATAAGTATGAAGTCGGTAGTAAAGATGCTAGTGTTTGTTTGATTGGCGAGCTTTGTAGGAGTAGGCTATTGGCGAGTATTTGTTAGGATAAGTTTAAGGACGCTGGCGCGTGCGTGTTGGTGTGCTTCAGTAGTGGGAAAGTGTTGAAGTTTGTTTGAGTTTGTTGTATTGTCGAAGTTAGCGTAGTTATCATGCTCTATTAGCGGTTTTCGAAGTTATCGTTCCTTATTAGTGGTGGGTATTTCAGTGAGGTTGAGAGATGAGTACGCGGCGAGCCGCTTAGGAAATTAGTGGGTTTTTTTTTCATTTAATGGTTTGCGGTTCAGTAGCGTAAGTGGATGGTATAGGTGGTGAGAGCGGGTATGGAGGGGGTGGTTCTGGGAACTCAGAACCAACTGTTGAGCCTTCCCGAGGTGTCGTGGGTTTAAACACTGATGATGAAGGTGCCCACTTGATAACCCAAATGATATACCGGCATCTACACGCCTAATTGTTTTCTTTTAGCGTAATGGTGCATGTTACCCGGTAGATATTACAGTAGCACTGGCCTCTCTTGTCTTAGTTGAGTGTTTATTCTGTTTTAAGGCTCTTTGTGTTTTAATATTAACATTGACAACGACAAAGTGACACTGATGGTTACAGATAAACAGTTTGTGGTTCAGACTACTGTGTATTGACGGGTTTGAGGGTGGTCCGATTACAGTAGATGTTCTGTGGTTGTGTCATGGCAGAGTTACAAAGGTGCATGCATACGGGACTGTTTATTTTTGTCCCTAGAGTGTTGGTGTTAATTAGCAGGTGCTCAGGATAGACAACTAAATAAAGGAACAGGGAAGAGGAGAAGAGGGCGAAAAAGACAAAAAGAGCAAAACAAATAAATAAGCAAAAGGAAGCAAATAAATGAAAACGCAAAACGGAAACATTTGTATATGCCTGAAGAGTAGCTAATGCATGGGTGCAGTCATGTGTTAAGGTGTTTTAAAAAGCACGCCCATGTATCAGGTTGTTTCTGAATATCATAATGAGTCTATCAAATGGGATTATGATATCATTAAGTTATACCAATAATTTAGGGAGATTTTATTCTTATTTTTCCAGTTCTGTAGAATTGATTTTTTTTTTTTTAAATAACCAGAGAGGTGATTAGCAGAGAGGGATGATTCTGCCCAAGATTTGAGATAGAATGGTGGTTATTTGTTGCTAGAATGAATGGACAGGGGCACAATGCTAGATGTAGTGCATGTAAATATCGGCAGGTGAGTGTGATGTGTGGACTGCATAAACTCTTTAACGAGTCACTCTGGGTCTTCGGAATCGTTACCGGGAATTCTCGAGAATATTAAGTTGTCATACATGCTACGTATCTTGAGGTCCAAGATCACCTCTTTTAGGTTTTTGTTACACCATTTGAGTCGTCAGACTTTTGACAGTAGTTTTCAATACATTATTGTCTTTCCTGAGGTTTTCTATTTGTTCACAGCTGATTCCACACGTGTCCTCATGTCCTTTCTCTAGTTTGTAAACTGGCTAGAACAAGCCGTGTATTAGGCCTAATTGACGCAAAAACCCGGACGTCTACTGCGGTGATTTGCGGACCCTCAGTGTCGGTGGAGGAGTTTCGGTATGCGCTGCAATTTTATTTAGTTCTTTCCAGGGATGTGAACGAAATTTCGGAGCCATTCAACTCCGACAGTCTAGACTCCAGTCTAGACTCCATCGAAAATCTCCTGGACAGCCATGTGGACGTGAAAGCCAAAAAAGCTCCTTCAGTAAACAGACCCACAGCTGGAAAACAAGTACAAGGAAACCCAGGATCCTCACAAACAGGAGAAGCTCAACCAAATGATGAATGGAATGAGCGCACAGAAGGAATACGATTCCTGGGGAATATCCTGGGTGAAGATTATGACTCATGGCAAAAGATTTTTCGAAAATACAATGTAGAACCAGAACATGATCTACAGAGGGGTCTGGAGAATCAGAACAAGATGACTTCAGATCAAACGGAAGTGGAAATATTCAAAAACAGTCTGAATAGTGAAGAAGTTAGGGCCCCCCATGGTGGTCAACATTCTTATGTATTTCAGTATATCGGTGGTAAAATTAAGTATATAGCGGGCTGTGATCTCAACTCGCTGGAAATATGCCAGGAACTAATGTATACCAGCACACAGAACAATGTGTGAGTAACCGCATAAAGAAAAAGCATTCATAAGAAAAGACGTTTGGAAGCATGTTAAATGTAGCAAGCAAGCAAAGAAGGATATGAGGGGCCGTTTAGGAAATATTTCCGACTTTTGTTACGCAAACACATATGAAACACGTGCGCATTCACATCTGAAACTTTCACACACGCATCCATACTACTGAAAACTCACACACATATAGGCCTATGTGAAACGCATTCACACACACATACTTATGAAACTCTCATACAGATACAAGTGAAACGGGCTCACATATACATATGAAATGCTCATACAGACGCATGTGAAACACAATTGTAACATTGCACACTCACATACATGCTTCAGCATGAAACTTTAACTGTGTGAAAAATTCTTATATGGATGAGTATGAAGCTTTTCACACATGTATGTGCGTGAGAACATTTCAGTACAACCGGAAGGCATCTCAGTACAACTGTAAGGCATCCTTCCAACCGTCGCGCTTGATCGCAGTTCTGGCTAAAACTATGCATTCACGAACTTCTTTTTTATTTTATTATTGTACTGTATTTTATTATGAAATACTGACACTGAAATGTTACTATGACAAAAAAGAATTGTGTCGGTAGATTCTCACAGTCGAAATGATTACATTTTCATCATTATCACCTCCCTATCCCCCGTTCCAAGCACAGGAGAATGTCACGGTGAAGTAAATGACTTTATTTGGTTTAAAGATTCTGTTCCTTTGCTGTGTGATTTTGCTGTTTGTGGACGTCCCTTTTTGTACGCAGTTAAAATCCAGTGGAGAGTATTGTTTTTCTCTTCGAAAACTGTTGCAGTCTGTGGTGATTGGTGAAGACCCTTGTGTGACATATCAGAAAAGGCTGTGTGAATGTGTTGCTTGATGTAATGTTGAACAAAAAGGGTATTCACCCAATGCCAGACATCTGGAATAAAATAAATGCGATGCTAGTGTGCTTTCCGCTAGTGTGCTTTCCACTAGTGTGCAGTAATATCCACAAGGTGGCAGTGTTAGAAAACAAAGAAGTTATTCGTTATTGCCATGTTATTAGACGCAACGTGCTCGGGCTTACCTCATGCAGGTAAAGAAATGCGTTGAATTTTTTTCAAGCATGATAGGCCTACTAAAGTAGTTTTTTTAAGTCACTAGATTTCCGCAGTTTGGCAGTTTGTTTTGGCATGTCAAACCGATTTCATCCTCTGAACAGTTCTTTCGCAGTAAAAGCATATTCCTGTGAAAAAAGTGTGCTTATCCGAATGTACTGTTTGTGCATTTGTGGAAATGAATTTATGGAAATAAGTCAGAAATCCAAATAATATTTGTCATGTATTCTTGTAGTTTTTGCTTGAGTATTATCTAGTACAGATCTAGTAACCGTTTGTCTTTTTTGGTAACGGATGCCTAGAAGTGGAGTTGAAACAAGATGATTTTAGTAGTTAGCCTTAAATGCTCATGAGCTGGTTACATGCAATAATGACAAGTGCTTTTGAATTGAATGTTAATGCCTTGGTCGCTATATACATTGACATTATTACGCCATGTTTTATCATAAATCATTATTCAACAAAATAACACCGTGACATACACAACGAATCAGTCGGTTCTTGTTTGAAATACTACGTTTGTTGAGCAAGATGCCACTAGGGAGCAGGAAGCGAGACAGAAGAGGTATACATGTGGTAGTGGGGGGGATATTTATTTGTCCAGTACAGCTGTGATTAAACCGCAGTCAAACCACCCTATTTCTGAAAACGTATCGTTGTCTTTGTTTGTATGCGCATACACACATGCACAGAGTGTGTGTTATCCTATAAGGACGAGTCATACAGTATTTCTCACTATTTCATTAACATTATATATTACTTACTCTTTCACTGAACATCTTTGCTTGTAGCTTGGCATGGTGAGATAGGTGAAAGACTACCACTGCCCCAGTGGCAACAACATCTGAAATTTAATGTTGTTTTCTCAACAAAATAAAAATGGAGGAAGTCATTCAGACATGTTCCAATACAGGGCACTTTCTGTCCTGGACAACAGATCCATGATCAGCTTGCTCAAACCAAATCCTAACCCCAACAATTTAGCTGAAGATTTTGATTCTGATCCAGGATCAGAAGTTGAGGCCAGAAAGCATCGGCATCATTTGAAGCAAAGTCAAAATACTTACCACACAAGAGATGTCCTCCATTAAATATATCTTTTTTCCATTTAGTAAAAGGAACTGCTGTTTAATTTAATTGCAATAAAAATAAAGAGCTTTAATGTACACATTGATGATATATACAGCATAGAGTAGTAATCAGTCACATATGTATTTACACACATTGCATGTACATGCATTTGCAGCTTACATGTGCAAGAGAAGTTTTTGGTCCATGTGAGGTTCAACAAACTGCAGCCAATAATTTGTTTATGCAAATAAATCAAATACAATGATGTAAAGCTCTGCGTTATAATAGCAATAATTCAGCTCGTTAGCAGCAAGAGCACTTGGGTTAAAATGACTGAATGATCTGCACTGAGCATGAGGGTCGGGTCGGGGGTTGGCAATATAGCTGGGTCAAGGGTGAATGCATTTTTTTGGGGTCCCATTCATGATCCCAAACATTGATCAAGTTCATGGTCTACTGCAAGGTGGTCAAGCCTCACAGTCTCTGATAAACTGGCCACATAACATCGCTGCAACATTTCTGTAATGTTGTGCCAATGCTGTCATGGTGTGTCATGCACACTAGCCAGGTCCTGAAGCCTGAGGTGCGCGTAGGAGTTGAACGAGGGTCTCTTCCTTGCAGTCCTTTGTGGTCCCATCCATTTTCGGGTTTGGTTCAAACTGATCGTTTGAATCGTCCCATCGGATGCGTTAAACTGGCCATATATGGACTGTCAACCCCCCTTCAGGCAGTGTCCAATCAGTGGGCTCCCAGGCACACTCCTCTTCCAAACTCCACCCCTTCTCTCAAATCCAGTTCGTCTCTCCTCTCCCCATTTCTCCCATAGTCACACAAATGCTAGTCAAGGAGGTGGGAGCTCCACGTGGGCATGGAGGCTTCTCCTAAGCATCTGTCTCTGTCAGTTTCCAAGTGAGATTCCGCACCCGTCTCCCACCGCCTTCTCCCACCATCACCGCAGAAACACCATGGTGAGCAGACCTGCAGCATGAGGCAGAGAGGCAGACAGAGAGAGGGGTTAGGTTTCACCACCGCTATCTCAGTGTACCAGCCACCCAGCCATACCGAAAAGCACCGCGATTCCTCAACACCACCTCCCTGCCCCGCTCAGACTACACATGCAGAGGGTGAACTACAGCTTCTGCTGGCAGAAGTGGCAGCTCCATGAGGACTGAGGATGCATACACAATGCTGTTCATTGACAGTAGAGTTTCCATGCATTTGAGCACCAATTTGTGTATTTGCCTCCAAATGTCACAACGTACTTCGATATTCTTGCCAAACGGAGGCTCCGTGAAACAAAGGCCAATAGTTTGCACTGACTGAGATGATTTGTACAGCTTTTTAGGTGTTTCCTCCCACATTCACAGTTAATTGTTTGACCTTCTCATGCCTGTGGGGTTGTCAGTGTGGGCTTAGGGTTTACACCCGGGAGGTTTCAGGTTTGCAACCTAGGTTGGGCACCTCAGTCTTGAACGGTACCTCAGCAAATATGAACAGATAAAACAGCAGATGTCAGCTGTATAAGTCAGGCTCTGCTAGGCCAATTTTCTTAGCACGTGACAAAAAAAAAATGGATCCAGCTTTTTCAAGGGGTCCCCATGGCAACTCCGTCTCCTGGCTGTGAGTACAGCCAGCTGATGAGGCATTAATGTGTTTGCATCAGTGAATGTGTTTGGGTAAGACCTTTCTACACTCCCTCGCTTTCTCTGGGCTTTTCAGGGCCTTCAGAGCACTCATTTAAAGAACAGCTTGGAGAACACACAGACTTCTGGGAAACCAAAACATGAAAGTTATGTTAACATACGGCAAAATCTGGATTCTGACACCTGGCCTTTGAAACAACGTTGATTTTGACTGAAGTTATAGCTTCAGAGTCTTTATTGAATGACACATGTGACATGGAAGATCTGTGTGTCAAGAATGGATGGGAGGCTATATGTGGAAGAGCGGCATTCCCTGTAGAGATTGTTCCTTCCTTACCGAGTATGTAGGCACAGACCAGCTTCTGCATGACAGTGACGTGCAGGTGAGTGGGAACCAAAGTGCTCGGCTCGTTGTGCAAGGGGAGCATGAGGAAGGTGATGCACACCAGCCCGATGATGACGTATAGGGCGAAGAGGGAGGGGTCTCGAGCTGCATGTGAAGCAAAAACACAACCTCTGATACAAATCCATTTAGCTGTGCAGCAGAATAAAGTCCAGTAGGGCTGCACGATATAGATGTCGCGATATAGCAAATAGCTATTTTTAGTGCAATAACAGCTATCCCCAGTATGTGGCGTTAGGTTTCTTCCCGTATTTTTTCCCTTTAGTCATACCTGATGCAGGAGCACACCTCCAGTTTTCCGAGGCCATGTGAAACGCTACCGGGGGAAAAAACACCACTCGTATCTATTCAATGTTGATATCACAGCAACAGCACTATGCTGCTTCCATGTGATAGATAGAAACACATGGCTACAAAGATAAAGAGTGAAAACATATGCTATGTGTTTTTCAAAGCTAATAGGTAAGTTAACCAACATACAGATACAAGTGATATTTTTCTGCCCCGGAAGCATTTCACTGAACTTTGGAGGTGTGCTCCCGCATCAGGTATGACTGAGGGGAAAAAATACGGGAAGAAACCTAACGCCACATACCGGGGATAGCTGTTACTGCGCTAAAAATAGCTATTCGATATATTGCAACGGCTATATCGTGTAGCCGTAAAGTTCAGAAAAAAAACAGAATTGAAATGAGTGGGGAGAAAAACAACCCAACGACTGAGTGTTGCTTTTGCAAGGAGAGAGGCACGCAGATCAGAAGGGGGTGCTGTGTAGGGCAAAGGAGTGAGAGCAAGCTGCTGCTTCCCTGGCCCTTGATTGGCTCACAAACACCCATGTAATCAGTCTGGGAGAATCCATGGTGGACGTGCTTTGTGTGCAGAGAAGAAACAGCAGCAGTTTTGCAGGATTTTCCTGTCCGTGGGAATCTCAAGAAAATATCCCCCTAGGATGGTGAGGTCTCCCATGTGTATAAATTCCCTCTGACCATTCTAGGCCATTTTCTCCTCTGTACTCAGCTGCCTCTTCCCCTGTCCTTCTCCCTCTCTCTCTCCAAATCTCTCCATACTCACCTCGAGTGGGGCTCAGCCCACCCTGGGGCAGCATGGCTGACAGGCTCCCGGGCGGAGGGGCTTGTCCCTGGGGGGTCTCCCCTCCTTCACCGCCCCTCAGCTCAGCCCAGATCTCCCGGCTGCCCCCCTGGCCCCCCCCGGACACCTCTAGCCGGAAGCGGTCCCTGCGCCCCCAGTTGCGGGAGCTAACATCCTGGTGCCGGACCACGCTGTGATGGGAGAGACAGAGGGGCCGTCAGTCAAGGCAGCCTCACAGCTAACCTGTTAGCATATATGATGTGTTTTTACAAGTCATATTATATTTAAAACTCATATTGTCTTTAGTCATGAACTTACAATTCATATTACGTGTTACTGGTAACAGTAAGAATACAGGGTGTGTTTGTGCCTGTGTGCTTGTCTGTGTAAGTGTATATGTATGTTTGTATGTGTGTATATGTGTGTATGTATAAACCTAATAAAAACTCACATGTCCACACAGGACCTGGCTCTGACGCTGCCCTCGGCTTCCACCACGGTGTAGAGAGAGGGGGCCGTGCACAGCACTGAGACACACATGCACAAGGAGGGCAGGGGAGAGAGGACACAGGTGATATAAAACAATGTGCAGAGCATGCATCCCCTGTCCACCTGTAAGCAATCACTACCAACCTGCTCGCTCCCACAAACACACACACCTGACCCCAGCCTATGGCATGCAGCCTCTCTGATCACAGCCTTTACTCCTCAACTATAAATCCTCTGTCCCCACTCCTTCTCCTGACAATTTCTTTCTTCTAATTCAGATAAGCTTTACTGCAATGACTGTTCAAAACACAATGTTGCCAAAGCAATGAACACTTAATATATTTACAGTATTCAGTTTAAGACTATAAATAATAAATTCATATGGATTATTAATTATAGTAACATTATACAGCTAGCTCTTTCTCCCCACCCCTTCTCAGCCACTCACTCTTGAACCTGAGGAGGAAGCTGTAGGGGTTGTACAAGGTCAGCACTCTTCTGTGGGAGCTCCGCTGCTGGACGAAGAAGACCAGCTCTGCAGGGAACAGGAACACAGGCAGGCTGTCCTGGTGCCTAGGGTGTCCAAGGAGGGCTGCGGAGTCGCCAGTGCTGTCCCTGTCCCTGTCCCTCCGCCTCGCTTTGCCCGTCTCCTGGGGCCCCTCAGGACCCGTCTGGACCTGCTGCCTCATTAGCTGCTGCTCAGCGTACCCAGACCCATTGCTTACTGAGGGAGGACTTGGTGCTCGGTCCTAGATGGTTACAACTACGCCATCTAGTGGGCAAGAAGATTAAATGGCACACTGCGGTGAGGAATTGAGGCGACTAGCTAGCTAAATAGACTATTCATAATCAGGCTTTCTACTCAAAGTGTGGTTTAATGGCTGAAAGAATTAAAACAGAGAACAGAGGTTCTCTCCATAATGGAACACACAAATGGCATAAAATACTGTCTCTTAGGTATATGTTTTCTAGACAGCACAGACCTTAGCAGATAGCTAGCTAGTATATCATCAGAATACTACAGCAACATTTGGCTCGTGTTGCTACAGCCAGCCTCACAGGGAGCTACTTCAAAAGGCTTAATAAATGGCTTGCTTCTAAAGGAAAGGTGTCATTTTTCATTTTGAAAGAGCTATATCAGGGGTCGGCAACCTTTACTGTCTAAAGAGCCGTTTTTGGCCAGAAAGAAAAAAATATCTGTCTGGAGCCACAAAAAATATACACAGCCTATTAGTCTAAATAAGCCTATCAACATTACCAATAGGTCTAAATGAGCCTTCATTCATATGTTTTACCACAAGGTGGCTGTGGTAGGCTATTTATTTGGTACTTTAACTTTGCATTTCCTATGTTTACAAACATTGCGGTGCGTGAGCACTAGCTGGTGGCAGAAAGCCACCAGGCAGTAACCAGTACCAGCAGAAAACTGACCATTCTCGACAGTGTCTTATTGTGTTATCATCATGCAATCTTACATTTTATAATTTTTCACATGATCTATCAGATGTATATTAATTATTTCTGTCTAACGCCTAAATTGTGCGCCTACAATTATAAAAAATTCTAAAGGTAACGTGTCCGATTCGGGGAAAACCATATGATTCTATGTGGAAACAGTAGGCTAGTGTTACCTAGCGTTAGCAGCAAAGTAGCAGTTTAGCCACATATCAGCGGATCCCCAGTAATAGTAACAGCGAAGAGTAGTGCTGTCAGGCAGTGGTGTACTGGCCATCGGGCATACCGGGACAAATCCCGGTGGGCCGGTGGACCGTCAAAAAATCCATAAAGTTTTTACCGGCCCTCTCTGTGTGCCTATCATCTGATGAAATGGTTCAACTGGGAGGACTGAGAAATGAACGTTTAATTCAATAACAAGATACCATAATTTCATGAATTCTTTCACTGTTAAGGCATGTTGCACAGCAGTTTTCAGTGACACACGTCCGTAAGTAATCTTTCACTTTGACACTGACAAAGTCACGTCACGATTAGTTCAAACAAAGCTTAGTTCCGTAAGCTTACCAACAACGCGCTCATCTAACCTAAATAAAATATTGCATTGTCACTGCTGTTTTTTTAATGCTAAATAAAACGAGACAAGTTTTTAATGTTATCTGTGTGCCGTTATCAAGGCAAGCAAGCTAGCTAGCTGGCTACCTAGCGGGTTAAAGGGAACTTCAGGACCACTGATGTCCATGTTGTACCTAGCTAGCTAGCTAGCTGCATTAAACGCGATGATATAAAACTTGCTACGTGACGTATATTTAGAAGAATATAATCGTTTGTAAAGTCCATGCACATTAACTAATTAAGAGATAGTCTCAGCTGTAAACAGAACTTGAGAATCGTAGCCAGATATACTTTAATTCCCGAGCACCCCACCTAGGGGGCCACTAGAGAGGGGTTAAAGAGCCGCATGCGGCTCGGGAGCCGCGGGTTTCCGACCCCTGAATTATATAAAGCACACTTAGGCCTACTAGCTTCTTACATTCTAACGTTACTTAGTCTAGGTAGCTGACAAGGCTGTGTATCTAACTGCCATATTTTGACGGCTTTTCCTGTTTAGCTTTCTGTGGTCAAATCGTAGCCTAACGTGACTGCGATATGCCAGTAACTCCAACGTTAGCTAACTAGATAGTTAGCTGACTGGCCACAATTAAGTAATGATAAGGACCCAGGGTCACATAGAGCAAGCCAGCTAGCTGTCTGCGTAAAAACCACGAGAGTTTACGTTACCAAAGGTTATCTAGCTAGCTTACCAACTGACAGCTTGCTATATAGCCAACCAGATAGTCCTCAACACATCCGGCTTGCTAGCTACTAATTGCAAACCTGCCACTTACCGCAAACAAAACAGCTAGCAACCATCTGTGTCAGACTGCAGCAAGTTGAGTTGCTAGCTAGCTATCATAGCTTATTCGCTAAGTATCTTGTGTTATTATAGGCTAGCTAGCAACAATAATTGAAAAGTAAAGTTGTATTTTTTTTTCAAGAACTCCTTACCGTTCTCTGCTCGGTTTAGCCCTCACGGTTTATTTTCCTCCCCTTGATCAAACCAGCCAATTGAGGAAGATACGGGGACCAACAGCTGTCATCCCTTCGTCAGTTTGCTTGTCCTTCAGCTGGCCATCGATGCCTTCTTCCGTGTTTACGTTCGCAGTTAGTGGCAGAACCTACGCCCCGCCCCTACTTTGCGCTGATTGGTTTATCCGAGAGAGACATGTCAGAACAGTGGGTAAAATAATTGGACTAAGTTTATCGGGGAATTGTCAATAAAGACAGCCAACTCCATTTCACAAAGAATGTTAAAGCTACTGAGTAACATTACCCTTTTTAAGGATATCGCCAGAGTATGAAATATTGGCCATATTACGGTCATTTCTACACAGTGGCTCTGCATTCTATTCGAAGGCCTTTTGTAATCTTTTTCCTTAATACTATAGTTTTGCTTGTGGATAAACTGATGCATTGACTGATAGGGGATCAGTCTGCAAACGTGCATATCAGATTTAAGTGCGTTTTACGCGCTCATCCCCGCTTCTACAAGATTCATTTTCTATTGGAGCAGCAGTTGGTTTCTTTGTACGTGCGCGCTCCCTGGTGTCACCTTGCTCGAGATAGAGGGAAAGGCAGACTGACGAGTGCGGCAAGGGAGAGAGGGACATCGGAGCAGGTTTGAATTAAAGCGTCCAGGGAATTAGCTTGCTAGCTACATTATTGCTCCAGAATGGCAGCCGCAGCGGATACCGCAAAGCCCAAAACCTCTCCCAAAGCAATAAAGTTCCTATTTGGTGGCCTTGCCGGGTAAGTACCACCCAATCGGGTGTAAATATTGTTAGCTAGCACGCTTGCTAACCCTAATCTTTTCGAATAGCAGTTTTGAAATAGGAGGTGGGTCACTTGATCGGGAATCTGGAGTGTTGCTAGCGAACAGATTCTCTGGCTAGCTACTGTGCGTGTCACATGCCACTGCATTTCGTATCGGGTCTTGAAGGCTACATTTTTAAAACTGTAAGAATAACCCGCGACCCTGCTGTGATTTTGGTACAGTTGCCTAATATTTGTTTTTTTCGATTGTCAGAGATTGTCTTTGGTCACTGTGAAAAATGTCACGTACGCTTGCTGCTTGGTCTAGCTACTGCCAGCTAGCTGCAAGCTAAGGCGTGCTCTTTGCATCTTTACAATGAATGCACAGTAAACGTGTATATCTCTTGTAATGCACAGAAAAATGCAGACTTCCATGTCTCTGTTTTCATCAGTTCACGTGTTCAATGAAGTCTATACACCCCACTGTCATGTTGATATGAACCAAGGAGCTTCATGGATGATCCGACAGATTTTTTTGTGCTTAGCTACATTTGTGTCTTTTTATACACCGAATGGAATGCTGAGCTGACAGCGTTGTTGAGCTTTTGCGAACTGGTGTAGATGATCTTGCTTGTACAGTTATTAATTGTGGTGTGTTTTGGTGAGTATTATTAAGGCCCCAAAACCATGGCGCAACGGCCTAGCCGATCACCCATTCTCCTATAGTAGCCAGCTATATCAACAACCTGTGACATTCGCAAGAAGAACATTATCTTTCAGCATGGCTTTCAGATAACGTTGTAGAATGTACAGTTTGTGTACCACGGGTTAATTTAATCTGTAATTGCATGAGCAGTGTTAGTAACACCCGTGGAATCCATAACAACTGTTGCATCAGAATTGGGTAATAGGCTATGTTTACCTCGTTACTGGCTACCACTGTGCCCCCGTACCGTTGTCAATCGATGCGATGTAAATCTGCAAAACGGGTAGTTCAGCTTCATATGCGTGAGGAATCACCCTGATAAGACTGTTTAAAAGGGCGAGGATTCAGAAAGCGATGCCTTCGTGATGCCATATCCACAGGCTAACCCGGATACGCTGATGATAATTGGCCTTTTAAATAATCAGCGCAAGGTGGATAGCAAGATTAGTGACAGTCTGAGATGGATGGTATCTCTTGTGGTGACGAAGGAAAAAAGTGCCCTTCGCCAGTCGGATGTGCCCACGTGATATTTATCCTGCCGCTGTCTCTGTTTCTTTGCTGCTCCGTGGGACTGTGGGCTGCAGTGTATAGTCATAACATGCACCTGCTGGTCCTGTAAAAGCCGACATTTCGCCAGGAAAAAAGCAACACTTAGCAAAAGACACCGGATGCAGGCTTTGTCCTCACCGAGCTAACTGAGGCGGTTTTGCCAAATTTGTTGAAGCGTGGTGTAAATACCCTTCCAAGCAGTGTCTTTAATTGAGCGTTTCTGCAGGTTTTAGCCAGCTCCAGATTCCTATTGCGCTCCACCACAATTGATTAGATTAGGGGACGACTCAGCGGATTCTTATCCAGGACCTTTGATCTTGCGTTCAAAATGCGCTGATAGGTTGCACTAATGCACGTTGACTGCAGGAATAATGCACGTTTAAACCCCTTCATAACCGAATCCTTTAATCCGCACCAAACTGCGTGTGCCAGGTTAGAAATTATAAATGCAGTTTCTCTACCTCTCCGTCTGTCTGCATGTACTAATGCTGTGTATCGTTAATGTAGTAACATTTTCATTGAACACTTTATTGCATATTACTCCATGTTCGTGTGATCACTAGACCAGGAGCTGCAAGGCACGTTTCACATTTAATGAGAATAATGTATCTGATGTCAGTTTCTGCACTTTAGTTTTCAATAGATTGACAGTCTTTTTTGTCACGGATGTAAGCATGTGTAAGTGCTGAGGTATAAATGCCTCAGTGCCATGCTCTAGTTCATCTCCCACCTGTCTGTTCAGCCAGCCCTCGTTTTTCAGTTCATGTAATGTATATGTGGTGACCAGGACCGTGATCGCTGATCTGAGGTGACTGCCTCCGAGGGTGCGGCAAAGATCCGGCATGCGGTCAAAGTGGGTGGTCTGACTGCTGACTGTTACCCCCTTTCTACCGGCAGGATGGGGGCGACCGTGTTCGTGCAGCCGCTGGACCTGGTGAAGAACCGCATGCAGCTGAGCGGCCAAGGCTCAAAGGCACGCGAGTACAAGACCAGCCTGCACGCCGTGGCCAGCATCCTGCGCAACGAGGGCATCGGAGGCATCTACACTGGGTAATCCTGGCTGGGGAGCTTGCACAGGGGCATGCTGGGTAACCCCATCCGTGGTTCTGTACAGCCACATCCTGCATACTGCATGTGTACCAGTGCATACATGCTGGGGCCCTCCCATAAATATGCTCGGGCAGGTGTCTGGCATAGGTCTAGAGGTTTTACGTCACATGGTTGTAAGATCATTGAAATGGAGCTGTAGAGCTTCATACCAAAGGTATTTACACAGCTTTCCTCTCTCTTGATGTCGCTCCCTCTCTTCGTACCCCCCTCCCATTGTCCGTTTCTCTTCTCCTTCCTCTGCCTCCTTCTCTTGCTCCCTCCTTTGTCTGCTCTTTCCTCCTCCCTGTCTCCAGTCTGTCGGCAGGGCTACTGAGGCAGGCCACCTACACCACCACACGCCTGGGGATCTACACCGTGCTGTTTGAGCGCATGACCAAGGCCGACGGGACACCCCCCAACTTCTTCCTGAAGGCGCTAATCGGCATGACCGCTGGGGCCACTGGCGCCTTCGTGGGGACCCCCGCTGAGGTGGCCCTCATCCGCATGACCTCGGATGGCCGGTAAGGACCGGGTGGCAGGAGTCAAACCAGACCACGGGGGGAACAGGGGTTTACATTAGAATAAGGAGAACCAGCAAGCTGATCCAACTCCTTTTAGCGCTGCTGATGACACCATGGTGATGGTCGATATGTATGACAGAGGAAGGTATCAGATATTCTACACATTGACCAGATGGACAGCTCTCCGTGTGCATAAAATCAAAGGTTCTGTTGTGAATGTTCCTGAAGGGGCGTGGTCTAGAACAGGATGTCCACAGCTAGTGTGGCAGTGCAGACAGCGACCAACTGGAACGTCTTAGACAAAGAAGTATGGAGGACAGAGGGAACACAGGAAGCCAACCATCTGTTCATAACATGGACTGTCTGTGGGGGGATGATGAATCATTTGACTTTTTGGAGGAGGTGTGAGAGGATTTAAGATGGATGAAGATGATTTTTATGGAGTGACAGAGGAACAGATCTTTTTCACAGCTCATGAATGTTGGCCGTATAGTGAGGAGTGTGACTCTGGAATAACTGTGCTCTTCTCCCCCCAGCCTGCCCCCAGACCAGAGGAGGGGGTACACCAATGTCTTCAACGCCCTCGTTAGGATCACACGCGAGGAGGGACTGACCACAATGTGGAGGGTAAGGGCCATGCTGGGGGTCTCAGCCTGTCTTAATATCCCTCTCTAACTCAATTCAATTTATCCTGTCTGTTTAAGGCTAATCAGTCAGATCTCAGTTCTCAGACAGCAAAGTCATTTTCTGTGATGTGCTCTGGCAGTGAATGCCTTTGGAAGGAAAGGATCAATTTGCTTGCTCTACAAATGGATTGTTTGACAGATGAAAACAAACCGAGGTTCCTATATGCTGAAAGCATGGAGGTCTTGTCACTGAAGCACCTGTGTAGGAAAATAGAGAGTTCAAGCACAAAGCTGGCAGAAAGATCTATTCCTGCAGGATTGGGCCAGCCTTTATGTCAAGCACAGCTGTGGTTATAACAGGTTGCGACAGGTTATAACTGGTTAGGGAGTTATAATAGGTTTCTGTGTGTTTCAGGGCTGCATACCCACCATGGCCAGGGCTGTGGTGGTGAACGCTGCTCAGCTGGCCTCCTACTCCCAGTCCAAACAAGCTCTGCTAGACACAGGTAAGGGGACTGTGAACCCTGTAAGAAAAAGACGAAAGGTGAAATTTTACAATAAACATAAATATTTAAAAACGTAGGATCAAATGCATTTTTAGAGCCATGGTAAACAGCTGTAGGTCCACCCTCTCGACTACAGAACCAAAATGACTCAAATAACTACCATAGCAAATAACAAAATACAGTTACTTTCTAAACAGTAAAAAATGTATATGTACTGTGATTGAATATATTGCAGAAAACCAAAGGCCTTAGTCCCAAATTGTGGACTGATTAATAGTAATTCAGAAGCACCTCTCTCTGTGCCAGACTGCTGTGGAGCTTCCTCCCTCTCCCTCCCTCTCTCCTTCTCCTTCTCAGTCTCTTCCCCTCTCCCTTTCTTTGTCTATCTAAAGCATCTCTGCATGTTCTGAACGTTCTAGTAGACTTAGGAACCTCAGCTATAGGGCCCCACTGCTCTGACTGGGTTGCTCAGCATTGTGGAGACCATGTTTTGTTCAGTGCACTGATAAAACCAAGAGGTGCTATAATACAAGCAATCTGCACAAATAAAAACTCCATACCAGCCTTGGGCAGTAATGTATTCCACAGACATTTTCATGTAGTGTGCAGACTCTTACTGTCTCTTGTGATCAGGAAGAGACTGAGTATGAAGCGCAATCAGTAATAACTCCTGCCCACTCTTCCTCCCAGCTCTCCCACCCAGATTCAGTTCTGCTCTGTCATGTCTTTTGCTGAGCTGCAAAACCAATGTATTTTGTCATGGCAGCAATTGTTGTGATGAGATGTGAATGTGATGGGAGTGTAGGGCCCTCCCTCTTGCCTGTGAAGAGGAGCTCACGGGTGTTCTTTCTTGCAGGCTATTTCAGAGATGACATCCTGTGCCACTTCTGCGCCAGCATGATCAGTGGCTTGGTCACCACCGCCGCCTCCATGCCCGTGGACATTGTCAAAACCAGGTTCGTCTGTTTGTTCCGTTGTGTGTCTTTGCTTGTATCTTTCACTCTCTCTTCCTGTCTTTCCTTCTTGGTTTCTGTCGGTGTCTCTGTTCCTTTTTGTTCCTCTGCATCACACTCTGTCCCTTTATTCCTCTGTGTTCGCTCTGTTTTTATCTTTCACTCTCTATTCCTATTCATTACTCTATTCCTATCTGTTCCTCCCTGTCTCTGTGTTCCTCTCTGTTCCTTTCTGTTCCTTTCTGCTCTTCTCCATCACTCTCTGTCCCTCTTTGTTCCTCTGTTTTTATTTTTCTCTCTCTGTTCCTGTCACTCTGTTCCTCCCTGTCTATCTTCTCCCATCTGTTCTTGTCCTTTCCCCTCAGTCCTTCTCTGTTCATATCTGTTACTTTGTCACCTTGGTCACTGCCATTGTTTCACTGGCAGTAATTGTATTTTTTTGCATCCCTGTGCATTTTATCTGACACCCACTGACACAAGCCATGCAGGTTAGCTACCTCATTCAGGGGTGTCAGGATGTGTCAGAGGGGGAATTCATTGTATTTTATTTTCCTTTTTAAATAAACAATTTGAATTGCATATAGGAAATCTGAACAATCCTTGTAGGCCTACATACGTGTGAGGGTGCTATTAGAAACTGTGGGACCCCCTCTCAGACTGAGTGTCACAGTGCCACTGTCTCTGTAAGAACTTAGTATTCCAGGAGGGACACATTCCCTCCATACTTTCATCCCTCCATACATATATCCAAGATGCAAAATAGAGAGTGAACTAACTATATACAAATATACACTATATACACCCCCCTATGAGCTATGTCCTTATTTTCTGTTCTGATAAGCATTAAATGTGTGATCAGGAAGAATAAGAACATTATAATTGCCCTTATCTCCTTGGTAACCCCCAAAAGGAGCCAAGTCTTTGTGCTATATCGATATAGCACATGCCCCACCTGTAACTTGGTAGATAGCATACTTGCCACCCTGAGACACCGGCAGTAGCCACACACAAGCAACTTTAGTCATGAGTCTGCACCCCTCACCGCTACTCCACCTCATTTTCCCAACACACTGCATTTACATCCAGTCACTTAGCTGGCACTCTTATCCAGGGCAACTCACACTGCATGTGATAATGCAGATGAACATTAGTAGCGATACAGAAATTGTCTGTTGTGTCCCTCACTCACTCTGTCCAGGTGTCCTGTTCCTTACCCTGGGTGTCCCTCAGTTCACATTTCTTTACTTGCTTTGCAGCTACCCTGCTCCAAGGGATGTTAAAACCCTCACATAACAAGCTTTTACAGTATAACGAGCAAGTTTTGCAGTCCAGCACATTCCAGCAAGTTCCACAGTGCAATTATAAAAGAAAGAAAACATTTGGAATTCAAAAAATGTTCTCTGAGGCCACCTGGAGTGCATCATCTGGTTCCTGTTAGTCAGCATTGCTTTGCAGTCACTTGACTGTCCCACAATGCATTGCTCCCAAGCTGTCCATGCAAAATTCTCCAGTGGCCTTTTTTTCAGGGTATAACAGCTGTATAACAGCTCAGGTATTTCATTCTGCAGTAGGCCGCAGTCATTAACTTAAATGCATCCAGGCCTTTTTCTCAGGGTAAGCTCTGTGTTCTGGGCTTCATGCTGCTGTCTGTGCGCTCAGATATCAGTGTTGACACCACTCGGCTGCACACGCCCTCTGTTGTGTGTTTGTGTGTGAGCTATGTCCTTATTTCCTGTTCTGATAAGCATTAAATGTGTGATCAGGAAGACTAAGAACATTATAATTGCCCTTATCTCCTTGGTAACCCCCAAAAAGAGCCAAGTCTTTGTGCTATATCGATATAGCATATGCCCCACCTGTAACTTGGTAGATAGCATACTTGCCACCCTGATACATAGTGCATTTCGATCTCTGTACTCTAAGGATACTATGATATGCCAGTCATAATGTCAGAAATATGTAAATAAGTAAATGGCCTCAGTACTAATGTCACCAAGAAGCAGGGTCTCATATAATAATATGTACTGTCTGTGATGTGTCATATTCAGTGATTAGAAATGTTGGTTTCACAGCCATTGATGAAGATGAAGAGAGCAGTCTCCATTACTCTGTTTGCTGCACCCAGAACATGTGTGTCTGTGTGTGTGTTTTTGTGTGTGCATTTGAATTCAGTGGATTGGTGAAATGTGTTTTCTAAACATTGCCAAATACATTCAACCTCTCTGCCTCCATCATCCTCTCCTCAGGATCCAGAACATGAGAATGATCGATGGCAAGCCAGAGTACAAGAATGGATTGGTGAGTCTGTCTACCTGGACATATCCCTCAAAACCGCTGGGGCTCTAACCTCTACAGAGAGAGTGACCGAGGAGAGGAAGGGAGGAAGAGAAGGAGGGAGTGGAGTTTTCTTCAGAAGTGAGCTCAAGGTCAAGTGAAGGGCACATACACGTAGGGTGTCTAACAGAGCAGACACACTGAACAGCATTGAATCATATCTTTTAGATACATTATACAGGTATAGATATGAACTTCAGAGAAATGACGTAAAAAATGTGAGCACGCCTTCAACTACATTTCAGCAGTAGAGCTTCAGCAGCAGAACAAGTAGCAGTAAAACAAACTTGGTGCATGGTTAATCACTTTATACATCTCAGCTTAAATTGGAAGTGTAGAGCATTTGCCCATATTCTGCTCTCGCATTCTGCAGGTGTTGATCACACGCACCTGTTTCGCGCGTTATGCGCTGTCTGCAGATTCAGAGCATAGAGATACAGTGTGTGATTAAACACCTAAATATGACAGGCTTTGCTGTTTTGATGAGTGACGGGGTTCAATGTAAGCTAGAAACAACAGCAATGATCAAAATGATCACCAGATCCAGACTTTCTTCAATGTAAAAAAAAGTGCAGATACAACCCTCCTACACTGCTATTTCTCAGGTACTTTACCAAAGAAAAGAGCATTGTTCAGTTTCTGAAATGAACGCTAGCAACAACAGTGCATTAACTCCCTGTAATTGAACAAATGGATATTTTTTGATAATGTCACATGCCCATCGAACATTGGTTTGTTGCTCTTGTATTGTTTCAGGTTGTTTTAAATTTGTTCATCAACATGAGTCTGTTTTTGAAGTGGTTTGTGCTGGAAAAGTGGGAGCTACAAGCTCACTGCTGTGGTGTCTTGTAGGCTCATTCTTTTTTTCGTCCCGCTCTTCCCCTCTGGCAGGAAGTGCTGTTTAAGGTGGTTCGGAACGAGGGGTTCTTCAGCCTGTGGAAGGGCTTCACCCCATACTACGCCCGGCTGGGCCCCCACACGGTCCTCACCTTCATCTTCCTGGAGCAGATGAACAAGTTCTACAAGACCTACTTCCTGGACTCATAGATGCGCAGAGTGCACGAGGCTCAGTGCAGACCAGCCGAGACCTGCATGGACTGAAGCTGGGCTTCCCTCAGGTCCACACACTGAGCGAGGAGCTTACTCACACTCTCTCACACAGACACTCACCCACACATACACTCAGACTCACACATAGACTCGCACGCAGGCTGACACATTTACATCCAAATTCAGACGCACACTCACTCAGACTAACACATACATACATATGCACACACACACACTTTCTCTCTCTCTCTGATAGTCTTACTTTGACAGATGGATGATAGACTGATTTGGACTGATACTGGACTGCGTTCTTACACTTCAGACTGACTGACAGACAAACTGACAAACAGTCAGCATTCCCTCAGCCTGGTGTCTGCCTGCCCACCTCCTATGGAATTCCTGCACAGAAGGACTCACAGACACCAGCTAAACCCATGGACTCTGATTGACAGACAGACAGAAGGAGGATGACAGGGACCAGTAGAGACATGCACCTGCTTGTCAAGTTCCTCCCCTGTCTCACTTCTGTATTTACAGAAGCCCAGTGGTCTACAAAAATACATGAAAAGTGACCTCATCCACACAACAGGAAGATGGGTTTACACAACAGGAAGCAGGAGCACAACCAGTGGTGTAGATAGGCAGTGTCCCCATGTGCTGATCAGGGATCAGCTAAAGCTTTCACACAAAAACACACTGGGTCAGGCCAGCCAGATTCTGGATTAGTGCTTGGCAGCACTGCCTACTTTTACCAATGGAATAGCACAGCTTAGTCTCTGGCAGCAGAGAAAGTGAGGGTCACAGAACAAACCCCACTCCACTCTTTCATCTCACCCAGTGGGGTCGGGGTGGGGCCTTCCTGCACCTAGTCTGCAAGCCGGCCAATAACAGAGGCCGATGTTTGAAAGCCATCGGCAGTGGAAGCATGAATTTGCAGAGAGGACGGAAGCTCTGAGCAAGGATGAGACACTGCAGAGGGCAAGGGGTGAGCAGAACCTCCTGATTTCCAAGGCACAATGGTAAGGAGGAGACCTCCCATAATCCCAGGGTTTCCAGTTTGAATCCAGGCTGCCCACTGCTGTTATACCCTTAGGCAAGGCACTTAACCTGTATTGCCTCAATAAATACTCAACAGTGTAAATGCATGTGTAAAGTCCTTCTGGATAAGAGGGTCTGACAAGAAAATGTGACGTAATGGGTCCTTAGCCTTGCCTCCTCAGACCTCATCTGAAGCCACCATAGGTGTGCAAACATCGTTCACCCTCTCGCAAGCGTGCGCACACACGCCTGTGTCCCACTGCACTTTGAACTAACACACGTCTCTTCATCGACCAGCCCCTGCAGTGGCCCAGTTTAGCCTGCTCACTGAGGAGGAAAGAAACGCGATGCATGGAAGAAGGGCATTTTGAGATCAATGGCAGCTTAAAAAGCAAGACAGGGTATGTCACCACACGCCGGATGGCACCAGCCCTTGACTGTAGTGTCCTGAATTTCATGTGCTTAGCTTACTAGCTGATACATCTGGCCTTCAACAATATCCTGACAGTCAACAGCCAGTTTTGTCCTTGGGATCTTGGAAATAACCTTGGACTTTCTCATACCGGACATAGCAATTCAATTTAGAAATGCGGTTGTCCGAATTATCGAAATACACTGTAAATGGATGTCGAGGCAAGCTTCTGATTTTCCGTTATGGTTTTTCAAAGTGATCGGTTTCGAATAAAGCGTGTTGGTGCATTTCTGCTTTGCTATTTAGTTTTTAGGGTGGAGGGACTTGGTGAGAAACCGTAAGCTCAACAGGGATACCGCTGCGCCACTGTTCAGCCTATAGCACGTTCAGTAAGTCTACAACTCACTGTAGTTAGAACAAGGCTAGCTTCACACATTCGCTGTCATTTAAACGAGAGAACACAGAACAGCGTTGTGGAATTTTTAATTTTTTACAAAGAAATTTAATTTTAAAGAGAACACAGTACTAATGTGAACTCCCAAGTATTTAGGTTTTTCCTTTCAGTGTCATGGTCAATTTTGTTTGTTGAATTATGAAACAAATTTTAAAAGGTCTGCGAACCACTTTGAAAGAGGCAGTGTAAACCACATCCACAATAATGTAGAAAAAAACATTTGTTTTGGAAAAACAAATTTATTAAAATATTTCTTTTTTCAAATTGATTTGTCTTGTGTTCCATGCTTTTCTATCCACAGTGCTAGTTCTGTTTTGCTTGCGCAATGTTTCATGTGAAGTTATGTAACTTTTTTTTTTTAATTAATCACAAAACTCACCTAGACTTTAAAGTTTTTTTCATTGTGTCATACATAAAAAATAATTCATACAGAAACACCGGGGTGGTTAAATATGACATATTATACCCATATCCATGCACACTTATACCCTCTGAGAACTTTGTGATCTGTTGAAAAAAAAACATGGGTTGGATTATTCTACTAATCACAATACAACTAAGGGTTTCTTTTACAGATGTGAACGTATAGTTCCAGGCACCTGACTGCTTCCTCCTCACACAGCTGAGCTTTTTACTGGCCCAGGCTAAGTAGGTAAAATACTCAGGATAAGGGAACAGTGGAATGTGAGTGCCGGATAATCTGCCAGAGTCTAAGGTCCTGTTCTTCGAAATGATCCATGTAACAAGAAAAGGAGGGGGTGTTTTTCAAGTCTCAGTCACTCCTGGTCTCCTGATTGGATGCAATTAGTGTGGTCCTTTTGACCTCTGTAAGTGGTAAGAATAAAAAATTGCATGCAGGTATAAACAGAAGCAGACGTGAGAGTTTTGAAACTACTAGTAAAGTTCTTATCACGTGAGTGTGTGTTTGTGTGTTGGTTCATGTCCAGCTCCTTCTCTCTCTATCATGCCAGATCACTACCCCCGCGTCATGGTGTGGTTGCTCCACATTGATGTGGCCTCACACATATTCTTGACAGGTTCCCATTGATCCCAGCAGACATAGTGGTCTACTTGTGCCTCTTACAGTAATCACGAAGGTAAGTGGTATGCAACTGCGCTGGACTACGTTTCTCCAGGACCAAATGACATGGCATCCCGGACAGACTTCCTCAGACAGCCATCATATTGCCTGTGGTCAGCTCTATTTGTAGTGGTCCAAATAGTGGTGTGGAGCTGGGTTGGTGGGCATGATCATTAATGAGGGGATTGCCCCAGGACCAGCGGCCAAACTGTAGGCAATGGACCAGTTTTACTTGGTGTCAGGTTCCCCTGAAGTTTACTGTCACCACTGGCATGCTTCATAGGGAAGTTGGAGTCTCCATCACAGACATTCTATGGTTTGTTATGCTTGCTATGAATGTTCTTTTTTAGTCCACACCCCATCAGGACTGTTCATAACAGGCAGTAAATCAGTGCATATGGCCACAACAGCTGCACAGTAGGACACACATGGTGCTGGGTATATGAACTATATCTGTGGTTCCATCATCGAAGGGCATCATATTGGATCCATAGGGCATGACCCAGTCTGCATCTGAATCTGTATATCTTTAAGTCTTGTGAAAAGGACGTTTTTCCATGTGGGATTCCAATAGAATTCAAATGGTGCTTCTTAAATCGTCACATAATTTAGTTAATAATGTAACATAGTCCTCTTATTTTGTCACTTTTTCATTCATGTTTGATGCATTATTCTGTCTGCTCCGCTTCATGGTTGATTTCATGTGAAATGTCGGTGTAATTATCGGTCTCTAAGAATTAATATTTTAAATGTAAGGGCAGTATTTATCATGTGTCTTTTCTACTCTGTGTCTGTCGCTCCCTGATAAGTGTATTGTGAAGGTTTTATGCATTAAATTTGACTGACGATTGAAAATTAAATATAATTGCTTTATTTTTTCAATATGTTAAGTACCCTGATTTTTTTTGTCGATCGAAAATGGTAGAGCGAAGTAATCTTCATTTGCCATTGGCTTTCCATCCATTTATGTAGGCTTTCTCTAAAAACTCCCAGACGGTAGTTAAGCGCAATGCGGAAAGATGGACCTTATTATCTAATTTGCTCACTTTTTCATGAATGGGTTAATTTCTGTGCACTTTCCACGCGAGAGACGGGATTTCAGCGCATCCATCTTGGCCTTGGGACAGCGGATTGTACAAGCCACAGTAAACAGCAGAATGAGATAAAAGGGAGTGTAAGGTGCTTGGTATGTTGCTAGCAAGTTAGGCAGCTAAACAGAGTGGCGGAAACGGGCGCAGACGTCAAGGTTATTGTTTACTGTAGAGATTAAAGGCTGTTTATTGAAAAATTCAGCGATCTACGACTAACAAAGTTGTTGACATCTCTCGCATTCGGAGTACTGCCCAAGGGGAAAGTTAGCTGGCTGGCTAGCTAGCTAGCTAGCTGGCTAACCACAACAAAACGCTTTGGCTAGCTGAGATAGCTAGCTGTTAGCTAAACGGTAAGTGTAAGTGTGTAGCTAATGGTAGTGAACAGTCGTTGTAATAAAATCTGTACTATGATTTAATCCGTCTTCTAGCGATCGAGGATAATCATTTGCTGCTTGAGCTAATCAAAGCATTTATTTTTTGTTTTCATTTTAAGCTAGTAGCTATCTGCTGTCAAGCTAACTAAGCTAGGCAGCTAGCTAACTAAAGTTTGTTTGCTAGCTCGATGACTTCATGTTATTATCCCTCGTCCATTCACTCTCAAGTGAGACTGTCCAGCTATTTGTGATTAATACACTGGCAAGCCATCGCATTTATAACTAGTGTAGGTAGTTAACGTTTGCCAGCTAGGTCTAATCCCACTTGTTCTCCGACGATGCATAAACATTTACTCATTGAGTAAATATCACACGCCCTTGAGAATTAGGTGGAATTGGCGAGATCGCCTGCTAGCTAATTCGTCGTTACGATCGTCTTCATTTCCTCATTAAGTAGGAAATCATTAGGAAAGCAAGCTGTCAGGTGCACCACTGGAGTGCCTTGGTGTTCAGACACAGTGAGGTACGCCAAAACATAGCCAGCTAGCTGACTTATAAACCACTTGGGTAAACATCTGTGTTTCTAAATAACTAGCTCACCTGCCTGCGTCTGTTCTGGAATTTGTAAAGGCAAATTCCTCCGCCAGTATCGCAATACAGGCCTTTTGTTTGTAAATGAAAAATACCTGCCCCTTCCAGATGACTACAGACTGGAACAAACTGTACAAAGAGTGCCCTTGCAGAACCCCGCGGGATATTAGACTTTACGGTAGCGTTAGTGAGAAGGGCTATTCGAATATGTTGACGAAGACACTTGAATCTTTATATTACTGTCGGGTATCGGAGCACTTGATGCCATTTTTTCTGCATAGTCGTAGACATAGTCTATTATTATATGTCGCTATGTTATAGTTTAGCGCCGTGTGACTGATTGGCCCGTCGTTTTGCATTTGTAGCCTACTGTTAGAGCTACATGTGGACTGGCATGTGTCTTTGTGCTTTGTGAAGAGTGACCAAATGTAAATGTGAGGGTGTTTTCGCGGACATTTGCGCTACATTTCTGCACCCGGAGCGATGAGTGGTGCGACTCCCCTATAGTTTACTTCTGCTTATGGCAGTAGTGCTTTTACATGGTCTTGCTTTTTGGGTGCGCTTCCGGAATAAAGGCTTCTTTCTTTTACTGTTCCATAAGTAGATATGTCAATAAATTAAATTATCAGAGAGGAACATTTTCCGCTTCATGACGTACCTGCGTGCGCTGTTTTAAAATGCCAGTGCATGGTCAATATCAGAATTAGGGCGGGAGTGTCAAGTGTGGTTTTCCTGAAGTAGTGCTGCTTCTTTGGGTCATGATGTCCAGAGTGACTGCACGTTTCAATGTAGCTGCGTGTATACTCGCAACACATTTGAAGTTGGGGGGTGTTGGGAAGTCGGACAGGTTATGTTTTCATTAAGAGGATACATTTTCATTATAAATACGCCTAATGTCTTCGGAGGAAGTAAACAGTTGGTAGTACCTTTGCAGCCAACATCCATTAGAGCGTATAATGAGCATCAAGAAAGAGTATGCTAATTAGAATGGTATGTTTTAAAGGATATACACTTTTTAAAATTGGTTATTGTGGGTGCTGTGGGTACTGATGTAGTAGGTATCTCTGTTCCTTGCGCATGCAGGTATTTCTCTCGCGTTCATTTATTGTCTTTAAGGGACATACTCTGTCTTATATAAGGCAAAGAAAACTGATCTTGAGATATACTCAGTGCCCTTGCTAAGCTGTTGGCGGGCTTGGGTTGATATTCTTGTGTTGACCGCTGTCCCTCCAGAGCAGGAGCATTGACTTAACAGATGCCAGCTCAGCCTTGACCACCTTCCTCGTCTGCCCTCTTATTCTGCACCACTTCCTTTCTCCTCCCAGCTTCTGCTTCCTGTTCCTCCGCTGCCTGTGGTTCTCTCGTCAGCGGGGACAGGAGCAGGGCCCGGTTTGCAGGGACCTGTCATGCAGATGCAGGAGACGGTCCGGACACGCCGTGCTCAGCCTCCCCTCTCTCCTCCTCTCTGACATCCACCAAGCTCAGTTTTGGTTCAGCAGCCTAAAACAGGGAAAAATGATTTGATCAGCCCTGATGAAAATGGCAGGTCCAGCTCCTTTACTCCCTCTGAAGAGGGCCAGGCTGAAGTCATTAGACGGTTGCCGTTTCCCATAGCTGTAATTGGCACCGCAGGAAACCCTTCTACGCTTCCAAACTGCATGCTGAACAAAGTACCACTCTAATGACACAGAAGGAAATGCACCCTCTTTTTTTAACCGTGCATGAACAGCTTTAAAATGCTCGGGACAGTTACCCAGGGAAAAGGCACCCTTTGTCTCCCACACCTGCTGGGCTTCCTGGTGTCCTGCTTTATCTTGGTAGTTCAAGGGTCCTGCTAGGGGGAGAGGGAGGGACAGAGGGAGGGGGGGAGGGGGAGAGAGAGGGAGAGAGAAAGAAGACATGACTGTCACCCTAGAGACGTGTAACCCGGGCCATCTGCTGCATCATAGGTCAGTCCGAGTCCAGTTCATCTCGTGCACCAGTTATAAATCTCCTACGAGGTGCAGTGCATTGTGTATCAAAGGGAGTTTTAAGCTCCCTGGAAACCGGGAACCACGTGGTTTATCGGAATCCTGTCATTTGCTCACCAGCCCTCTTCACAGTAGTTTCTTTAAGCATTAGGCTGGAATTGAAGGTCATTGTCAATCTCAAGTGATTTGCGTAAATGCTGCTCATGCGCTTTAGGTGGGTGGTGTCAATATCGTCGTCTTGTAATCGACAGGAGGGTCATGACAGGTTTGCTCTGTAAATGTTAGTGTGACTTTTGAAGGAGCATGTTTTATGCTTACCTGCATGTGTGTTTACCTGTTTTACCTGGTTTACATGTGTGTATTTTTACATTTGTGTTCTTTAGCTGTGACTGAGTGAATGTGTGTGTGTGTGTGTGTGTGTGTGTGTGTGTGTGTGTGTGTGAGATGTTGCAACCTAGTAAAATTGGCGTCAGACGTCAGTCTTAACGCAACACGGGCTGTTACACACACACTCTCGCATTCTGTCTTACCCCACAGAAACTCACAGGCTGACACATTCCTTGTACACGTGTTGCATTGATTGTCATTCTCGGGTCATTGCTTCTTGTCTTTTGACTTGTCTTGGCCTTTCTGGATGTTGAAACGAAATTGTCAAATGACTCGTCCGCTGAACACAAAGACTTCCTCATGTGCAAGTCACCGTTGGTCACTTGTGTGGTAATGCGATGTCATTTGGTTGCAACGGCTGATTAGCATGTATTGCAGTGATATGTTGCAACCAGCAGGAGTTTGGGCTGTAAACCATTTACCGTGTTGAGCTGAGTAAGAAGCTGATTCTGTGCATCATTCAAGCCAAGCCCAGTCCAGAATGTGTCAGCTGTCATGTGGATTCCATGGCTGCTCAGCCTTCCTGTAGTTTTCCCACTGTTGTGTAATCAGGTGCTGGGTTTTCTGCAGGGCAGCTGACAGCTCACAGTTGCTCAAGGTTTTGGGCGAGATCTGGCTCGTTCTGACTCCTCCCCATGCTGACCCATCTCCTGTCCCTCCCCAGGCAGATCCCTTACCCCTGTCCCGGCGACCCCCCCGGCCAAAGTCAGGATGGAGCGTCGTGGTCCCTGGGGTGTGGGAGCCCCACTGGTGGTGCTGATGGTGGCATTGTGCTGCACTCTGGCGCCCTCTCCTGGACATGCGTATATCTACGCTGTGAGTCTCCTCCTCTTTTTGTCTGTTACCCTCTCCCTCTGCTCCGTAATGTATCTCTGTGAATCTCTACTCTGTGTGCGTCTCCTTTGTGTAGCCAAATGCTCGTCTTGTGGGGTGTGTGCGTGTGTGTGTTAAAAACAAGTTTGTCCAGGAGGCTGTTCTGTGGTTTTTTTATTTATCTATATTGACGTTTTGTATTATGTCCAAGTCCGACCAATACGTGCCATCTTCAGTTGCTTCCTCTTACTCCACATACATCTACATTGACTGACAGCAGCACAGCTGGCTCACACATATTGTGAAACACCTCCCCTGTCTCTGATCCCTCTACCCCTCAGCATTACAGCAACAGGACATCCATGGTGTTCGAGGACCTGCCCGCCCTCTTCGGGAACCAGCTGCCAAAGGACGGGCTCATGGTGAGTGGGAGGGGGAGGGCAGGCACTTGTCCGGAGCGGCAGTGCGCGGGTAGGGTGTCTGACCAGAGAGTAGGAGGACTCAGGACAGTGACGACCCTCAGAATTCGAGGTGGGGGGTACAGTGCTGACATCCCTGCAGTCTGTGAATCCACCAATACTGTGATATACCAGTAACAGACTTAGGCACAAAAGGGGTTTGTTCCTAAGACAAAAATTGCAAGTTATAAACAACAAGTGTTTGGTGCCACCATAATTATTCATGTCCCAGATCACTTTGGAGGTTGCTTTGTAATTTGTGGTTACTATGTAATATGTGCATATAAACATAGAAATAAGTGTAAAAGCACAGTAGGCACACATACTATGTAAATGAAATGTACTGAAGCCTAGCGACACTATATGAATATTCAAAGCCAGGATTTGCCAGTCAGTGAATGGTGAGGATGTCCTGTGTTGGGATTGGTCATTTGTAACACTTGTGAGCGGGGGGTTGCTGAGTGACTGCGCTCGGTTCTGTTTCTCCCGGTCCTCCCAGGGGGTGCTGGTGGAGACGCGCCCGCTCAACGCCTGCGTCCCCATCGAGCCGCCGCCCACGCCCCTCGCCCCCATCGCGGGCAACCTCACCAAGTTCATAGCGCTCATCCAGCGCTACGACTGCAACTTCGACGTCAAGGTACGTCCTTGTGTGCGCGCACCTGTGTTTGTCTGTGTGCGCGCGTGTGTGCCCGTGCATGAGGGTGTGTGTGTGTGTGTGTGTGTGTGTGTGTGTGTGTGCTTGTGTAAACATGTACATGCGAGGGCTTGAATGTGCATTTCAGTTCTTGAGCATGCATGCACGTGCACATGTGTGTTTGAATGTTCGTGTGTGTTTGCGTGCGTGCGTGTGTGTGAGAGAGCATCAGTCATAGGGTTCCTGTGTAGAATATTTAAATGCCTTGTACTCTTCGCTTGTGTCCACCTGGCTGTTCTCCATCTGCTTTACATTCCATCCACTCATTCCACTTATAAATTCTCAGGAAAAATGACTAGTTTTGTGCTGGGTGTGTGCGGTGGGAGAGGGCAGCTCTGTGTGGGAGCTTTGCCCTTTTGGGTGACACTCAGCCGCCCTCAGGCAAAAGTTCAGCATAACCGTAAATCTCCTTCCCCAGGTACTCCATGCTCAGCAGGCCGGCTTCAGTGCAGCCATTGTGTACAACGTGCACTCCGACATCCTGCTCAACATGGGCTTCAACGACGGTGAGAGGACCTCTCTCTCTCTCTCTCTCTGTCTCTCTCCCTCCCTCTGTCTCTGCCTCACCTGCTCTCCTCTGTCAGATTCTCACAATGTCATCAGTTCAGTGTTGTGATGAACAGTTTTTGAATTATGAGCCGAAATATTTGCTGAGTTCAGTCTCTGCTCTAAGTCATGTCTAGGGAGCTTGCAGCATCAGACACAGAGAGGGGAGGGAGACAGCATACGGCAACTTGAATAGCGCGTATGCTCAATAATGCACACAGGCAATCACATATCACATTTTCTTCAGAAAATGCACACACATCTAGTTAATTATTATGATTAATGTATACATTAGACTTCACAGTTCATGCTGCAGCACAGGGTAATCGCTGCCCCTCGGGCTGTGCCATGTGGCCACAAACTGGGCTGCAAATGCGGCTGTAGCCCCCTTTCCTAATATGACTGACATTTTGTCTCAGTCGGTTGTTTGACTCAGTTTTCTCCCTCCCTCTCTCTCTCTCCTCTCTCTGTGAGGTGTGGAGTGTGGTTGGTTTGGAAGGGTGTAGGCAGCATTAGAATGTGGTGAATGTCAGCTCTGTTGTGTGCTGTTGGCAGAGAGCATCGTGCAGCAGATCGAGATCCCGTCAGTGTTCACCAGCTACACTGCCTCCCAGCTGCTCAAGGCCTACGTCATCCCTGACAGAGGGTAAGGGGAAGACACACACACACACACACACTCTCTCTCCTGCACACAGACACAGACATACACTCGCTAGCACACTCTCTCTGACACACACTCCCTCACATATGCACACATACATGCTAACACGCACAGACAAGCACATACACACACATACCACATTACCTTTATCCCTCTCTTGCATATTGAAGCATGCATGCACGTGCACATGTGTGTTTGAATGTTCGTGTGCGTTTGCGTGCGTGCGTGTGTGTGTGAGAACATCAGTCATAGGGTTCCTGTGTAAAATATTTAAATGCCTTGTACTCTTCGCTTGTGTCCAGCTGGCTGTTCTCCATCTGCTTTACATTCCATCCACTCATTCCACTTGTAAATTCTCTGTAATGACTGTAGTTTTGTGCTGGGTGTGTGCGGTGGGAGAGTGCCGCTCTGTGTGGGAGCTTTGCCCTTTCGGGTGACACTTGGCCACCTTCAGGCGAAAGTTCAGCATAACCGTAAATCTCCTTGCCCAGGTACTCCATGCTCAGCCATATGGTACAGCCATAGACACCATTGCCCAGAAAGCAACACACACACACACACACACACACACACACACAGAGGATTTCATGGTTCACTGTGGTGCTGTGTACCCTTTACGTTGCTGGGCCTGTCCAGCCTGCCAGAGCTCCTGTTGACTGCATCTCCGCCAGGGCAGCCCGGGTTGCTGAGCAGTTCCAGGCACTGCCACAGGGTACGTGGGGTCACGTCGCTAATGGTTGCGTTTTTGCCGCACAGGGCCTACGTGATCCTGAGGCCAGAGTTCTCCTTCCCACTGTCCTACTATCTGATCCCCTTCACTGGCGTTGTGGGCATCATCATCCTGGTCATGGTGACCGTCCTGGTAAGACCGCCGGGCTGACCGCACAGTCAATGCTCAGCCCCACCCTCGCGACACAGCCAAACTCCACAACCGTGTTCCGGCGCAGTTCCACATACTGATCAGTCCGCGTTTGTCAAAAACATTTGCGTTGGTAGGACTTCGCACTGGGAAATAAGAACACACATAATTGCATGTGGTAAGGCTCTCGAACAAAAAAGACACGTTTTATCTTGTATGCTATGACTCAAGATCACCCCCCCCAACAGTACATTCACAACAGCTATTTGAATCTTCGGCTGATGTTTTTGGGTTGAAGGAAGATTTTAGACCAGCACTTGATCAGAGCTGAGAAACAGGCACTCTGAAGACCGCATGTTGTTGGTATGTTGTCTGCATCTCACAGCAGTGTCCACGTGTTTCAACCCTTTCCTGCATGGCATGCTATGCCACACAGATGCCTATAAATAAAATAAACAAATACAAACGTAAATAAAAACTTCCACAGCACTCAATTTTAAATTTCATGTAAAATATTTCTACAGTATGTTACATAAAGATATCATGGCTCATATAACTGATAGGCTTCCATATCTTCTCTTGCTGTAGGTATGTTCATTATCGACTCTCTGACTTAAGTGAGAGAACTTTAACTGAAGTAGGCTACAGGGTTCTCTTTTGTTCTCCCTAAATATTTGTTATTGACGTTTGTACCTCTTAAGGTTTTATGCAGCAGCATCATAAAGGCTCATCACGGCCCCTGAACTGTGCCAATTTCTCAGAAATATCCGATCTGCTTTCATAACTAAAGCTGTGAGCACCTTGAATCTGATTTCTGTAATGAGGACATTTTCAGTGAGAATATGTATTGGCCACCATGCTTTCAGAAGGGAGGTGTGGGATTTCCAAGGTGAAATAAATTTATTTAGACCGTGCATCTTTGCAGCTCTAGTTTTAAGTCATAATTGCAAGTTAAGTCAGAGTATGAACAACTAAAATCCACGTAGTGACGTGGCCAGAAAAAGCACCCAGCAGTCTGAATCAGGCCCTTTGTGTTACTGTCTAGTGCTGCTGAGGATTTCTGGGTTCCCTGGAATTTGCTGAGGAGTGCTAGTGTCAGTAGGTCTGAGGCGAGGACAGGTCAGTGGGGTTTTTGGGAAGTTTGATGTCTTGTTACTGTTGAGAATCTTTAGTTCCTTTTCCCCCCCAAGTGCAGTATACAGTTTGAGAAGGCTTATGAATCCTGTAGATCTCTGGCTGCACCAGGAGGGTGCAGTAGCGCCGCCCTGCCACCAGGGGGTCGCATCAGTGTGGCCGGGCTCTGCCGTGCGCAGTGGAATGTGCTCTCTCTCGCACCTCTCCGCTACCACACTCCACCCTTATCAGCGCACCCCACTGCATCCTGTCACTGACTCACTGCGCGCATTCAGGCAGCAAGACATGTGCGGTCAAAGCCAGTGTGGTGTATCTGCCTGCAGGCCGTGCCTGCTCAGCCAGACGAGGCACTCTTCTGGCACGGCGCTGCCTCACCAGAAACACCGCGTCGCCACGCTGCCCTTCCCCATCGGAGCCTCATGCCTCTGTCCGCAGATCTGACCGCTGGCTGGTTGACATATTTATGAATGTAGCTGTTGCAGGCGTTTCAATGTGCGCACTTCTATTTTTAACCCACAAGCTGAAATAAGAGAGCTGGCCCCTACTCTTAAAAGTACTGGCCGGCGGGACGAGGAACGGAGAGCACAAAAACGGGGGTTAGAGGTGGACGGAGGGACAGGGGCGCACAGGCCCTGAGTCTCAGTCATGTTTTCACCACAGGGGTGTCGGGAGTCAAACCTGCGCCAGAGAAGTGCATTGGTCATGTGACTGGAGGCACGCTACTGCGCCATCTGATCTGTGGTTGAACCCGCACTTGTAATGGCTGCTCAGAATTCGGGTCCCTTTGCCCCTCAGCTGACGGCACGGTATTCACTGTGTATCTTGGAGGCTGTGGTTATGCCGAATATTTGTGATGAATGATGAATCCTCTTAACTTCACTGATTTAGGTGTTCCAGATTTGTGTTATTCTAGAATTTTAAGGAATTCCGCAGTCAGTCTTCTGTCTGAACGCGAGGTTTCATAGATGTTGACAGTAGCTCTTGCTTGTCCAAAATTAGACTGACAATGGCACAGTGTAACACCCTTCACGAGGGGCCAGGATATGGCTGGTCTATCAGACGAGAGGATGGTTGGGTGACACGCTGACTCTGCTTGCAGATCATTCGCTGCGTGCAGTACAGGAAGCGAATGAGGAGAAACAGGCTGAGCAAGGAGCAGCTGAAGAAGATCCCCGTTCACAAATTTAAGAAAGGTGAGAGCCTCACATCTCTCCATCCCCCTGCCCTCCTTCCCCAGAGCCCGCCACACCCCCTCCTCATTCCCCTCTTCTTCCCCCTGCATACACCCCTTCTTCATTCCCCAACCCCTCTTCATCCTTACTCCGTCCTTCCCCTCCTGTGCATCCCCCCTCCTCCACCAGAGGGCGCTCCAAACACCAGCACCACAGCGCAAGGGGTCACAGGGTCTCTCAAACCCTGCAGCAGCAACAAGAGCTAACGCACATATACATGCATGACCGCACACATGCGCACACGCATACATGTGCACCCGCAGGTGTAGGCCTGCAGGCACGTGCACACGGTACACTTACACATTTGTGTGCGCGCGCACACAGGCGTGCACAGACACGCATCCGTTCAACTTGAAAGCACTTTCTTTCGCTCTAGACACCAAACACAGATAAGAGTTAGATGGAGCTGTAAGTTTCGGTAAACCGCCGCTGAGCTTTTCTATAGAGAGGCACCGCAGGCATAATCAGTTTTTTTTTCTTCATTTCCTGCCTTTCAGAGTGGTTTCAGCACTAGAGAGCTTTTGGCCTGGAGAGATTAGAGTGCTAAGTGCTAGGTACCAGAGTTTGCTTTGCTACGATAGCAGTTACTCTGACTACTTCATCAATAAGTGTTGGCAGCTTAGACCAAAGTTATATTCACTGCAGCAGGAACTGAACTGAGTTGCGGCTGTGGCGCGCGAGGACCTTAAAATTGGCTGTGACCCAGTTGCCGCACGCTGTGACCTTAGTGCAGGGAGCGGGCCGGTACGCAGTTTGTGAGTAGTGAGCAGAGAAAATGCCACAGGAACGCAACCGTCATCCCGCGTCCAGAGTTCAACTGCGTTCGCCTTCTCTCTGCTCCTAACTGACGCTCGTCTGCAAGGTCCTCCCCTTGGCTGCACGGTTTCAGCCAGCCACCACAGAAACAGAAAAGGCGGTTTGGGGTTGGGGGGGTGAACACTGTGAAGATGCATGCAGCGCAACAGATCCGTGCCTTTACATGGACGTTCGGTTACGTCCATGTGTTAGCAAACTTCACAAACCTAGCAAACCTCACGTCTAAACATATGTCAGTCCATCATACAGTGATGTAATAATTAGAGTCATCATGAATACAGACATGCTGCAATAAATTTTCCCAGGGTGCATTAATGCATACATTACAGTAACACACAGGACAATGAAATGCCTGTTATCTAAATATCTAATATTTCATATATAGGTATTTTTAGGCGGGGGGGGTTCAAACCTGCAGCATAAGATGGTCAGCAACCCCATGGGGCTGACTACTGTGTGTGTGTGTGTGTGTGTGTGTGTGTGTGTGTGTGTGTGTGTTTGAGACAATATTGGTAGGTAAGGTGAATGAGTGTTCACAAGATGACAGTTTTAGTCTCCACTTCCTGTCTGCACCAGCTATGTTTCTCACACTGATAGTTTCCATTCACCCTCCACCTGATTCAGCGTATGTGGGTTCTGCATCGGCCTTTACTGCTGACCTATGCACGCGAAAGAGCACACCCCAGGGACAAATTGTAACCCTGTTTGCAGTGTAACTCGTCGCCACAAGGCATATAGATATTAAATATGCACTGACACATTTTAGCTGCTATATACTGCTAAGTTTCCACTTCTTCTTACGCATTCAAATTTGTGAGGTTTGCTAACAAGCAGATGCACAGTGCCTCCAAATTTAGACTGGGTTCGTGTGCGCCTCCGTGCAGCTGTGTGAGGGGGTCTGTCCGCCATTGTACCTGGTGGAAGGCCACTGTCAGCAGTCTTGAACAGGGTTCTTAATCAGTGGGCATCTCCACCTCTTTTGTGAAGACTCTGATGATATCACTGATTGTTGTTGTTGTTATCTCCAGCTATAATTGCAAGGTGAATTTATATAAAGAGAGAAAAATTTGAATGGCAAGGTTTTCTGACCCAAATGACTTAAATTGTGTAGGTTAAATTTCCCAGCAAAGTGGAGAGGTTGCTGAGTCATACCGCGATTGGTGTTGGTAGTGTTATTATGCACTTATCAAACCATAGCGATATATCGATTAGTGAGAGCAGGTAGTGCATTGTGGGATGGTGGTGCTACGGCACAGGAATGCGGGGTAACAGGAAGCTGCACAGGCACACGTGGCCGTCTTCTGAGAAAGCCTTACAATCTGTGGTGCCGTCCCAGTAGGAAAGGCAGAGACCTCACCGTGCGGGTTATCTCATCAGAGATTGAGACAGCTTCAGGATGATTATTGTCATTTAACAGACACTCTTATTCAGAGCAACTTGGGTAGGTTTTTATCCATTTATATAACTGGACATTTACTGATGCGATTCTGGGTTAAGAACCTTGCCCGAGGGTACAACAGCAGTGCCTCAGTAGGGAATCAAACCAACAGCCTTTTGGTTATGAGCTCTCCTCCTTACCACTACTTTGCACTGCCGCCCAGGTAGCCTTTGGTCTTATGGTGCTACTGTTGGGGATTGTTATAGATGTTGCAGTGCAGCTGATTCGGCTGTTTGAGGAGTGTGACCAGAGACTGCCATGGGGGTAGTTGCCCCGCGGTGGGGGGAGCAGCCTGCAAGCTCACCAACTGAGGCGCTGTCTGCTACAGCCCGACTGCTTCCTGTTCTGCTTCCTCAGCCCGGCCCAACAGTTATCTTTCATTAGCAGTGTGTGCCCCCGATTAGTCTCCTCCTCTCACCCCCCACCTCAGGTAAACCTCTCCCTCAAACACGTGGAAAGGACAGACAGGCTCCGGGAAGTGGGCAGAGCATGCAGTGTGTCAGCGAAGCTCCCCTGAGCGCTGAAGTTCGGAGCCCCTGACACCCCTCTGTCACCCCCCTCTCCCCGCCCCGCGCCCGGTTGTAAGAATTGCAGAAGCAATACCATTGGCTTGCTTGTTTTGGTTCCAAGGTCAATTAGGACAAGCTTTTCAGTCTCTGTTCTCTTTCCCTTTTCCCTTTCCCCATGGCAGCCACCCCCCTGCTAGTTCTCCACTGCGCTTCTCTTCAGATAGCTCCACTGGCCTGTCAGGCTGATGCCATAGCGAGACACATTAGGGAAGCATTTGAGCACCCAAAATTCATACAGCCTACAACAAAATATCTCTTCACAAGAAAAGGAAGGAAGACAAAGACCCAAGACAAAGATAATGAAACCATGAACGCACACACACACACACACACAACCAAAAAGACACCATGTGAAATGTGGCTTGTTGAAATCGGATACCTCAGTCACTGACCCCCCCCCTTCCCACTTGTAGCAGGGGGCTGTTTCCTCCCCAAAGACCCTCAAGCACTCGGCATGAGCACTTCCACACCTGCCAGTCCATGCATTTTGGATTTTTGATGTCCGCAGTTTCAAATATTTTCTGTCCTCATTGAATGCCCTCCATATCTTCTCTCTCGGTTACCTTCAGAGATGGGCCCTGTGGCCAGACAGGCTCACAGGCTTTACAAAGCTGGCCTCAGAACAGCACAGATACACATGCTCAGCTGCATCTGGAGGGCACTCTGGAATAGCGCAGTAACCCGCACAATGCTGGTTCCTGGGGTATGCTTGTGCTCACGGTGCATGTTCTCACTTCGTCTTCTTTGGGAGGACAGTGCTTGCTGACTTTAAGCTCAGAGTTTGGGCCCTTCAGCCTCAAAGCAGGGGGTACGCCGGAATAATGAGAGGGCTGGGGCATGGCGTTTTCCCAGCATTCCCCTTGATTCCTCCACACACCCTGAGTAAACGTTTCTGTAGCGGCGTACTGAAGGAGTGTCAGCATTTAGTGTCGCACAGGGCCCGTGTGGTGGGGTGTCATTTTTGTGGTGCGGCCGCCCAAATATGCTTATCTTCGCAACACGGCAGGCAGAACTGCAGGCAGAAACATTAGCATTTATTTCTCTCTCTTTTTCTCACCCTCATTCTTCCTTTCTGTCAGCTTCCATCACGTTCTTTCTCTCTCTCCCTGTCTGTCTGAATGTCTGTTTCTCTCTCTCCTTCTCCCCATCCCTCTCCCTAGCGTGCTCCTTCACCAAATAAGGGCATGTCACTGCCGAGCTGAATTGTGACTTCCTGGTTTGTCGGCCCAGAGTGTCAGGCGAATGTGAAAATTTTTTTAAAAAAGTCAAAAGGAAGAGATCAGAGGAGAGAGAGAGTGGCAGCGCGGCGAGCGAAATGGGGTGAGCACTAGCTCTGACCACTTCCTTTCTCGCTCCCTCGTTCTCAGACTCTCAAAATGAGTCAGGAAGTCAACGAGCTCCTCATTCTGTTGGGTACAGGAACTGGGCGTGAGGCTAACCCGCGCGAAAAGGGCGCCGAAAAAATGTTCAGTAATCCCTCACCTGTTTATGAAGTGGCTCGTCTCATGGAAACCGGGAAGCGCAAAAAAACAGACCTAGTGGTTCTAAGAACCGCACTACATTACGTTACTTAGCAGATGCTCTTATCCAGAGCAACTTACATAGGCTACGATTTTACGTTACCCATTTATATAGGTGGATATCTCCTGAGGCAATTCTGGGTTACAGAAGCAGTACAAGGGTACAGCAGCAGTGTCCCAGCGGGGAATGCAACGAGCCCTGCTCCTTACAACTACACCACACTGCTGCCCCAGTATGTATTAGACATGGTGTCTAATGTCAGGAACACAAACGGAAATGCACTGCTTCCCCGTTCATTCACATACCGAGACAGGAATGTTCTCCTGCTCTGCTGGCCTGTTGCTTGTTGTGCCTTGGTTCAAGTTCTGCAGGATTAGGGTTTAAAAAAGGCACAAAACACATTGGCGGGATGAAATAGATGTGTCTTGTGTCTTTACGGTTTGCCTGCAAAAAAATGGGGCGAGAGTGTTTAAATGTGGTGACATTAGAGTTTAAAAGGAAGTGCAGATGTTGCTGTCAGAATCAGCTAGCCTCTGAGGGCAGAAGTTTGAAGCGTGCCCTTAAAGCTGTGTGGCTCTGCGCTAACAGTAGAAATCCCTCTCTGTCACCCAGGGGATGAGTATGACGTGTGTGCCATCTGCCTGGATGAGTACGAGGACGGAGACAAGCTGAGGATTCTGCCCTGTTCGCACGGTAATCCTGTCACGTGCTTTTAGGGCCTGTGTCTGGCACACATTTCAGAGATGGAATGAAGGTGCTTAAAGTCTCTCTTCCAATTAATGTCTATCTCTCTCCTTCTCTCTTCCACTCCCCCCCCCCCACTCCGCTTCCCTCTTTCTCCCTCTCTCCCTCCCCTGTCTCCCCGCAGCCTATCACTGTAAGTGCGTCGACCCCTGGCTGACCCAGACCAAAAAGACCTGCCCTGTGTGTAAGCAGCGTGTGACCCGGACCAGCCCGGAGCTGTCCGAGTCCGAGTCGGACGGAGAGGGTGGCGGGGCAGTGGCCAGCGATGAGGAAGGCGGAGCGGAGATAGAGTCTGAGCGCACCCCCCTGCTCCGGCCCTCCAACCCCGGCTCGCCCTCGTCGGGCAGCCCCGGGGCCTACGCCGCCACGGTGACGGCGGCCCAGTGCCTGGGCCCGGCAGCCCGTTCCCGACTCGCCCATCCTGGGCCACGACGGATACTACTCCCCCGAGGAGGAGGACACGGCTGAGTCCGAGGTGGAGGGGGACGAGGCCAGCCTCTCTGACGGAGACACGGCACACCTCTTAGGGAACGGCGTGGTCAGGGTGTGAGGGCTGTCCACTCACCCCCCCACAGAGTTACACGGCGCCCCCTTTCCAGATTTGTCCCATGTCATTCTGTTATTGTGTTTGTGACATCTGTGACAGATTTTTTTTTCTGCTAACCGTAGTTTTGCTCGATGTTCAGACCCTCCGTTCTCTTACATTGCTTTTTTTCTCTCATCACTCCTTGGAATGCAATGATGTCCTTTCCCTCTGTCTTCCTACTCCGTTGTTCTCTCTCTCCCTGCTTGTCTTGCTTTTGACAGCTAGCCCAGCCCAGCACTGAGGAGATGTTCTGCAGCGCTGATAAACGAGCAGGCGCGCTCCTGATCTGTCTAGATCCAGCCAGCGGGACTTTGCTCCAGCTTGCTCAAGAACTCTTCCAAGAAAAGCCGTGGAGGGAAGCTAAGAGGGGCCGATGCTAATACGTATGGTGTTTGGGTTGCGTTTTTATGGATGTTGTAGGGGAACTGTCTCTACATGATTAGATGGCGCTGTTTCAGTTGCCTCCATTGTCTGGGCTTATAAGTATTCCCAAGGAAAAATACTGTAAGTTTTAGTGTTTTCTTCAAGTAACAATACTACCTACTTTAAATGTAAGCAAATAGGCGGGTATGACCACTGTAGTATGACTTGCAGGCTGTGGTGACTGCCCAGAGCTCCACAGTCTTTCCTTGCATTAGATGGAGATGGCCAAGTGATGGTTTGGGAACCACTTGTTGAATGATGTTCTCTGAATGACTTGTAACCATTTGAACCAATCAAAAGGTTGCACACTGTGGAGAGCAAAGCACTGATCCGGGATCAGTACTGTGGGGAAGGACAGTGTGGAAGGGACAGTTCTGGCACAGATGTTCTCTTGTGTTGCTCCTGTCCTCTGTCCTGGAGGTTCTGCCTGTTACGCCCTCACGTGAGATGCTGCCCTCTGATTGGTTCAAATGGTGTCTTCATGGGGGCTTTTTACAAGATAAGAGATACCAGCCTGCCAATCTCGGGGGTTGCATGTGTGGGAGCGGGGCGGTTCTCAGACGCTGGCTCATTTAGCTAGTTGTTCTCTTCCTCTTTCTGCTGAGCTCTGTTCGGACACCGGAGGAACCGCAAACTGCTACAGCTTTCCCACCACTGCTGCTGCCTACCATGTTGAGGTTGCAGTCTCAACGCGCAACATGCTTACTGTCCCTTCCCCTGGCTTACTTGCACCCCCACCCCCCAGCTGTGTCTGTGAAGATGAAACTCTGTTCTATGTTCTGCCTGTGCCTGTTCGGTCCTGTACTGAAACACTTTATTTTCCCTCCTTCTTAAAGCATTATTGGTTGGCAATGAGCATTAAACTGATCATGTGGAAATGGGAGTAAAATTCATTACATCAAAGATGAAGTTTCCTTGCCATTGTAACTGCATTAAGTGATGTTTTGTACCAGGATGCCTAAGGCATTCCTCTTTGCTTGTCTCTGTACAGTTGTTGATGTAGCAGTTATTTCTGTGCAGTTGTGTATGTTATGAGGGTTTATCTTAGTTTGGTTGAGTGCTCTGTTGTAGGACTGTGTGTCGTTGCTATAAACCGAGGGTTTGGCGGGGAAAGCATTAAAGTGAAAGAAACAAGTCAACTTGTTGGGAATATTCTGGAAGGTTAGCGTTGAATGGGGAGTGAAGCTGTAGTCAGAAAGGAGGAGCGAGCTGTGATGAACACGGAGCTGCAGGTTGCCAGAGCCAACACGGCATGTGAAAGTGAGCTGCCGCACAGATGGGCGATGTACCTTCTTACCCGTAACAAAGTACAAAAGCCACAGGTTTTCCTGTGGTCGGCCTTGGAGGGGCCTGGCTTTGGTTCCTGTTATGTTTCTCAGGCCAGTACCCCAGTGCGTGCATACATACACACACGTTAAGGCGAACGCCACCACTCCAGAGTCCCGCCGTCACGTGCACACGCACGCCATCCCGCCAGTCCCTGATCCTCCTTTTCGGTTGCGTTCACAGCGCTAACGCTCACAAATTCGAAAATCGGAGCCCCTCTGAGCTGCCCCCTCTTTCTGTCAACCTCCTTAAGTCAACATCATGCCAAAAGGCAAAGGCCAACGGCGGCGGTCTGCCTAGAGGGGAAAAAATCCCGTGGCCATGTGGTGACGGCACACCTTTTGCGGCTCGTGGGCATCTCGTGGCAGTTTCTGAGCACGGTGCGATTAAACGATCCAGATAAGCGTGCCAATGCAACACCGAAAAAAAGCGTGGCTCTGTTACTACAGATTCACACCTAGAGACAAACAGGATTGAAAATGGGGTGCCGTTAAAAAAAATTAAGAAAAAACTAGTTTTAAACTTTATCGAGCAGTATGAACACTAACGGTAGCATCGCATAGCTCTAATCGTTGGGTACCTGATATGTACACGTTGACAAAAAAGAAGGTGCGAGGATGAGGTGAGAAGAAAAATGTGGTTTCCTCCAGCCTGTGATTCTACCTTTTTTAATGCTCTCTGATGCTCTTCTGCATTTTCCCTGTTGAACCCTGTGCATAATCCGTAGGGCTCGCGAGCTATCATGAAACGTATTTCGCTGCCTGAGACCTTTAGTAAATTTGCTTAAAATAGTTTTTTTTTTTTTTTTTTTTATTTTATTAATCCACTGTCCATTCGGAGTCGTGTAGATGCTTTCACATGCAAATGAGACACAAATTGAGATGAACCGTTGACTGCATCACACCTTTAAAAGGCTGTCGGATGCTTACTGCACGAAAGGGAGCCGGTTCGATTAAAGCACACGGCGGATTGGCCGAGACTTCCAGTTATCCATACCGGGCAGTGTCAGTTTGAGTTGTTCACCCAGTTAGCCCAGCTTTGATGCATTTAGATTTGTGAACGTTCCGATTTCGTCATTACCTACCGAAGTCTGATCACTTCCTTTTTTTTTTTTTTTTAGATGAGGGTGTTTTCCACTTTTTGATGTACAGCTACTAGAAAGAACAAGATTCTAGAAATGACACTTGCAAAAGTAATAGGAATAATGTTGATTATGATGGTTCTTATTTTCAAAATGGGGACCAAATACCTTCTGTGTACTGACATTTTACAGAATTTTTTTTTTTTTTACTTGTATCAATGTTCTTTTTTTTTTTTTTTTGTTTTGTTTTTGTGTAGCTTTATGACCCTTAACCCTCCTCCCCCATCTCCAGCTTCACACTGCAAAGATTTTTATATTTTGTATGTACCTTCTTTTAGTCCGTGCCATAAAGAGAGTATGACTGATTTACGATGGTGGTCTCTGTGTCGTTTTTTTGAATGCCTGTTGCCTGTTTGCGAGTCATTGCCCTGTGTGTCTGTTGCAGGAGCTTGTGGGAGTCTGTTTTTGTCTGCCTGTTTTGTCCGCTCCTGTATGGATGACTAGTCCTCCTTCTTGGTGCTCCATTACAGAGCTCCAAACAGAGCACACAAAATAAAGCCTATGGGGGCAAGTATGTAACAGTTCATACAAAATGCTCAGCACCTCCTAAAGGTTTAGCTTAAAAGGAGGAGAGTTTATTGATGCCAACAGAAAGGTTTACAAAGAGCGTAGGGGAGCAAAAAAAAAAAGGCGTGGCTCAGGAGATCGTTCTTGCGCCATGATAGGAGGCTAACGAGCTGCGCATGTGTTGCACAATGTGTAATGTGTGTGTGTGTGTGGACACTGCTCAGACAAGGGATGGCCTCCTCTCTCTAATGACCTGTCCTCGAAATCCAACACTTGTTTTGCGTGAGGAGTGAGTCACCCAGTGTGCATGTGTAATGTGTGTGTTGTGTTGTAGGAAAATGTACATGACTTCAGATTGCACTTCCATTTTCCTTCTGAGGCGGTTTTCACCAAGAATTACAGGTAACACCCAGAGGGGCCGCCCCAGAGGCGGGGCCAAGAACGAGTGTCTGTTTCATGTAAGTAGAGGAGGGAGGGGCCATTGGCCTGCTACCGCTCTATGTTTGGCCTTTGGTTTACACGGGCATAGCACCTACTTGCACTGAAGTGTCTGCTCTTCCTGTGCAAGAGCATAAAAATGTGTCCCCAGGAGGCAGAAATTCAGAAGTGCTCTTTGCTTTTTTCCCCCACCCTCTTCCAGTTCTCTTTTGGAATCTCTCTTCTCTGTTGCTTTGGGTCAAATATCCTGTGGACTCCGCTGCGATCGTGCCTGTGCAGGAACCCCAATCCCAGCCCCCAAAAAAACCATATGCTCTGCTGCGTGTGTGTGCATGCACAGTCCCACATGCCTGCAGTCTTGAAGGAAAGCTCAGGCTTTTGGGTTGTGCAATAGGTCTCTTCGCTCAAAAAAGAGGGACTATGTTTGAAACAGGGAGATCTGCATTCATTGTTTTTTCTTCTTTGTTGTTTTTTTGTTGAGCAGACAATTTTATCCAAAACAACTTGCATAGCTTACAACTTTTACATGCCATTCATTTACACAGCAGGATGTTTACCGAGGCAGTTTGTGTTAGGTACTTAGCTAAGTGTACAACCACAGTGCCCCACCCGGGGATTGAACCTGTAACTTTTTCGGTTGGGAACCCTGCTCTTTACCGCTATCATTGCCCCATCTGCTCCTACCTATGACCTTTGGTGCTCAAATTGAGTGTGAAGCTTTGCCTGCCTGCCCCACACACACACACACATTTACACACTCTCTCAAACACACACTTGCACACATTCTTCAAGCTGGTGTACTGTGCAGGTAGGATTTGTGTACATTTGCAATTCAAAATGTGGGCTGTAAGATAAAACAACTTGCTGCCTTCTACTTGATCTCTACCGGGAGCAGGAGACGAGACACCCCTGTCTCCCTGTCCATATTTGCAAGCCCCTTGGCCCTTTTTTTTTTTTTTTTTCACCCCTGCCTTCTGGTCGCTGCGCTGTGGGTGTGGCTAGGTCAGCAGCGGTTGAGAGGGACTGAAGACGTCCCCTGCCTGAATGAGGTCAGAACGCTTGAGCAGCTGCGTTTCATTTGCTCATTTTGGGTGACCTCGGGGGAGGTGAAGTGCAGAGTGCGCAGGTTCATGGCGCAGAAAGGGAAGCGGGAGCTCAGGCGTAAGCTGCAGAGGCAGTGCACGAGCGCTGTGCTAAGCCCACAGTGCTGCTAACTGTAATACCCAGTGTCTAAGTTCTGGTCTAAAGTCCAGCCGTGGAGCTTCAGATAAGGTCTGAGGTCAGCCCAAAGTCCAGCCACACGACTTTCGGACTAAAGTCAGGTTGTACGGTTTTGGAACAGATCTGAGATCAGTCTTAAGAAGTATTCAGAGAATACACAGACCCATTGGTGGTGGATATCTCATAGTATCAATGAGGGGCCAGAGGCATGAACCTGTAGGCCATTGACATGGGGGGGTGAGAAGAGAGAGGACAGACCAGCCAATGGGCCACAGGCAGGGGCATGGGGAAGAGATGAGGGCCTGCAGGTATGCGGGAAAGGAGCAGGTGGGCAGCAGTGTATCACAGTGGTAAGGAGCAGGGCTTGTAACTGAAAGGTGGCTGGTCCAGTTCCCCGATAGGGTACTGTTGCTGTACCCTTGGGCAAGGTATTTAGCTCAGAATTGCCTCAGTAAATATATCCAGCAAATGGATAACATGTAAAAGTTGTAACTCTGGATAAGAGCATCTGCTAAATGACAGTAATGTAATGTACAGCAGAGACTGCCATCCCCAAAGGATGCTGATACGTGCTGAAGCCATCGGACATCAGAGGACAATGAGGGAAGGGTGACGGAGGGGTGATTTTTAAAAGTAAAAGGAACAGCAAGTGCGACAGGGCCATAGTGTGCCCAAGAGACAGGGGGCCAAGCGTGTTAGCACAGCGCTACTCCCCACTGAGGTTACGGGGAAGTGCTCGCGTCGACCCAGGCAGTTTAGAGAAGTTCAGCGGCCACAGGATTCCAGTCACATTTATTTCCTCTTCTGTTTTTTGTTTTCCCCTTTTTTGCGCGCTTGGGTGGAGCATTCTCCACACGTCCTCTGCTGAAGATCGCCGTGCTTGCTCCAGAGGGGTTTTAGAGAACGCGACGATACGGAACCATGATAAGCCTGGGATCCAATCGGGTCCCGTGCCATTATGCTCAGCCCGTGAACACCCCACTCTCGTCTGTCTTTCATATGAAAGTTACCGTCAGAGGCAGGGACAAAATGAAACAAGGTGCCTACACTCCTGTTAATGTGAAGTGGGCATTAAAAAAATGACACTCCCATTCATATTCATCTTAACGCATTTCAGCTCATCTTTAATAGACAGGGCTAAGCTACATTGGCCTCATTGCTTTTGCAAAGTTTCTTGTAGCAATAATCGGTTGAGGCAGTATGATTTCCACAAAAAAAAAAAAACTGAAGGAAAGAACACCTAATTAGTAACACCACAAACCCTAATCGCTTGTGATGTCATTACTGGTTTCTTTACACAAGGCTTCGTTGAGAGTGCAAAGTTGGGGGGGAGAGAATCTGAAACTAAAGTAGGTCCCATGCAGTCACACAGTATTGCCGTGACCTAGTGCTCGTGTGTTTTGCGGATGTTCTCATGCTGAGCCCGTGGCTCCTTCCCGTTCAGGCCATTGCCAGGCCGGCCCCAGGTGGAACCTCATTGGCAGATCTCATGAGAATGTGGTGACCGAGTGGTCACTCCCCAACCCCCACCCTGGCAGCTGGGTTACTCCAGCAGTTTACTGTATGCTGCAGAGGAAGCGGGTGTGAAAGAGCACTGCATAACCCTGCAGTGGAGTGCACAGCAGGAGATTTGGACTCCTTGCTGGGTGTGCTGCTGTACCTCACAGTACGCTATTCCAACGCTGCCTAAAAGGGTAACATTCAGCTGTACTCCGTGTTAAGTCAGAGGCTCAGGGGTTGTGTTTAGAACCTCTGCCTTCCGGTTCCAGGTCCCCAGAATCCAGCAGGGCGTTCAGATCTGAGCTGCCTCATCGGGTCTTGTAAGTTTTGCACGTGGAGTTGAGGTAGTGTGCGATTACAGGTATGTTAGAGGCAGAGTCCCATGTAATAAGCCAGATGGTTTCAGAGTGTGTCACTGAGGTGTGGCATGTGTTCTGTGGATCTGGAGGGTTTTTTTTAAGGGTGTGCTTAGGTTTTGGGAAAGTTGTGTAAGTTTATGATGCGTTGGTTTCATTTTCGATATACGGGGGTTTCACGGGGGCAGGGGGGCTGTTTGTTGTGGGATGTGCAATGAACGGTGCAATTTCGGTCCTTGAGTGCCAGAAGGGTTGACCTGATGAGGTCCATTCAAGAGCCGCCAAATAAATAAGAAGAAAAAAACAGATAACATTCCAGGTCACGTTGCATTCTTGATATCAGACTGTGTCTCAGCCAACTCGTGGGGGAGCCGAGATCTATGGAGAAGCGGGACTGTGGTTCCCCCACCCCCACCTCAGTACGCCCGTGTTCATCTTAGCATAGCTTTCATGGGGAGCGTTGCTTAGACTAAAGTGGAACCAGTTTGATATGTACCCTGAAGGTTGTGGTTTTAAATGTATGGTGGTTGCAGTAATTTCGTATCCCTTTGGCAGGGTGATCAACCCTAACTGCCTATGTACCTGGCAGTAAGCATGCGATTCAAACTATGAGAGCTTTGTACTGCAAGTCATGTTGGATAAGGAGGTCTGCCAACTAAAAAAAATGAATATGCATATTTGCACTTCAGACAGAATGCAACACAGTTCTGACAGTTCAGAGTGCAGTCTTTGTGCGATATGAGGGTTGGCTAACACAGACAAAAAAGATCACTGATCTTATCATATTACTGGATTTCCCACTTAAGTAAGTGCTTAAATGCATGCATGAACTTACTGTGTGCTACAAAAGTTCAGCTGTCACCCTGTCTCTTCACTGAAGTGCAGCTTCCTCCTTTGTGCAGGGTTGAGCATGTTTGCGACATCGAGGTGTATGTGTGTGTGAGAGACAGAGTAGATATGCACGTATGTGTATGCAAATCAGACTTAAGCACTCTATACTGTGTAGGACAGGCAAGAAGCAACACAACTGTTGGGAGAGAACATGAAATCTAGTATATTACTTTGGTCATTTGGTATCATAAAACCCTGCTGGTAAAACATCTAGCTATACACCACTGCCCTGACATACACTCTATAATCTGAAACTGTAAGTACTCTTGCAGAAAACTCTCTCATCTTAGAGCCATGTATCACATGCACAGAAGGCTGCTTATTTATTCTCACCGCTGATTAAGTGGGAACAGGAAGCATGATAAAAAGTGTTCCTATTGAATATTTTATTTTCCACTAAAACAGTAAACATATACTGTGATTTCAATGCCCTCTATCTAAACAAAGGCACCACTTGTTTTCAATGTGCAATTACTTGCAATATTCTTTGCTCTCTGCAATGCTACTAAGATAATATCGCTGAATGTCACAACAATCCACACCCCTATAGTCAGTATTTTGTAAATCCACCTCTTGCATGGATTACAATGACAAGACGCTTCCAGTAGTGCTTTATGTTTATGGGGTCATTTATATACAGTTCAAGACTCTCCTCTGAGAAGGGATATTTTGACCATTCCTCCAGGCAGAATTACTCTAGGTCCTTTCGAGCTTATGATTTTTGTTAAATGTTTTTTGGGTTTCAACCACAAATGTTCCATTAAATTGAGAAGCAGAGGTTGGGCCTGCCTGTTGAGAACATTTATTTTGTGCTCACTTAACCACTTATTTGTAGATATGGATGAATGCTTGTGATCGTTGCTATCCTAGAATGTCCATTTTTATTTTTTGGCCCAAATGTCTTGGTACATATCACTGTTCATAACCTCATGTATCTATACAAAGGCACCAGAACCTGTAGAGGAAATCTAACCCCAAAACATAATAAATCTCCCATCACATTTCACATTTCATGCTGAGAAAATTATGCTGAACATAACCCTAATTAGCATGTCCAAAAACCTCAAATTTGGTTTTATTTGACCATAATGAAGGTTTTCGTTACTCACTAATGTGTAAATTGGAAAATTGAAACCACCTCTTTTTGTGGTCCACAATGAGATTTCTTCCTTGCAAACCAGCAATGGATGCCACATTCAGGCAGGTGACATTGAGTTTTCAGTGAGCATTGTATCAGCAGCCTTCAGTTTCAGTGTGAGAGACATTACAGTGGAAAGCTGTACATGTAGCATGTTGCGAATTTATTAATAACTATCTCCCATACTGTGGAAGAGAGTGACCATTTCAGTGACAGTGACCTGCAATCTTTAAAAAGCCCACTGGCTTAAACCATGATGATTCAAGCTACTAATGAAGTGTGTTACTCTCTTATACCCCAATGAAATAGGAAGCCTTCAGTGGCCTCTGTATAACTCCAGATACTTCCACTGCGATTCCAAAAAGCAGAATGTTGGTGTAGATTTGTTTTGTTGGATTTTATACATAAGACAGCTCAAAGATGAGAATAAATGTGACCCTTCTGTTTTCTCAAAAAAATGTCATTGTGTGTAATATTGCTTAGCTGTTTTACAATGCTATTAAGATTAAAATGTGTCACGTATATGTTTTTAAAGAAAAAGAAATTATCCAACATGCACTTTTTCTGATATGGCTTTTTTTTTTTGTTCCACTTAATCAGGGGAATGAATTGTATGTTCAGGAACAAGCACCTCGACATCTTCCTGCTCAGGTTCCCAAAGTCAAAGGAAGCCGTCAAGGCACACGGTCACTTGGCTGAACTGCGCCGATGTTAATGGCCCCAATTAGCAATTAAAGGGTTTGCGCTCAGACAAAAAGGTAGAACAGAAGCACTTTTGAGGCCTTCTGGAACCAGCTGGCTTCCTCCTTCTCCTACAACTGCAGAAATGACATGCCGATTTGAGTAAGACAAACAGGATGTGGTTGCCCTCCCCCAGTCTTTCTGACATGCAACCAGGCACATAACGTTCTCAGAAAAAGAGATCAGCCAATGACACCTCAACGGGTGCGAGGAGACAGCCTGCTTCTGTCAGCGCGGCCTTGACGCACCGCTATTCATCGTACGCCGCTTTTCTGCTTCTTGCGTTTCACAAACCACCCAGATTATTATTACCAGATAATTTGTAATTATTTGTTAGAATTCGGCTCAGGCGAATAACGGAACCGCTTTGACCACGTTGTTCAGGAGGCAAACTCGGTCTCCCTTTCTCAGTTTTTGTGGTTTTATCCACTGGCAAGAGACATCTCACTCTTGGATTAGAATGACATCTCATTCATGCATCTCGTCGACTTTGTGATTTTTGCAGTGGGTTGGCGCTGTCCAGTTAAAGCCCACCGCGCAGTAGGTCTTTTCTTAGAGCCTGAGTCCTTAAATTTTTACCCTTCCCCTCCCGCTTTCAGAGACACACAACTCAGGAATGAACGCCTGGAGTGAGACGTGTCGTCACACGTCCTCTGTGCAATTGCGCAGATTTGTACATCTTCGAGAAAGCGGCCTGTCTCTACCTGCCGCGCTTGTTGCAGTCTTACGCAGATCGAAGTTACTTCTGCCCTCCACCGAATCCGTCTTTAATATCTCGAGTTCTTAGCTACTTCAATGGAAAACCACGTTGTCGGGATATGTGACGCTGGAAAACGTTGAACATTTTATTGTACAATAAATTCGACAGTGACTTGTATGAATATTGTAAAATTCCGGTAAGACTTATAGGTTATATAGCCTAACCAACACACATCTAAAACAAGGAAACATCGGAAAAAGCAACAATTTTGACCTAAAGTAAATCCATATTAGTGATCAAGATACCTGTTATTAATAAATGTTCTGAGCACATAACTCAAATGCCTATTGGTGCACAATTATATTCTGGAGGTTTAAAACCGTATGACCTGTATCTTTAGAAATGCATTGTCTGTGCTTTGAAATAGGAAGCACACTTAATAAGAGGCTAAAATATGAGAAAGAATCGTAATATACTAAGGAAAGTAATTATGGTAGGCTCGTGCACCGGTCACGATGCTGCAGGGGCATCCCCCCTTCGTGCATTGAGGAAGTATCCTGTGGGATGGGCGCGCGGCGCCATGGCTGAATATAAATGCTGGGTGACTTCCTCTCTCTCACTTTGCAACTTTGCAAAAGTCACAAGGACTGTCCTTCAGGTAGTTTGCTCATTTTACATATTTATATATATCCATACATGTACCAGTTGCAAATTCTGCAAAAACATGGATGGCTGTTTCATACAACTTAATTCCACCAGATACATTCGTTTTATACTCAATGGTGTATTCTTTGTACGGGAAACTTTTTTCTGTTGTTCACGGTGCGGTTACAGTTGGTTGTGTCTCCTGTTCCTCTCACCTTACATCCGTGTCTTCACGTATTCTTCCTTTTCAGAAGCCTCACCGAAAATCACCAAGAGACCACATTAAGAATGTCTTGGGACTCGTACATTGAAAGTTTGATGCAGGGTGACTTCGTGCAGGACGCCGCGATCTTGGGGTACGAAAACGGCAAAGAATCCGTATGGGCGGCGAACAAGGGTGGAGAATTCGCCAATATCACGGTAAACTACTTGTCCCGTAACTGTTGTATCTAACATTTAGAACATTACAAGCTACTTAACAGTCTGTAATCTACTTTACAATGTAGGCTACACAACTAAACGAGATAGATTTACGTCTACTTCTGATTAATCTTGTCTGTAGATATGGAATTTAGGATTTTTTTTAATTCTTCAACATTTAAATTGTTTTCCACCTGTCCCCATACTATGAAAAGAAGTTCCTTTAAGTCTACCCACCTTACGTTGTTACTTAGTTGCTGTTCATTCCTTTTAAGCCCAGTCTAATTTATGTTGTCTGTTTACACTGTATAAATTGTTTTTTGCTGTGAGGCTCAAGCCACGGAGTACAACAATTTTTTCCCCCACACATTTTCTTAAGACATTCCAACTTTTTTTTAGAGTTGATAGCTCTACGTTGAGTCGTTTTGTTAAGGTACCTCATACAATTCACGACACGGATTGTCGTGGAGTGGACGTGTAGTGATAGCGCTGCAAAACATCACAAGTTGCTCATATTTACCTATTCCTGACCAGGCTGCACTTTAATTTCCGTGCATTTCAATGTAAAATCAATAAACAGAAGTGTACGATATGTATCTTCTGTCTAGGAGGGGGCGTTGTTAGGGCGCGTCCCAGAGAAAGCGGATGTCTTAAGTGAGCGCTTTTTGAAATTCTATCATGTCTTCTAGAATGTAAACTGCTAACTCCACGGATGTCTCAGTACTTGGGTCGTTGAACAGCTCCTTTTGGATAAGAGCTTCTTGCGTACGTTTCATCCAGTTCTCGTCAATATAGATTTTGCTCAACTGTGTATGAGGAGCAAGTATCAGGAACTAACGTTACGCATTTCCACTCGGAAGTAAGTCCACACAGTTACATATTGTGTTCAGTCATGGGCGAAGCATTGCTGAGGGGACATACACGTTTGACACGAACTTCATTTAAATTATATGTAAGTTGTGTGTTAGAGAGCAACTGGACTTGACTGGCGTGCGAACAGTTTGATTACCAACAACGCTGTTGAGCCATCAAACGTTTATTCTGTTAAAATGTGGCAGGCACATTTTGTTAGGCGCTAGCCCTTTGTATGCTGTTATGAAAACTGCGTTCAAAAATATAGTCTGGTATAAGACATTTGGCCATATTGTTGCACCAGTGTCAATTCCATTCATTAACGTATTTCATCCAGAAATGTAGGCCACGATGTTACGTTAGACTCGAGCAGTGAAGCTGAAATGGCTCGTGTTAAAATAACCACTTTAAACGCATCCGAACGGATTTCGTTGATACAACTCGGTCGTCTCAGCCAAACTTCTTAAACGATTCCTTATTTGGTCGTACAGTTTTGCAAAACACGAGTTTGAGGAAGTGAAGACAACAGTACCTTTTCGACTCACTTCCTCATAGGCCCCGCACAACAGCTTCTGGCCCGCCTCAGATCCGCCATGAAAATGACAGCCCATCAGCTGACATTTAATGGGCTGACAATGCAAACCAGAACAATCAACAATTAACGCCTCGTTTTAGGCTGCAATTAAATATTCTACGTAACCGCTCGTTAATTTTATTCACAGAAAGCATAAAACTTTCTTTAAGTTAATCTGCAACAAGCTACACTGGGTTGTTTGGGTGCCATCTTCGTACCAGATGGAATAAAAGCAGGTTTTCTTGAAATGTGGCCCGTATACTGTGCAGCAATTTAAGTGACTTGGTGTAAAATAAGTTATACATTAAGTGTCACATTGCCATTTGTGACCATTTCTATCCACTTGTGACAACTGACATTAGCTGTCACTGTGTGAAACCCTTCCTATGACAATGTGCCAGTGAATACCAATAAAGGTAGTTGATTTTAAGGCAACTCTTTGGCAGAGCTTCCTCTTTTGTGAATACTCAGGTATGAATCAACAGTGTAAAAGGACTTCTAAGAAAGGGTTCAGGGCTTGGCAAATGAAGACAGCTCTGAAACCACCAACCTGAAAGGTTTTTGAGCCTTCTGTTCCCACCCCTCCCTTCATTTCAATTATTTATTGATGTATTTAAGTTGTTTATTTTTTTGAAATATGAGATGCTTAAGCAGTGGTTGATCTACAAGCAGGACAGACCATCGTCTCTTCAGAAACCCCTGCCCCTTCCCCTTCCCCCTATCTAGTTGGCCGTCGTTCTCTTTGCAATGATTATGAGCTTGAGGCAGAAGTTGTGCGTAAGCCCTGATCTAGGCCCAGATTTCCCAGCCACAATTCAAATTTTGATCCTCATAAGCTAAACAGAAAAACTGGTTCTGGATCAGCACTGATGGGCAAACTCTGTCTGAAGCTGCGAGTCACAGTTCTGCCATTGGCCCCCAATTAAACATAATGGTAGAGGGCTTTGAGCGGGTGGCTGGGGCATGTGTCTGAGCGATGCAGCTGTAGGATGTAGGGGATGTTAGCTCCAGCAGTATTTCCAAGACACCAGAGCCATCTGACTAACTGGTTTGTGGCTGCAGGGAGTAGCCGCTGCACTGGGCAGGCAGTAAATGTTTAGGCTTCTACATTGTGCCTCAGAGGGGGCATGGTGACTGTAGCCTTGTGACAGACCGCAGTGTTTGGGGCGTGGGTTTGCACAGGCTAGGGCTGTGGGGGTGTGTAGTAAAACAAGGTTGTTGGCAGGGCTAGGTAGAGGGAATAGTATTTGTGTGCGCATGCGCGGGGCTACACGCCTCCAGTCTTCGGCTCAAGTGACGCAATCCCAGTTTCCCCGCCACTGAATTACGACACCCGCTCCTTACCGCTGTGCTACACTGCCGCCGTGGACATGCAGATGTGTGATGTTCGGTTTGACACTAAAATCAGGTAGGCTCAAACTAGGAATTTTGCAGAGGTCTTGGCCAGGCAACGAGACTGCTGGCTCTTGCCTGTCGCTGCTTGTATTCCACACCTCCTCCTCGTTGTTTGAACATGCAGCCAGTGGAAAATCCATACCCCCCGCCCCTCCCGGTTCTGCCAGCGTTGAGCTCTTAAATCTGAAATATACGCTGCGCTGGTGAGGCTCAGATTCAGGCAGTATGTTCCATTTACAAAACGTGGTACGTATTTGTAACCCAATCCTAAAGCGCGGTGCTGTAACTCCAGAAGCTGCTTGTGGGAGGCACTGTAGCCACGTTCATGTGCAGTAAATCTGAGGACCGTGCCCTCCGCTCTGTGGTAGACCAGCTGCACTTTAATTGACACATTATTTCAGAAGTACCAACTGCATGGACGTGTCTGTGAATTATTTACGAAGCTGCTGCATGTACACAAAAGCTACTAAGAGATCCCTGAGGGGAATTTTGTATAGGTAGCGCTCAGTGAGAAGGTGGCCTGCTAAAGAGCACAACTTTTGGGTATATGTTTCAGCCGGGAACTGAGACCTGTGCAGATGCAGTGGTTGACATGTGGTATGTTTTGTGCTCGAGTCCTCCCCATGTTGGTATGACACCTGGGATACACCACCCCCAGGTGGCTGGTATGTGTACTTAATGTCATTTGTTTGCCTTGAGCTGGCTCAGGACTTTTGTATATCCTAAAATAACTTGAATGGCCCTAAAGTGGATCCTGGCTGCCTTTGCAGTGAATTCATTTGGTTCCTTTCAAAATATGCTTTGAAAAAATCATACCGTTTTTCCTCACCTCCAAATGGTCTGCTCGGTAGCTGTCTTTCAGAGCACGGGCCTGCTCCCCAGCTTTCTCCCTGTCCCTCCCTGAGGGCTGATCCCAGATCAGTGGCATAGTCACAATTGCCCTTGATGGGCTCTTTCACACCTTGTTTTAGGTTGTCAGGAGCTCTCCTGCAGTCAGAATGTGAACCCCCTGGCCCTGTATGTCACTGAAGGTATTGGTGCAGTAGAACCAGCTCATGGACATAAGCAGCGGTCTCGTGGAGGCACGTCAGAGGGAGTTTGTGCGGTACTTCCAGTCTTTGATACACGTTCGTACGGATTTACTGGATATTTACTGCTGCGAGTCAGTCACAGAGCCTCACCTAAGACAGTGTCAGCACCTTTAGCCTTTTTGGCCGCGAGTCTAGTTCTGTCACTCCTGTGCCTTGCTGCCCTTTGACCTCTCATGCCCCCAAAAAAAGGCCATACGGCCATACTGCAGGTCTGTGTAACATAGAGCAGTGTTAGTGACAACATGTCGTGGGGTTGACGTAATTCACCTCAGCCAGCAAGCTCAAAGGCCCTCCCTGCTTTTGCTGGGTAGTGGCGGGTTTAGCCTGAGGGTCTAGATTTCCCGCTGTGATATGGAGGCTTTACACTCGGCAGGTTCCTGGAATGCCGTTTCGGCTCCGTCACCCGAGGAAAACCCGCTTGCTTTAAAGAGACGCGCTGGGACATGGGACCCGCCCCACAAAAAAGACCCGCACTGTCTGCCTGTCGCCCCCGGTGGGGAGGATGAATCAGTGTTGCCACCTCTTGCCACCCCCTTCCCAACCTAGCCATCCACCCACCCTACTGAAACGTGACCGCTCCCGGTCAGGAACACACGTGCATTTTTGGCAGTAGAGTAAATCTAACCGTGCCATGGGACGATGACCATTGGGAGGGGCTGAAGGCAATGGGTCTGAGGAAGCGAAAGATTTAAGAGTAACATCGTTCCCCAGCGAGGCAAATCTGAAGAAATGTTAGAGCGTGACGAGACAGGATTGCTTGTGGAATGCCTTTTGGGGCGGGGACTGGTGACGTAGCGCACCCCCAGGTGCATTCAGAGCCATCCAAAATTGCCCTTCTTGTTGGAGCTTGTCCTCCTTGGCCTCCTCTCTGGGTCTGCTTTAACACGATTTAAAAACACGCAAGCCGTATGTTCAGACCCGCATTATCCTCTGCTCTGGTGTTACTGTTTGTGATGTATTTTAATTTACATGCGACTCCTGTTTAAGCAGGACAGTGGACCTTGATGAGGTGGTGAGGCAATGCAAGGTGTTTGGGTCTAGGCAGGCTGACAAGGCAGCCAGTGGTAGAAAGTAGAGCCAGTTAAAGAGTATGACCAGGACATTGGGTCAACACCTCCGATCTTTAAGTCCCAGGAGGACCTTTAATGCTGCACAGCACAGCAGGACAGCCCCTCGGTCGCATTCAAAGCCTATCACTGGCACCTCCCCCCATTGGCCTTCATCTTCTTTAGAATCCCCTCCCCACTGCTGGCAGAACCAGGTGTAGATTTTGTTGGGTTGCCATTTTATGCTCCATCTCTCCATCTTACTTCTCCGCCCCCATCACCAAATCAAGCATTTCTTTGGTTTTCAGTGGGAGCTGTGATTGTCCAGGCTTTCTTAGCTCAGCTTCACATACACGGCCCCCCACCCCAAACACACACTTAATTGCCTCTGTCGGTGACGTCTGTGTTGGTGTCCCCCCCGTAGCCTGCTGAGATCCGCCAGATGGTGAACACCGACCGGAGTAATCTCTTCAGTGGCGGGATAACATTGGCGGGCACCAAATGCACAGTGCTGAGGGACACGCTGCACCTGGATGGCCAGTACACCATGGACCTCCGCACCAAGGCTTCAGATAAGGATCCCGACACCTACAACATCTCTGTGGGCAAATCGGGCAAAGGTACGCCCCCTGGTCCTCCTCCGATCTCTGTACTTTCTCCCCTTCAGTCTCTGTCTCTTTCTCTGTCTCACTCTCTCTCTCTTTCCTCTCTCTCTCTTTTTCTCTCTCCTTTTCTTTTTTCCCCTCTCCTTCTCTATCACTCTCTTTCTCACTGCTACCCCCCTTCCCCACCACTTCCTTTCTGTCTGTCTCCCTCCACCTGCCTTTTGTCCTTTCTTTCTGTTTCTTGTTTATACTTTATGTCCTGTCCTTTTTCTGCTCTTGTCACTCTCAGAGACTCCTTCATGGTCTCCCTGGCTCCACTGAACCGGAAGCCTTGAAATGACCCAGACCATAAGAAATGGCCTATGGGATTGTTTTCAAGTCTGGACATTTTGAATTACAAAACAGATCCTGAGCACGGTCGTACACTGTTGCCATGGTCAAGTCCCTGAAATGACCGGACACAGTTGGTGATGTAAAGACGGACCGGGATTGTTCTCACAGTGACCCGTTCCAAATGCTTTGGTTATGTTTCTACCCCCCACCTCCCATGGATTAAAACCCTAGTATCCCTCATTGGTTGTGCATTTTTCACCACAGCTTTTCTGTTTTTTTTTCTGATTTTTAACAGTCTGGTCTGTGTAAAAAGTGCTTTAGTTGCAGGGGCTAATGGCATGTTCCTCTTCTCTCTCCCCTCCTCCACAGCTCTAGTTGTTGTTAAAGGAAAGAAGGATACCCATGGAGGTAAACTGAACCCCAAAGCTTACAACTTCGCTGACCACCTGAGGAAGTCCGGCTACTGATAACTCCCCCCGTCCCCACCCCCAGCCCCCACGGCCCCCGCTGTCTGCAGTTTGCAAAGAATTGGGACTGCGTCACTCTCTGAACAAAACAAAAAACATTCACTCCCCCACCTCTCTAGTTTTACCACTGAACATTTCATTGTGTTGATTTTTTTGATATCCCATGGAACAAAAAGTGGACTCCCTTATATTACTAAATAAAAGATGGAATGTATTCTTAAAAAGGACTTCACGTGTATGTGTGTTTTGTTTGAAGTCAAAAAGTGGATGACAGAAGCTATTTCAATATGAATTCTTAGAGCAGATCAAGAAGACATAGGTGGAAGGTGAGTTTCACATTGTCAAGAGGAAGTACATTTTTCACCCATTTTAAATGCATAGTATAGTGTACCAGGATTTGTAGTGGAAGCAGAGACCCTTAGGTGATGTCCACACTAAGATTTTAGCTAACGCAAAGGTATCCTTTGTTGAAGCTCAGAGGGTAGTCTTTACCTCACTGACTATGTTCTGCTCTTCAAACTGAGGGATCTGATTGGTGTCATTCTGGTAGCATTCAAGCTTCATGGCGGGTGCTCAGAATGAACTCTGCCAGTTTTTAACTAATCAAAACAAGGGTCTGCTTTAGTAAGTAACGTGTGTGCTATCATTTTAACGCTGGGTTCTCATTGAAAAACTTCCAGCACTGTCATTTTTACATTGTTCAAGACCAGACCTGACACAGCGCTAGATACACCCGAGGCTGTAGGCAGAACGATGAGTTGAGTTGGGCTGAATGGCCTGTTATCATTATCAATGATGTGTAAAATTAATGTGTAATGTTCTTATGTAAAGAATACCCACGTTAGTCTCTCAACAATCACCGACATGCTTAAATTCAACAGAATAAAACTGTGAAGAGGAAGAAACAGGAAACTGCAGATGGTGAAATGTACTACAATGGAAACTCCCCTCAACCACAGCCTGACTTTTAAACACACAGGTTCGCACACACAGCCTGTCAGAGCTGCAGATACAAGAACTGCCTGCAGCTTACCGCGCCGCGCGCCCCTGTATCTGACCAAACACAGGTAGCAGCCGGTCCCTCGCGGACATAGGCATATGGTTTTCGTTCAAAAAAACTAATGTGAACTATTGCATTGCTAAACATACAGTATAACCGTGTTTATACATACACATTTATTAAACCGTAAGGCTTTGTAGCGTCTTTTAAAAGTTGTACTTTTTTTGTACTTTTTTTAAGTACACGGAAATCGCTTACATATCATGAGGAACGTAACGATTAGACGTGTACTGTATCGTGTTACGACCAAAACAGAAGACAGAACTTTGACATGACGAAGACAGCAAAGTACTACAAGATGTGATGCTAACGACCGCCTCTGCATTTGGGGTTTTTCATTTGACAAGCATGACGAATAGCAACAATCTTTACACCCGAGTGTTACATAAATCCGCGCATTCCACACACCGAATTTACGCGTTTAAAATCATTCACGGGACACACCAGTTTCAAGCATCTCATCAGCACTTGGGGGCTCTTCACTACATGTAAGCGATGTGCGCCCTCTAGTGGAATCGACTGGCTGTATGTTTTGCGCCAAGAAGGTGAGGTTAAAAGGGGTGAAGCTAAAATATGATGTATCAGAGTTAGCACTGGAAAGAGCCGAGGGGCTGGTTGGTCGTTCCTTGTATGGTTGTATACATTTCAGCCTTGCAAACCTATTTCGAAAATAACAACGCAGGTATTCATTCCGCATATATTGAGACGGTATGAACTGACATGACAGGCACAGGCCAGGAGAAAATACAGAGGGGTGCGATTGCAATCCATGAAGGTGCACAAAAAGTCATGGATACTATGTAGACATCAGGATATAAGGAGACAATTGGGGGTGCACTGATGTCCATCTGGGGGTGCAATGCACCTGTAAGCAGCCCCATAGTGACATGACATGGTAAATAAGCATTGATGGCCACATTTCAGTATTGGGCCCTGGAGAATTTTTTTGTGGCAATTAAGGTGCCTCACGAAGGTGCCAGATTGTGATTGGTACCTTTCTGCATACTGTAACACAGACATTTTTTCCTGAGGATAATGCTGGCAAGAGAGCTATTAATGACACTGCTATGGAGAGACAGAGAAAGAAAGCTGGAGAGGGAATGAGATGGGAGAGAGTTCTTGTAGGTAGCGAAGGAGCTGTTTCATGTTTTATCTGACAGTTCTGTTGTAAGGACACTAGACTGTGCTAGGCCACTGTGCATCTTGGCCTTGCCTGGGTAGCACAGTTTGGCTGCAGACACTGAAGGTTGGCCAGACGATTGGTTTATGGGGTTTGAAGACTAGTGGTCACCCTGAGGTAATGTTAATTTTAGCCCTACAGTAAAGGGTATGGGGTGTTCGCCGGACAGGGCACTGTAGGGCTGCCCTTTGAGTCCGAAACCAAATCCAGTGTCACATTTCCCTGCTTGGGTGAACTCTGACCTTTCCTGCTGGTCTGGAGGTCTGTTAGGGAGAGTCTGACTTTTTCATCTGAGTATTACATAGGCATGAGTGAAAGTGCTATTATTTACATTTATTTATTTATTTACCTGTGGTAGGCTTCACGTCTGAGATTTTTGTGACAAGGAGAACTGCCTCAGTGAAAATTTCAGTTTAATTCTCAGAACACATGTATATGCTTCTTCTGTCAATGTCTGTCTGAAATGAAGTGACTTTTAGCCTGCTTAAAATTTCACAAAACTGGAGCCTGCAAAAGTTAATTATAAAAATTCAGGAGGATATTAGGGGAACTGTTTCTGTGTCCCCACTTTCACAACAGCACAACCCATGTCTTTATCGCACACTGTTTTTTAGTAGGCTCAAAGATATAAGGAATTGGCAGACGGTCTCTAAGGCCCTTACCATATCAGGAGAGGGTCCGGAGAGAATGCCTATAAAAGGTGTTGCAGAACAGGCAAGGAACACTCAGCCTGACAGTCGGACAGACGCCCAAGCCAACCACACTCAGGTAAAATTTTTACTGGCTGTGTTTTTTTTATTTGACTATATCATCAGTATCACTCCATGTACATTGATATGTCAGTCTTATATACAAATGTCAACAGGAGAACAGAAAATTCAAATGGCAGTTGCATTAAATACAGCTAGCCTGGAAATTGCAGACTTGGCAGTTGACATTGGGAGAATATTTGTGCAGCCATATAATTCAATCATCCAATTCAATCACACACTGCAGACAGATACAGAGGCTTTCAGGGGTTACTAATGAAGAAAAGGTAAGGAACACTTAAAAACTTAAAAAGCACTTATAAAATACTGTTAATAATTTCCTATGAAAAATTTGTTGATCATAGGCATTTTTAGAGGGTACATCTGAGGTTGCAATACTAACGCAGCAACCAATGAACATGTGCTAAGCTTTGAGAAAGACTGCTTACATGAGCTTTAAAATATTGTGGCAAATTGGTATGTATGCACCAGAGAAAAATAGAAAAATGGTTTGCACCCATTTCCAGTGCAGTAGATGTGGGATATGCTTGGCAATGATAATGAACAGGAAAATACAGTGCTGGTTTCACAGCGTGCACTGACATTGCACAATTATCTCAACTGGTCCCTGCTTAGGTACATGAATGGGCAAAGTTCAGCAACAACACACATGCACTGAACAAAATGTCAATTGCGTCATAAGCACACTTGTTATTGTAATGGCTAACTGCCCTTGTAACAATCTACCATTTTACAACTCTGTTTAACCTGTTGTGCACTGGTTGCTCTGTGGAAACCCTCCAATAGGGATGTCGGAAAGTGCCTTTGGTACAGTGTGAGCAGGTGACGTTAGGTGAAGGGAACACAGCAACAGATCAGAGAACAGGGTGGTCTGGTGATGGCAGAGCTTCTTGCTTGAATTTAACAATCTTGAAAGATTTTTTTCGACAGAGATACAAATAGAATTCTCCTCAATCCAACTGTATTTAGAATCCGCCTTCCTGAGTAAGGAAAATTGATAGCTATTCAGTTCCGGTTATTTAGATGTGCAAGAGGGATAACAATTGGGTCACTATTCATATGGTTTGATGAGTAATCATCCAGAAATTATCCAAATATGGATAATTTCATTTTACAAATAATCATTTTTGCAAATATTTTATTATACTATTTTATATTATAATGACTTAATTATTTGCGGATGTAAGAAATAAATTCATATTCCATAGATATAAGCAAGATGTTCTTTATCTAGTCCCTTACATATTCTGATAGCTGCGATATGGATTGAATGTATGTAGCTGTTGGGCTTTAGCTAGGGTACGAACCCTGGAGCTCTCTGCTCCAGAGCCTGTTCCCACTGCACCTTACAGTCACAATGCTGTAAGAAGTGCTGGGAGCCAGACTGTGCAGAGCGCGCTAGAAGGAGCCAGACTCCTTGCTGTGATAATTGGTCTTGTTTCTATCTCTGTGAAACGTCCTCGCAATGTTTGAGTCACGTCAGGTCAACGGCATAGCTCCTGTCATTGCTGCAGCAACGATGCTGAAAGACGAGTCCGCCGTTCGTCGAGGGCTGACATTTGTGTCGTTCCCAGAGTCAGCAGGCGACGCTGCTGTCGAGTTGTGCAGGGATCGTAGCATTGTGGGGAAGGAGCATCAGGGGGTATTAGGGGGCTTTGGGGGGTGTGGGGGGTGGGGGTTGGAGTTCTTCACAGGTCATGGACAGTGTAAGTTGCAGGCTGCCATAGGTCACTTCCCTCCTTTACTAGCCCCCAGCACCTTGCCTATCCACACTTTCCGTACAAAAGGTCAGCTCATAACATCCCAGGGAGTGCTGTCTCAGCAGGTCAGAAAGTACAGGGACGTGCGTTGATAACTGTGAGCCCCCCCTCCCCTGCCTCCTGCCCCCTTTCCCCTGCTTACCCCTCCTCACCATGACTGAGAGGGACTGAAACAACCCCGAGGTTGGGAGAGGCGGGACACAATGCAGCCAATCTCTAGAATCCCTAAGCACCAGTGTCCGTGTACACGGACAGATCAAACAGATCTCAAAGTAACCAATCGCCTTGCAGCGAGAGTGACGAAGTTTGTGGTGTCTGGTCATGCATGCAATCATCAAGTACACCAGTCAGTAGAAGTCAGTGTTTTTTTTTACTTTTTGTTTTACATAAAAAATACATAAAATACACTACATAGAGAAATAAAAAATACACTCAGCATGAAACCAAATGGTCAGATGCTTAGGCTCATCCTCCTTCAATCTGTATGTACCGTATGCCGGTGTGGCACTGTATAAACGTGATATAAATATATCTACCCACTACATGCGTGCCAGTGTACTGTAATACAGTACTGACACTCCAAGCCCCTGTCTGGTGGGGCAGACACACACAAAAAGGTCAGTGGGCTCTTGTTGGAAAGATCAGGGTTCAAGAGGGTGGCTTCAGAAGGTCAGACAGAACTGAGACCCGTGAGGAAACTGATATATATGATATTAACCACTCTCCCACCCACTCTTGTGCCAAAGCTTTTTAGGAGCACATTTAGGAGATATCCAAAGCATCTTGAGACATGTAGTTTCATGTGCTGGTTCAGAAGGGGACATAGCCTTATTGAACTGTGATTTGTGGCCTCTGATCACCATTAAACCCATCCTTGTTTTCTTCTGGCCTCCGCAGCAGGCTTATGTGGGTGGGACATGTTGGTGACATCATAATACAGACATTCCAATGGTCTGTCAGTGTACCTGTTATGCCACTGCATTGCAGCATTGCAGTGATGTTGGGAAAGCGCAGTGCATTATCTGAATGTGTATATGGAGGGGGAGGGGCAATCACTTGGCAGGACGGTAGAGGGCGTAAAAGCAAGACTGCATGCTAGTGGTGTGAAATCTACAGCCCCCCCAGACCCCGCCCCCCCAAGCATTGGCCTCTTAGTACTCCTTTCCGTGGTCTATTAATACTCTTCCTTAGAGTGTGGCAGGGGCTGAACCAGTACAGAAAGCGAAACGTGAGGAGCCTCAGTCTGAGTACAGCTGCTATGTGGGACTCTGGGTGCAGTTACAAGGTAGAGGTGAGGGGGTGTGTCAGGCAAGATTTAAGAGGAGAGCAGAGGGAGGAGTAGGTGTGAAAAACAGCTGTGAATGGAGGGTGACAGAGAGGAAGAGAAGGGTGGAGTTGTAAATACATAAATAGAAACTGGGGAACCATATATATGTAAGTGTGTGTGTATGTATACATTTACTATTTACATACTTACAACTCCAATCTTTACTTCCCCTCTGCCCCCCTCTTGGCTGACACAACCCTTCGTGTCTACCATGTCACTCCACCCAGAGTCCCACAAAGCAGCTGTACTCACAGAGTGAAGCTCCTCATGCTCAGCTCTGTGGACTGGTTTAACCCCTGCCACTCTCTACGGAGGATTATATATATTTTTTTATGCTGTATGTGGTGACTTGACATACAAGAGCAGAGTGACGTTGTTTAATCTATTTAATGTTTGGGCTAAGTGGGACATAGACAGGCAAAGTGAAAAAGTCTGATAGAGGTGGGAGAACAGAGGGAGAAAGGCCAGGTTAAAGTACAAATACGAGAGACTGAGAGAGGGAACAGTTTACCAGCAGCACTGGGTACACCTAATGCGCTCTGACTGGATTATGGTTGCACCTCAGCGATTACACAAGCTCCACCCATTGCCCTTATTGGACTCTGGTGACATCACTGTGGTGTGATTGGCTTCTGCCTGCATTAGTTTGTCAGCAAACAAAGAGGATTGGGAGCCCAAACTCCAGGATTACTTCCGGGCTTGCTGCAGAGTGGATTCATAACGAGGACAAGCAGAGGAAACCTGCACCGCAGTCAATAGACTCTCAGCATTTGTTCATAGCACCACAATGTTATAGTGGGAAAAGCCCTGGAATGCGGAAAGTGTTCTGAACCTAATAGACCAACTATGAACTTGACCTGAGTTGGTCAGTTTTGCCAAAAAAGACTCCATGTACATGCTATTGGTCTCTGTCATCTTTGTAGTCTTTGACAACTACTTCCACTAAAGATGCAGTTACTGGGTGTTCTTGATGCCACTATATAATCTTTGCCAGCATCTTGGGTTTGACAGACATTGCATTTGACAGTGCAGCCAAGGATGGTGTGGATTAAGGGACAAAGTTAATCTCAACAGCAATGGCATTTCAGAGGTTTGCAAATACAGGTGATTGTCACACAGACAGCTGGTATTCCCACAATGCTGTGTGTCTCAAATGTGCATACAGATAATGCATTTGTGACTGCGTTACATTAACTGGAGACAGATACGTGTGTTTTAGCTATGGGTTTGAATTGTAGTTTTCAATGCTTTTCTCGTCTCTTTTTTCTATATCCCTCATTCTTTGATTTCATTCCCTCCTTTTTCTCTCCCCTCTCTCTCTCTCTCCACAGTCAAGATGTCCATCACAAAGATTCACGCCCGTGAGATCCTCGACTCCCGAGGAAACCCCACCGTGGAGGTGGACCTCTTCACAGCCAAAGGTTAAAGTCACCCTCATACTCTCATATGCATGCTGTGTTATACATACACGCACACACACACACACACACGCACACAGATACCAACCGCTGTCCCTCTGCACTCTGACCTCTCCACTCGCATTCCTGCGTGTCCCCTGGGCCTCCCCTCTGACCCCGTGCCCCCCCATGCCCCCCAGGGCGCTTCAGAGCTGCCGTGCCCAGCGGAGCCTCCACAGGTGTCCACGAGGCTCTGGAGCTGAGAGACGGAGACAAGGCACGCTACCTGGGCAAAGGTGAGGAGCTCCCAGCCATAGGCTCAGCCACAGCCTGCACCTAACCACAGAGCAAAGCCCTTACAAATGAAAGTACTTGCTAAATGGCTGTTCCGCATTTCACAGGCACAAAGAAGGCTGTTGACCATGTCAACAAGGACATCGGCCCCAAGCTGATTGAGCAGGTGAGACCATAGTCCTAAACCTGTCATTTCATTCAGCCACAGGCAGGTGAACGTACGTGGAAAAAAATGCATTTTCCCCTCTGTATTACTCTGGCTTTTCATTGACCCTCTATCTTTCTTTGAGTAGAAGCTGAGTGTGGTTGAGCAGGAGAAGACTGCCTCTGTAACTGTGCCCTCTCTCTGTCTCTCTCTCTGTCTCTCTCTCTCTCTCTTTCTCTCAAGTAGAAGCTGAGTGTGGTTGAGCAGGAGAAGATTGACAAGTTCATGCTGGGCTTGGATGGCACTGAGAACAAATGTGAGTCCAGCTGTTGCCTCCACAGTTCCTTTCATACACTGTGCAATGCTTGGGATGTTACTTAAACAGAGCCAGTATACTCTTAAAAATAAGAATATATTGGCTATAGAGACAATATGTAATACTACTTAAAATACTCCTACTGTGCTTTTCCTGGTCGGAACACCCCGCCACAGTCTAACTGCATCATGTAGAATAAATACGTCACCAATGTTTGACTCATTCGAACCAGTTAAATGGACTCCAAAGAAAAGCACTATGATTAATTTAAACCTGAAGATGACTCATGAAGACAGTTATTCAAAACAGTTTAGCAGCTCAGTTTTGCCCACCCATACCCGTGGAGCACCCTGCAGTGAGATCAGCTGCAGACACTGCAATGTACCAGGTGGCTGTCCGACAGCTGCCACAGACACAGACTCAGTCTGACATAAGCCACTCAGCAGTTCTGTTTGAAATGCATGCATATTGCTGGTTTTATTCTGGTAGCACAATGCTCTGAGCTTCTCTGTCCTTAACAGCCAAGTTCGGTGCCAATGCCATCCTGGGTGTTTCTCTGGCTGTGTGTAAGGCTGGTGCTGCAGAGAAAGGCGTGCCCCTGTACCGCCATATCGCTGACCTGGCTGGTCACAAGGATGTGATTCTGCCCGTGCCTGTGAGTACCAGGATGTGAACATGAAGAAAGCAGATCTGCACAGGAAGTGAGCATTTGTGAACAGGAAGTAAGCAGGGCAAGAACGGGAAACAAGCAGGAAGTGAACAGGATATAAACAGCAAGCGAGTTGTAAGTGAACAGGAAGTAAAGGGCATGTGAATAGCGTGTGAGCAGGAGAGGTGGAGGGTGCGGAATCAAGAAGAGTGTGGAAAATGTGGAGGGAACTGAAGATTGTTTTCAGAACTTGAAAATAGGAAACTTTTAGTTTCATGCCACCTGCTGTCATGGGACATGCGAAAGACGTGAGTTTTAGAAGCAATGAGTTCACTTTAATAATCATATTTTACACCTACAAATTTTGTGTACAGTATGATATCTCCTCTGACTTAATTATCCCAATATCCCAATAGGTAACAAGTAACAAATACTCGTCCAACCTCAGCTGTAGATATTCAAGATCAACCCTGCAGCTAAAAGAATGCTATGTTGAAATGTCTGAGATGAAACAAACATTTAGCAGACGTTCTGACCCAGAGCGACTTACACATTGCAATTTTCCATTTTCCATTTAAACAGCTGGATATTTACTGGTTGAGTACTTTGCTCAACAGTACAGCAGCAATATCCCAGCAGGGAATTGAACCAGCAATGTTTTGGTTACAAGCCCTGCTCCTTACCAGTCAACCTTACTTCTACTGATCAAACAGTGATTTTTTTAATGACAAAGCTTTTGTCTCTCTTTCTCTCCACTCAATCCATTCATTCACCACTTCTTCCTCCTTCACCCTCCCCTCTCTGCTCTCCCTCTCTCTCACATCCCTTTGTCCAATCCCCCCTTACCATTAGGCCTTCAACGTCATCAACGGCGGCTCCCACGCCGGCAACAAGCTGGCCATGCAAGAGTTTATGATCCTGCCCGTTGGTGCCGCCAACTTCCACGAGGCCATGCGCATGGGCGCCGAGGTCTACCACAACCTGAAGAGCGTCATCAAGGGCAAGTACGGCAAGGATGCCACCAACGTGGGGGACGAGGGCGGCTTCGCCCCCAACATCCTGGAGAACAACGAGGGTAGGGGCAACCACCGCCATCTGCTCAGGGAGAAGGGGGTGGAGGGGGATAGTCATCTCAGGAGGATGGAGTTACAGTTACAGACTACAGCAACCCCAAGAACAGTGCTCATTACTTACCTTTTACATTAGCACTTATTTATTTGCTTTTATATTAAGTTTTATATATTTTAGTATCAAGTTTTTAAAATTACATTTAAGTTGTAATCCTTCAGCAGACACTTACCCAGAGAGATTTATGATTAGTGCATTATCGTAAAACTAGATGAACAGTAGTAGAGGTAGAAGAATAGTCCGTAACAGTTTTTTTATAAAACAATGTTTAAATAAATCAACCAGTCTTTTGATGCTGAAAGAAATAATCTGTTCTGTGCAAGTGCCATATTGAAGCCATATAATAAACTTTCAGAGAACACTGGTACTCAGCTTTACATGGTTTCCTTTGTTGAACGTGCAGATCTCTGTGTGATTAGTACTCATACTAGACATTTATTGCTTCTAGTGACCTATTACTTACAATATATTTTAGCAAGCTAAACAAGGCAGTGTATGTGTGCATGGACATGACTCATCCGCTCTCCCTCTCTTTGTCCTGCCCAGCCCTGGAGCTGTTGAAGACTGCAATCGAGAAGGCCGGCTATTCTGACAAGATCATCATCGGCATGGATGTGGCCGCGTCCGAGTTCTTCAAAAATGGCAAATATGATTTGGACTTCAAGTCCCCCGATGACCCTGCCCGCCACATCACGGGCGAGAAGCTAGGAGACCTGTACAAAAGCTTCATCAAGGGATACCCAGGTACCGGTCAGAGGGCCATATGAATGTGTGCTGCGTGTGCAGTCATCTCTCACTCCGCTGCACTATTCGCTCATTAACCATACCCCCATAATTTTCAGGTTGGGCTAAAACGTCCCCCTGCTCGTCTCATCTCAATCCCACTCCTCCTCCATCTCCCTGCGTCTGACTCTGGCCTCACCTACTTCTGTCTTACAGTGCAGTCCATTGAAGACCCCTTCGATCAGGATGACTGGGAGCACTGGGCCAAGTTCACTGGCTCCGTCGACATCCAGGTGGTGGGAGACGACCTGACCGTGACCAACCCCAAGCGTATCCAGCAGGCTGTGGAGAAGAAGGCCTGCAACTGCCTGCTGCTCAAGGTCAACCAGATCGGCTCGGTAACAGAGTCCATCCAGGCGTGAGTATCAGACAACAGAAACATCCTACAGGCATGAGTAATGGAGAGCAGAGAGATTGTTGAAACAGGAGTATTAGAGACCAGAGAGGTCCTTCAGGCATGAGTATCTAAGACCAGCGGGGTCCTTTAGTTATGAGTATCAGAGACCAGAAAGGTCCTTCGGTTCTGAGTATCAAAGACCAGCAAAGTCCTTCAGTTATGAGCAACAGAGACCAGAGAAGTTCCTTTAGGCGTGAATAACAGGGACCAGAGACCATTCAGAGGTCAGTGTGTAAGTTGGCTGTCAATCGATTCTGGTAACCTTTAACCCCTTCATATAAAGTCTTGGGTGAGATGCACAAGTATGCAATGACCAGAACAGATGGACAATTCAGAGGTGCACCCACATCATGATCACACCGCTGATCGTAAATAGTGAAGGTGACAGCACACAGTTTCAAAGTAATGCACAGTCTTACTGCAAAGGCACAAAGGTTACTATACTACACAGAATCTGGCAGATAGATTCAACGAGGCTTTGGAGTCAGTCTGCGGAAGGGCTGGCATCAAAGGATGCCAGTGAATCTGTGCCAATGTGCAACTGATTCCCAGCCCAGTGTACTCTGGGGTTAGATCAGGTTGGTGAGGATGCCTTTTGTGTGGGTGTGTGTGTGTGTGTGTGTGTAAACATATATTCTGACCCCTCTAATGCTGGCAGGTGCAAGCTGGCGCAGTCCAATGGCTGGGGAGTGATGGTGAGCCACCGCTCTGGGGAGACAGAGGACACCTTCATTGCTGACCTGGTTGTTGGTCTGTGCACTGGACAGGTAACCCCTCCCCCGCCCCTCCACCCCTGGGCAGACGTTCATTACCCATCACATCTGAGTGAAAGCTTCTCGTATTCAACTCCGCTAACCTGACTTTTGTCTGCCTCTCCCCCATAGATCAAGACTGGCGCCCCCTGCAGGTCAGAGCGTCTGGCGAAATACAACCAGCTGATGAGGTGAGTTCAGTGGAAGTGGTTTAACTATGTAGTGTGCAGTGTGTCTTGCGCAGCTTGCCCAAGGGTACAACAGCAGTGCCCCAGTGGGAAATCAAGCCAGGAATGTTTCAGTTACGAGCATTGCTCTTTGCCGCTACGCCACACTGCTACCCAAGTAGCACTGTCTTCCTGGACTGTGACAACTCACACAGATTTATTTGACATATTACGTTTGGCCACGTTTACGTTTGGTTGTGTTGTACCCTTAGGCGAAATGCTTAACCAAAAATTTCCTCAGTAGACATCCAGCTGTATACATGGCTAAAATCATAACCTATGCAAGTTGCTCTGAATAAGAGGGTCCGCTAAATGACAGTAATATAATGCAATGTAATGTTCATAGCACTCTATATATATATATATGTATACACACACACACACACACACACACACAAAATACTTGTTTTTTGCATTATTATGTATATGTTTGTATGTGTCTGACATCTGTCCCCGTCATCTCATTTCCTGCAGGATCGAGGAGGAGCTTGGAAACAAAGCTAAGTTCGCCGGGAAAGACTTCCGTCACCCCAAGGTCAACTAAGCAAGTGGCTCACTCTTCTCCCCATGTCACCGCCCAACAACAACGGTCATCCACCGACCTTCCACCCTCTCCCGCTCCCTTTGTTGGAGAGGCAGGGGATGGAGGTAGGGGACAGGGATCGGGGACTTTGGAGAGATTAGCCAGTGTGCTTTGATCTGAAGCAATTCCACTTTTTTTAATCTTCGATCCACATTGCTCTTGATCTGTGTTGTCAGAGGTACTTTTCATGTAACACAAAATAAAATTAAAAAACAAAACCCATCTTGTTTGTGCGATATTTCTTTTTAAATTATTTTATTTTTAAATAATCATCTTCACTTCATGCCCTCACCCTGAGCAGATCAGCTCTATCGCAGCATCAACTCATGTCTGACATTCCACTGTGTCCATTATTAAATACACTGCAGGAGTTCAACTTATGCTTTTCTAACCACTGTCAGTCAAATATGAATACTAATCGGAGAAACGTATTGACTTGGCCGAATGCCACCCCATCATGCTTCTTTTTAACTTAAGTCTAATGTGAGGCGCACAGTCAACAGCAAAACTGGCTCAATAGTCACCTCTGAGTAGATGACTTCTTAAGTTCTACTCTGTGTACTGCCACCTGCGGCATGTGCTTGCCATAAATAAATCAATCTATCAATCAAGGTGTATTTCATTTATGGCCCTATATAAAAAAGGATCCTTACAGAGCACTGATGATATTCAGTGATATTGTTATGCTAAGTCGATTTAGTGTGATCACATCTTCACACAACGCGTTTAAAATTTTCAACAATGAAATAAATTTTGACTTTTGTCAGAATCTGAATTACATACATTACTGGCTCTAAATAAGGAGAAAAAAGAGGACGTCTGTAATTAAAACCGTAGGGTCTTCTATACACACAAACTACCTCTGGCTTAGACTTACATCCTTGCACAGATTCGCATCAGCTTGGAACACTACACATTAAATTTACCACCTTAATTTCTACTCATTATCATCAAGTTAACAGACGTAAACCGAATATAAACCTGCTGGAGAACACGACAGTTCTCCATCACGAAGTCATATATTTCTGTGCATTTAAGCGATCGGAGATCGTCCGGCAGTAAGAGACCGTGGTCTCATTTGTTTAGATCCATGCTTATGAACTAAGGAGATAGTCGTGGCTGCGACCTAACACCGGAGCTAAAGCATGCAGTTTTCAGGCACACAAAGAATGACTTCACATCCATAAACAGTATCATAAATAATGCCCATTTATACAGTTTTACCACACATCCCTTTAAATTGGAATTAGTAAGGTCACGGAAATAAAAACCTCCAGGTTTTTTGAGCGTTACGTTTTCCTTCTAAAGGTAGTGACGGCTCTTGCAGAAAAGAGGGATCCCAATCATTCGCTGCAAGACCAATTGCCAATGAACGAATTAGGGCATAAATCTCGGCGGAGAGTAACGCCTCAGGCCCATTATTGAAACAATTGGGTCCTTAAAGCCAAGAGCGTCATTTCTTAAGATAGAATCACAAAGATTTTTCCCGCCACCAAGGTGTAACCTTTCCTACACCAACTCTACTGAACATCAAAGTAACAGGTTTACTTCCATCAACAATCAAAATGGATGTGAGTATGTGTTGGCTTTGCCTTATAATAATAAGCGCTGCGAGTAAAACCAATTCGCTCAACCGGCGTCACGAGTTGAAAGAACCAAGCTTTCCGACGGGAGATGGTGTGCGATATACCGCACCAATTATTTTCGGCTCCAGAGGATTTGAATTCCGCAAAGTCAACCAGAGCTCAGTGAAGAGAAAACAAGATCCACAGATCCACAAAGCGCACCTGGGACCCTGGCGCCACCCCAGCGAGCAGGTAACGGTGGTATGCAGTGCACATACGCTCCGGGTGGAGATCCGCAAGGACTTTTGGGGCACTCATTCACCGCCACTGACGTCGGCGGAGCTGTCTCTCGGGGAAGTCTGCAAAAGCACCGAGGACAACCGTGAGAGCATAGTCTTTAGCTACGGCCTGCGCAGCTGCGGGAGCACGCGGAATGTAAGCGAACGCTCGCCATTTCGTTTTTACAAGTGTTTCCAAAAACTTATTATGAAAACAAGTTTAGCCTGACGTCAGTTGTATCATAAACGTGCTTGGTTCTCATACGACTCAGTTTACAGGGATATATACAAATTTGAAGCACTTTAACAATTTACACTATTCCAGTCACTCGAATTAGGCAGTTCATTCATCTCCGTTTTCTCTTTACCGCTCTCGAGCGAATTGGTGCTATCTACCTTTTTTTGAACGGACGGCTTCTGCAGCTATTGCGCGTGTTTGATTTGCCGTACACGTGCCAGGAATTGCACCACCCGAGCATATCGCGTGTATTAGTCACTGAATGGTAATGCAGAAATTATGCATTCTGTTATATTTAAACAAACACTAATCCTCTGTAAAGCGAAACACGGAGAAGGATGTGTTTGCCAGGTTTGCCATGTACATGGTACGCAAGGTAGCAAGGTAGAACCTGGTTAATTTTACCTCGAAATTAATACATGTGGATCTTTTTTGTGAAAGAACGTAAGCCAGCCCAGCAAGATTTGAGTGCAACTAGGTCGGGTCATTGAAAACAGTTCTATTGCGTGAAAAGGATGTGTTGTGGAGAACTCGGTCAGACGCTTCTGCTGACAGTGCTAACCTCAGCATATCCTGCATTGGTCAGGTGACAGACAAGGAGCTGGTTTACTCCAACTTCCTGTTTTATACCCCAAGTGCTGGTGGGTTGTCGCAAGGGAGAAAGATAGCCGCAGTGCACTGCCACTACACGCGGTATGTACGGCAAAGTCTTTTTATTTTGCTGCCATTATACATGAGACATATGGGCAGGACTGTTGCAGGGCTGCCATTATCCATGGTACATAGGGCAAGATTCTTATAGTGCTGCTGCCATTATGCAAGTTATCTACTGTATAAACCATTACATGTAGCATGCCACATAGGGCAAGGAACATTGTGGTGAAACATCCCTGTGCTTCTCTTAAAGTTGCACAGCAATGCAGTGAGCCCCAGAAGTTTGCAATAATGAACATTTTAAGACAAAAACTAAAAATTACACTACATTGCTTGAATTGCATTGCATTACATGTATAACATTACATTACTTGTGTTACTTTACATCACTTTCATAAGCATCACCATGGCCACTTTCAGCCCATGGGAACAAATATCAAAGTGAAATATTGTTTATCTGTGTATAAACATTCCAAGGTTATTTTGTGTGTTTATGTAAGAAGTGACTATTGAACGTCCATTCCCAGCGAAAATGTTGTATCCAGCAACGGTGTGAAGCCTACCTGGAGTCAGAAGTCAGTGCAGAAATCGGTGGTGGGACTGTTTGATTTCTCTCTCAGTCTCATGTCAGGTCAGTTCCCCTGTCTTTGCTGCTAAGCTTACATGGTGACAAGTGGCTGAAGTGCAGTTTGACAGCAGCAGGTATTTTAGCTTGTAGATGAAAGACAATGACTGTTCTGTCAATCACGTTGAAATGTATGACATGAACATTACACCCATATCATTTGTCAAAAAGGCAATAAGAAATTCTAAAAGTGATTAGTCTTTATAATGGCATGTTAATTAAGATGAGAGAAAATTTAGCATCAGCATATGCTGTCCTCTACACTCAGCTTTTGTTATATTGCTGTGGGATGTCTTAAGACATGAGAGTACTCAGACAGGACATGAAGTTCACTGACTGACCAGATGTTTAGGCTGTGCCCTCTACAACTGATTTAGTGTCACCTAACACGACCCTAATCCTGACTCCAGCAATTTTATTCAGACTGATTCCAGCACAGTGATATGGGGTGTCTGTGGTCTGTATATACCCAATGAGACAGGAAGTGAAATGCAGAGTGACCTCCTGGTTCAGTTTAGAGTGCAGTTGCTGATATGTTCCCATCCAGAGGACTGGCAGTCGAAGTCCAACACCAGCATCTACCACCTGGGCCAGAACATCAACCTGCAAGCCTCCGTCCGCCTGCACAACCACCAGGGCTTCAAGGTCTACCTGGAGAGCTGTGTGGCGACAACCGACCAGAAGCTGGCCTGGGAACCCATTTACTCCATCATCCAGGACTACGGGTGAGAGTACGCCACAGGCATACTGATAACAGAGGGGTGACATTAGTGCTGTCATAACCTTAAATGAGTGATACACAAGGTGTGTGCCCTGGAGATGCAGCTTTAGCCTGATTTCACATCACTGAAGGAATCACCATGAAGAATTCCCACCACCGAATTATTACAGGTGTTCCATGAAGCCATCAGCCCGGATGGAAAGGTCTGGAAATAAGATTGGGCCAGCTCTGTGTTGTCTGGTGTTTAGGGCTGTTGTGATATATGTCGTCCATCATCCTGTCCATCAAATAACTATGTTGACTCTCTCCTCAGATATTCATTTGCTGCACTTCTTCAGACTGCATCTCAGTTCCGCTTCTATCCCCACCCCCTAACACCTGTTACTTCTCGCATTTGATTTTAATTTTACGTGTAGTATTGTGATGTATTTTGATTTTGTGTTCTAGGGACTGTTGTATAGTATTATACTTGGCTCCTGTTAGAGTGCACAAGTTAACTTGTGGTAGGGCTTGAATAGTGTTATGCTCACACTCACTGGTCTGGGAGTGTTGTTAGTCTGGTCTGGCACTGTTGCTCATTTAAATTGAATGGATACACTTATGTTCTGTTGATGGAAGTTGCTCTGGATAAGAGTGCCTGCTAAATGCATGCAATGTAATGAACTGTGAACTATGACCTGTGACCCTCCCAGGTGTCTGGCAGACAGCAGGTTGCCACGCTCAATGGCCAGGTTCGTCCTGCCTCGCTCTAACAGCACCCTGAGATTTCAGATCAAGGCCTTCCAGTTCAAGAACCACAGGAATGCTCTGGTAAAGGGCTGGGGAGCTCCAGTGGGTAAAGAAAGTATTCTTGGGGGGCGGGCAGTGATTTGATTTGGGGTTGGGGGTGGGGAGATTGGTGGTGTATTGTATACATACAATGAAATATATTGTAATGTATTGAGAAATTTGTTGTTCACCCCATGAATATATTACAAATACAATTAAAATACATTAATGGAAATCAGTTTTTTCTATGGGTAAACATTCTAACTAGTGCCCATTTTTCATGGAAGACCAAGGTAACTAAGAGCCAAATTGTCAGAAAGAAATGAGACAGGCAGTGTCACTCCCTCAGAGGAGATTAGAGTTTTGAGGCAGAACTAATCCCACTATGTTGACCCTCTCCTCAGATATTCATTCGCTGCATGATGAAAGTTGTTGACAGTGCAGCGCCCCCTAGTGACCAGTCCAAAAGCTGCCAGTACAATGCTGATACTGGAAGGTTGGTATGTGAAGCTGCTCCTGGACACTCGTAGGTGCTCCAGCGCTTCTTTTTCACAGAGTAAATGATTATATACCGCATGGGCACTGTGTAGCACAGATCATGATTCAAAGTGAACCGTGGCGCAAAAGTCTTTCTGCAAAAACATGCAGGAGTTGCAAGACATGGATGTGTGTGAAGATATATATAATAAGTAGGGGTGCAACGGATCACAAAATTCACGGTTCGGATCGTACCGCGGTTTTTGAGTCACGGATCGGATCTATTTTCGGGTCAGCAAAAAAGGGGGGAGACAAATATAAATTTGCTTTCCATTTATTACTTAAAGAACTTAAAGAACACTTAAAGCAAGGTACTTTTGCGTTTGTGGTAGCCATGATTTCCATTGTAGGAACAGTGTAGGAACCACCGGACTCACGAGTCCGTAATATTGCGACAGCTTCGAGCGCGACGTAAATTCCGAGCGCTTGTTCTGCTGTTCTTCAGCTGTGTCCGAAATCGCTCTCTATTCACTATATAGTGCATGTATATACATTTTACACTTGATCGTTGGACATAACTGCCAGCTAGCTAGCTAACGTTAGTTTCAACTAACTTGAACAGATGAAGCTGGGTGCTAGTTCTTTCGTTAAGTTAGCTGGTGATAGCTAGATAGGTAGCGGTATTATCTAGCTAGCAGGTTAATGTCAGTTGCAACTAGCTAGTCACTTAATTAGCTAGCTGGCACAGTTAGACACAAAGATGTTCATACAAATGTTCGAATAAACTTGCAAACATAAAACTATATCCAGAAAATTATAAATTTATTGTATGACTGAATATTGAGTGAACGAGTGAGCGATTTCGGACGCAGCCTTCGTCTTCGCAACACTTCTGCTAAGTAAGGTTGCTGGTTTTTAAAATGGTGCTTGTATCTTTTCAGTGCAACTCTGCATCGAGATTTAGGGAATTATTACTTTAAAAAGTAACAGCGGCAGTAAAACTGCATTTCACGCTATTGTGGTTAAACTTTGCAATTAATCCGCGTTTCACATGCGTGCCGAACCGTGGGGGGTGATCCGTACGGATCACGGATCAACTATGATCCGTTGCACCACTAATAATAAGACTGCTTTAGAACTGTAGGTATGGAAGGATGGGCAAAAAACGAGCAGTGGACTGACAGCAGAAATGACGGAGGCTTTAAGGTCTGCCAGTGACTGTTGGAAGCAGGACATTTTACAGTAAGGAAAGCTCTGTTAATAGAGGGGATTGAGATGACAGAGCTAAAATCGAGCAAAGTTTAAATTGCCTTATGCATCACAGAATTACAGAATGCCGAAGACGTTTGTACAGAGGTGTACGATTTCAAAACTGTATAACTACTGCTGCTGGAGTATATTGGCTTTACAGCATTCAAACCTCACAAAAGGTTACAGCTAATATCAAAGCCACTATTGAAGAAGGATCACCATAATAGCGGAGTCATAGAGCAGAAGGAGCTTAGGTGATGGAGGAAGGGGAGAAGACTTCAGGCCCAGGTTTTTGAGCCTTTGTGAGGGAGTGATGTTTTGCCCTTTGACCCTGCCCTGTGGATCAATCAGCTGGGAGGAGCTTGAGGGCCGAGACAACCTCTGCGAATGCTGTGAGACCTCATCGTGTGGGAGGAGCCAGCGATGGATGCGGGACACCTCCCCTCTGCAGCACAGTCAGTTTGGGAACTCCTCCTCTCACTGTGCGCACACACACACACACACACACACACACACACACACACACACACACACACACACACACACACACACACACACACACACCTCTTTGTGTATCCGGGGTCTTCCTGTCAGTCTGTCTCTTACTCTGCCTGTCTCTAACACACACATCTGTCACATATGTATTCCGATTTTTCTTCCAAGCCTTACATACATCCCCTTTCTTGAATACTCACACCAAGCTGTCTCCAACACCTGTGTACGCAGCAGTTTTATTATATAACCCCTCTTTCTCCACTACACACGCACGCATGTTATTTGAGTCTGTGCACGTTACCCCTGTATATCTGTCTGGGTTATCCATTTGCCCTTTCTTGCCCTTCACCTCTATTTGATCCCTTGCATCTGTGCACCACAGTATTATTCCTCAATCACTTTGTAAATTCTTCATTTCACTGCCTCTGTTGGTCATGTATCACCTTGTATCCAAATCTGATATTATTTTATCATGTTTGCATGCAATATGTAGACACACATAAATGTCACCTCTGTCTTTGTCTGCTTATCTCTATGTACATTCATAAAACATATACATATGATAGTCATTAGGGCAGCGTAACTGTGTTTAAATGTAAAAAAAAAAAAAAAAACACCCAGCTGTTTTGTAATGTTTGTCTTGTGCTCTTTCCTCTTGCTGGTGTCCACACAGCACTCTGGAATGACAGTGCCCCCCTCAGGGATGTTGTGGTGGGTCCCCTTCGCATCCTGCCACTTGTCCACATAGGTGATGCTGGAGGGGAGCAGATGACCAGCAAAGCATGCTGGAATACCCTGAGCCAGAGAGTAGGAGGTGAGCAGCTTGCCCTGTGTCATGCACAATGCTGTGTTCCAGGTTACATTATTGTTACATCACTGCAAAGTACACACCAGAAGTCAATACTGTTTATGAGAGTTCGAGCATTTTCTGTGGTTTGTTGTGATCTTTTACTGCTGTCGCACCTTTATTACAGTTCAGGCAAGGTGCAGATTCACTTCTTGTTTTTTCATCTTATGCATGCCATATGTAATGTGGTTCCTAATGTCATATTATGTGATATGATATTGAAGCTCTGTACCTGTATTCTGAGTGCAAGGCAACAGAAATCTCTGACAGCATGAGAAGGTGGAGTTTATGTGTCAGTTCTGTCTTTTAGATGACTGCTTCCTGGTTCTGATTATGACAAAATCTCATTTTTGGCAAGTCATCTTGACCTGAAGGGGAATTGGTTCTGTAATAGAGGTGATTAGGCTCTGTAAAAATACCCCTGCTTGTTTTGAGAGGTGTAATATTATGGTAAGGGTTAGGTGTAAAATCTGGTGTTGCTAACTTTGATGTTGCCACCAGAATTAAGAACTGTGAACCATAAAAGAGCAAAAGTGCTCAAGCACCTGCCCCTTTTCCCCTCGATGGCCATGGTGCCCTTTTTGGCAAGGTGTGTTTTTTTTTTTTTGCCTGCCCATGGCCCTTATCAAGAAGAATTTTAACAATTAATAATATTTAAACTATAAGTTAAAAATGCCCGTCTGGCTGCCATCCATAAACTGAAGGGTGAAGTTGCCGGTAGCCGTGGGTTTGTTATGTTATCTGTTTGCACGTCCCCCTCCCTCTTTGAATGAAGTGCCCATTAGCCAATAGAAGTTAAGCACTCAACCACCAGCTCGCGCGTGCCAGTGAATTTCAAGAAGTATCAGTCAGTGACACTGGCAAACAGGAAGGCCAGTAATTTCTTGTTCTCCATAACTGCCAGTTTAAATTAAAATCTGAACTGTTATAATAGTTGACACAACAAGTAAGCTATTTGCGCACTTCGTACAGAGACGGCTACTCCACGACGTTGAGAGATGGCGAGTTTAATTTGTGTTTCAAAGCAGTCGGGTCGTCTCTCAACTGTTTGCTTGTTGTCACATTATATTTAGGCCTGCAGTATTACACTTCATCGGGATATCATGCGGTAGCATAGTAGCCAGCCAGCAGTATAGTGGGTCTGGTTCTGAAGGTAACATTTTAGGCTAATTAGTTCTCTTATCATTTTGCTAGTTCGAACAGCATGTGTTTAGTGATGAAATGCGTCCCATAACGTTGTTGTTGCAATGTCTGTCAGCTTTTTTTTTGTGTGCGTCTGCTCTGTTATGCAGCTATTGAACATCATATGGTAACGCACAGTAACATTGCATGTGTGGCTGTTTTGAGTGGGCGCCAAAGATTTTATTTGTTATTAGTATTATTATTTATTTTGCTATTTTGTGTCTATTTCAATAATAAACTACAGCTAAAATATATTATTGTTTTGTATTTGCTTCATTATATATTACATATACAGTACAGATTCATAACTGAACAGCCTTACACATTCCCAGCCTTGCCTAACTTATCTGGGACTGCTCTGTGCACAACAGTGCTTTCTGGTGTGCATTCTTGTCTGCTTACAGCCCCAGCAGACACTAACAAGAAACAGCAATGTCCAGGTACACCAGCTGATCATATCCTCTAACAGCCTGAGTGTAGACTGCAACTGAGTAATCTTCAAATAATAATTACAATAATACTTTTTGATAAATACCAAACTCTTCTAAGGTGTAATCATAAAGTATGATGTGGTTTGTTATAGGATTCCATTTTACATTCTCTTTGAATATTGGTTGCTATAGTTTGGCAGGTTACGCTGTAGTTGGTGTTCTAACATCTTGATCCATGTGCCCCTTTTTAAATTTGAGCACCTGTCCCTCTAAAGGTCTCTGCACGGCCCTGCAACTCACACAGATTTATCTGACATATTACGTTTGTTCATGTGTTTTACCCTTGGGCAAAGTGCTTAACCCACAATTGCCTCAGTAAATATCCAGCTGTGTAAATGGATAAAATTGTAACCTATGTAAGTTGCTCTGACTAAGAGTGTCTGCTAAATGACAATAATGTAATGCAATGTAAAGTAATGTTCATAGTGCTGTCATATAAATATACAAAAATACTTGTTTATTGCATTATTATTTATATGTCTGTGTGTGTCTGATGTAATATAAGTTTATGACTTTTATGTTTATGTTTCTAGCATATGGTCCCTCGTAGGATCCAGCTCTCACTTCTCTGTGGCATTTCTCACCCTTCATCAGGGCTGTGGGGGATGACGATAGGCCAGCTGGTTGGCACGTGCGTGGCGGCCCTCTGCTCCATCTGCATCCTGGTGGGACTCCTCCTCCTCTGCCTGCACCCCCGCCGCCACACCCCCCCTGTTCACAGGCCACCTCCCAGCCCCCCTGCGACAGCCCTGTCCACGGAGCTGTAGACTCTATGCTGCCCCCTGGCTGTGTGTATGAGCTATTGCAGGCAGGCACGCTTGCGAGCTCTCAGGGAATCCAGTGCACAGACCGGTGATTTGATGCGGGCCGTTTCGATGCTTCTCAGACCTGGACCCTGTGGGGTCACCGTGTGTGATGGTGTGCAATTTAGTTTCAGCCGAGCTCTCAATAACTTGTTTGATTGTACAGCTGATTAAATACAGCTCATTCTCTGTGATATAAATTCAGTGTTGAAGATATGCCTCTGCTAAAGTTAATATTAATAATGTTTTTACTGCTGTGTCTCAAGCTTACTTAATTGAGACACACAGTAAATAATTACTTTAATTACTTATTCCGTTACCGTAGGCCGACTCCGTAGGCCTCGTTGAACAACAAATTACTCTAAATCCATGCAGTTTAATACTTTGTTAAAGGGGCTCACAAAAATAAAAACAACTTACAGAGATGGCTTTACAAACAAATTCACGTATTTGTAACAGTGAACTAACAGCCAATAAGTCATGACAAATCCAGGTGAGCATGCAGTTAACGGCTCAGTCAGGGTTAATTAATCGAGAGCTCTGCTGGAATGAAAGCCAGCAGACACAGTGGGTTCCAGGACCTGGTTTTGGTAAATGCCGATTAATTACACAGGAGGCTGCACAGCCAGCCCTGTGCAGGCATAACAGCTGTGACTCCCACTTGCAATGCTGCAGTGTCAGCCAGAGATGCTTGCAAAGGACTAATGGTTCAGATCTGCTCTGTGGAGCTGACTGAAAGAGAGGCTGGACAGCAGGGATGTTGGGTTGTACATTTTCTCATGTGTGAATGCTGAACCTCTGCATGGTAATGAAAGCCAGCGAAACGACGCCTGCAGCAATAAAGTGTCCCATTTTTTTTTTTTTTTGCCCGTGTCAGTGCAATGTCTCTAAAGGGGTGCCAGCCCCCTTACTCCACAGGTCTCACTTCTGGTTTACCTTGTGGAATCTTTCCAACCATACCTGTTCAAAAGCTTCCCACATTCTTAATGACACTCTGCCACTATTTAAATACCATTTTCTTACCTGTTGATAGTTCTAAAAACAAGAAAGTAGATCTTACATCCTTATCCACATTTAGTTTTGTAGCAGAATCAACATTTAATCTTTCAGATCCTTTCTGTGAGATTGGATGAATAGGGATATGATGAATTTTTCTGGATAACATCAGCATATAAGTAAAAATCGCCCCCTTTCTAACCTATCACTATGCCTCACATTCTCTCATCAGCTCTGATTGGTTGATCCATAGGTCCTGTACTTATTACAGAGTATGACACAGCAGGCCTCCTTGTTTTGTATTCTGTCCAGCCTAAAGGGTTACCATCATTCACTGAAGGTTGAGTCTTGGCCTCAGATTAAAGGACTCATGAACCAGGGCTTCCTGTGGTCTTTCTCTGAACTGCATTATGTCCTTGCCCTTTAATACACTAAAGCAATTATCCTAGGCTTACAGCTGAAGTTCTTGGTTAAAAAAAAAAACACGACTTAAAAGTGCTGAAAAAAAATTAAATGACTTTCCAATCAGGAATAGTAACCATTCTTAATGGCCACAATGTGGGACTGATTGATAGTTTGACTTCAGCCTCCTCACAGTGCACAGGCATTGAGTCACTGAACCTTTGATGGGGACGGGGGCCAGGTGTGTGGCTGTGGTAAATGTCAGCTGCCCCCTTGCTTGTTAATGAGCAATACACAGCGGGGTGGGGTTCATGGTGCTGCATTCATGCGAGCCAAAAAGACCTAAATGAAACGTGGAGTGGCCCCCCATTGAAAAACATGGAGGATCTACCCGGGTAATGCCCCACAGCTGTTTCACAACAGGAGCCCAGTGAGGTGTCAGCTGTGGTCAAAGGCCAGGCTGATCCTGCCATTGTGGAGATGAGGCTGTTTTTGATTGGACCAGGGAGAGAGGGGGTGGTACCCCTGTACTCTGGGGTCCATACCACGAGAACACTGCAGACAGTGCAGAGTCAGGTGTGCAGAGTTTTGTGGGAGCTACAGGAGAGTGTGTGAGAAATCGCTCCACATAATTAACAGGAGGAAAGGAAGAGAATACATCAATTTGTCTTGGCAGCTTTGGTCAGAGGATTTGAGTAGTGAAGAAGAGATCAGTGATGTTTCAAATGTTTCAGATATAAGGAAAATGGGAGGAAATGTGTCTTTTGACCAAAAGAACACACTGGATAAATTGAGCAATACCGGTGGAGACAAGGTGTTTAGGTGTATAATTGGTCACAGACAAGGTGTTTAACTCAAAAGTCATCTAGAATAGTGACTTCACTGGTAAGCAGTTTAGTAACTGGTAAGTCTGTTCTGTTTTGGTGTAACACTTTCTAACCACTAGCGGGGGTCAACATAAAACCGAAGCAATCTGTTGTGAAACCAAAACAGAGCCATGCACTTAGGCTTTTCAAACTGACCTCCGAGTGATGAAGTCCACTTCAAAAGCACAGCTTTCGTTACACACGTCTCTGCTTCTGAGCGCTCTCCAATGCCACGCTCCTTTGCTCGGAGTGGAACTATTTATGAGGCACAGATTCCAGCTGGTGGTTTGTGCTCATAATGATGAGGAAGGGGTGGCGCTGTCCAGGGTACTGAAACTGCTCCTCGTGTCCCATTCCAGCCTGGTTCACTTTCCTGCCAATGGAGGGAAAGTGATCTCCACCAGTAATCGATTGTCTGGATTCTGTACACTACTGATCACGTTCCATCCATCCTATCGGTCGTAAGGTGTTTTCAGCTGCAGGTTTTCAGTTGTCTTTATTTGTGTACGTCTGCACTGCTCTCTGACTGGTTTATCCCCTGGTAGCTTTAGCTGCTCCTCCCCTCCAGCCAGCAAACTGATGGTTTATTTGCTGTGAGGCGTGACGTGCAGCAGAAGTCGTTAAAGAGAACAGCCCCGGGTCCTGGGCCAGAGAGGCTCAAGGGACTGAATCCCGGGACGTTGCTGTGGAAACCCTGAGCCGAGTTCCATGAAGCTAATAACTATACAAAGGTGACAGAGTAAGTTTTATTGTGTCAGGCCAGGAGATAATGGAAACCTAATCTACCTGAACCGCTCTTTTGTATCTGCTACTTGGCCCTGGCAGTTTGGTTGACAGAAAGAAGAATCTCATAGTCATAAAATTGGATCACTCCAGAGAAGGCCAAGGAGAAGATGCTCTTGAGAGGAACAGCCATTCCAACTCTCTCTTTTTTTTTCAGAGCGTGAGGAAACACATGAGCGATCACCCCTGGGTTGGGAAGTGCGTGAACTGCTACAGTTCAGACAGTGCTGAGATGAGTCAAAGTCAAAGTGCTTTTATTGCTTCACAACCAATGGGCCAGTGGAATTTTTCTTGGTACAGCAGTTGACATATAAACAGCGGACAGACTGATAGCAATACAGTGCACCAAAAACAATAGAAAACATCCAGTTCAGTCCATGGAAAGTACATTGCACTGTAAAGTGCCTGTGAGAGTCCATCAGAGTTCACAGTTGTTTACAATTCTTAGCAATAGAAGCAATAGATCTATTCCACCTTCCAGAGGGAAGATGCTTTAATATTAAAAAAGCTGGATGAGTGTTTCCTATATCCTGGGCTCATGTGAAAACCTGACTGTTACACAGGGTAGTGATGGATGGCAGGTCACAGTTAATGATTTTCTGTGGTGTTTTGACCAGTCTCTCCAGCCTTCTCTGAGTGCGCTCAGTAATATTACCATACCATGAGCTGCTTTGAGGGCCCTGGTCTCACAAGGGCAGTCACAACTGCCACCCAGGGGTAAGTGACCGTAATCTCGCAGCCCGAATTTAGTCCTGACAGATTCGGTTCAGATTCAGCAGAAGCTGTCTCATGGACTTTTGCTCGTGTTGTCTTCCTGACCAGTGCTGTCATTTACTGTGTGTAGCATGCGCATGTTGCGTAAAATTGGGAGTTTTCACAGGCAAGTGAACTGGGAAAGGTTGTGACTTGAACCTCAAAACCCTCCCAGTGTCATGTGACTCTTACTTAGCATGAGGCTGGGTTGGGTTGCCATGGGTACTGTTCATTCAACCACTCCCCCCCTTCTCACTGCCCTCTGACGTCAATGGTAAAAACTTCTTTGAAAGGGGACTGGGGTCTTGCCGGTAGGTGTGTGCGTTGCTTAGCGATGGTCACTGGGCATGCAGTTGCAATACAAGTTTAACACCCCATAATATTCCAAGCAGGAGGCAAGGAGTGTGTGTGTGTGTGTGTGTGTGTGTGTGTGTGCGTGTGTCTGTGTGTGTGTGTTTATGTTTCCTGTTAAGAGCTGCAGATGTTAAAATATCAAACAATGTTTTTAAGCTTGTCTGAGGATTTTTTGTAAATATAAAATAAAACATTCTCTCAGTATATACAGAGGTCATTATGTATCCATGAAGCAATATCATGAACTGGTATTTAAAACCAGACAAATTTCCCATGAAGACTCCTCTTTTGATTAACAGCTGTGAAGTGCATCAATAGAATGAAATATGATGTGAAACAGGTGATATGAAAAAAATATTTGGTTCATTTCCAAATTGTTTTCTTAATTTAGAGGAAAGTGAGCAAGGATCATTGAAAGCTAACAGGAACAAGTGGAGACTTTTTTGACAATCTAAACAAGTTTATAGTTTGTTTTATATAAGCTGCATAGCCATCATACACCACATGTACTAAACAATTCTGCCTGATCCAAATCTGTAAGTGAGATCCAGATCTAAAAATATAAACATGAACCATGTCCACCCAAACCCAACCCCAATTCTGAACTGATTCTGTCCTGTCCTTGCTAATGCACAGGTGGTAGTATCTGCTTGAGGACGTGTGAACCTGGTGTAGTGGTGATGGATATTATCGCCTCTAAATATGAATGTGCAAATAGAGACAAATGAAGAAACTAAATGCCTTTGGGGGTGGTGATGTGTGTGTGTGTGTTCGAGGTCTATTGCAAAAAGCCAATGGGAAATTGGTGGCTGTTCATAATTGGGGAGAAGAGAGAGTTTGGGGGGGTGTGGGGCGAGGGGGTTGGAGCCCATTGGGGTGCACGCATCACCCCGGTGTGGCAACCGCTGGCATCTGTCTGCGTAGGTCTGACGCACGGCGGCATGGGGGAGGCGAAGGGTGGGCGGGGCACTGGCACCCTCTGTGGCGCGGGGCTCCGCCCTCTGTTCAGATGAGGAATGCGGGGAAAATCGGGCATCCTGCGTCAGAGCAATGGAGCAGTGCCTGAATGGAGGCGTCTCCAAAAACCCCAAACACCCCCCCACCCCAAATCCTCAGGCCAAACCCATCGATCACCCAATCTGAGCAGTCAAATCCTTGCACTGGGACAATGTGGCAGAGAGGGGCAAGGCCAAACCAGCTGCTTGCTTTGCCTAATGGGTAATTGGGTGTGTAGGAGGAGGGGGGTGTTGTGGTAATTTGATTTCGCTGTTTGTAACCACCCCTCAAAGCCTGCACAACTGACTGGTGCTCTTTGTGCCTTTGTGCAACATGGACGAATCTGGACTCAGAACAAAACTGCTCCCACTCACCCTCCGACCTCCCGTTTTGCGTCTCATTAATCCTGTGTGTTGGTACCAGTTGTCTTGGTGTCTTGAGCCTTCCTCTGACGTCATAAGACGCAGGGCTGGGGTCGGGCTGACACAATGGGGTGCCCCCCGTCGCTCCATCGATCTCCCCTGGGGATGCGACCCCTCCGCTGTCGGCCGAGGCGCTGTCGTGGCGGGATACGCACGTTGGCGGGGAGATCATCAGCGCGGTGCGGCAGCTCGCCAAAATCCCTTTCCCACGACATAAATGGGACAGCTGTGCAGGGGAAATCAACCTCCTGATTGGCCGGCTATAATGTGTCAATGTTTTATTATTATGTGTACTGTTCACATTTATATCCTGTGAGTAATAAAGTGTCTAGGCTGAGGGAGAGGTCAGAGTAATAAAGAGTAACTTTGTGGAGTGTGGTGCAGTGTATAAAATTCCAATTACAAATTGTAAAGAGCAGGGCAGCAGTGTGGTGTAGTGGTAAGGAGCAGGGTAGCAGTGTGGTGTAGTGGTAAGGAGAGGGGCTGTAGTGTGGTGTAACGGCTCACAAGCCAAAGGCATCTCTCTCCAAGGTTCTTCACCTCAACTATATCAATAAGTGTCCAGCTGTGGAAATGGATGAAATGGCAAACATTGTTGCTTAGGATAAGAATGCCTGTTGAGTGACTGTGATGTCATCCACAATGTTCATTGCATGACACTGGTAAGATCTGTTTCCTCCTGGAACAGGACACATTCACCATGTCTCCTCCTCTGATAAAGTCATTCGATCTCATGGGTCCAGTTAAGGGCTCAGTGCTCATGAGTCACTCCTGTTACGTAGCCATAGACTACAGTTATAATCTGATTCGGTGGGTGGTTGAAATGGTATTGAGTCTCAGGTTTTACTTGAATGAAAAGAGTTCATTTCTCTTTGTGGATTTTTTCTTCCAAAATGAAGCAATTCATTAGTGGTAAGGTCTGTAATGAATAAGCTGTCCTACGACCCCCGCCGATCGCCATGTTCATATCCATCCTGCCCTTTTTTCTTCACTATTTCAGCTCTGAATTGGCCACTGGAACCACCTGTTCACATTGATTTCTCTTTGGCACATTATGTTGCGTTATGCCCCCTGTACTCTGTAATGTTGTTTTCAAGCATTCCCTGTCTGCATGATATATTTGAAATGTGATTCCAGTAGCCTTTCAGTTTCCATGCAGCGACAGACACAGTAACAGTTGTATTTATATTAATTTCTTTTTTTACTTTATCACAGTATGGTATGGTAAGTCTTTTTTATTTGATTTCTTATATGCATCAGTTTCAAATGTATCAAAGCCTTGTTCTTCTACTTCTGCTTGTTCTTTACTGGCCAAAGGAAAGGGAAGTACTCAAATAATTTAATATTTATTTGGAAATTTAAAAGCATCAGTTTTTCCTGACCTCAAAATAAATTTTATAGACTCAGCAGTAGTTGTCAGCACAAGTGCTCTGTGATAATATTTTAACCTGGCCAACCAGGGCCCAGACAGCTCATGCCTGGAGAAATTTAAAAGCAGACACCCAGGAGGTGTTTCTCAGATTTAAAAATTCTCAGAATAGCAGTAAGCCTATTCAACAAGAAGTCTGTGGAGAGCAGTTCTTCATTTCCTGTTGCTCATCCATTGCGTCCTGCTCAGAAACCTGATGGATTTGCCGGAAATAGTTGACTGGGGGTGGGGGGGTTGGCTGGCGGTGTACGTAAATCTGGAGGCAAAGTCCCTGGCAGCTCTCAGGATGCAGCTCAGCATGGGAAAAGCATGGGATCTTGTCATACGGAGGCTGGGCTGAGGTACTGAAAGGATCATGAACCTCCATTAGCAAGCAATGGAAAGTCTGCCCTGTTAAAGCTGGGGCCACGCACAGGGTAGTTTTCCCTACTCCCCCAACCCCCACCCCCAAGTATTTGGGGGACAGAGTGAGATTAATGTCCCCTAACATCCGCTGGAGCGCTTGTCTCAGCGCAGATACGGTCTTTACATTCATGTCAACGCATCCACTGGGAAAACCAGGACCGCATGCAGAGTCAGGCTGCAGGCTGATGCAGGAACCCTGCACTGAAGAGTTTAATTTTATTAAAGTAATAAAATTCAGGGGTAAGAGTAATGGGAGGAAAAGGACGCTGAACATGTATTTGTGCATATATACACACTAGTTTATTTTCCAACAACTTTTTTTCAGTGGTTTGGTCACAGTTGCATTGTATGCAAGTAGTGCCCGGTCCTTTGATCAATCTGGACAAGAAATTTGAACTATCAAATTCCAACACGGCATGTATGTGAAAAAAAATCCAGTTTGAGTGAGAGAACTAGTACAGAATTTTCTTTTGTTCATATTAAAATAACATACAAAACAAAGGGTACATTTGTTCTGCGAGTTTTGTTGGCTGTGGGTATTCTTCCTCTGTATGTTTGGGATGGTTCAGACGGATCCCGGCTCCCAGAGGAAGCAGCAGTGGGCACGAGCGTTGCGAGCTATTTCCCGGCGGACTTTGGTAAGCGCCGTCGGACACAGCGTGTCTGCACCGAGGGAGTGCCATAACGCGCTGCATTGACCTCTGCCTTTAAGAGGAATGCTTTTGTTTGGGCTAATATCCCCATAGCGGGGTTTAATTGCCCCCCGCATAATGGGGTTAGAGACTGAAGGATCGCCGCCTTGCAAGGCACGGAAAGGTCCCGTGCGGAGCGCGAGGCAAAAGGCTCGGGTCCGGCCGCCATTGGCCATCGCTACGGTAACTCGCAGCGGATGCGTAACTATTGGGTCCGGTCCCCTCAAACCCCTGGTGGACATAGTTTCTGAACTGCGCGCCGTTTCCCGGGGGAGTTTTTTATGAGGGGCGGACCAGTGCAGGTCAGAGGTCGCGACTGTCTGGAATGGAACCCTTACTGTTTTTGGGAGTAATAAAAAGCTGTAAACAGACAGAGAGTGTTATTCTGTTGGCTGTGCATCCTGTGGGCTGCGTATAAATATATATGTGTGCATCATCTTGGTCTCTGTTTTCCCTCTTCTCAATGCAATCTCTTTATTTTGAAACCAGTGAGTAGACTCAATACACAGAAATGCCATAAATTACTAAAAACATTGCTTATGCTAAAATTATGAATGAGCACATCTTCATACTTAGGCTGTCTTTTGCTCATCAGCTGCAGGTGTTCTCCAGGTCTACATTAATAAGATCATTTGACATCCAGCTGACTATAAAATGGAGTGCCTGTGAATCCCATATGATCTGATGTTGGACCTCCTCTCACCTCACCTGGCACATTGACCTCTGGATTTGTGCATGTGTGCTCTGTTTTAAGTCAAAGTTAAGGATGAGTCTGGCCCGGGATGGGGGGGGGGTCGTGTTCCCAAAATGTCGTTGTAAACTGTTGCAGCCATATGACATTGATGAGGCGTCACACCAACGTTTGGGAAATGTTGCGAATCGGCCAGAACTGACACACAGCAGGGCATTTCCTCAAGCCTCTGTGGATCTGCTGCTCCTGAAAGACTTCACTGACAAGGTGCGTATGGCAAAGGGACACAATTCAAACAGAACCGCGTCACCACAGCAGTACACCTGAATGCCAGTCCTGGAGAATGTGCAGTGTCCTCTGGCTTTTGTTCCCAATGAGGAACCAAAATGCATAATTCAGATAATTATGCTCCTGGCTGGACCAATTTAGCCTTCTTTTCAAGTTAGGAGAGCCATAGTAGTTTAACGTGAGGTGTGAGGTGTGCTGGTTGGCGTATGTAGATCCAGTTTAATGCAATACCCTGAGCTGTTTTACAGTATGAAGAGTGCATGGTGCAAACGCACTTCACAGCAATGAGGATTCATGAGTGATTGCTATAGTGACCATACTAATTGGACTGGTGCAGAACTGAAAGGTGGACGCAAGCTAAAGGACTCTGCTGGTGGATGCGTGAAAAAGAAAGGAAGAAAACGATTATGAGGAGATTATGAGGAGACTGTGGGAGGAGGGAAGAAGACAGGAGCCTAGAGCAAAGAGAGGTGCACCCTGTCCAGGGGAGGATGTGTGGAGTGAGGAATGGCCGGACCCTGGGCAGACTGGTAATGGATGGAGAGGCGAGGCAGGAAAGAGGAGAGAAAGAGAGGGAGCATGGGAAAGGAGCCAGTAGGGAGGATGGAAAAGATGAAAGGATAGAAGGAGGACAGGAGGGAACGAGAGTCTTCGAGGATGGCAGTGTGTGTGTATAGAGGGTTGGGGGCGTCGGAGAAAGAAAGGGTAAGTAGTTGGGTTGGGGTGAACAGTTTCCAAGAGCTACAGTCAAGAATGTGTGACGTCACAGCAATACTGTTTAAAAGCTGTCTCAGCCCTCTCGTCCGCAGACCAGTCCTGACTCCATACAGGACAGCACAAAACTTTACAGAGAGGCGCATCAGTAGACACGGGTCTCAACCTGTTCCATCTCTGAGAATTTCAGATTCTGAAAAAAACCCTAAACTGTCTAACGTTGAAGATTGATTCTTTGAAGATTTTTTTTGTTTGTTTTTGTCTTTTTTAACATAAAACAAGGATGGCTGCTTCATCTTCTTCATCTTCGTCCTCACCCCACTGTTCCCTCTTCCTCTTTCTCTTGCTCGTCGTGGCTGCTCAGGTGGATTCGAGACCCTCTCAGCGAAAATCAGACACCCAGGTGAGTCTTTGACTTAAACACTGATTTTCACCCTCTCACTCACCAAGATCTTACACCCTATCAAGGAAGTCCATAGAAATTTCTTAAGGAGGTACAGATATAGTTCTATAAACCTCTTTGATTGTACAATGTCTACCTTTCCTAATGAAAGCTGGGAGCCCTCAGCACACAATTTTAAAGCTCCGCAGTTTTCACTGGAGAATATAGGGTACTGAGATGGTTTTGTATGTCGTGCTGAGTATTTAAATGTCATGTTTTGAGTTATATGCATTCCAATGTTTTGAGTCAAAGCTTCATATTCAGGCTTTGATTTCACAATGTGAACAAGAAAGTGAATGTAATTAAGGGGTATAATCTCTTATTTTCACTCTGCTGTGTGACCTCCATGGTTGAAAGATGTTCATTTGATTTGTTAAGTAACTATTCCAGTATTGGGTTCTGACATGCATCTCGCTGGCACTTGGGAATAAAACAAAATTTGGCTGATTGCATGAATCCACTGTATATACTGTGTTGCAGCAGTAATACACTACTGTGATATGTGGCAGCGGACTAGTGATTATCAAATTCTACACTGGCTAGTAATTTCATTCAGGCTGGCTAGTAATTTCATTCAGAGTTATGGTTACCTATTATGCACCATGCTGTGTTCACTCATGCCTGCAAGATATGCATTACAGAAAAAAAAATCTTTGCAAACTTTATGTAACAAAATATGTTATACACAAAGTAGTGGCCTTTGAAGTGATATTTAAAATTTGATTGTTAGGCTGTGGAGAAAAAATGGTTGTCTTGGCTATCAATATATGTGACCTTAATCAAAGCTCCAGTTATCAATAACTGAAGAAATTTGTAAGGCTCAACAATATTTATTCGAATGATGTAAATGGAGTATGAAAAAATCAACACTGAATGTAGACTAGATATGTTTTCTTTCACTATTGAAGTATTATTATCACCTTGCAAAATTCTGTATGTCTCTCCTTGTATCAGTCCCATATACGCTGTCTTGGTCCCAACTTTTTATTATTTCTTGCTTCTCAAATGCAGATTCTCAATGATCTCTTTGGTGCCCGTATCAGCTCTCTTCTGCTGGCCCAGCCGGAGGTCAACGAGGGGTCAGCTGAGAGCCCCCCTTCTGTTTTGCGGGATGGGCGTGGTCTTCCCAAAGAGGTGGGGCTTGCACACAGGGAGGCGCCTTCTCATGGCGTGCCCCGCCTCTTCCTGGACTTCATGAGTCGCCAGAGGAAGTTCAGGGGCAGAACCAGGAAGAGTTCGGGAAGGGGCTGTTTTGGGCTGAAGATGGATCGCATTGGCGCCTTGAGTGGATTGGGCTGCTGATGAGCACAGACTAAGGTGAATGATTATGCTGATACACTGAGGCTGAAGACTAAGGCCAAATAAAAATAACATTAAAAGACAGCACTGACTAGCAGGACATTTCAACACTAGGAACAAGAGTTTTCACATGAAGACACATTATGAAAATGAACAAATTACACTCAGGTATATAGGTCGAGTTCAAATTGCAGATGTGTTCTGCATCACCGAGCTAGTGTGTACTGGCAATGTTGCAAGTGTGTTTTGTGATAATTAATGTAATGTAATTAGTGTGCTTTGTTTTACAGGTGTAACTTGCAGCATGTTTATTTGAAGGGCACAGACAGTGGTCAATAGGATTCTTGTGAGAGACTGAACCCCACCCATCTACCCGCTCAAGGGCGTGACAAAGGACTGGATCCCTTCGCCACCTGTTTCTCCTCCTTCACAGGATGAAAGATGGAGAAACAATATCTCCAGTCTCACAAACGCCCAAAAGGGTTCATTTAACAGATGTGGTAGTAATCTTAAACTCTTGATTGCACATCTGCCCACAATTACCGTTGCAGTGCATTGACATTTCGCTCAAGGTGAATTTGCCGCACTACTGTTGTGCTGGGCAAGAAGTCAATCACTGTAACCTGTTAGTGTGTGTTGTGCAAAGTGGACCTCAGGCATCCAGGTGTCTGGGATATTCATGTGTTTAAATGTAGTATGACTCCCAGCTTCATAACGAGCTGGTCATTATGTCGTTGATATTGTTTGTGTTTTGATGGGTTTTTTTTTGTTGTTGTTGGCAGACAGCGTTTGTTGTGTGTCAGTTGTGTGTCAAATGACCGAGTGGGGAGTACCCACTTCAGAAGTCCCCAGATCCCTGTTTTAACATGAGTTTAAACCTGCTGTCTGTGTCGTGTGTGTATAAATATTATTTATTATGTATTCTAAAATTTGGATCTATACATCTCAGAGTTCTATTTTTTCATGAAAGCCTAAGGGCAAATGGATGTTTTATTGAGGTTGTTGGAGATTATTTAATATATCGGGGCCAAAAGGTCCTGGAGTAAGCGATTACCAAAATAAACCATCGTGCATTGAAATTGCTCCAACAGGGTTACCGTGATTATTGCTATGGTCATAAAGTTTTCTGTAGTAAATAACTGGCAGAGATCTGTATTCCTCGAAGGTGACCATAAACTACATTTCAGTGATTTTTTTATCTGTAGCATTTCAGTGATTGGGAGGAATATAAGAAAGGTCAAGTCCTTAAATTTTTTAACATGTGAAGATGCAAGACTACATGCCATTTCATCCTTTAAACAACAAATTTATTTATTTATTTTCAAAGATGACATGGGCAATATAGAGAATACCTCATCAATTCATGTACATTCAAAAGATCCACTTGAGTAACGGTTTGCTGATCATCATATGAGGACTGTACAGTGAACATCAGCTTGCAGCGCAATGGATTAAAATATCGCTGTTATCAGTTACACAAATGAAGTCACACTTCTTTGTATATGAGACAAACTGTTTGATTGCAACAAGTCTGGGACCAGAGATATTCTATTTTTACCAGATATTCAGCTCTTGCTCTCCCTCCATCCTCCATCTAGGAGGTTCTGAATGGTAACAAGAAGTTTCTGGTGCTCTGGCTGGCAACAAGACGAAACATTTGAAAAATAAAACTTTCTATTCTTTTTAGGCAGACTAGATGCTACACTAGCTCTGTTTTTTTTTTTTTTTTAATGGTGTTCACAAAGTTTTAGTTGGTCTTGTTGGTCACAATAATCCCGCCCCCAGCCCCTGACGTAAGCGGTTCTTAGTTCTAGACCAGCAAAGTGTTGGTGCCACTCTCGAACCAGTTTTCCTGGCCGAGAGCCGGTTCTTTGGCTGTTATAACGCGAAGAACTGGTTCGAGATTAGGGGTATCTGTGTTCCTGTGTGGACTATAGATGTTTTCTTTTAGGCCATGCCCCTTGAAGAATACTTCTAACAAGCCAGTAAATCAGAAAACTGGTGGCTTCAGCAATGGCAGAGACAGTTTTAAATGTGGAACGCCCAGAGCTTACTATCTGGCTTACATATTTAAAATCTGTGCTAGAATCTCCTCAGCTCAGTGCAGTGTATAAATAACATACAAAATCTGCAGCTCACTGTAAAATCTGGCAATATTCTGGCGCTGTTGGTGGAATATGACCTTGTTAGGAAAAAAAACCTCTGGCTTTCTTCAGTCTAAGTCTTCAGGATGATGTTCACTGTTCTATTGCATCACGAAATTAGAATGGACACAAAGCAGTGAGAAACAATCACAACATTCGTAGACCATTGACATGATAGGAATTGACCTGTGAATGTTGCAACTGGTGCTATTGGGCTTAAGAATATTTGAATTTTCATTGCAATACAGTATTGCATTCATTCAAAAAAAATAAAATTTCAAAAACATTTCTAGACAACACCCAGGACCTGGTTTCTACATTTCTACACAAAATCTGGACCTCACACAAATGAATGAAACATACAAGGCCATTAGCTATGATGTTACAGGTCTACATATTCCAATCAAAGAACAGATACATCTTGGGATGCATAATTTATCCTGCTCATCAAGGAAAAACAAATGGTAATGTGCCAAATCTACATTTTAAAAACTACATGACATGATCATGGTACTACATAGCTAAATGCTGAAAAATAATCAAGAGATTGTTTAGCCCAAAGGCCCGCAGTATAATCATATGTCCTCCAGTCCAACACAATACAGTACATTACAGTAGGCCGACCCCGTCACGTGATAGAGGTATAGCCTCAATTTCGGTGACGTCATCTCCAAGCCCTTCTCTCTTCCGCAAGTTGCAGCTGTTATCTTCAAGGGTTGGAGGTAACGCTAACAGCGCACGCATAATCGCTGCAGAGCCGACATTAAATACGGATTCCGCGTAATATAAGACTGCGGGGAAAAATTCAGTTTGTGTTTTGTTCATTCGGTTTGTGTTTTACCCTCGGCGGTTGAGAGTGCATCATGTCAGCGGTCCAGCGGATGAAGGTTGCCAACGAAAAGCATAGCAAGACTATCACACAGCGCGGACACGTCCAGAAAACGACGGTATATTAACTGCACAATTTAGCCAGCAGTCTGGTCAGCTGTCTGCCCAAGTAGCTATTACAGTCACGTACGGTAGCCAACAAGCTAGTTAGCTAGCTAGCTTTTCTGTTGGGAGTGCAATTTAGAAAACCTGGAACGTAGCGGAAGCTAGCTAACTAGACCTAGAGCGAGAGAACACATTAGCTAGCAAGGGCTAGTTAAAATTAGCTGTGTTTGTCAAATTCCTTTGAAGTCTAGCTAGTTAGATCACTAACTGAACTGATATAACGAACCGGGTGTGATGAGAGGTTAAATATGTATATGTTAAGTATAATTATCCAAACAGATCTTACAAATGTAATAGCTGGTAGATGGCTACCGAGCCAACATAGAGCTTGACCGTGTTGAAGCATATGACGTCACAGACCGGGTGTGTTGTGTTTTATTTGCAAAAATGCTAAATATCCAGCCATGATTGTCCGTTCATACACAGTCTTAGCAGTAATTACTAGTTGTAGTGAAATAGCGTTTGTAGTAACTGGTAAGCTATGTGTTTTTCTTATCTAGCGTTCCACATTCAAACATGAAACGAATGGTCGATTCAATTAAAAGGTTTTCTAGCTCCCTAGCTAGACTAGCTAACGTTACGTTTGTGGAATAATCGGCAAACGTGTAGGAGTATTTCAACGAATAATAACAGTCTCACGATGTAGATAATATTGTCAATTATACGGATCCTGTGCTCTCGGATTTACATTCAGTTAGTCCATTCAACAGAGTTAAAGCACAGATGGCCAACCATCGCCAGCATGCAATTAAATAACAAAAAGGGTCTATTTACAAAGAGACCCTTATCTCATACAGTTAACAATGAAACTTCTCCAACTGAAGTGATGTCATGTCATTGTGTCAAGGAAACCCGTGTGTGCAGGGCAAACAGTACATTCTGGGCGAGCATGTGCGATTGTTTGTCTGCTTGTTTCTTACATTTTATGCATTATTTTACACATATATTGTGAGCAGCTAAAGTTGTTCATGTTGTCATGCCTGTCGACCAAGTTCTGCGCTTGATACCATCTCGTTTGTCGTCCCCCCCCCTTTTCCCGACCGTGTCCCAGAGAGTGGTTAACGAAGAGAAGTCTCCAGTCGGACCCTGGCTCCTGGCGCTCTTCGTTTTCGTGGTGTGTGGATCTGGTGAGTGTGGACAAATATGGCGGCGCGAATTTCACATACCTTTAAAACCACGCGTTCATTCCCGTTTCCGCATGGATGTGTTGTAGCGTTCTTTATATTATGCATCTGCCTCTTTTATTTCTGTTGTCAATTTTGTTTTCGTCTATTCTGTCCACGCGGCTGGGCCGACCTTGTCATTTTGATAAGAAAACCTCACAGAGACGTGGCATTTGACAGCTAGTTATCACAACTGCCCTAAATATCTTTTTCTGCCTGTTGTGGGGGACCATGCTCATGTAGGACAGCAGACGATCTCAAATGCTGACAAAATGCTGTTTTGCTGCTGTTTTGTTTTTTTTTCCTTAAAGAACTACCCGTTTAGGTTTTGAGAGTGGAGGAAATGAAAAGAAAAACACTGCACTTTGAGTGTGGAAGAATGAATGCATACACAGTTATGGTCGGAGTCTTTGTATTTCTGCAGAAGTGACGCTTCACTGACATTCCAAAGGCTACAGATAATTACGTGCCGTATCGGCACCGTTTGCATTAGAAGAGAACCTGTCAAACGCTGAGATAAATCAGACTCTTAAAGTGGATGCCTGTTATTTCCACTCTTTCAGTGTTTTTTTTGTGTTTGCAGCTGTGGACACATAAGGAGACCATGTGCATACATACCTAATTCAGGCAGGGCCCATCTGGTCTTGTTTCATTGGAATACATTTCCATGGTAAAACATACAGCATTTGAATAATATGGAAATTGTTTTTTGTTTGTTTTTTCTTCCTTACTGGGTACAAGCAAGATTTTGTTCATGAAGATATCGATTTTCAACCTGTAGATGTCAGCATTTTCTTCCCAGGCAGTCTGATGACACAAAACTATTAATAGGATTGAGTTCCTGAACATGTGTAGCTGTTGCCAGAAATTGACTGCAGCCTTCTGCTTTAAATGAAACTGGGTGTGGCTGGGCCTAGCCTGTGCCTAAATGGGAGACATGGTCACCACTGGTGGCCCACTGCATTACATAATGTTTACTTTGCAGGTATTCTTATCTGGGGTGACTTGCATGGCTTACCTTTTTACATATATGTTTATACAGCTCGGTATTTTCTGAGGCAATTAAGCAAAGTGTCTTGCTTAAGGGTACAAGAGCAGTGGTCCACTTGGGAATCAAGCTGGCAACCTTGGCGCCATGTGCCCTGCTCCTTACCACTATGCCACACTGCTGCCTTTGGGTGTGCTGTGCCCTCTTGTCCTTATCAGCCAAAAGCCTAAGACCCATAAATGCCTTGGAGGAGGAGGGGCCAACTCCAATCTCCAATCAGCCTGGATTTCTGAAAACTGTTCATCTGATCTGCCCCTACAGTTGTTTGCCTACAGTAATCCCTAACCGCCCATCACACCTTACCTGGCTGCTGATGCAGATTGAATAAAAATGCAGTTGGTGGATTTAAGCAGCTGCCAGAGGGCAACCTGAGTCTTTAAATGTTGTGAGATTGATTTTTGCAGTGGGGTGTGTTGTCTGTGTATTCTCTGCGGTTTGCATGATTGGTCGGGGTTTGCCGCCTGGAGAAACGACGTCACGAGTCCTTGTCTCCTCTTTCCTGCAGCCATCTTCCAGATCATCCAGAGCATCAGGCAGGGCTTGTGATGGCCGTGCGCGAGAAGCTGCCGCTGCCAGCCGCGAAGAACCAGCTGACCCTTCGGCGCCTCCATCCGCTTGAACTACAACACCCCCGGCCTCCCTCCTCCCTCTGCTTGGTTAAATATTTTATCCTTAACTTACTTTTGCTCCAGTTTACTATGAGTAGTCTTACATTTTACAAACTGTGAAATAGACCAGTTTTTTCTCAGCAATATTATAGTAAAACTGTAGGTGGTAGGCTTAGATTGTGATTCTCAACCCTGGCTGTGGAGTGGAGGTTGATTATGAATTTAGGAGCTTGTGAATGGTGTAGCTTATGAGGCATTATTGGTGGAAGGAAGCTAATATGGAGGACTTGGACATCAGATGTTCTGTGAAGTGATGCCTGGCCCAGCTAGGAAGGCGGTGCACCTGGAGTTGCTTTAAGGTCACTGTCACCACCATCTAGGCTCTCCGTTCCTCCTCATTTCAAGCTCAAAAATGTCATTCTGCCCCCATATCCATTCAGTAAAGTATCAAACTTCTCAAAAAAAGGGTAGGGGGTGGGTTGGGTGCAGGGTTTAAATACTCAATCCATTGATGTGGATTTTGGTTGCCCTGTTTATCCGCACTCAGCTGTCACAAAACCTCTGGGGAAAAGCCAAGGCCAGGGTTGAGAGCCGAATCCCGAGTTTACAGAAATGCATCTTTTCCAGTTGATTTATCCGCGTCTGTACTGTATTTAAGTGCTTCTCTCTGCATTGCCATTTCATACCAAGCACTTACCTGAACACATTTTACATTTGATCTTTCTGTATAATACACCAAGTAAATAAGCTTTTTATAAACTTCATTCAGATTTTTCCCCGCTCCTTGAAAGGCGATTGTAATTTTCAGAAAATGTTGTCTCTAGGTTAGTACTGGGCATTATCTGGAAATTTTCACACACACATTCTAAGTAAATTGTTTCCCCAGTACATACAGTATGGTGCATAATTTTTGAAATGTGACAGATTTGTTTGGAAACAATTTATTGGTACAAACACATTTTATGTATTAAAAGGTTAAAAGACAGAGTTGTAGTTTTATTATAATTACTCTGGCTTGTGGCTGTTTATTAGTTGTTACATTTTTGAAAATAATTGATACCCCTATAACTTGTATTTATCTTGTTTCATGAAAAAAAGCTGAAAGTATCAAACCTTTATGGCTGTTGCAGAATTCATGGTTGACCAGTTCAGCAGGCAAAAGAACCAAGCGTCTTTGAATGTGGGGATGAATGACACCCTGAACATGAACGCAAGAAATAAGTTCCATCTGTAAACACAGGTGTATATTAATGGGTCAGTTTAATTATATATCGCCTCTTTCCCTTGACTTCATGATCTTCCAACATATTACACCCCATCCACCCTGACCCCAAGTGGAGTACTGTTGGTTGCATGTGTGTAAACCCGATACCCATCTTTATGTTCAGTTTGTGATGATAGCCTGCCCAGCGGGCAGATATGTAGAGTGGGGTGCTTACTTCTCTGCCTGGAAATGGTTGTGCCACTTTGGTTTGGTCTGCTATGTAAATCAGATATTCACGGTTCTGCTCCAGGTCGTTATTTACCTGTGACAGGATGATCTTTCTGAGCAACCGTCCAATCACAATGGCTAAATTTTGCCCTTTTTTGCCCTTGTCCACCCTCTCCCAGAGGTGCTTATGACTTACAGGGCAGTAACCAATCAGATGCTTTGTGTATAACATAAGCACTGAATTTACAAACCCACGACCCTTTCCATACGGAGATCTTGACATTTGATGTTGCAGGGGCAAGACAGTGTTACAGAACTTTTCCCATTCACATACTTTGCTGGACATCCCCCATTGCATCTCTGATGAAACCAGAAGGTCTGTTAAATGTTATGCTGTTTTTTTGTGTTTTTTTTTTTTGAAAAAGCAAGTTGTTTAAAGGATGCGGTGATGAAAGTGAAACACCTGCTTGTTTCAGCGTCGATAGCCATACTGCGACCATACCACTGCCTCTCACTGGACTGATGCTATGCAAGGGTTTTATACAAATAAAAATATTTTCTCAAAAAAAAACAGTTCCCTGCGTTTTTATTAAAACAATGATGCGCATCCAGTTCTTTATATCTGTGTTAGCAGGCTTGCATTTTGCATTGGAATTCTAAAATGTTTTTGAAAGCAGTTCGTTACAAGTGCTGAACATTCGGTAGGTGGCGCTATGCACTTGTAACCTAGAACCACCACGTTTTTGTCCGTGACCACAGAGGAAGAGTCATATCCGGGAAGTGAGTAAACGCTGGCTGAAACGGAAGCAAGACACATGTGGCGGGAGACGCGGAAAGTACCGCTACGTAACTGGACACGCTGAATATTAATTAACTTATTCTTGCATCCTATACCCAGGTAATGTATTGTTTTTCAAGCCGAGTTGTACCACCAATCGTGTGATTTTCTACGGGGCAGATCTGATAACAACTTAGCCAAGGTAGCATCCTTGCTAAATTATTAGCTAACAATACCCCAGCCAGCTGGGCTCCTTATCCGGATGCACCGATCTGCGAGGCCGCGGTGTACAGTAGGCCGTGCGGTGTAGCTAGTTAGCTAATGCTCGTTTTCCAGGGTAACCGCTAAACCAATCTCGTTGATGTCGTTTCCAACAAGTTTCCTTCCAAGCCCAGCCATTGTTATCTAGCTTTTAGAAATTACTACACGTTATAGGTTCACGACAGTGTAACTAGCTAATTAGCTACCTTAACCAGGACAGTGGGTAAGCAATGGAAAAACCAAAACAGTGGAAATGGGTAGCTAACTGGCTAGCTGACGCTACGGGTAACAATAGTTAGGGAGCTACAGTTCTTGTTAGCCAGGGCGATAAAGACTGAGATGAGTTTGTAAATGATCAGCTTGCAAAGTAGCAGGCTGATTTGTTCGTGTAGACGTTTTCTTATAGTTCAAAACTCCGGTTTTTGAAATCACAAAATGTCTAGATCGTGTACAAGCAAATAAATAAATAAATAAACAAGCCAACGTTAAGTAACTTACATCCAAAGTTAGGATTGCTAGCTAGTTAGCAAATTGAGAAATTACCTGATAAGACAACACAGGTTTTACTGGCTGGTTGCTGAACTGTTTGCACGCAGCAGTCAATGTACAGCTACCAAGATAACTGGATTTCAGAATAGCTGATAGTTGTACGGTGATGTAGAATTGCACTTAGAGTTGCTAAATACTCGGGTAGAACAGCAAGGCAGTGTAACCCACAGTGTATGTTCAGGTGTACAAATGGATAATATTGTCTAATGGATAAATGGACAGAATTGTTGCTCTGAATAAGACTGTGTACTAAATGACATTAATGTAATGTAAAATACTACAGCAATTATGAAGTTGTATAACAGTACTTGATGAGCCCATTAATTGCTTCTTTGTTTATTCTGGTATGTTTTTGTTTTTTTCCAGTTATCCGCAGTCAACAGTACAATACAACACAACAACAATACACTTAATAGTCTGTTTCACAACTGTCACTCTGTGGAATGTATCATTTTCCAAAATCTACTATGCATAAAGGAAAATGTTTTTCCTGATTAAACTGCAGTTAACGACCTGTGTCTCGCAGTGAAATGGGCGACAGCGACGACGAGTTTGATCGCCGGCGGAGGGACAAGTTCCGCCGTGAGAGGAGCGACTATGACCGGTCCAGGGAGAGGGACGACCGCCGCAGAGATGACTGGAACGACAGGTGTGTTTGTGTGAGAGAGAGAGAGAAGCTGCAAGAGTAGAGTATTCAAGGCCAAGGAATAAATGTCCACATGTGAATGAAGAGCTGAGAGCAGTTAAGAGAAGGTGATCCATTTTTCAAGATTGGTTGGGCTTGTTAGTTTTGGGAAACTGTGTTGTTAAAGCTAACTTTAGAGTAGCATGACCCGTTTTTCGACTGTGATCCTTTGTGCTAAAAAGTGTCCCCTCTCAGGGAGTGGGACAGGGGCCGGGAGCACCGCAGGCGCGGGGAGTACCGGGACTACGAGCGCGGCCGCAGGGAGCGCTTCTCCCTTCCCCGGCACATGAGCCCGCCGCAGAAGCGCATGAGGCGGGACTGGTGGGTGACCGCGTCCTCCCCCTCCTCTCCCATTGGGCTGTCCGCCTGTCTGTCGCCAGGCCGTCGCCATGGCGTCCTTAACCCCTCCCCCTCTCTTTTCCTGCCCTCCCCCTCAGGGATGACCACAGGGGAGACCCCTACCATGGGGCTTACGACATTCCACACGGAGGCGGCGGTCCCAGCTACGCCCCCCCTGCAGCCCCAGCCCCCCAGCCGTGGGGGCACCCTGACATGCACATCATGCAGCAGCATCATGGCATTCCCATTCAGGCCAGGTGAGGGCGCTCTTACACCGTCTCATCGCTCATTTACAAAAGTAGCACAGGTATGTTGTACGTACATATCAGTAATAGGAGTAACGATACAGAATTTGTGTAGTGCTTGACTGTATATTAAAGTGCTTATCCCTTGTTATTGAATGGTCTTTGGTCAGAAGAGAGTGCATGTAATGTTAGGCAGTTTTTGCCATGCCATTTCCTGCCTGATTCCTATTTTTCACTATCTCACGTGTTGTCTTCCCTGTCCCCCCACCCCCTCAGACTGGGTAACATGCCTGAGCTGGACCTGGGCCCGCCAGCCCCGGTCATGAAGAGCTTCAAGGAATTCCTGCTGTCCCTGGATGACTCGGTGGATGAGACCGAGGCCGTCAAGCGCTACAACGAGTACAAGCTGGACTTCCGCCGGCAGCAGATGCAGGACTTCTTCCTGGCACACAAGGATGAGGAGTGGTAGGACGAAATACGCCCCTTACCCTCCCCCCCACACCCCGGTCCATGCGCACATCACAGCATCCATTTATTATACCAGATATTCAACTCTGAGTACTTAAGAATGAAAATTCTGTTCTGGCCATTGCTGAAGTTGTACGTGTTCTGATTTGCTGGGTGGTTATGAATGTTTTTGAAGGGGGCGTGGTCTATCACGCGACACCTGGCTAGCACAGAAATGCAGACAGCTTTTGAACCACCTCTTCTCAACCAGAACCTCAGAGATGGAGAGGGTATGGGAAAAAACACAGGAGTGGTCATATGGAATGGAACATCTTCGGTACGAGATGTCCCAGACAAGCTGTTTGAACTTGCTTAAATGCAGCAGGAAAACGAGGAGGAGCTGAAGTTTTTACTTGTGACATTTCAGCTCACCGTAGATTTGATTTTTGTTCTGTTGGGAGGGATAATTTAACTGTCGTTAACATGCTGAAAGTTAACTTTCCGTACACCAACTGAATGTATCTGCTGTGGGGCAAGCATCAGCCAAAATAGGAAAGGAGACTACTGGGTGGTTGGAGGATCCCATAGATCATGAAGCCGGGGCGTTGACAGATGTTGGGAGACGTTCAGTCAAGTTGAGTTTCCCCTGTAATTCCCGGGAAGGAAGCCTCCTTTTGAGGGGAGCTTTCTTCAGGAGGCGGAAGAACGAAGGGCTCTGTGGTTCTGCCAATATGAGTCAAAGGGGCCCTCCAGGGAGAACATATTCCTCTGAATGTTAATTATTTTTTTTTAGTTTTGGCTTTTTTCCTATAGGTCAGAGTGCAAAAGACTAAGAATTTATGATGGAAATGTGTGTAAACACAAGACTGTGAAGCTGGTGTCAGTCATTTCTGTCCTGTCATTGAGAAACAACCTTGCTGTATCCTATCCTTGCTGTATATTAGTATTAGTAGTTATATTAGAGATGGGTTAGTACCATGTCGCACACCATTTGAGTGAGTCACAGAACGCCTCTATTCAAACTGAGCACAACGCACTTTAGCTTAATGAGTAGTTCAATCAAGTGGCGAGCTTGATTAAATTTGCAAAGCATTTAGATTGAATCTGAGCTTAAGTTACATTAAGGAAGGGTTATTGGCCAGATCAGGGCTAATCGGGGTCTGTGGAGCGTCGTATGAAGCTTCTGATGATCTTGCTGGCTGACCAGCGTGCGCAGGGTTAAAAGCCACATATTTCAGTTGTCTTGGGATGAATGGAGTAGTGTGTAAAGGTGCTCAAAGCAGAGGTATACCTCCTTATCCTAGCGGTGGGACACCCCGCATTGGGCTCCACACGCTGTGACTTGTGTGAATGCATTCTTTTTTATTTTTGTTTTCTTATTAACAAAACCAATCCTTCTTCCCCTCCCCCCTTTCCTCCCATCACTGCAAGGCCTTTGGAAGATGCCAAAGTGGAGCGTCTGGCAAGTCTCGGTGTTAGCTAGTGAGGGCTTTGCACTGCGCACAATGCAGTCCAGCTTAGAGACACAGTACCAGGGCCCTAGGCAGACAGACACAGGAGGTTCCCGTTTGCACGGAGATTTGTTTTTAGAGTGACGATTTCTTTTTTTTTTTTTCCTTTTTCGTTTTGGGGATCCAAAAAACCCCAGCCTCGCTGACAGAAATCTTGCACGCGCACACAAAAAAAAAAAAGACGAAAATCACGATTTGGTGGTGAAGTGGAGCACTTTCTTGACAGAAGAGGCCTTCTCATTGTGTTTGTTTTTTTCAGTAAACTGAGAGAAGAAAAGGTAAAATGTAGTCCTGCACCATGCAGAATCACATGACCTGTATATTTCTGTTCTATTGGCTTCTTTCAGTTGCCCGTTCCATTTTTTTTTTTTTTTTTTTTTTTGCCATAACCTCTGGTGAATTCTGGGGCTTCCTGGTTCTTCCACTTTACCTGGCTACACATCTGCTGCTCCTTTTTTAAATATTCTGTAGGGGACTTCCAAAGTTTAAAGGTTCCTTTTTTAATTCTGCCCCTTTATAAAGGAAAAAAGTTTCCTTTTCATACGTGCTTAAGAAGCCAATGTAAATTAATTTATTACAAGTTATGTAAGGTACAACAGGTGGCTAAGGAGCCATTTGTAAATCATTTGTAAACCATTTCCTTCTGAATAAAATGCATGCAATCCTCCCAGTTCAGCAGAGAGGGAGAATGAGTGTATGTTAGCTGAGTGCTGGACTTCTTACAGCAGCTAGTTAAATATGTTTGCGCCCTGTTAGCTTTGGACGCTTATGTTATCTTTTGCTTGTGTACCTGTTTCTGCTCTCAGTGATTTAACTCTGCTGTAATTCAAGTTCAGTGCCCAGCACATTTCTACACCAGCCCTCTCCAGCTGATGTTTGAAGGTGTGAAGCCTATAGATGCAGAAATGCAATCCCGCAAGCAAATCATTTTAAAGCAGGGATCGGATGAGAGCCCCAGCAACTTGTCATCCAGTTGATGGGAAGGAAATTGAAAGTTGATTGGTGGTCAGCTGTTTTGGTCTGTTTTGGTGTTTTCATATACGCTGCCTCACTTACTCTCTCCGACAACCCCCCCCCCCCCCCGTCTGGACCGCAGGTTCCGCTCCAAGTACCACCCGGACGAGGCAGGGCGCCGGAAGGCGGAGGCCTACGCGGCGCTGCGGAACCGGCTGGGCGTCTACATGTTCCTGATGGAGAACGGCTGGTTCGACAACCTCTCGCTAGACATCGACCGCGCCCCCACCATCATCAAGGTCCTGGACGCAGGTAGGGCAGGGCGTCACGGTTCCTGCACGCCAACCGCTCCTCTGTGTATTTATGAAATGCAGTGGCTTGAGTGGGCGAGATGTCACAAATGTGAGCGAGTCAGCATTTTAGTATGGAATGGGAAAAGTCGCCGTGGTAGCTGCCTAACCAGCCACGCCTAATTACCTGAGACAGATGGCTCGCATAACTTAGATGTAACTTCGTAACTGTAGTCTTTGAAACCGGTTATCAGTGACATTTATGGTGACATTTCCTAGAAATGTTTTAGCCAGCCAAGATGACTAGCTTTTCCGTCTCTTTCTTTCTCTCTCTTGCTTACTCCCTTTTATGCTGTCTCTCACTCTCTCCAAGCTGATCTGGAGCATGAGAGCCATGCTAGTCCCCACTCACCTGCATGCCCAGTGCAGTCTGTGCAGAAGTCTGTGCTGTGCATGGGCTAGCGTTGACCCCTCTCTTCTTCCTCAGCCGTAATAAAGATGGAGGGCGGGACAGACAATGACCTGCGCATCCTGGAGCAGCCGAACGAGGAAGAAGAGGAGAAGGAGAGGGCGGCCACCACGGGGGCGGGGACTGAGGCCTCCAAACGAGACGAGCCCAGAGGGGCGGACGGGGAGCGGAAACCAGCGGCAGAGAAGGAGGACAAAGAGAAGAATGTATGCGTGTGTCTTTGTGTCTGTCTGTCTCCATGATATATGTCTCCATGATATCTGTCTCCATGATATTCTCCATTAACACCACAGAAGTGAGTAAGGAAAACGTCTTCTTTTAAACACACTAAAGTTGAGTATAGCTCATCGTAGCCTCTTTTAATGATGTAAAATGGTTTTGTATTAATTGGGTTCCTCTGTGGGTAATATGGCATGTCAGAGAAGGTTGGATGTCATGGTCCGGCCTTCAAGCAGCCCAGTGTGAGAAGAAGCTTCCTGCAAGTTCCACTTGAATCCTACAGCCCAGTCAGTCATTGCTAGTTGGAGTCAATTCTTTTTCATTCCCTGCTCATTAGTCACACAAAGTAATTCCCAAAAGTAGAACTTCCATGCTGTTGTAATACTGTGAGTTAGTTGTAATGCCTTCAAAGCATGGTTTGGTAACAGTCCCTGACACTTCATAACATTGGGACTGGGCTGAAATTCACCATGAGTAAAGTAAGTTTACATTAACAGTAATGGAACCCTCAAAAGCAGTTAAATGAAAAGCGCTTTTTCCTCTTTCCCTCTCTGTGCTTCTGGGCCCTCCCGCCAGGGGGAGAACGCAGTGGGTGGAGCAGAGGACAAGGAGAATGGAGTGATGGCAGGGGATGATGTCCGAGAGGAGGAGGGGGGCAAAGCTCTGCAGAAAGACGAGCAAGAGCCCAAGAAGGTGAGCGAAGCCCCGGGGTCGGCCTGTGGGGCGGGTGCCTGTCTGGTTTTGGGAATGGGCTTGAACACTACGGAGAAACTGGAACCCACCTACATGCATCAACTCCAAGTACCCTGTTTGCAATTGCTGTGTGCGGCCCTATTAAAATCAGTCAGAATGATTCGAGTTGTCATGAAAGCACAGACCTATAGGCAAATCAACCAAGCTTAATTAATACATCAGCGTCAAATATATGTCAGTTACAAATAGATGAGGAAAGAGCTGCAGTCTACCTGGCAGTGAATGCAGGATGAGGCTGGGGTCTAAAAAGGCTTTTCTTAGATATCATGGAGAATTAGGCTTCAGAGAGCTGCTTTCTGTCAGGAGTGGAGTAAAACAAAGGGTGCTGGGTGCGAGCAGTCTTCTTCAAAGTGTCAGCAAAGAAAAAATGATCCGGGGCATGTTTTTGAAAGTTGTAAAGCCTTTATTAAATTTCCATGGCTATCACAAAGGTTAAGAAGCCGAACCTGCGCTCTGCGGCCCTCCAAAGGCCTTTGCTGAGGTATGTTCAGGTGTTTTCGTCGTCCTTTGCAATGACAGTGTGTTCCAAACCTGTCAGGCAAAGAAGAGGAAGAGGGCCCGCAGTGGGGACAGCGAAGACGAGGCCAGCGCCTCGGACGACAGCGAGTCCGACTCAGACTCCCGCTCCTCCGACAAGCCGGCCGAGAGGGAGGAGGAGGAGGACAAGGAGGAAGAAGAGGAGGAGGGCGAGGATAAGGGTAAGGGGCCTAAAAAAGAGAGGGAGTAGGAGATGGGTGGCGGTGGGGGGGGGTTGACCAGGTGCTTGAGGGAGTAGAGAATGGACTGTGAGGCGGGACAGGGCAGAGGTAATATAAAAATGGGGCATTTCTCGTGGCCACCTTTTCCAGGGGTCAGGGAATAATTTTCCAGTTTTTTTCCCTGTTGGTGTGGGTTTTCCATTTTTTTTTATTCCCTCTGGAAAATACACTGTGCTATATGTGCATTTGTAGAAATCCACTATAACAAGTAAAATTTGATTGATTGACATTTGGGGACAGCAGGTGTGCAGAGGAAATGGCAGTTGAGCTTTCATAATGCAGAAGTCTGTTGGACACAAGGTTCTAGAAGCAAACAGGCACAAACTTATCAGTGTTCATTTGCATAGCCCCACCCTGGCCGTGAGAGTAAAGACTGAACGCTGTCTCCCACAGCTGGCGTGTGTAGCACATACCCGTTTGAGAGCTTGTGGAACTCGTGTGAAAAAACATATATTTTCCTAGCTCTGCTCAAAAATAGTTTATCTCTGGTTATGATTGCGTGTACGCGGAAACCGGTGATCGTACGACCACATGCAAAGCAAGCTCGCAGTGGTTTCAGAATCTAGAGCGTCAGCTTTTGAGGAGTGGCTTCCAGAAGAGACAGAATTTTCTATTTACCCTGTGCAGGGAAAGGGGAATGACCGTAGCATCACTGTTTACTTTCAGGCAACATACTGAAGCTAGACTGCAACAACTTCCCACTGCTACTTGCAGATTCTGTTGGTATGCCTGCAGCTGTGTAGAACCTGTGGAGAGACTTTGGAGGTGCCCTAAGTTTTAGACCAAGTCCCTACTGTGGGCCACCAATTTGTGGTGAAATTGCTGGGAAAATGTTTTTGGGGTCCCCCCGGCAGTGCATGTGTGGTTGCTGTCAAGAGCAGGGGAAAGAATAAGGTGTTTATCCGCTCAGCTGAGAAGGAGGCTCAGGGCACGTGGCGTGTCTTGTACTGGACTCTTCAGCTTCAGCCAGCCTTTGTTTAATCTCATTGACGCTATTAGAACAGACCAGCGTGAGCTGACAGGACGTGATATTAAAAACCCCCGTACATATTTATTCGGTTTCCACTGAGGGGACGGAGATGTTGTGAGCTTGAGGTGCTGATTTGCCATATTGTAAGCAGGAGGTGCAGGTGTCTGGGTTTACAAAAGAAACGCAGTCTTATTAAATAAGCGCTGCCAGCGATATCAACAACGGCACGCAAAATATTTAACAATATTTAATGTTAATATTTAGCGCTGAGAAACAGGACAGTTTTCTTTCCTTCTGATAGGGAATCTGCATCACATCCAGGAATTGGCTGCATTTCAAACTGCGTTTTGCATGCCAGGGTGATAAAACGCACACCATAGGTGCATGGAGTCAGCAGAAGTTCCAGATAAAAAGATAACGCCTCTTTCAACGGGTTTGATATTACACAGCAGGCTATCTTTGAAAGATAGAAACAAAAGCTCAGATATATTAACTGTGTGTTGAATTTTATCATAATCAAGGGTATTTTCATGCTGGTCCTGGAACTCTAAATTTTGCTGCTGATGTAGCAGTTGTGCGGGCATCCTGACTTTACTGACTGTACTTATATTTGTATAGCTTTGGCTATTTCACACATCTTTATTCTGCAAGCAAAAATGTTAACTTAGATTTTACTCAGCATGCAGAAAACAGATCAACTCAGTTTAAGTTGTTGAGTTGAATTACTCAACAGTTATGTAAAAGATGAATTATTATTGGTAAATAAATAATGTATTCTTACATAAACAGTCACATCAATCAGTAATTTGTTCTGATTATTCATTGATGAAAATAAATGAATACAAAAAACTCATACGTAGAACATCTGACATGTCTGTGTGTACACATGTGCATGCGTACACACGCACACAGATTTTTATTCGTTTTTTATTTACACAGGTATTTAAACTGAGTTTAATTTGAATTAGGTTTAATTTTTTTTACAGACCAAAGTTTTTTAAATAAAATGTCTAATAGTTGCCTCTGGAAATAGATGGCTGTTTGCACACATGCAAGCTTCATCAGCTCAGGGGAAAAGGCCTCATTTGAAAGGCTCAAAAGCGTTTGAATTAAAAGCACAATGTCAGTACCTCAGAGCTCTCCTCCCTTGCTTGCCGCTCCACTGACGTCTCCACGGTTTCTTTCCCGTCCCCACGGTTTCCGAGCAGCAGACGTGAAGGAGCGCAAAGAGGAACAGGCCAAGGAGAGGCAGAGGGAGGAGAAGAGGGCGGAGCTCCCCCCGCGGCCCCGCCCGCTGCACCGCACCTGCTCCTTGTTCATGAGGAGCATCGCGCCCACCATCTCCAAGGCAGAGATCGTCGCCGTGAGTCCCCGACCCGTCGCGCGCCGCAGGGCCAAACGCCCTCCGGCAGAGCTCTGCACTGATTGGCTTTTGATGATGTAACTTAGCTTTAAAATACAAGCGCTTTGCACATGTCTGCTGTGCAGCAGTGTGACGTAGTGGTAAGGAGCAGGGTTCATAACCAAAAGGATGCTGGTTTGATTCCCAGCCAGGGCACTGCTGTTGTACCCTTGGCCGAGGACTGTGTCAGTAAGTCACTAAGTCACTCTGTAGGAGGTCGTCTGCGATAATGTAATCTTTACTTTTTTCAGTAATTAAAAAATACTGAATGTTACGAAGGAGCTTTGTTAACCCAGGAGTAATGGTATGTGATCATAACATGCCCAAACTACTGCGTAGTCAGCCTAAGTAGAGCGTGAGATTAGATTCTGATAAAGAAAAACATCACCTTAGGCAAGAACACCTTCAACCTTAGCCAAGAACACCTGTCAACCGTTACACATTTTGGCTAACGCTGAACCCCACCCTGCCCCCCTCCTTCTCTCTCTGTCCCCCAGCTGTGCCGCAGGTACCCAGGGTTCATGCGTGTGGCGCTGTCTGACCCCCAGCCAGAGCGGAGGTGAGTGGCTGCACCCGGGCGTGCACTCAACCAGTGGCTTTTACTTTGCCTCCTCCTTGATGTTCCGCTCAAACCGGTATCCAGGTTGTGTGGGTAGATGTCAGAATGCCGTCCAAACCAAATGTCCTGTGGTTTTGTTTGGCTAATGTGAGCAGGATAATGACTTGCAGTGTCAAGAGATGGGATGTGTTTAGTGCTTGTCAAAAAAATTAGGATTGGTCTACTCAGCGTCATTACTCAAGCAGGTTGTAACAGCTGTTTTTTTTCTTTCCAGTGAAAAGGGGTTTTTCCATTAAATAAGTGTCAGGCTATGTTCACTGTGCCAACGCTGTACCAACATGTTTTTATGCCAATATTGGAAATATTATTTGAGATTTTCATGATTTTACAACCAGAAATCTCTCATTGACTAACATTGATAAGAGCATTGAGAATCGGACTGTTTGTTGTCACAGTGGGCCTGCTGCAACAGCCACGGATACAGACCGTCTCTCCAGCAGAGCTTGACTTTTTCAGGCCGACTTAGTTTGTCCGCAAACTTTCCTTTCAGGCTTGCTTCATTGCTCTGTAGTTCCCTTCATTTAATTGCACTGAGTGGGCTGTAGATGTTCCTGTTGTTCTTCAGTTAACTACAACAGGTAATTGCAACACTGTCCCTTGTTTCCTCTTCACCAGGTTTTACCGGCGATGCTGGGTTACATTTGACCGGAGTGTGAACATCAAGGACATCTGCTGGAACCTGCAGAACATCCGCGTGAGTGCAAGCGGGTGTGCGTGCATGGATGTGTGTGTCCCTCCTGTCCCCTGTCTCTGTGTGTGTGTGTGTGTGTGTGTGTGTGTGTGTGTGTGTGTGTGTGTGTGTGTGTGTGTGTGTGTGTGTGTGTGTGTGTGTGAGAGGTGCGCTGGCTGTCTGGTGCTGCCATGCTTCAGGATGTCTGAGCCCAGTAGCTGGAGGGACCAGCTGATTGCCAGGGCGGAGAAATGAAAGCTTTCAGGTCGGCATGGTCAGGCTGACAACTGAGCAAGTTGGCAGGTGGCTTCAGTTTCACTCTGTTTCTTTCTCTCTTCCACTTTTTTTGCTTTGACTTTAGAATGTGCAAATTGCCAAAAAATGGTTGCAGATGGCAGCTATATGGTTCAATTTATAAAATAATTTTATTTTGTGATAGAACAGTAGTGAAATAATTCAGTAAAAACCATAAATGCTGAGGTAACGAGGATGAAGAAATGCTACATCAAAAAAATTATTTTAAAAAATTCTGTGGAAAGAATGTTGGTGCCATTATGGTTTCAGGCTCTCTGCCTCTGATCGTATGTTCCCCAGTAGAGCAGGTTCCATTTTCTGAACAAGGCAGCAATTATGAAAGTTTGGCAAGGACAGTAATTACCTCTGCGGGCAGGTGAAGCACTTCAGTACAAATGCAAAACTACTGGGTACTTGCCTGGAGCTGATTGACCTGCTTTTAAAAATTTGTAGCTGCACTCCATTGTTCTCTGTGGCTCCTTTGTATCAAAATCTGCTCCTCAGTGCTGTCTGCATTAAGTCTCCCTCACCACTCCCATCTCTCTTGTATTAACAGTCCCCTCCCGTAGTGTCTTAGTATAGTGTAAATGAAAAGGGCTCCTTCTCATGTGTACAGTTGGGCGAGAACCCTGGACTGCCTCAGCAAATGCCCAGCTGTATAAATGGATAAATGTAAGCACTGTAAGTCACGTTGGTTAAGTGCAGCTGTAATGTCATGAGATTTAATGCAGTGCAGTGTCATGTAGTGATGTGATGTGTCTGTGTCTGTCCGGCGCTGTGCAGCTGCGGGACTGCGAGCTGGCCCCGGGGGTGAACCGGGACCTGGCACGGAGGGTGCGCAACGTGAACGGCATCACCCAGCACAAGCAGGTGCTACGCAACGACATCAAGCTGGCGGCCAAGCTGATCCACGCGCTGGACGAGCGCGAGCGGCTCTGGGGCCAGAATCAGAGGGGCGACGGCCCGGCCCCCGAGGTCCGTACCCCAGAGACATGAATCCCTTGACCCATCTTTCTCCTCCCTGCCCACCTCTACTCTCTCTCCTTTACTATGGCAAACATACTCCTTCCTTCCTCATCTCTCTCCCTTTCTCCTCCCATCTATCAAGATTCAGAAAGCTTTATCTGAATAAATTCAAAGTGTGCAGTGTTTCTGGTTCATGGATATAAAGACGGGCTACAATGGTACAATAAACAGTGGACATGCTGATGAAACAGTTGTGCAATAAATTTGCATCTCTCCCTACTCTCTCAACCACTCATCTCTCACCTGTTTCTTCTTTGTTGTCATCCCTCTCTTTCTCTTGCTCTCTCTTAACCATCCCTCTTTCTCTCTAGCTCCCAGCGCAGAATCCCATCCTGAAGAACATCACAGACTACCTGATCGAGGAGGTGAGCGCGGAGGAGGAGGAGCTGATGGGCAGCAGTGCGGGCGGAGCCGACGCCGAGGAGGGCAGCAAGGAGGGCAACCCCACCGAGATCACCGTGGAGAGGGACGACAAGCTGGTCAAGGTCCGTCCCACGCCGCCGTTGGGGAGACGAGTGTTAGAGAGGCCACATTCAAATGCTCTCAGTGTGCCTAACGGCGCCTCACACTCATTGCTTTTGGCCATAGTCCAGTGGGTTGCTCTAATTGCACCTCCTGGCGTTGAATGGCAGTATGACTAAGTTGGCCAAATGGTGAATCGACAGTGCTTGGTGAATAAGAGTTCTGGAGGAAAAGAGAAATTTCTTCATCCCTTGAGGGCCCTTGGAGGACTGTAGAACGTGTCCTGATGTCTTCCCCCCCCGTACCCCTGCCTCTCCCTCCTTCTGTTTAGGTGCTTGACCGCTTGCTGCTGTACCTGCGCCTGGTCCATTCCATAGATTACTACAACACGTGCGATTACCCCAACGAGGACGAAATGCCCAACCGCTGCGGCATCATCCACGTGCGTGGACCCATCCCGCCAAACCGCATCACCCACGGAGAGGGTAAGCAGGGCACCGCATAGCGCACACCTCCCTCAGGGGAGCCTACCCTCCGAAAACCTTCTGTCTCAGTAATTGCTTCATATTCAAGGGGTGGCCCATGCAGGCCCATGCAAAATTTTGCAGGGCCCCCAAAGGTATTTCAGCATCAAGCCATGGAAATTGTGACTGATGTTCTCCATGGGAGTGGGGCCCTCAAACTGTGCCAGATGGCCAACAGTGGTGAAACTGACACACACACATTACATTACATTGCTTCATTTAGCAAATGCTCTTACCCAGAGCGACTTCCAAATAAGTGCATCACTATGCTAAGAGTAGTTATCGCGAAGTATTACAAGAGGTCAGTAAGAAACAAAGTTAAGTGCTAAGCTAGTGCAGAGTGCCTTTTTTTGTGAAAATAGCAATTGATAGGATAGATAGACATAGATAGAGAGGAAGCTGGGGTAGAGATACTGCCTGAAAAGATGAGTTTTAAGTTTTTTCTTGAAGGACCCCAGGGAGTCTGTTGTCCGAATCTCAGCAGGACACAATTACACACACACTCACACAATTACTCTCACTCAATCATACACACACACACTCTCATACATGTATACACTCACTCATACACACAGGCAGACCCACATACACTCTCTCACTCTTACACCCAGGTATACATACATACATACATACACACACACACACACACACACACACACACACACACACACACACACACACACACACACACACAGAAAAACACACATATCCAAAGAGGCAGCACAGACACGTGGCTAACCCCCATCCCCCTTATTCACAGTGGCAGAGTGGCAGAAGACATTCGAGGAGAAGCTGAGCCCCTTCTTCACTGTTAAGGAGTCTCTGTCTGAGGAAGAGGCCAACAAGATGGGCCGCAAGAACACCGAGCAAGAGGTGGAAAAGTTCCTCTCCGCCAACACACAGGAGCTGGGGAAGGACAAGTGGCTGTGTCCACTCAGTGGCAAGAAGTTCAAGGTGGGTGTGGGCAGACAGCGAGGGGGTCTTATAGCCATGTCCTGTCCCAGGCAAAATCCTACTAGCACCGTTGTCCACAAGGCAGCTTGCAAAGGTCACAGACATCCTATCAGGCTGCAGCAGTCACCAGGCATAGGTTATGGCCTCTGTTTGCAAATGGTAACTTATAGGTTTCTTTTTTTTTGCTGTTGCGTGTGATGGTAGATTGGTCATTGGTTTGAACTGGAGCACGCCAGGTAGATTCCACCTGTCTCTGTTTGCATTCCTTTTTCCCTGGACCTCTGCATGCCAGCTGGCAGGCTTTACAAAGAGCTGCAACTCCCTAAATCTCTCTGGAAGTGGGAAGTGAGATTTGTGCCTTCCCCAAAAGATTGACAATGGTGTGGCTGTGCTCTCTTCCAGGGCCCAGAGTTTGTGCGCAAACACATACTGAACAAGCATGCGGACAAGATCGAAGAGGTGAAGAAGGAAGTTGTCTTCTTTAACAACTTCCTGATGGATGCCAAGAGACCCGCCCTGCCTGAAGCCAAAGCCCCGCCTCCCCCCATGCCAGGACAGGGTGAGTTGTCAAGTGTGCTGTGCAACAGCAGCAGAAGCATACTCACACACGTGAGGCCCGCAACACACACACACACACACGCATGCACACCTGTAATACTCACACGAGGCCCACAACACACACACACACACGCATGCACACCTGTAATACTCACACATGAGGCCCACAACACACACAAACACCAGACATACTAGACACGCACATCTGCCCCACATCGAAAACACCATCACTGTGTGCTTTCACAAAGTACTCTGTCCTTCATTCGTAACAGCCTGCGGTCTTACAGGAGACCCTCGCCACCTGGAGTGGAATATGTTCCTGAGATCCCTATGAACAGGAACATTTGTCCCTATTGCAGAACAACTGCATTGCATGTAGTGTAGGAATGACATAAAGTGATGAATATTTGCACTGCCATAAAAATGCAAATGGATGTAATGCATACAGTAAAGGTGAGCGAGCGGATGTTGCCATGAGTACGTGTCACCTGGCAACAGGGTGTCCTGCCTGGCTGTTGAGAACTGTAAATGCAGATCCACATGTGGCAAGGATCTCTTGAACTCGCACCAGACCTCCAGTCATTTGCTAGCGTTGGACATCCATGCAGCAGACGTTGGCGTTAACTCTCCTGTTGTATCCGCAGGCGTCCTAGCGCCAGGATTGCCCTACCCCCACCAGTCGCCCCAGGGGCTGATGGGATTCGGGCAGCCCGGCCCCCCGGTCATGGGCTTTGGAGGTCAGTGCATGTGTGTGTACCGATTTGTCATAACATCAGTGTAACGCAAATTGTAAAATAGCCATCATGTCTTCGTTGTCTCAGCAAAAACTCCTTTAAAAACTTTAAAAACGTAGCTTTTTCTATGCGTTTTGGCCTTTCGTCCACATGCAAACGGCGTTTTAGGTCACTGAAAACGGATCTTTTGCAAAACGCCTTCCAGGGTGAAGATTTTCAGAAACTCCGTTTTCAGTGTTCACGTGTAGACAGGGAAAACGGAGTTTTTGGCTTGTGACGTCAGAGTGTGCGCCGTAATAACTTTTTTTCAGGCTTCTGATTGGCCAACATGGCTTTACGGTTAAGGTTATATCGTCGCCTGTTGGTTTAGCATGGTCTTGACAGTGTGTGTTTGCGTTCTTGTGTGGACGGAGATTTTTTTAAGAACGAAGGAGGAAAACCCCCGTTTTCAAAAATACCCGTGTACGTGTGGACATGGCCTTAGTGTTTCTCCTTGTCTTTGTCTCTGGCAGGAGGCCCTCCTTACCCTCCCAACCAGTTTGGAGGTGGCAGAGGTAACTTCGACAATTTCCGTGGTCACGGTGGTTACCCTGGGAAACCCCGAAACAATAGGTAACCCCCCAAGGATAACAGTCTGACCTGGTTTGTCCAGCCAGTTGGGGAAAGCTTGAGTCCATGGGCATATGCATGTGTGTTGTGATAGAGGACAGTATGAAGGTCTGTGTGTGTGAGTGTGAGTGCGTGCACGTGCACTTGTATATGCACGTTTGTTTCCTGTTCAAAGTTAAACAGTCTGCCCAGTGGAAAATAATGAGAAATCTTCTCTCTTCCAGAATGTTCCGTGGAGATCCTCGTAGCATAATTGAATACCGCGACCTGGATGCCCCAGATGACATTGACTTCTTTTAAAGACTTTTTTTATACTTCTCAGCATTATTTTTATTTGTGTATTATTCCTGCCCCCCAACCCCCAGCAGTGTTACATCAGTATCTTAGACGTGGTGTTTAAAAATCCTTCAAAATTTCTTAGTGTCACTGAGAGAAAGAGCACAGTGTACCTGACTAGGTTTGTACCATGAGACTGACAACCTTTTTTTTTTTTCCTCCAATAAAAAGAAGCATAAGGATGACATGAGTGGTGTGGTGGGTTTTTTTGACCAGGGTATACCTAAGGAGATTTGAGCTCTGTCTCCATGTCTGCTATTTCAGTGTGGGTTTTTTGTTGTTGTTTGTTTTTCCATCATTCTTCCAGGCCCAAGCTCATGACCTCTTATGTTGACCTCTTGACCTCTGCTCTCTGTCCTTTCTTCTCCATTTTTTCCCTTAGATGCTTCTCATTTCAGCTCCTTCTACGTGATGTCTCTCTATGCTCCCTTCTCTCCCTCAGATTCTTCCGAATTCCCTGGCAAAAGTATAAACCCCCCTCCCCCAGCCATTTGGGAATTTTAGCCTAAAGTGGAGGAAGCAGCCTTGGAAATTATGATGCCCCTGAATCACACACTGATGGTGAACAGCTCTCTTGGCAGTTAATACCAGTTCCTTTTTCTACTACAAGAGGGCAAAAAAAGGCTACATGGTTCTTGATTAGGCCTTTTTCTGTGTCAGCTGCAGATGTTTACAGTATTATCTCCCCAATACTATTTTACAAAGTAAGATTTTATACTTTTTTAAATAAAATGAACACCTTGAATAGCAGCCACTATAGTTTGTTTGAACATTCATGATGAGCCTGTGGATAAAAAAAGATGAAGGTCTTGTTCACACAGTAACAGTTGTTTGCCCTGAATGCTCGGTGAATATTGGCCAAACTTTTGTCTTGGCAACAACAGGAGTCTACAGTCTGAGACCACAGACCGTGTCAGTATTTTTTTAGGATATTTTGCGTTAAGCTAAAACTGGTGCGGTTGGCACTTTTGTCAAAGGCAATGTCTGAGAATGGTGTATAAAATATTACTGTTGACAAAAATTAAAATGCACTGTCATATATAAGTATCTGATAAGCTTTTGACAGCCATTGGCCTGCAAGATCACATGGAAGTGAAGAGGGAAAAAGACATATTTTAAGAACTTGATCCCATCCTCTGAGGAATGCCAATCACATAACCTCATTCTCAGGGCAGAAAATGATTCTGACAAGATAATTTTAAATAAGGCTGATGTGCTAACCACATGTACATGGGCAGGAGACAGAGGTTAAGCTAACTGACCCTGACTGATAACTTTAGCGTAGAAACTAGTCTTATCTTGGTGTCTGGGGTGTCACTGAGGATTCAAATGTAGGTTGTCTTGCCTTGGCGAGAATGAGTGTCATTTCATTAGAATAGCTTTTTTCATCCAGAGTGGTGCGGGTGCCCGTTTGTGACGCTTGGTCTGGATGTTGCTGTGGTGCAGTGAGTTTTCTATCTGTTCTCACTATTTCACTGTCACTGTCGTGATTGTTATTACCATTGTATACATTAATATATTGTAAATTCTTTTTTTTTTGCATAGTGTATTGGATGTGTGTTTGCTTGTTTTTTAATTAGTACTATACAAATTGGGTTAGACTTGTTGGAAATTGGCAGGCATCCTTTGCTGTTGAAATTACTGTGCTGGCCTGCAGGATTTGGCTCGTCATGTCCTGTTGAGCAATTCTAGTGGAGCCTTGGGGAGTTGGGGTCAATTTCCTTTCAGTTCAATCAATTCAGGATATCAATTGAAGTTAAATTCTTGGATTGAAAGTTGCCCATCATTTTCTACAAAGATTTTTCAATTGGTGAATGGAAATCCAATTCATTTTCTTGAAGTGGCTGTATTGACATGGAATTTGAATGCTGGTCTGCTTTTCTTTCAGCACACTTACTTTGTGTGCTGCTTTTTGGACTTAAAAAGGGATGACCAAAAGAAACAACAGCTGGAAGCTTTTCCAATGGAGTCCCTGCAATATGAGGCGACAATAGTACAGGTGAGAGACCTGAATGGCCAAAGGGGACTCAGGTCAGTGTGACCATTTGAAGCACCTGTTATAGCACAGTGTCCCCATCATTACAGTGAGGGCAATGGTGTTTTACTTGGTCTGGGGGTGGTAAGCGGGGATGTTCCTGTTGGACAATCAGTGCTATTCTCAACAGCAAATGGGCTTTCATTGGACGTCTCCCATCCAGGCACAGTGATTCCCATGGTTCTGAGGGCCAAGCAGCTGTAGCTCTTTCTGTGCATCCTCTGTAAACAGGGTTTGACAGCCCCTGTAAACAGGCATGCAGAGGCTAGCTCGGTGCCATATAACGTTAAGATTTTCACCCAGAGGCACCGCAGCTTTGAGAAGGAGTTCTGGGTGAATCACATGTACATCAAGTTCAGGCTTGTTTCACAGAAGCTGAGAGAGAGGTGAGAAAAGTGGGGGCGGCACAGTGAGTTTTAGGGGGGAAAGGACATGGGAGGAGAGCAAGGCACGATGGTACGGGGAAATATGACATCAAGACAAGAAGTGAGAGTTCTGGATAAGGGAGATGCTGGAGCTTGTGCACTGGGGAGAAAGCGAAAGTACACAATGTAAATTTCCGTGGAAGCCTTTCTGCGGCGGCTTTGGCAAGCACACCCTGAATTTTCCTGTCGTTCACTCTGGTCTCTCTCTCATTTGCATCTCACCACTACCCGCGAAGAACGCCGCGGCAGCGCCATTCAAAACGCAGAGAGCGAGGGTGACCGATCCTCTCAGGGCAGCGAGCCGGCGTTATGACGATGGTGCTGGGGAAAGAGGAACGTTCACACAGCGGTTGTTTACAAGCAAACAACGTCTCTCGTCTCTCAACGTTTAAATTTACCCTTTAAATGTCTTTTGTAAACAAAGTGCATGCTGTTTACACCGGTTTTTTTTTAAACAGTCGATGGTTGATGGAAATCGGCTTGTGAGACCTAACGAGTGAGTCCGGGTGGTTTGAACATACTGGTGGTGAGAGCGGTGGTTTGGTGTTCGCAACTATATTTGTTCAATTTTTAGTAGCCTATTTTGCACTGAGTTGGTCTCCCTTCTCCCAGTAGGATGTATCTCTCTCTTCCCGTGGCCACCTGCATGGAGCTACAGACTTCTAGGACATGACAGGTGAGTGTACTCGTTTGATGATAACAGAACTGTAGTTTATAAAAGGACACTTTTGATTTAAGGAGATAGCTTAGTCGTTTAAAATAAAAAAATTTCCGTCCATGTCTGTGACATATTTTAAGCAGTAAATTAACAATTAAACAGGATTGAAATTGCATTGCGAATTCTGTTTGTGCGCGTGTGAAAGACAACGGCAATTCGAACATTTTCGGAAGAAGACATGCTTTTGGCCCACAAATGACCGTATTCAGTTATGCTTTCGAGTAGCAGGTGATTAAATCATTTACCTACGTAAAGATATGTCAAAACCATTCCTTAAGTGTAGGAGGAGCTGTTAACTTTCATAAATGTGATGATTACACACACACACACACACACTATATATATATATATATATATATATATATATATATATATATATATATATATATATATATGATATGATATGATATGATATGAAGATTACGATTGGCTCAGTAAGGCGTATTTATACATCTCTACAACACCAGGTTCAAATACACACCGAAAATCTGAAAGTCCTAAAATTCTTGTCCTCTAAAAGACAATCTAAAAATACATATGTCTCTCCTCCATCTCAGTCCAGGGCCCGTCCTTTCTGAGTTATCTCACAAATATTTGCATGTGCGAACAGAACTAGAAGCAGAGAACAACAACCTTCATTGTGGTAATGTTCTTTGTTTATTAACAAGAGCGCGCCAACACCCGCCACTTCCTCGTTCCTTCCTTATTTAATATATGGCTTCATGGTTAAAATAGCAGCGTCTATTGATCGGCACTATGGCTGTAACTCTTAAGAATTCCCTCGTAGCTCTGCCAGCGCTACTCTGTAATATGATCGTGTGTTGCTGCATATTAAAACACAACGCCATGGTACCATTCCGATCATGGAAAATATATTTTCGAAGGAATACCAGGTGTCAGTGTCATAACGGGAAATGTATACTTTTCAACTTGTAATATCAGCAGCATATCATGTTGTATTACACGGCAGCACCGATTCCTTTCAAAGCACTTTGACAGCCTAACCTCTATGTGCATCCACTGCTTAACAAAGTCTAAGTGGCTGATGTGTTATAGTTTTATTTTGACTTGTTCCTGTGTGTGTTCTCACTGACAGTCTGTTCCTAAAATCCTGTCCATTCCTAATGGTTTGTACTTGTTCCTAAAATTCCCAGTCCCTCCAGCTCCTTGGTTCAGCTTGCCCCTCTCCCACCCACCCAGTACCTCCTATCCCCCTGGGACGATGGCCTTGGCCCACAACCAGACGTGTGGCAATGACGACAGTTTCAAGTACCTGGCCTACACCATCACCTACTGCATCGTCTTCCCCGTGGGCCTCCTCTGCAACTGCCTGGCCCTGCTGGTGTTCTTCTGCTTCACGCCCAAGAAGTCGGCCAACACCGTCCTCACCACCAACCTGGCCCTGTCAGACGTGGGCTTCTCCCTGACCCTGCCCTTCCGGCTGGTGTACTACCTGCGGGGCGGCCAGTGGGACTTCCCCGACTGGCTGTGCCGCTGGTGCGTCTTCTCCTTCTACGTGAACCTGTACACCAGCGTGCTCTTCCTTACGGGCCTCAGCGTGCTCCGCTACGTGGCCGTGCTGCACCCCATGCGCAACAAGACGCTGGTCACCGTCCGCCGGGCGAGCTGGGCGTGCCTGGGCATCTGGCTGTTCGTGGCTGCCTCCTCCTCGCCCTTCCTCCTCTCCGGCTCCTTCCAGCAGGGCAGCAGGACGCTCTGCTTCGAGCCGAGCGGGCCGCCCTCCTGGAGGCGCATCCTGGTGCTCAACTACGTGGGCGTGGCCTTCGGCTTCCTCCTGCCGTTCCTCACCATCCTGCTCTGCTACGGGCGGATCATCCGCCGGCTGACGTCCGGGGAGCAGAGCCTGCGGCGGGTGCGCAGGAGGCGGCGGCGCTCCGTCAACCTGGTGGCCGTGGTGCTGGCCACCTTCCTGCTCTGCTTCGCGCCATACCACGTGATGCGGACTGCCCACCTGCACGCCGTCACCGCGCAGGACGCCAGCCGGGCGCAGGACTGCTGGCGCACGCAGCTGCTGCAGAAGGTGCTGGTGCTCACGCTCTGCCTGGCCTCCTCCAACAGCTGCTTCAACCCGCTCCTCTACTACTTCGCGGGGGAGACCTTCCGCAAGACCGTGCGGAGGGCCTCCGAGCGCCGCTCCCGCAGCTCGCTCGGCTCCTTCAGCCAGGGGAGCCTGCTCCCCTGGAGGGGCAAGGCCGGCCCCAGCCCCCCGTCCAGCCCTGTGAAGGCTGATGCCCAAGCGCCCCTCCCCAAGAGCCCCCAGGCAGCCTTCCCTGGTATAGACTGACACCCTACCCTGCTGATGCAGGACCGCATGAACTGGGAGGCGGGGGGGGCGGGTGTGGTGCTTTTGATGGAACACTGGGAGAGAGGCTGGAAAGATATGGGAAAACACTCTGATCTTGTGCATTTTTTCCGGAACCCTCAGTGGCACGTAGGCCTACATTTGCATTTACATTTATTTATTGGCTTCGGATAAGATTGGCCGGCCCTGACCTGGGCACGGCTTGCCGTCAGAGAGAGATCGAGTTTTGTGCTCACAGTGCAAGTTAGCACTCGTTGTCCCTCACAGAGAGGGATGGGATATGTCTGCAGCAAGCCGCAGACTGGGCCCGCGATACCATCAGTAAGACCGAACCCTCCTTGGCATAGATCCCTGCCACCCGCCCAACCACTGGCCACAAAAGGCATCTCTGTCGGGAACCTGACTCGCCTGGCAGGTTGCCTATCCAAGTGCAGCATGTGTCAGGCCAAAGCCTCCATCTCATAACTGACCAGACCTGCTTTGCTTTTCTGTCCCACAGAATGTCAGGGGGCATAACTGCCTGTGCACACAGAAGGAGTTGGAGTTTATCTGGCAAATAGAGATAAAATGCAGAGAGGGAGCCAGGCAAGATGACATGTTATAGCTGGCAGCAATCAGATAGAGAAATATCGGTACATCTTGCCACTGTCTTCCTCCGTACAACTGACATTTCCCCCGGCCCCCTTCACAGCAACAAATAAGAGAGGTTTGCAACTGAAACCGCAGAATTGTTTCTTGAACTGTAGCCCCTTTCATTTTTAGGTGTGGTTTGTATGGAGGTTTTGGCGCCCAGAGGAATATGTTTGGTCTGTGGACACGTGCAGCTGACAAAGTAGACTTTGGATATTCAGTGGTTAATGATATAAGATTTGGGGAAGCTACTATTTAAAATGGAACCCTGAACCTCGGGATCTTTGGAAAGGGGGGTGGCATTGAAAGTAATTTCATACTGGCCTGTATTTTGATATTATATGCCAATTGTGAAAAAATAGAGGCATTTTATCTCCAAAAAAGAGAAATTAATGCATTTGACAGCTGGGCTGCAGGCCGGGCTCTGTCTACAAGATTAAAACCACAGATTAATTTTTTATGATCATGACAATGTTTATGACGAACTGTATTAACGCTCCAGGGGGACAAATGAATTGTATTTATCCAAATAAAAGGTTTAAAGCGCACTCCACTGTCATCCTGGCATTTCCTTTCATGGCTTCGGTTTAACCGTGACTTTGAAAGCAACGATTGCCCAAGGTCAAGGCGTTCGCGTAAATGATGAAAGATCTGAGATGGCACCATGTTATGAATAATTACAGCACTGTGAAGCAGAACTTTCACTTTTCCCCCAAAACCGTTTGTGAAATTGTCACTTTGTTAAATATTTAAAGATTGTTGTCTTTCCATTTCCAACCTTAACAATAATTGAGCTTGTTTCACATCAGTTTCATTTAAACAGGTTAATTGTTTAATTGTCCATTGTAGTTGTCTTTGTGCAAGCCAGCCCATTGGTTTATGAGCCATGGGGGCATATTAAATACAGGAGAGGAGGGACTCACTTTCTTCAGCTGACTATGCGCTCAGACTGGTTTCCTTTATTTGTTGACTTTTAAAAGGAAGGTGTTTTTTATATTTGCTCTTTCTGCTCATTTTTGTGAGGTGTGTCAGCCAACTTCTCCACAAATATATTATAATGAATAATTAAATTAAAGTAAATGGGGTATGTGTTTCATGTGGTTCATAAACGACAGAGGCTGGGAAATTGAACATACTGTGACTGCAGTGTGTATAGCCGATGTCTGTTGAATGGCCCTTTGGAAAAAAAGTTCTAAATTTTGAGGTTGTCCATGACGTCCTGCGTTTGAACGCCTTTGCTTTAGTAGTTTTATGGAACATAAACGCATACAGATGAAACAGAAAATTAACTCAAATCCAGTTGCCGATGGCGCTTTCCTTTTGCCCATACAGCAGATGTTGTAACATATTAATCGGACGTAACGGCAAACACGTACACAGTCTATGGATTTCATAACTTATTCTCTAGCTGGAGTGTAAGTGTCCCCTGGGTTCCTCCTCATAATAAATGGTTTGCGATATCAACTGGCGTGGCCTCATAACGCCCTCTTGTGGTGAATATGTAGATGACATGCCACATGCCTAAAAACAACAGGAAGAGCAAAGTCCAAGGCAGCCTAACGGTATGCAAATCATTTCAACAGCAAATTATTGGAGCGGCCGGTGTTCAGCGAAACCCACCTGCTGTCTGAGTAACGCACACATGCAGAAAAGGCCAGATATTACCCTGAGATTAAAAAAAAAAAAAAAAACCTGCCATCTTGGAGAGGAAGGAGACCAAAGTGAAGATAAACATTCATCATTCGTAAACCACTCATGTTAATTTTTAAAAACGTTTTCAGTACGGCAAATTCTGCAGTAGAATTTTGTTTTACATCTGTATCCTTAGACATGCTGATTGTACTCTTGCACTGATTCAACAAGTGCTCTTTTAAAAATCTGTTAACATATTAATCAGAGTGCAGCAACTTTGTAAAGCAAAAGTAAGAAACAGAAAAAGTGTACATTTAAGATGAAGTGACGCTTCCTTATGGTTGCCTGTATGTTTAGCATATAACTCAGAGAGCGCTGAGCATTAGATTACACCTCACACGAAATGTCAAAAGGCTCACACATGAAGTAATTTTTCGTGTTGATGTGTGATTTTATGCACATATCAAAGCATACAGTACACTGCAAAGGCAATTACATATTTTGTAGATTTTACAACATATTCAAATCATTATATAGAGAAGATGAAAGTAGCTATAATCAAGAGGTCACATTTTGACATATGTCAGAAATATTTGATATTGACCAATATTTTTCTGCATTGGAACATGCGTTTTTATCACAATGTTTTATATTGACATTTGCTTTCATAATTGTCGGGTGCCAATTATAAATAGTTGTAAATACAGACATCTTATACGGTGTCTGTATTTACAACTATTTATTTATGCACGCATCTTACACTACACGGATAATAGGCCAAATTCAACAGCACTGAAACTGTTCAACTGTAGTCGCTGTTGCTTCCTGCGCAGCGCTGACCCGTGTGAACAAACACATATTGAACGCGCCTTTTGTTTCCCTCGCAGAACTGATTCTCGCGAGCATACGCAAGCGCACACGCCACAGAGATTCTCCCACAGTGCTCCGCAATGTTATCGTTTAGGCCAAGATGGCCACTACAGTTGCCCGCCGTGCAGGTTGCATCTTGCAACGCACCATCTCCTGGCCAGACGGCGGACACCCTCGTTCTGAAAGTGCCAAAACGTGTCGGGAGCCTCTCTATTTAATTTCCCTTGACCGCTACGGCAAAGACCTGGGGTTTGGAATATTTTTCCCGGAAGCGATTCATGCCTCTGACAGCCTTTACGATGCTACAGTGAGCGACGGCGACTGCAGACTGCGGGTGACCATCCACCCGAGCCTGAACCCGTTAGTGGAGAGGAACGATCTGCGATGCGGCTGCCAGCTCAGAAACGTCACGTTTTCCAGTGTCGCCGAGGCGGACGACGGAACCGATGGAGACGGCTGTCCCGCCTACCGCGTGGTGAGCCTGGAGGTGGACGCGGACGCGGGGGGCGACGCGGGTCTGGAGGCGTTCTGCGGGATCGACCTGGACGCCCTGCCGTGGTTCGGGCTTCAGGGGGACGACCAACCCAGCCCCCTGCCGCTGCGGGCGCAAAGAAGCTCGTACCTGCCGCTGTGGAATAACCAGGATTATCGCGGCGAGATGTGGAGGGACACTCCCCCACCTGGCGGCGGCGGCGGCAGCTCAGAATCGGACTCCGGGGAAGGCACCGAAGGTCTGTCCTGTAACAATGCGATGCTTAGCTGTTGTGTGTTGTTGTATCCTTTTACCATTATTCTTCTGATATAATAAGCTGGAGCTATTGTTTTGGTGTCGTATTGGCAAGTAAGCTAACACAGCTGATTCACCATGTATTACATAGGAGATGAAAATAAGGACCGGCTAATAGCATCATAGACCGAAATGAGACCCTTAATTGTACGGTATGCTTGCCTCGCTGTTAGTAAGTGGCCATAACATTACCCCATCATTAACTTGGATTTTTAACTGCTTCCGATCATCGCACGTTGCACTGGAAAAGCGATGTTAACTCAAAAAGAGATACTGCCTTGGTACATGCCAAAGCTCTCAAGTGCGGAGTGCTTTATTTCCATGAAATGCAACACATTATATTGACCAAGCATTTTAGAGATGTGTATTATTGGCCAAACAGGATTACAAATGGAAAATACACAACACAATAGTAGCTGGAATCTTTAATATAGGTGATAAATAATCTTTAATAATCTTTAATCCTTCTCTCACATCTTATGTCTCACTCTTTCTAAAGTTCAAATCAAGTATTGACACTAACATACATCTCCAAAGCATACAAATAATGAAAACATAATAAAAGAAAGGGAAATATTAACAACAGTAATACCGTTTATAATGGTAGCAGTGACAGTAATGGCAGCATTTAATAATTTATCTCTGACTTTTCCTCTCTCTCTTCCTCTCTCTCGCCCGCGGTGCAGACCTACAGCCAACGGTCACCCTACAGGAAGTCAGACAGGGGTTCCTCTCTCGGTCCCGGGTCATCAGGGGGGTTCTGGTGGTCCAGATTCTGCAGAAGTCCCGGCTCTTCTATTACGGCAGGGCGGAGCGGAACTGCAAGAGCCCCTACAAGGTCCAGGTCTCCATTCAGTATTTCGGGTCCCCCCGACTGGCGTGCTGGATGTTTGATCGCATTCGATCCTTAGATGCTCAGTCTGATACAAAGGCCATCATTGCGTTTTGATCTGATGTCCCTTCCTCCCCTTCTTCTGTGCCTTCTCCTCCCTTCGCTCTCCTCTCTCTCCCCCATCCTCCATCCCCTTTGTCTCCCCCAGGCGATTCTGGAGGTGGCGGACTGGTCGGGCCGAGCTACCGTGGTCCTGTGGAACAGTGTCTGCATGGACTGGTACCGCTGTGTCCACCCGGGGGTGGTGTTGAGGCTGGCCCGTTACAGGGTGAAGGAGAGCTACAACAGCAGGATGGGAGAGAACGAGCAGGATGACATCGGTACGGTGACCCCTGCCTTTGCCTTTCTCTCTTTTTCTCTCTCCCTCTCTCCTTCTCTCCTTCCCTCTCTCTCACCCTCTCTCTCTCTCGGTGCATTTGAATCTGAGAAATAACATTCTAACTTTCACCGGTGCTGTGATCTGCAGCATGTTACCAAAAAGGTCAGGTTTGAAACAGCACAGCAAGCAAGGTCTTTTTCAACTGACTGGTTCGGTGAGCCAGCTGTCAGTGGGTGAGCCATTCTGCTAGAGGGCCGTATTTTTGTTTCCTGAACTGGTGGTCTGGCAGTCCATTCCTGCAGTTAACATCCGTTGTGCCGGGAATAGAGGAGCCAATGTGATGATTGGTGTGAAAGCTACGCCAGATTCACAATAGATAAAAAATATACGCCGTGGCAGATGGTCCAGCTTCATGTATATTTCTTGTTAGATGGTCATTATACCACATTTCCTGCATTGGTAGCATTCAGATTTATTTTTAAATGTTGCTCTTCGGCTTTTAAAAAAGGATGCACCAGGATGTCAGTGATGACGGCATGACTGGTGAATTGCATTTTGCAGCAAAACATTTTTAAACATCTCTGAAGCCATACACATTACTTGCATTGTTCTTTTGGTTTGTTAAAATATGTGGTACTCAGAAATTTAGAGGTGCTGTAGATTTCCAGAGGATAGTATCTGTCTGTCTTTTTTTCTTTGCCATTTGCTGGAATCATCAAGTCTTTGTATACATTTCCTCCTGAACAGGCAGGAAATACATATACTGTAGTCAATGGCTGAATAGTTCTTTCTGTTAATTATGTGTTTGCTGACAAACTGTGTTGAGCATGACCAAGTTTCTGAGGATGGGAATTCACAGATAAGTGGTGCTTTTCAGATTTGGCGTACAATTGACTCTTGAGTTGCAGATTGCAATTGCTGTCCTTGAAGTCACCTTAGAATGATTTTGCTGAAGGTTTTGATAGCAATTGTAAATGCAGCATCCATTGTTTTGTGGACGTGAAGCAGTTCTGTTTATTAGGTCACGTCTCACATTTACACTAATTACTCACGCTTTTGTGGCAGCCTAGCTTATTACATCTCCAGTGGAGACCCCTGGTGGTGTAAGTATAGAATGCATGATTATGAAACAACTGTATCAGAGCTCGTGGCCATGCGCAGGGCTTTATCATAGGACCATGGGGCCCTGAGGCACAAATGTAATGAAACCCCCAATGTGTAATCATGTATGTAAAGTGCATGCAATGATGGCTGCACACTTGTGACTGCTAGTTCATTCTTATGTAGACCTAGCATTTACATACTGAAGTTGAAAAACCGTAATACCGAACTTCACAGATTTGTCAGCAGCGAAGGCATGGTAATGACTGACCTAATGTTATACACAAAACGAAAAACAAAATATGGATGTGAACGTTGGCGTTTGTCAACATTCTAGCAGACAGAAGAAAGATTTCAGCTAACATCAAGATTTAATAAGATTGTGTAAATCTCAAATGATGTTTGGCATTCCAGTGTGATGAGGTATTTATTTACACCTATTGCTGAGTCACCTCTCCATGAAAAAATGACAAAGAAAGTGACAGTACTGCGCATGGAACACAAGGAATAAGAGGGTTCTGCCTATATAAATGGAATATTCTGTGTCTCTGGTTCTGCCATAGGTCTACTTCTCAAATGAGCTTATAGGCCACCGTGTCTGCCAGACTCATTACTAGCATTATCATAGGACGTATGTGACGGAGTGCCGTCACTATGGTTGAGCATGCGCTCTGACTGCCATACCAATAAGCCTGGCTTTTTGGCGTTGCGGTCAAGCTGCAGGTTTGGGACCCCGTAGACCCGGGTTCAAGGCCAGGTGGGGTGACTGCTCTCTCCCTTCGCTACATATGGTGTTAGAGTGGGATGGCTTGCTTCGAGGCCATCGGAGGCGTACCCAGTGTGTGAGCCGTATGAGGGACCCCCCAGGTTAGGTTGACCCCGGTGTGAGGGACCCTAGAGATGGGTGAAGCACAATGTGAGGGACCCCAGAGATAGGTGAAGCACCAGTGAGTGGGGCACTCTGGGATGGGAGAAGTGTGGCAGGGGAATGCGCGAGGGATGCCTCTGTGCGTGAAGCGCATGGGCGCGCTTCCGAAGGGGAGGTCAGTGTGACGGAATGCCGTCACTACGGTTGAGTATGCGGTCTGACTGCCATACCAACAAGCCTGGCTCTTTAGCGCTGCGGTCAAGCTGCAGGTTTGGGACCCCCTAGACCTGGGTTTGAGGCCGGGTGGGGTGACTGCTCTCTCCCTTCGCTACAACATCAGATTACAACGTCCAGAATACTAAAGACCTAACTGCTGCACAACTGAACAGTGTGCAGATATTCATTCTTTATTTCAAAGCAGCAGACTGAATTCAACATAACATCAGTCGTGTTATTGACTGCGTAAAATATTGTAAAGAGTGTATTAAAGAGTAGGCTACTTGTAGCCTAATTTGTTGTTAAACACTTGGTATGAAATTTTGTCTCAGTAATGCAGATGAGGAACATCATGTAAAAAAGGTGACATCCTCCAGATCAATCGATAGTTACTACATTACATATGTTTCAATGTGTACTTACACAGGACAGGTAAAAGTGTGTGCTGGCATACAAAACACAGGCATAGGCTACAGCAGCTCCTTTTTACAAATGTGAAATGCTTGTGCATTAGAAGATAACCGCGCTGTAAATTAATGTTGGCTATTTAAGCTAAAAGTTTCTTCCTCGATTTGCTCCTCGCGAACTCATGGATTACATCATTAAAATCCAGCTCCCTGACAAGCTTAGATTCTATGGCCATCGAAGAAAGAGAGCTCGTCGATGCTGCCCCGTGGTGGTCCTAAGTTCACCCTTGATGCATGCCATCTGTGAAAAGGACCGTTCCCTCACAGTTTTTCACGGGTAGGGTAAGGAAAAGCCTGAGAACGATGACGACATTGGGGAACATTGACTGGAGGTCAGTTTGGAAGGAGTTCTGTCCAATTCACTACTAACAGAGAAGAGCTGATGTTAATTTCATCACAATTTGTTCAGAACGAATGTTAAATGTAGATATTGAGAAAAAATTATTTATCATAACATTGCAAACACTGACTGTTTTATAACAAATCAGTATACTGACAAATTCTCAATTTTTTTTAGCAAATAACTACTTGCTAGTTACATCTCAGTGTCAATTCAAGCAACCCTGACTTTCACTTTCATTATCCTAGCTAATGTTAACTCAAAAGCCAGGATAAAACAGAATCCCTGGAGTATGACATCATATCCAGTTGCCCATATTCATTGTGAGGTCCAAAGTGATTTGGCACCATAGTCTGCTTCTTCATACAAAACAGGTGGCAGCGCTAGCTTAAAAATCACTTGCTTTTGACTAGTAAGGCATGTTAGATGGTTAGATGTAGATAGATGACTGTTAAATAACCAAAGAGTGAAAGTTCAGAGGCCCCTGTGCTGTTCCAGAGGGGTGGTTAGGGTGAGAGGATGGGGCCCCCTGTTACATTTTGAGCTCCATTAGATGTAGAGGCATGACTGTAAAACAACCAAACAGTGGACGCTCAGGGGCTGCTGTGCTTTTCCAGAGGGGTGGTTACGGGTGGGAGGATGGGGCCCTCCGTTGCATTTTGGGCTCCGTTAGACGTTCATACATGACTATGAAATGGCCAAACAATGGATGCTCAGCGCAGGGGCCCCTGTGCTGTTCCAGAGGGGTGATTGAGGTAGGAGGATGATTAGATGCAGACAGATGAAAAGACTGACCCTTTATTACATTTTGGGGGGCCTCAACACTTGGGGGCCCCTGGTAGCCGGGGGCACCGGGGTATGTGCCCCACTTGCCCGGTCGGTAATCCTGTCCTGGCCATGCCTACGAACCACTAGTCACTTGCACTCATGTAAGAAAGAAGAGATGATCATACACTCTGCTGGGTCCAGAAGCATAGTGATTTCTTTGGATATGAAGCATGTTAATTGAATTGTCAAAACTGGATTCAAGTGAAATTGAAATAACTATACATCTGGAGTCTGTAGTGTGTGCAATTAGTTCTGCTACTCTGCGACTACTGTAAGTGTGTAAAATGTGTCATTTTATTTTGCCCCAGACAACACAAAGTCAAGCATACATAGAATCATACAGGACTTACGAAGAGTTCAACTTATGGTTTAAAATGCATGATTGTGTGATGTCATGCGTGATTGCATGATGTAATGTGTGATTGTGAAATTGTGTGATGTATTGCATGACTGTAATGCGTGATGTGATATTTTGGATGGTTCTGAACACTCTCCCCTGACCTCCACTCCGTAGAGATCAGCCTGAACTCCAGGAATCCCTCAGCCAACATCTCTGTGATCCCAAGGAAGGATGTCCTTTCACAGTGGCGGCTACCACGCCCTTCGTACACATTCTACAGTGGGTACGCTAGTTCCGTCATTATCAACATCTGTGACACCTACTACTGTTGGAATGCTAACTCTGTCGTTAGCTTCACCTCTTACACCTATTACTGTGGGTACGGTAATTCTGTCATTATAAATCTCCCTTTTTTCTTCTACTGTATGTATGGTAATTCTGTCATTGTAAACACCCCAAATACCTCCTATTGTGGATATAGTCATTCTGTCAGCATTCACACCCCTTACACTTGGGTGAACACATGGGTTTGTCTTTACAGGAAGGACATTCTGAGCTGTCCCCTGGGGGCCACCTGTGATGTCATCGGTCTGGTGGTGTTTGTTGGGCGAGCAGAACGCACCAGGCGAAAGGGTGAGGTCTAGAGAAAGAGGAAATGAAGGAAATTCTGAAGGAAATGAAGCGCATTTTCAGTGTCTGGAGCTGAAAATATAAGTCCTCAAAAAGGAATTAAATGAAACTGATGGTGGAGAAATTAGACACAAATTTGTCCATTCTGTTGTCTATGTACAGATAGCCAGGGGATGGAGTTATGGGAGTACCGATGGCTGCGATTGGAGGATGGGACCACAAACCAGCCAATCTTGGTCAAGCTTTTCTCAACCTCTCAGCCAGAGATACATTCTGTCATACATCCATGTAAGACCATTCTTCCAACAAATGAATAGCTTTTTTCCACCTTGGGCATCAATAAGTCTTTCCTTATGTACACAGATTTTGTCAGATATGACAGTCTAATGTTGTAGTTAAGCTTTTTATTCATTTAGAGTTGATTTGCTCCAGAATAGGGTGGCAATGTGGCATAGTGGTGAGGAGCAGGGCTCGTAACCGCAAGGCTGCTGGTTTGATTCCCTGCCGGGGCACTGCTGCTGTACCCTTGGGCAAGGTACTTAGCATATTTACAGAACTTCTATAAATGGATAACATGTACAGATTGTAACCTATGTAAGTTGCTCAGGATAAGAGCATCTGTTAAATGAGAGTAATGTAATTTGAGGCATGTCACTGCCTCATTCTGAATCGCAGTCTACTGTTTGCTGGGATTGAAGTGGCGGTGAATGTGCCAGTGAGTTCCCCCCACTGTCCGTCTTGCAGCAGATCTGGGTCCAGCCTTGTGTCCCATGTTTCCCTGCAGTGTCAATCCTGGTGTGCACCAACCTCCAGCTGGTGAGGACTGCTCCAGACAGGCCTTCGTCCTTCCAGTACCTGACCAACACCAGCCTCACACAGGTGTACTGCACAGGTGAGAGTCACAGGGATGGCTGGCAAAAATCTGGAGTAGCATGTTAAATTTACATTCAAACAGTCTTTATTGGCATGGCCACACAGATACACAGTATTTCCAAAGCAATTTCCACATAAATGTGCAACCAAAACAATTATTTACAATTATCATCATCAATAATCAATAATTTATATATCTCTGACCTATAACACGAATGCTGTACGTACTGCACATTGACCAAAGCATTCCAACCGCTTGGAACTCTGATACAGCAAGAACCCAATGAAGTAGCCTGAAGATCCTTCCTTCCTCTGCTCCATGTACGAGTAGTGTCTTTGGAAAAAGCCTATCCTATACATACTTATTTTCAGTCCCAAATTTATAATGTAAGCATTACAGCTGGTTCTTGTAAATATACTTATAAATACAGGAAACTGTATGTATATATTTTTCCCCTTTCCCCTGTATTTATTGCCTTGGATAAATATCTCAGGGAAGAGATTTATGATATATGTGATAAATATACATAAATAAAATATATAAAATAACAAAAATATACAGCTGTATTGTTTATATTGTATTTTTATAATATAAACTTAGACCTGAAAATGAACTGAATCAGTCACTGATTCTAAGACCTCATGCCATTCTGCTTTCATTTGTAGGTCTGTGGTTTCTAATTTGTGACTGAGCAGGTTCTTTGCTTGGAAAAATAACTTTGCCCTTTGAATGAGCCATCGCAAGCCACAAAGCTTTGTTTCACTATCTGCCTGAAAATGTACAGTAGGTGTTTCACGGAACAATGATCGCCAGGAATTCTAGAAATGGCAGCCGAATTCAAACAAGCTTATTGTTGACTAAAATCACAGCCGAGGAATGGACGATGCTTTTCACCAGGAGATGCCTGTCTGCTGAACAAGGAGCTGCCATTGTATGAGAGGGTGAAGAATATGAGCTGAAGAGTTTCAGTTTTAATGTCTGCATCTGGTCTGATTAACTCTGTCTGTCTCTCTTCTGATGTCTACTGAAGTCTGGATCTAAAAGTGGTTGAAATGGTGTTAGGCTAAATTTTAGGGCGGTCGGAGCCAGCAATCATGTGTGCTCATTACCTGGTGCTGAATCTGCTCGTTTTTGTTGGCACAGAGGTTGGTACTTATTCTGTAATGCCCTAATTCAGGCTCAGGCCATCACTCGACCATGCCCTACAGACGACTCCACCCAGTGAGGCAATTCATCCAATGGCTGCAGACGGTGGATGAGAACCAGGTGCTTCACAGGGCAGTGATTGGTGGATTCTTCAGCTACCCACCCCTCCCTGTCTCCCTGGAGAGGTACATGAAAAACAGAAAAGGTGAGAACTTACTTGTGGAGTAGTCCCTAATCACATCAGCGCTCCTCCACATTAGATACAGTGAGGTAGATTACATTATCCACACTGTGATCTATGTATACTGGATGTGTGTGTATACATACATAGACATGAACACTAACAAAGTTCTGAATTTATCATATATTCTCAGAATCTTATATGAGCCCAGAATGAGTAATCTTACTATAAATACTTAATGTGTCTGCATCCCAACCCTTCTGAGGAAATGCATACAAATTCTGAAACATCAATTTATTATTCCCTGATTCCTTGAGTAGGACAGTGTGTGGGGGTTTTGAGCAGGGCAGTGTGGGGGTTTTGAGCAGGGTATAGTGTGTGGGGGTTTTGAGTAGGGTACAGTGTGTGGGGGTTTTGAGCAGGGTGCAGTGTGTGGGGTTTTGAGCAGGACAGTGTGGGGGTTTTGAGCAGGGTGCAGTGTGTGGGGGTTTTGAGCAGGGTACAGTGTGTGGGGGTTTTGAGCAGGGTACAGTGTGTGTGGGGGTTTTGAGTAGGACAGTGTGGGGGTTTTGAGCAGGGTACAGTGTGTGGGGGTTTTGAGCAGGGTACAGTGTGTGGGGGTTTTGAGCAGGGTACAGTGTGTGGGGGTTTTGAGCAGGGTACAGTGTGTGGGGGATTTGAGCAGGACAGTGTGGGGGTTTTGAGCAGGGTAGAGTGTGTGGGGGTTTTGAGCAGGGTACAGTGTGTGGGGGTTTTGAGCAGGGTACAGTGTGTGGGGGTTTTGAGTAGGACAGTGTGGGGGTTTTGAGCAGGACAGTGTGGGGGTTTTGAGCAGGGTGCAGTGTGTGGGGGTTTTGAGCAGGGTGCAGTGTGTGGGGGTTTTGAGCAGGACAGTGTGGGGGTTTTGAGCAGGGTACAGTGTGGGGGTTTAAGGGCAGCGTATGAGCGCAGTGTGCTCGCTGCAGGGGAGCCGGGCCTGGTGAGTGGGGCGGAGCTGAGGAGGGAGGCTGAGAAGCTGCAGTACAGAGAGAGCCGCATGTTCGCCATCCAGGCCACCATCACTGCGGTGTCATACACTGTGGCTGGAGAGGTAAGGAACTCGTGTGCCTACACACACACACACACACACACACACACACACACACACACACATACATACACACTCGACTAAACATGCATCCGCATAGATGCACGCACACACACACACACACACCCGACCAAACATGTATCCGCATAGATAAACGTACATGCATGAACATGCACACAAAGAAGCACCCAACCTTGGAGGCATTCATCTACTCACACACACAGACACACACAAGTATATACATGTACTGGATCACCTGTGCACCCATCCACACAAATTTAAATATATAAAGATATGCTCTTAAAAGGTTTTTAGAAAGTTCCCTGGGGACCCAGTGAGATAGAGGACAATTAAGATGCTGTCAGTGAGAGCTGCAGTGAGGGAGAAAGAGAGAGAGGAGGGAGAGAAATGTAGAGGGGCAGGTGGGGAGGAGGAGGGGAGAGGAAGAGAAAGATGGGGAGAGAGAAAGAGGAGGGGAGGTAGAGAAGGAGAGATAGAGAGGAAGACAGAGAAGGACAGAGGGAGAGAAAGGCAGTGAGAGGAAGAGAAAAAGAGGTAGAGGTTGCCAGGAATGACAGTAGAATGTAAATAGAGAGAGGCATCAGAGAGGTATGTAAACATGGAAGGTACTGTGTATACAGTTTTTTTTTTTATACAGTCTACAGTTGTCAGTAACACGTGCATTATACAGAAATTCCATAGAGTGTACAGCTGTTCAGTAACACACACACACACTCAGTAACATGTTCTCACAGGAATGCTCACATGCCTTTGGCTTTTAGGGCCTGCATTTGTGCCTGGATATGCATATTAAGCGAATTTCTCTGGCCCGGCGATGAGTATGCAGGAAGTATGCGGTGTGTATGTATGGATAATGAGGTGTGTATGCTTGCACTCACCCCCGCCTCTGTCCCCCTCAGGAGGAAGGCAGCCTCTCTCTCTCCACTGTCCCGGCCGGTCCGATCCCCTCGACCCCCTGCTCTCCCGATCACGGCGGGGCGTCCATCATCGGCTCCTCTCCCCCCTCCTCCATCACGCTCAGCCCCAGATCCCCCAGGCTGAGAGCGGGGTAAGCTTAGTGCTGCTGCGGTGTGGACGAGCCGCTGGTGGCTGGACAGTCATGTGTGAAATGCCTGCTACGGCACACTGATTATCTCTGTGCTTCACACTGCAGGCTAGGACTGGCAGGCAGCAGCAGATCTGCGAAGCGAAGATTGTTTCACAATGCAGAGCCCCCCAGGAAAAGGTGTGTGTGTGTGTGTGTGTGTGTGTGTGTGTGTGTGTGTGTGTGTGTGTGTGTGTGTGTGTGTGTGTGCCTGTGTGTGTGTGTGTGTGTGTGTGTGTGTGTGTGTGTGTGTACATGTGTACATGTGTGTGTACGCGTGTGTGTGATTGTGTACGTGCGATTGTGTACGTGTGTGTGTGTACATGCATGTGTGTGTGTATGTGGGTGTATGTGTATGCGCGTAATGTGTGAGAGTGTGTGTGGCTGTGTTTCTGTGTGTGTGTGTGTGATTTCCTGGTGTTCATCTCTCTTTAATCTGTATCTGTAGGCTGGCCCTGCCTCTGTGCTCTGCTCAGCAGGCTGACCTAGAGGAGGACAGAGGTAAGAGCCACTATCCCGTCCCTGTCAATATCATCATTACCATTACCATCACAGCCTGCAATGGTCTTCTCAGCCCTCTGCCCCCTGTAGGAAACGCTTCTCATGCTATACGGCAGCTTCTGGTATGTGTCAACAGGCATAAATGTATGGTAGAATTAATGTAGATACAGGTGGAATTAATGTAGATACAGAATGTAATGAGTAAGACAATTGGCATACAAACACAAGAACATTATTAAAATGTGCCCCGCCCCTTTTTATTACTGTAAGATTTCAGTCTGTGGGAAGCCTCGATGGAATTCCTGGAGAGGAACGAGGATGAGGATGAGACCGACAGCGACGATGACGAAGATGACGAGACCCTGAGCTTCGTCACGGCCGCCACCAGCCCCCTCTCCCCCCGCAGGTCCCAGCTGGGCGTGGTGCGGGCGGCCGGCGAAACGCTGCCTCGCCAATTCTGCCCTCAGCGGAGGGTGGTCCAGGCTGCGGCCATGGGCCTTCAGCCGGGCCGTCTCCAGGAGACCCTCCCCGAAAGGAAGCTGGACACCTTCGCCCTTGCCGACTGCTACAGCGGCCACTACACCCTTTCCCTCAGAGGTAGCCCCCCCCAAGAAGAACCTGTACTCAAATCCACTGTCAATATTTTGATGTTTTACTTGAAATATATGCAAAAGTAGAATGTAAGTACGGTGCCCAGTGGTAGAATGCAACTAATAGTAGACTGTGTTAATTCCTCTACCCGTGTCCTTCTGTCTCCTTTCTTGTACTTGTTCTCCTTTCCTTCACCCCTGCTTCTGTCTCTCCTCCACATCCACCATTTCTTTTCTGATGACCACTCCTCTGCTGTCTCCCTCAATTCACACTCTCCTCTCTCAATCCTCCCAATCTCTCCTTCATTCGATGTCTCCATTCCTCTGTCTTCCTTCTTCTTTTTTCCCAACTCTCTCTCCCTTTGTCCCTCTCTCTCCTCTTCTCTCCTTTTTTCATTCTGCCATTATCTCTCCCTCCTTCTGTTTCTGTCCCTCCTCCTCCTCCCTCCATTCTCTTTCCATTTCTCCCTCTCTCTTTCTTCTCTTTCTCTCCCTCTGCAGCTCTTACTGACGGCATCTTGATCAACACCCTCTTTCTCCCTGCCTCCCCTGGGAACCTACACTGGATCCCCCATCCCCACCCACACAGCAACAGCTGGGAGGCCATCCTGTCCCACGGGGGCTTCTCCCCCTCCACACCCCCTCCTGCACCCTGTGAGTACCTCGTCCTAGCCGCTTCACCCTATCCAACATCTCCCAGACCAAAGTCCACATGTGCAGATTAAACTGTGATTGTCATTTTGCCACATTATGCCTCTGATTAGCATAGCACACATGCTTAGAATGCGTAGAATGCAATTAGTCATGAAAGCAGGGACTGCTTGCACACTGTATGCTGGGATATGTAGTTCAACACAAAAAATGTCAGGTGTCTCTGGGGCTGCAAACCAGTATGGAACCAGACACATTTCTCATTCTTTACTTTGTGTCTAGATAATGTATCCAGTTTGATCCAATTTGTTGTCTCTCACGGCACCCCCCTTGACACTGCTTTCAAAGCTGACCTGATTGCCATGGCGACGCAGATGACCAGTCAGAGGCTGGTGTGCGTACTGGAGGTGTGCCAGCTGGGTGGAGGCAGAATGGAGGTGGTGTTGAGCCGCGCATTCCCCCTGAGGGACTGAAGGGGGCAGCAGAGATTGTAGCGGCATGCAGTATTTACCCATTCCGTTACCTGTGCGGATGCACTTATTTTTCATTTCATGAAACACCAATGCTCATCAGAGATGACTTCTGTGAAGATCTGCGTTGTCAACCAAACTGTGACGTTGAACAAGCTGTGTCTGATGGTATTCATGCCATTCAAGACTGGCTCTCCAGCTCTGGAAAGAGGTTACAGCTGGGGTCTTAAACACCTGAAACTTCGAGCGCCATTTTGTTGGACTTATCAGCTCCTAAACCATCACCTTTTTTCAGACCCATGGTCACCTTGGAGGCGATGTGAGCTGGAGTTGGTCAAAAGCTTTGTTAAAAATCTTTTCATTATTGAGAAATGCACTAGAAAGGCACTTTTTTAAAAGTATTTTCATTTGTGGTATCATTTCCTTTTATTGTTTATATTGTGTATACTTTCTGCTACCATTTCTTAAAAGGCATTATTTATAGAAGCCAATATTTATTTGTCCTGTTAGATGTTTTTTTAATGGTCTTTAGGGACTGAGTTTTTTGTATTTGATCTGAATGTTGCCAGATCTAAATGTATGTTGTGTTGAATTCTGCAAACCCACAGAGGGAATAGGATGCCTTGAGTTGGAAAAGGGGGCATTTCCTGTTTGTTGAGAAGGTTGCTGGTTCCAGTTCAGTGACTAAAAATAAGTATTCAAAGGGAATTGATCTTCCAAAGATCGGCGGGGATACTCAAGAGAGCATATAAGCTCCAGGCTCCAGGATTTGTTTCAGTGGAATAAAGCGAAACATCTTGTACTCTCTTGTGACTTGGTTGTATTAAAAGGGTACTGCTGTTATATAGCTGTAGTTTGATGTGTTGTAATGCATCTGTTAGACATAATTATGTATTCAGTTCTTTCTTTTAAAGACCAGTTTGCTCACAGGTAGGAGACTCAGTCAGCACAATAAATATTTTTGGTAAATACACTTAATACATCAATTTTTTGCAGCTCTCCCTTTCAGTAATGTTTTTGCTGTGTACTGAGTCAGCTGCATATTTTATATTTTGTATTTTGTGCCTTTTTTACTGTGAAGTAAAGATTTGCAGTGAGCTCAGTTGCTCAGGTAATGGGAATTCAGGCTGTTTCCGGTTTTTGCACTTGCAGAAATGTGTAGATTAACCAGCCTTTCATGGATATCGTTGTGTTAAAGAGAGAAAGATTAAGGGGTCCTTTGCATTGTTAAAACGTTACTGTTTCTGAGACCTAACACCGCACTGAAAAGAGGTTCTTGTTCTTGTCCTCATTTTGCCCCCCACACAGTTTTTAGCTCTAATCTATGGAATACAGACCTTTTGTACAACAGAAGCATACGATCTGAAAACAATGTGGTTATTAATTAAACAAATACAAGGTTCTTTATTCACAGTGCTGTGTCATTGAATACTTTGTATATTGGAAAATTGTGTAGGATCATTTCTGTAAAACATTTTGATAAATGTGTTTTCCTGATGCTTGTGTTCTCTGTCCATTTTGGTTATGCTTTGGTTTCATGAAGCTTGGAGTTTTAAAAAATGGAGGTCAACCCTCTTTGATCAGTTGCATTTATTTGTGTTAGGATCAATACATTTAATCACAATGCAGCTGTAAACTGGTTTTAGAACGTGAAATGTCAATGGCCCAGTGGAACTATTTTCAAAAGAAAGTACAGTAATTTTTTTAAAGTATTGCTGGTTAGAAAATGTGATTTTATCATGTTTAAATGTCCAGCAAAATAAAACACACATTGGCCGTGTCAACGTCATCCAATGGCCTATGTGTGGCTGAGAGGCTAATGTGGAGCATGCCCTTGTGTATTGCCCACCCAGTGCATTCGCAGAACATGGTGAGACGATCCCAGTTTCCATGTCGAGCTGAAGAAGGGCTGCACTTCAGAAGTGCTGTGGCGCCAAGAGAATGTCGACCACAGAGTTTACTTTGGCCCAGCACTTCTCCAAAGCCTTCTACCTCAGGTTTAAAACCTGCTTTGTAAACTTGACTACTGAAAGCCCTCTCCATGCCACACTGGAGTCGGAAGACTTCAAACCGGCCCTTATTAACCAGGTGGAGACGTATCATTTCACGAGCTGAGCTTTTGTAAGTTTCGAACATGAAATTGTGCACAAAACGTGCTATGTGTCACTCTTTGCACACCTTTGTAAACATTTTAAGCACAGTGGAGGTCCACACTTTTACAACAAGAGGAAGTAAATAGAAAACATAGTGAATGCTTACAGGAAGATATAACATATCTGAGTGCCGCTATTTTGCGTGTTTATGTTTTGATCACATGCTCCTCTGAAATTGCTCCACACCCGTGCTGTTACCTGCTCACAGCAAGCTCAGAGACAGGTTTATTTTTTTCGGTCGCTTTGCTAAAGCACAGAATCATATTGCGCCTTACAATGATTATTCAGTGAGCTGGTCAGTAACCTTTGCATCCTAACAGTCTGCACAGGAAGGGTGCTTTTGTACTTTACACTGAAATGTATCACCGGCTATAGTAATGTGAATCCCTTCTCACAGTAACTTGGATTGTGAACACCAATGACGGTGGTCTCTTACATTGTGTTTTGCTGTGAAAGTTGCTTTCGCCCTTGTTCTGGAAGCCCTTGATTCACTCTTGATGCTCTGAGACTTCAGATCACCTTAAATAACACAATTTAACCAGCAGGTGTGTGCTGCTGAAGGCGTCTCTAATGTGAAAATTTCAGGGAGTAGCAATGCGGAGCAATTGGGAATTTACCATCTGTGACACCAGTCAGTATTTAAACCTGGAACAGCAGCACTAAACAGTGTTATCCTGATAAGGAAGGAATGGTGATGGTGCTGATAAAAATGCCAGCAATACAGAGGGATGTACACAGGGCAGAGGTATGCACATTTCAAAACAATACAAGCTTGGTATCGGATTCAACCTGTTCAAGTCCCGTGATTTTCTTATATGACAACCTCCACTGAATTTCCTGAAAGTCTTGGAGAAAACAACATGTGAACAAGGCAGTATATTGCAACTATCAGGAATATGTTTGCTCTGATTTAATTATGGCAAACCAAAGAAGTCATTATGAAGTACTGCACCTGCATTTTTGGGGAAAAAAATTAACTGGTGAATGATTTAACGCTGTCACAGGTGAGGGTTGAAGTACAGCCGAAGATGAATTGAGCAGTTGGGGAAACATGGCCACAGCACTGATTCGGCCTGGCGCTTACCCAGCACTCCAAGCTTGCCGGGAAAACGCTACCAAACAATGGCCGGTGTGTCTAGCTCGTCAAAGAGAGGTTCTGTGTCCCAGCCTCTGTACAGCCCGTTGCCTCCAAACTTATCCGAAACTGTCAGACAGCACGTTTTTTCCTTTTTTAAATAGGGAGTGCGGGTTCAGACTGGTGCCTCCTCAAGATTAAATATATTGCGTTTGGATAGTAGGCCTCAGGTGGAGAGTATTGTAATATTTCATTGCATTTAAGCACAGCCGCTGCTGGAGAGAGACGAGGGTCCTGGGCAGCAGGTAAGGGAGGACGTATGCAAAGTCATTACAGGACACCACTATACTCACACCCACAAGAAGACACAGGGTTGGTGGTTCCCTATCCATACACTACATCTATACACTAAAATCACAGTGGTTGAAAAACACAAACATAAACCACCTGCATTAAATTCTACATACTAAATGTAAGATACATACTATTACGATCAATATTTTAATATATGACTTGTACAGTAGACCAGCGTGTTAGCCGAGTCTTTGTTTTGTAACAGTATTTCAAGATTAGAAGTCTGCTGTAAACATCTTTAAAATGACCTTTGTCTTGCCTGGAGTCCTATCTACGTAAAAAAATGCAATGGTAGTCGAGACGTAAACATTATCATTATCAGCCCTTCTGCGGTCACTCTTAGCAGTTACTAGTACCTAACGAATCGCAGCGAACGGCAGTTAAGAATGTCGGAAGGGTCGGGGAAGACGGAATCCATGCGAAACCCCTCTGCCAGTGAGATCTTCAGCATTTCCTCCATGAAGGCGCAAGTGTCTGGAATGACTGAAGTGAGCGAGGTAGCGGAGAATGCCACCGGGGAGGTGGCCATTAGCTCTTGGTAGCGATGCTTCTCGTACTGGTCCAGGGGAAGATCCTCCGGCCGTGGCACCCATTCCAACCGCAGATAGTTTGGCCTTCCTTCGCTGGGTTGCGGGGCCACGGCGCCTTCCCGCGTCCGGTAAGAGAAGCGGGAACAGAGCAGCTCGATGAAGGCACAGGAGGTACAGAAGACGTTGGCGGTGTATACACGCACCGCACACGAACGCAGCTCGTAATTCTCGGGGCCGCGTTTCAGGTTGAAGTGCAGCATCCGCACCTGGCAGTCCACGTCTGCGTTGAGCACGGCGCTGCGCCAGCTCGCCCCGTGCGGGCCGGACTCGTAACGCCGGATCTCGTCCAGCAGGGGTCGGATTTGAAAGAAGTCCGCTTCGCGCTTCAGCAGGGCCATCTCCTTGAAGTCATCGGGCAGGTCGAGGCTGTTGGAGCGGAGGTAATTGAGGATGTAACGGAAGACTTTGCCGTCGCGGTCTATGAAGAAGTTTCCCCGCTTGTCCCGCAGCAGGGGGATCTGCCCGGTAAACATGGCACCAAGCATGGAGTCCCTGCAGCGCGTCAGCGTGTCCAAAGTAGTGGTGTACACCTCTCCTCCCACGTTGAGGGACACAGGGTCCTGGAGAGAATTACTGTCAGGGCTGTTCAAGTTCAGCATCCTGTTGCGAATGAGTAAACTTGAAACCACTACTTATCCCTTTATATTTGTCTTACACAATGATGCGAATATTACCACAATTGTGGATAAATTAGGACTGAAAAGCAATCCCAGAAATTCTGTATGCGTGGTTTAAAGAACTAACTGTTCTTCAAAAAGCAGCCAATAAAAACGAAAGCGCAGAAGTCAGGTTTTAAAAACTTTTGACTCAAACGCGGATGAAATCCGTGGGCGCGACAAAGTTTCTGCAGTGTTTTTGTGTCCTCGGTTTGTTTTTCTTTAATCCCACTTGGTTTCCTTTATAAGGATTTCCCTTGCCTTTCAATTCAGTCAGCTGACTCGGGAGACATTGCATAACTCCGGGATTCTATTTCATCAGGCCGTCAGGACGAGTTCTGAAGTAGCTTTCTGGCAGCACCCGCAACGGCTTGACATGCATAGTAATGGCATCCAAACTCTAACTTCACTCCTTCGCTTCTGCAATGCCTCTTCTGCTTCGGTTACTTTCGCTTGCCGCGATGTGTCCTGATATTCGAAGTGAGGGGCGCGACGATCGTACAAGGGTTCAAGTTTTTCCCCCCATGGCTGCGTCTTAAAGCAGTAGCAGTGATTGAATTCTGCGGCGGAATGAACGCTTTGTCCTCGGTAAACAATACGCGCCTGCTCGAGATAGCATCACCAGACTCTGTTTATCTCGGGCATTTTTTTTTGTTCTTCAGATGATCAACTAGGTGTTAAGGAAGCAGAGTGGTGATCATCGAGCCCAGTGGACTTTACCAGTAGCTCCGGGATGGCATTTTCTTTCTTTATTGACGAGTTTGTGAGGGAGACAAAGACCTTTTGAATTTGTCACATCAGTTATCACTGTCACTACTAACACATGAAATTGTCATGAAATTGTCCTGCGTGTCTCTTGCTGGCTCTTCAGCTGTGTCACACAGTGGTAACATACAAGCAGAATGTCACTTGAGAACAAGCTGGCCATTTTAAGCCATTTTACTGACTGATTATTTTCAGGTTTCCTGGGTGGAGTGTGGTTGAATAAAATTCTCCCCTCATAAAACCAGCTTCAGAATATATTCAGTTCATTCAGTCCCAGTCTTTCAACCCTGATTGAGACTCCTGCATTCTGGTGCAGCTATAGCTAGTACTGAAGCAGACATAAAGAGGGACTCCTACAACTCCCCCTGACTTGTGTTACAGTTAGGTATCTGTTTGTTAAATGCCTTAAGTGTTTGTTTGGTAGTTAGAAGTGGAATGCCAGAGAGACCATGTGTTAGTGTGGAATGTTTTTTAATCACCATTTCAAATGCATTCAAGAGTCAAACAAATGCATCATTTCAGCTAAGAAGTGTCTTTATTGCTTATCAGCGCTCATAGAAAAAGTCACGATTGATGTTTGCAGCCTTTCAGACTCCTAAACATAGTACTTCCAAAGTGAAAGAGTTTTAAAGTTGCTGCTTATAATGTAGCAGAAAAAAAAACATAAATTATGTAAGTTTGTGGACACCTCATAAATCAATTGAACCACAGATTTAAGGTCTTTGTAACACTTCTAACAATATACAATATGCACATACAATACACAATATGTGTCATTTTACTGTACATTGTTAAGCAGCTAGATTGAAATTAATTTATGCATTATTTTAGTCTCAGATCTACAAAAATAGTGTATTGTAAGAACAGTCAGTAAATCAAACCCTGATTCTGGACTAGTGCTTTAACATTTGTAACATGACAGAGTTCCTGTACAATGGTAGGCTGATGCTGGAGATGTCATGGTGTTTTGACAAAGGCTACATATTCTAATCTGCTCACAATTAAATATTTTATTTTGGGGTCATTCTAGGTTTCTAGGTTTTTGCATAAAACTACTGTGATGTAAACAAATTCACAACACAAAAGGTACCATGAAAACACAGCCGCAGTCTGAATAATTTCTAGAACATGTTGAGGCACAAAAACCTTGTCCAATTAGAGCTTTGAGAGCCAGTCACCAATTCATCTGTCTACCACTGTGCTCCTGAATAACAGCATTGATAGTTTTTCCAATCAGCAGACTATCACATCTGGACCCTGGAACCTCTGTGTGCCATTGATAAAACTGGCCCTGTCCCCTTGGATGTTGAACTGTCACAGACGGATCTGTTTGTTTAGGTGTGTGCAGCGTGTTTGCTGCAGCTGAAGGCCCTATTCATTTTTATGGAACATTTAGATAAAGAGAGAGAGACTGGAAGGAGGGAGCAGGAGATACATCTCTAACTTTTAGGATGAAGAAAAATATCAACATTCCCAGGAGACTGATCTTGTTTTTTTTGTACGTGTTTTTCACTTACCAACTGTCAACAGTCATGGCTGTTGATTCTGTCATCACATGAGACAGAACGTTCAGAGTCTCTGCGAAGTGATTCGACTCAAAAACAGAGGAGGCCAAAATGTTAGCTTTCTTAGCCGATTATTCAACTAAACTGCATGCTTGTTCATCAAGCAAGACAAATGAAAATGGTTTGGGAGCACTGATCTGTTTAAAGGTCAGGTTTTCGGCCTCCTCTGTTTCAAGCTGACTGGTTTTTGACATGGCTGTTAAATGTAGCTAGGTTTTGGTTTTCTGGGGACCAGGAGAGACTCCCCCTTTTGTATTGTCTTTTTAGGCTTAGCTAAGGTAACAAAGTCACAAAACTTTGAGTGATACAGCTTCATAATTTGTCAGAAGGTTTTTTTCTTTCTTTCCTTTTCCTCAGCCTGACGTGGATTCTGCCTGCACGGGCTTCTCGCAGACAAAGCGGTATTGGCGGGAGCAGTGGTCATCGTTGAGCCTGCCGTCATCGTGCAGGTGGGCGCAGTCTTCACCTCCCCCCAAACCATGCGCCGTCCAGTCGTCTGGCTGGCCTGGCTTCCATTGCCTTTGTGGGATGCAACACACACACAGACACACAGAGTCATGATCAAACTGCTGCAGATTTGATATGCAGTCTGACCTAGTTAAAATAAACACACCCCTCGCATACCGCCATTGCAAACGGCAGCCTGGAGAATTCCGCCATCCCCTGCACTACCCTATTCGAATGTGAACGTCCTTCCTGTTGTGAGGTTGCACTGTGACTGAATACCAGACTGAAGACTGAAGACCTCACATTGCCTAGGCCCCCAAATCTTTATGTAGCCATGACAGATGACAACATTCCAACTCAAATGGATCTTTGTCACTGCCCAGAAGTGGGTAAATGCAACTTTCCCCTTTGAAAGCATCAGTTTCAAGTTGTTTGTACCACATAGCTGTTGCACAGCTGTAAATCCTTAGGTAAATAATCAAAGCTGTGCAGACTGGAGTTTCACTGGGTGGTATGGGACAGTGGGCATGGGAGTGGAGGATGAATGTGGCAGATAGCAAAGGGACGGGACGTTCACCTCCTGTTCATGTAGTACGGTGTCCCGTCCACCCACTCCCACTCGCCAGTCCTCTCATCTGTCAGGCCGATCCAGTAGTAAAGTGGCTTTGTCCTTTTGGCTACAAAGTTCTGTCACGGTGGGGGAGGGAGGGGGGGAGAGAGAGAGAGAGAGAGAGAGAGAGACTGAATGGCACTCAGCTAGTACATCCTTCAGTAAATCTTTACTTTCTCATTTTGGCAGAAACTTTATACTGTGTACTGTTAGGATTAGGGCAACACACACTCCTCACGTACATACACCTTTTGTTTTGGTTTTTACTTGACACATGCTGTTCACTGTCGGTTTGTTGAAAACACAGTTGGACTGTCACCTTGGTGCTGTCATTTTGAAAAAGAAAAATAAAAAAACATCAACACAAACCACCACTGTGGCTAAAGTGGTTGTGGAGCCCACAAGAAAGAGCTGGCTTGAGAGAGAATCCCGAGTTGGTGAGTACACCACTGGCTGCCATGGATTAGGAGGTCTGCCTCATGCCACTTTTTGGGTTTGTTTATTGTTTTTTTTCCCCACACATTCACACAACAGACAATTAGGTTATGCCAGCTATTCCTTTCATAGCCATTCTCAGCAGCTGCATTCAAGCTCAGGAGTAGCTGGTTGCAACAGTACACAACAACATAATTTAACAAGGTAACCACAACACAAAAAGTACAACATGTAATGGAACCTTAAGCATACGTCTGTGAGTAATGTTTATGCTCTTTAAATGAAAGCACCTATTGTGGGCTCAATTTCTGCAAAGCGCCTTAATAAATTATGTAGACTGGAACAAATGAAGCTTTTTAACAAATGTTTAATGTGGCTACAACATGTGATGGAATACACAATATCAAACAGAATTTTTAAAACTGAAAAAGGTCTTTAGTAAAAGGCAATGTGTATGCTTGTCTATTATAAGATTGACTATCAAGATTGCTCCTAGGCACTAATAAGTTTTTTCTTTTTTTCTTTTATCCTTAGTTATGTAGAAAACCTGATTTTTTACATTTTCAATTACCTAAATATTATTTTAGACAAACCCCAGCTCAGCAGCTCTCTTATACAACTAACCCCATCCTTTGTCCTACTGCTCTCTCAGTGTGAAAAGTGGACTGAAAGCCATTAACAGTTGCATTCATAGTATACATTGACCCTTTTGAGATTTGAGCAAATCTTATGATTCAAATTTGTACATAGTGCATATTTATATTCCACTGCACCACACTGCTGCCCTGCTCCTTACCACTACACTTCACTGCTGCTTTGCTTCTTACCACTACACCATACACTGCTGTCCTGCTCCTTACCACTACACCACATTGCTGCCATGCTCCTTACTTCTACAACACACTGCTGCTCCTTACCACACCACACTGCTGCTCCTTACCACTACACCACACTGCTGCTCCTTATTGTTATACCACACTGCTGTTCCTTACCACTACACCACACTGCTGCTCCTTACCACTACACCACACTGCACGGAAGTCTGTCACTCACCCACTTGGCATCGTCCTTCATGATGACCAACGAGGCTCCAAAGCTGCTGCAGTGGTCGCGGGCTGACTCCCAGGACATGCCTTCATCCGAAAAGAAGAAGCAGGTAGAGGAGTACCACACCCAGTCATGCGGGCAGCAGCCCTCAGCGGTTACTGCAGTCGGGGAAGATTGCAGGCAAGCAGTCAGTCAAACAATAAGGTGGGAAGGAAATAACCTGCCTAGCAGACGATGACCTGGTAACTGGTCAGACAATGACCTCATAATCAGTTAGACAGTAACCTCACAATTGGTTAGACAATGACCCAATAAGCAGTCAGACAGTACAGAGAAAAATAACCTGGTGCACTCATATTCAGGCTTATGATGACACTGAAGGCAAGCAGTGGACAATGACAGCAATTACTGACAACAATAGATCATAGAGTATAACATTCAGGAAGCTACCGTTCTTAGTAAATTTCTCCAGGGAACATTTCAGCTCAGAGACGGTCCTCTTCAGAGGTTCCAACGCATCCATTCCTGTCATGACTGTGGAGGCAGTGGAGCAATCAACATGACACATGACAAAAGAGCTTTCCTAATTTGACTGCTGATCCCACAACTGCAGGAACCAACGTAAAAGTGAATCTATGTTCAGAGGGAACATAAAGGGGTATGCACCTGAGGTCAGCACACGTTCAGTGTTTTTCAGAGAGGTTTTCAGTGCATTGATTTCTCTGTTGAGATTGTCGCCTATGGAGAAGAAGATAGATATTCATGAAGTCTTTGACTGCTTTACAGACAGGCTGATACTAACTCCCTGACAAACTGGTGAACAGTCCAGAACAGAGACACAAACAAACACACACATACATGCAGATATGCTCTATACAGAAAAATGTCAGGTGTTAACAAGTAATCCTAGCTAGCTAAATATTACATAGCTAGCTAGCTATATAGCTAGACTACTCTATAGATGAATAGATAGCTTTTCCACTATAAAAGCTGCCACATATAAACTTCTGCAGCTAGCAAACTTGTCTAGCCAGGTAGCTACTTTATATCCATAAGTAGACACATTAATAGGAAACATTATGCTTGATTGATGAATATTGATGTCTAATATATTGTACATTTAATAATCCATGTGGTACTAAGTGCCCACCCTCTTTCTGTCATGGATGTTTCTGTATGTTTAAAGAACTGGCTACAGAAACGCGGTTTGAGCTGTGTAACGCACTGATAACACAGACTAGCTTCTGGCTTCATCCCCTTGCTGTCAGCATTTATGTAGGCTGCTTTAACAGGAGCAGCTGAGTATCCGACAAGCCCTTCCCCCTTGCTCATTGAATTTGAGGAGAAGTCTCTGTGTACATCGGCTGCCTCCTGGCTGATGATCTCTGACCAGTTGCCTGGCGACAGGCAGGGCTGACGTAAAGGGTTGGCTCACTGTGTTTGGTGTCCGCCATCTTGGAAGTGATGGAAGCCACAGAGGCGCTGAGGTTGGCTACCGTCTTCTCCAGGGCTGTGAACTTCCTGTCCACTTTCACGTCTGTAGAGGAGAGTTCAGATGACAGCATTCAAAAGCACTGCCAGTGCTGAGGTGAAAACAGTGTTATAGGCCAAGGAGTAACCTACACTCCAAAGTCTTAATAACAATAAACAGAGAGGAGGGCAGCCTAGCAGGCTAGGCTATTGCAACAGTTCACAAGCTGACTTGAAAAACATTTAAAATTTTAAAATATTTTAAAATATTTTAAAATATGTTAGAGAGAATAAAATAAATATAAGCATTATATATACAGTGCACGTGAGTTGACAATTGAAATTGAAATTGAAGTTGACAATTGAAAAGTTGAAAATTTTACAAACATTAACAAACAGAAAAACTAAAATGTTCTGTATAATGTAACTTAATCTTAGCATTTCAGATGTAGAACAGCCATTAAGGAATTTGGTAATAGACAGGGTGTGGAGGAAATTAGGGGGAGACACCATGGCAGATCAATGTTGCTGAACAGAAACTTAATCAAGGTTTTAGGAGTGAGAGGTACTGCAGCCCCTCATAGCGGCTGGCAATGGGCTCCAGTCACTGCTGCTATCTGAGTATCTGGGTAGAGTCCAATGCCAAAAAGTAAGTGGTGTGGAGTCATGGAGGCTGAGTTTAGATTAGGAAGAGGTCAAACATGGCCAGGAGGAGAGGAACCTTGTAACTGTGCAAAACTAGCCATACTTGTCTGTCAAATGTTTTGTTAGGTGACGCATTAGTCCCTCCACCACCTCAGCAGAAAACAGTCTAAAGGGTTGCATCAGCCACTGCCTTCATTGCCTGCTGAAATTGCCCAGAGAGGTGATATGCGTTGTAAGAAGGTAGCTCATAGCATTGTAAGCTGGCATCTCCCTGTGTGTGTGTGTCTCTCTGTGCTCTCTCTCAGTGCACTTACTGCTGACGGACACGGTGATGATGAGGGCGAGCAGGAGAACGGCTGAAACCGTCAGGACAGCACACAGATGCCACATGGGTCGACCAGCAGGGGGAGCCACTCCGAGCCGGGGCATCGATTCTAAAACAAACAAACACATGCACATGCACACATGCACAGAAACACACACACACATATGGACAGGAAGGCACAACACATGCACACACAAACAAACATGCATACACAAACACATACAAATGCTCCTCAGAGTCACTGTAATGGTTCATCCATAACAACAACCCAAAGCCCCTTTTTCATGCACAGCCAGCACTCTCTGCACCCTTCTGTATCCTCATCTGCAACCCCTCCCACCGAGAACCATGCTGTTCCAACCTTTTTTCCAGAAGGCCCTCTCCTCGCTGGGGTCCATGTTTTCGAAGTCGTCCTGATACTCTTTGTAGGCAATGTCAGTGCCTTTAGCCGCGTCCCCCGCGTCCTTCATTGGCACCTGCTGAAACGTGGGACAGAGATTCTTATCTGAGGGTGGTGAACTGCAGCTGAGTAGCGAGGCTTTACACAATCAAGGTCTCCGACCAGTTGTGAATGGGCTGTGACCCCCGTGAGTTCTCCTTTATGTACAGAGTGCTCCTTTCGGGAGGGAGGGTGATGCCCTCTGATGACTCAGCTGATATCCTCTCATGCATGGGTCATGAGTTGTGAAAGTGAGGGGACTTACTGTAACGGGTCGTGTTGTTACATTTCCTATTGAATCATATCTGGGTTGCTCTCCATGCGGGTGACATGCACATATCCACACGCACCCTACATGTACTGTTGCACATTTACTTCTTCACCAAGGGCATCACTCAGAGGACCTATGCGTAGTTATATGTAGTCGAATGTTGTGTCTGGCCAGCGAGACCATGTCATGACATGTGAAAAATGCACCTCTGTGTGTCTCTCAATTCTGTGACGGTTCATTTGAAATGGCTGGAATCTGGGGGACATGACTGAAGTCCCTCTAAGCTGGGTAATCATGCAGAAGGGGGAGGAGTTATGTGGCAACAGTGAGGGCAATGCGAGACACCATCAACAGCAATGGAATGAATTGACCGGAGTGGGATTGTATATGGTAGAAATACGTTTTTAAAAACTGCTTACATTACCAGATACTGTGGAACACATGTTAGCATCATTCAGTTATTCTGTACCTATGTTATACCAGGTAAAGGCTGTTTAGGCTAATACAGCTGGCATGGATCTGAGTTAGTGTTTAACTCTTGTGTGACGGCACCATGTAAGGTGAGACTTTATATCCATATGCGAAAGCAAGGTACAGTGCCCAGCATCCCTTTAGGTGGCAGTGGTTCAAAAAGTTGGGTTTGTCCAAAGAGAAATGTCCATCTTCCTACCTAGAAAACTTTGGCAATACTGGTAACTTGTTACCAGAGGAGGAAAAAGGAAAAAATTACACTTATGTAAGTCTAACTACCAGTAGAAATATTAAATATATATAGGGATCACAAATTGGGCCAGGCCAACATTGCAGGTGAGAGCATATCGTGGGACATGTCTTGGTCATTAAGAGGCCCCACCTTTTACCTATGTGGTAATGTGGCTGTAGTGTAAAGTGGAAGACTGGCGTATAGTTCCCAGCTCCACCAGTGGAGCATGTTGACGCTACCTGAAACCCCCCCAATTGCCATTCTCACATGGGCTAGGGTCACACCTTCAGGCAGGGTGACATCATTGGACACCTGTACGTTGTATTGTGCTGTTCCTCTAACATAAACAGTGATAGGCAATGTTTTTTCAGTGCAATGTACTGCTGTTACTGTAGAGGAAGTGAAACTCCCCAGTTGTTTCCCAGAAGCAGAAACTGTGGAATCAGCATTCGAAGGAATATCTTAATGTACAAATTATACTACACTATAACAAAAAAATCCGTTGTTTTTACGGAAAAAACTGGCAGCTGTGGTTGCAAGAATAATTCCGTAAAAAATGCAGTAATAATGTAAACAACTTTACAGAACAACCTGTAAATTCTACAGTTTAAAACTGTTGTAATTTACAAAAAAAAACATTTTAAATCAGTAAATCCAACCGCCTTTTTCTGCTGAATTAGCATGACCACACTGCTATTAAACTAATTCTTTCAGTAAAATTTACATGCAGTTGTCGCTTATTGTACATTGAATCCCATTCAGTTTCACTGAAAAATACCAAACAAATAACAGTTTTTAACCGTAAAAGCCTCATTATAAGACTCATTTAATGGGGTGCCATTGCATGGAAGAAGGAGGCACAAATTGAACTTCTGCTTACTCATTTGAGTACTCAAAGTACTTTACAAGTTTATGCCTCACATCCACCTACCAGTGACAGAGGCTGCCATACAAGGTACCAACCAGCCACTGGGAGCAGTTTGGGGTTCAGTGTGTTGCTCTAGGACACTTAGACATGTTGCCAGGAGGAAGCAGAATCACACCAGGAATCTTCCAATCTCCAGTCAACTGCTCTACCTCCTGAACCACTGTCACCCCAATCAGCACATAGACAAATATTTATTTTTCAAAAAACAAGGGGAAAAGGGGAAGGGAAGTCAACAAACAGTAACACAAACCACTTAACAGTGGCACCCTACTGAACCCAAACAAACATGGACAATGAAAGCGAAGGACTTAACTAAGATAACCAATATAAACGATAATTAAACAAACACATAACGAAGCAGTTATTCAACAACAAAACTGTAAATGGCGCAAGTTAGGCATTATGGGTAATGCTCTGTGGGTAACATTATTTTAACACTGTCATCAGCAAAATCTGTGATTTAGACAGAATAATAATATTAATTTTAGGGTAATTACTTGCTTGTGACATTATGGTATATGCCCATTAATTTTACCAAACTTTTACATTTTCACAGTAAAATTGTGTGTCTTCCACATATTATGACAGTAAAAATTAAAGTTATGCACTGTTTCTTGATTTAGGGTAATTCTATGTATCCACTATTGTGATATACTATTTTGGATTTTATGGTCTTTTACTGTTGCTATTTGACAGTTTTTTACCGTAATTTCTACAAACATTTTTTACAGTGTAGCAACATTCACAGAAATCACAGTCACTTAATTCAGGGCAATTAACCAAAATGTTACGATTTGGTAATATGAGTTTTGAAAAAGAGTTGAAACCAGGTTATAACACAACAATGCAGAGCAGAAACATTATCTATTTTTATAGGTTAATAAGACATTAATTAGATGTTAATTCACAATAAGATGTTGTTAACATCCTGATTAAAACTCCTGTGCATACAGGGATGTTACTCAATTTTCAGATTCTTGTCCTAAAAAAGTGAAATTTTACATGACATGAATGATTCCTAGCAAAAAAGGGAAATGTGTACAGATAAAGACACTATGTGATGCGCACACACTTCCCCACACATTTATATGGATTTGTCCATTGTGGAAAAATGTCAACAAAGAATTAAATGAATGATCAATGACATTAATGGACCCATTGGAGATTGAGACAACTCCAGTGTGGGTGCTATAGTCAAATTTAAAATTTACCGGTATCATCTCTTTAAATACATACTTTTTAAGCAGTAGGTTTTCTTGATGATTTTGCCCCAAAATTTAACACAAATAAAGATGGCGCCAAAGAACTCCACTTCGGCTGTGGTGAAAAGACACGAACAAGGTAATACTGCCTTTAATGGTATCGTTTTTCACTCTCAGCGAATGCTAATGTTCTTGCAATGTTTTCATAATGTGACGTGTATGCGTGTTGCTGTAATGCTCAAGTTAAGATAGGCTGGTCAGAACTATCACACCTTTAGCTTAAATAGGGAGGTGTTTCCCCCCCTTAAAAGTAAAGGTAGTCATTTAAAAAGTCTGAAATTAGTCATTTTTGCCTCTATATAAATCTACTCCTAATTTTTAAGAAACCACCCACAATTCCCCAGTTTACCTGATCAGATGCAGAGGATCAGTCAGTGCTTGTTGTGAAGCTTAAAGAAGATCTACTCAATGGTAAAATTCAGACATGTGGTGCCCATACAGCAGCAGTGTCTGAGCTCACCTCCGGTGAGTTTTTCTAAGGGGGCAATCATGATTCTGGCCGCCCTTTGAGCCTCAAACATGAGCCTTGTTTACTTGTATGGAAAAGTCAACAGGACAAGAGTTAATATGTGTGTGTTTCCTGCAAATCAGCTCAGGACTGTTTTTTTAAAAATTGTTATTATTTCTGTGGCATGCCAATGCAGCAGTCCCATCCTTTTATGTCAGTTACCAATGTGAGAAAATTGAACTGGTGTTGCTGATATGAAAGATGGGACTTAAGCATTGCCGAAACATATTAGACATTATGCACACAACTGGAGTCGTGTAAAGCAACATGCATTTCCAAGACAATTTAACCGTTAATGCTCAGCACTGTTATTCATTATTTCGGCTCTTGTCTCAGAATAAAAATGATGGGGGCTCTGACTGCCATAATCCTGTATGTATTATACATATATCTTACATTGGACTTTAATATATTCTTGGACTTGGACTTTGATCATGTGTCACATGCCCAGATTACAGAACATCGCCAATCAAACCCAGGGTATTATCTCTCCAGTGATTGGTTTGTCTGTCTGAACAAAATAATGACTTTAGTACCACTAACCTTCTCACACTGTATTCTTAGTAGCTTGATCATGATCAGTTTGAACAACTGTCTGTTGTTTTCAGTAAGTACAGTTACAGCCACACGCGGACAGCCCGTCGGGAGCACTGGGACATTTCCCGGTGGCCTGAGGGTCGTTTTGGCCTGCCATGAACAGTCAACTTTACCGATAGTTTACCGATCTAGCGATAATATACCAAGCAGGAATGAGTTGACGGACCTCTCAGAATCTTAGCTTATGTTTAATTTCAGTGAATGTGTATGTGAAGTTTTTTGATACTTTTGATATGCTTGATGCTTGAATATAAAGATAATCATTTGAACATTTCTACGCATCAGGCGCGACTCTCACTCTCAGCGCAGTGTCAAAAATGACACCATCACGTCTCACTGTCGTCATGGTCAGAAGAAAAGGAAAGGTGGAGCAGAGAGGGAGAGAATAAAAAAGAGAAAGGCCCTTGCCATAGACGCAGCTAAATGCTGCAAAATAACTGACATGTTTGCCATTAAGGGACCAGGTCAGTCAAAAACACTAGCGAAAACACACACACACACACACGGCTAGCTAAGTAGCTAATAACAGTGTGACCCAATGGCCAGTAGGCTACACAGTTTGCACATCTTACGTCTTCGTGGAGGAATTATATCATAGCAATGAGTGCAACATAGCGATCATACGACATTGAAGGCAATACGTTTCAACTAGTAAAAATTAGTAAACCTAGACTATGGACTTGCCAGCACTCATACCACATAAGTAATTAAGTTACTCTGAAGTAGCTATGCGATGACTCTTCCTGGCTGACAAGGGTGAAAGAAAATTTGCTGTGAGTTAAAGCTTTTATACAGAGGCATGTTTTTTGGACTTTAGTATTATACTTGCAGTTATGTAGCCAATGTTCAATTTCATTGACTCAATGTATAGATGTGTTTATTTTTGTGCTGTTTGCTTTATGGACACCAGTGAGTGAACATTGTAATCTAAAACTTTTTACTTAAGCCTACTTACATTGTTGTAGCTTATGTTTAATTTCAGTGAATGTGTGTGTGTGAAGTTTTTTGATACTTTTGATATGCTTGATGCTTGAATATAAAGATAATCATTTGAACATTTGAGCTAACTCTGCATCTCATTCTCTTTTTAAAAAGTGTAGGCTAATTGTTTTGTGTGTTGAGCCTTGTACATTTGTATGTGCTATGATGCTAATGGTGTATTCCTAGTGAGTTTAGCATAGCATAACATACCTTGAAAACTCAGTATTCAGATAGACTACTTGTTGGTCAGTCCCAAATTTTTGTATTTTGTAATCTGGATAACCTTCCTCCCAGATGGACATAGTGGCCAAATTTATAATTAGTTTGGTACCCATTACATCAACAAATAGGGTTAGCCTACAAAATTAGCGGTCTGGTGGTTTGCGTGAACAGGGTGGCCTGGGATGGAGTCAAATTCCCGGCCTGAATTATTGTTTCAGTCCGCCCCTGGTTACAGCTAGTGATTATGGGAAAAGTCTGCTCATTTTGAATTGCATTTACTGAACACACAGTGGGGCTGTAATAGATCCTCCTCACGAACAAGTTGATTGCAGAAGAGTTGTGAATCATATAGATAGTTTTAGTTTACTGCGGTCTCCCAAAAAAATCTCAAGGTTTTGCAGCTATTGCAGATTTTTGTGTGTGTGTATGTGTGTTTGTGTGTGTGTGTGTGTGTGTGTGTGTGTGTGTGTGTGTGTGTGTGTGTTTGTGTGTGTGTGCACATGTGTGTGTGTGAAAGCGGAAATCATACCACAGGGTTGTCGAAGATCTGCCACATGTCAGGGTGCAGTCGGCTGATATTGTAGTTGGTAGTGGAGACCAGTCGCCCAAAATCATCTCTATTTGACACAAACATGAACACTACCTGAGGGACACCAAAAAAGAAAGTAGAAAGAGGAAGGGTGAGGCTTGACGGTGGCGCACTAGCACATTTTTTTGCAAAACTACTTCAGGATAGTTGGGCTTATTGGCACAAAAATTTGTATGTGTAATCCAGTACACATCTTTTTATCAATTATGTTACATAATATTGGAGCCTTTGGTGAGAAAAATAACTCACTGTACCCCAGTGTGACAACAGATGGGTTTCTATGTTCTGAGCTGGTTTTACATCCACAGGCCTTGTCAAAATAGGTAATTTCAGTCAAAACCTGGATTTCAAGAACCTGGAACTCAAGATGGGCCAAACAAGGGACATTCGAAGATGCATTCATCCAAATCTACAAAGACATGGTTAACTGAATGCAGATTACGCATAGAAATGCATGCGTAAAAGTACCAAAACTTTACAAAACTTGAACTGAAAATCTTGCCAGTCTACTCCATGTCAGTATCTGGCTTCATGGGTGTGAATAAATGTAACTGTTGTGTAACACTATTTGTGACTTCACTCTTGTGCAATGCTACCTCGACTTAAGGATAATTTTTATCATTATGTTTCAGCAGGAAAAATCATATAGTTTGTACATTTTTTTAAAAATATGTCATGTTTTTTCTCCTCAAGGACATTCACAATTCAGGGTTACAATGCATTATATTCATTTTTTGTGAAAAGCAATCCACTTTAAGCCTTATTCAAGTTGAGTAAATTATGTTGTGTAGATTACCTGGTTATGGCCTGTGTCTTTGTATGTGCATGTATTGTATGCATTAGTGTAAGGATGGAGGAGAGAAACAGAGAGAGGGAAAGAGTTTTTCATTCTTAATTATTCCACTGTTTTGCAAAAAACAGATGTCACAGCTATGATGTGATAACTTAATTTGCTGCTGTCTGGTTTATATTCAGTATGGAGTTTTGTGACAGTTTTACAAGGACGGACAGCCTGGTATTCAGTTCCTGGACCTGCTGGGCCACCATGCCTCCTGTTGTGTGGTTCATTGAGCCAAATGTTTGGCTCTCCCAAGCCCCTCTTCCAGCAGTGGACAGCGGCACGCACAGGCAATTTCAAGGTGAGGGAGAACAATGAAAATGCCTATAGCAGTACACGCGCCCCCGCGTTTGAACATGGTAGGGGTTACTGCTTTGAGCGCTGTTTATCACCAGAAACCAGTGACATGCAGTGGAGAGAGAGATGTACACATGGAGAGCCTGGAAGGTTCATCCTGCCTTCACACTTTGGTTTAGGGAAATAAAAATTTTGCTGCCTGTGCACATAAATGGGTGGATTGGCCAATGAGCCACATGGGGAAATGCAAAAAGCCCCTCTGCATGCTGGGCTTTGTCGTGTATGTGTATGCCATTGTCTGTGTTGCAGAAGAGGGAGAGGAAGGGTAGTCATTTTTCTTTACAATAGGGAAGGACATTTACAAAGACTTGGTTTTGGTTCCAGTGAAACAGTACCTGAGAAGCTGTGAGGCTAGGGGTTTCATGGTTCATACCTGCTCAACAAGACTAACTTGAGAGTGGAGACACATGCAAACTCAGACTGTATCTCTTGGTATAGTACAATGGAAAAACAGCATTATAGGACCATTAGTGGAAACATGAGGGCTGAACTGGAACTGGGCTTCTTTATAGCACTTTGTAGACAGATTCTCAGTGTTTCAATTACAGGGTCTGAGTCAAATGTGGTTTGTTATATCAAGGGTTGGGCTGAAAAGCCAAGTGTATCTGAAACAATGACTTCTTCCATTGAACACCTAGCCATGCTGAAGACAGTGTATGACACAATGAAAACAGAAAATGCTAAAAAAAAAAAAAAAAAAAAAGAAAAAAAAATGTTTGAAAGAATACAGAGGATGATGGTCTTGTTGTTGTAGGATGACATAGTAAGACTGTGAGCCCCATAGGTCAAGTCTCCTAACCTCAAAATGTTGATTGGCTGAGAAGGATCATCTAAAAATACAAAAAATAAAGCATAATGATGCAATAGTGACAAAATAAAGGCCCACTGTTTACAAAGAGTAGTGATTTTGGTACAAGGAATCACATGCTTGGCTTTATAGGGCAGTAGAACAGACCACCTGGCTTGTAATGGTAAACACTGCTGTTGCATGCAGGGAAGGGTAATTGCCTGGTGGACACCAGCTGTAACAGAAAACAACTGTGTCCCGTTAGCTAGACACTGTTTATTTTGACATACCAGTTTGCTGTCTAAAGCTGTTTCCTCAGTAAATGCAAATCCAGAGATTTCACACATAGCTGAAGCTCACCAGTTACACAATCGCATGAAATGACATAATCTCATCTCATCATAACATGTGCTGTCTAACTAACACAATTACTAGCTATGCTGATACACTTGATCTGAATTAAATTCTGAGTTTGTACATTTTCTAAACTGCAGATGGCTATGAGAAATGTATGGGTCCTAAAACAGTTAAGGAAACAACTGAAATGAATCCTTTTTTCAGTTTTCCTACTGTAATATACTTGTAAATGCATATGATTCCATATTAATATCATGTAATATCACACAACAGAAGCCTGCCCAGTAAATGCATAATTTCTTTCCTGCCATTCTAGAGCAGGTTTTGAGCTGTCCTGTGTTAGGGTGACAAGATTGTTAAAACCTAGAATCGGGACAGAAAAGAAGCCGAGTGCTTTCAGCATCTCACCCCTTGAAAAACGGCAGATTGCCTAACTGAGAAAAAGGCAGCCTATCAGTCACGCAGCAATCCAAAGACTACAATACAGCATTACAGACAGCATTGCTTTGAAGTGATAACAAAGCTTTGTTTACTTAACTGTATTTCTGACATCTTTTTAAGCTCAGAAATCATAAATAAGATAATGGATTATTTTACTGCATTGACAACTGGGACATTTTTCAAATATTTGTAGGGACACTGGGGCTCTTGGCTCAAAACCTTTCCTGTCTGTGTCAAACCCTGTTTGGTACCTAGTGTCTTAAGCAGTAAAAAGGCACAAGCCCCATGTGAAAGCTAAGCTCCATACCCCATTCACAGCCTGTTTGAGTCTGCACTTCATTACCATTAGCTGACAAAAGCCGGGCCCTGCAATGGCAGGACACCCTGTCAGCATAGTGTGGGATTGCGTTGCCTGGCATCTGTCTCTGAAGGCTCACCGTCAATCCTCCCATCTGAGCCAACAAATCTGTGGAGCACTGTGGGATCTGCAGTGTGTGAAACAGCTGTTGGCTGTGGGTGAGTGAACTAGAGGATCCCATGTGCTTTGCCTCCGCAGTGTCTTGCAGTTGCACATTTGGAACATTTGCACAGTGAAAAAGGTGTCGAATTTGTACATATCCCCAAGCTTTTTTTTTTTTTGACCACAGGTACAGCAAAAAGTAAAAACTACAAGTCACGTCCATAGGCCTAGTTGGAGACCATTCCAACTGGTGTCTTATAACATATACAATATAAGGTAAGCAGATGAATTTTTCCACATCTGTTTAACAGATTAATTGTAATACAGGTGAATTAAATCATTGTTACTGATAATTTGTTAATACGTACTTCAGGGTAAATACTGGAGTCAAAAGCAGTTGTTGTCTTGGTACTAACTCTCCACTACATTTTAAAATACAAATGCTTGCAAACAAGAGTGTGCTATAAGCGCTTGTATGGCAGGTCGTTTTAACATTTAATTATTAAAATTATGACTAGTAACAATTGGATTGTAGATATCCGAAATGAGAGTTTTTCCTAGTAAGAATTCTATCGCAGACATCCAGAATGTTCATTCTGGATAGGAAGAATGATGTTGTGGACATCTGAAATTGAAAGCCCAATACAAATGAATGGCAAAAGTGACGTCATTTGTTCTAGGAAGAATGACGTTGTGATTATCTGAAATGACAGTTGTGGATAAGAAGAATGTCATTGTGCCCATCTGAAGTGTTCATTTTGACTAGGAAGAATTGAATTACGGATATTTGCAATAGGCTACATATCCAGTCTAGCTATTACATGTTAAAACGGCCACTTATACTTTTTAAGCATTTTTAGATATCTTAAATTTAGTTTTGACTAGTGCAATCGAAGTTGTAGATCTTGAAATACCATTTCTACTAGTAAGAATGTTATTGTGGATCTCTTTAATTCCCATTTTGACAATTTTGACTAGGAGAAATGCTACTATGGGTGTCTAAAATGTAATTACAGATAGGAAAAATGCTATTGTGGATATCTAAAATGTAGTTAAAGATAGGAGTGTGGTTAGGTTAAATGTTAAAACGGCTTGCCATACGCTTGTGTATATGTAGCTAGATCGTGGGACGTCATCACACAAGATACTCGCCCCCAGCACTCGCATTCCTAAGACGTGGCAAGGAGATTGCTCCTCACTTTCTCCTCTCTCACGAACTTTCTGGAGCTCGAGGAATGTTGACACTGGTGGAGAGAAACTTCCATTTGTCCAGTCCTGGTTGGATGAAGGGTTGTCCATCTTTTTCCGTAGCTGGCGTTTGATTCGATCGATTGACTTTTCCTAAGATTTTATTGGGTTAACGGTGTAAAGGGGGCCGTCTCTCACGTGTTGACAGAAAGTTCCCTCAGTCAAGATTCCGCGAGAGTTGCACATGTGGAAAAAGGAGAAGTCGGGCTTCACCGTGCAACGTGAAAGAGGGCCGGGGAAACAAGAGGGGAAACTTAGCCGACCCAAAGGCATGGAGCGGTCTGTTCTAGCCGTGATCTGTGCATTGCTTCTCGGGCTACTTGACTATGCAATCGCAGCGGAACAGAAAACCATCGCCCCAGGTATGGCTCCTGGCTGTTGCCGGTATTATTTGCATAGATAACGATTTGCTTTTCTCCATCGTAGTCAAACATCACACGTTTGCTTAACGACAGCTTAGTGAGCAAGCAGGATAACGTATGATTTATTATCTAACTCTAGTTATCACAACACGAACTTTCGGTCTAGTGATCTGTCTGTTCAGACAATTGTTTACTAGCACATAGTAAGATGACAAACCAGATAGCGGTTCGCAAAATGTGATATTCTCAAGAATGGACCAGCCGACCAGCTTAGCTTGCCTAGGTAGCGTCGGATGGCCAGCTGTCCAGTCGCCCGATTGATTAATGTAGCTAGGTAACTGTCTAACTAACGTTAGCAAAAGTCCGCTAAACGGTGAAACTGTGGAAGAAGTCGATGTGTGTTTAAAATAAACTAGTTACCGTTGTTGGGCTAGCAAGTAAACTACAGGTTAGCAGCTGTAGCTAGATAGACCTTAGCTGTGCAGCGGATGGGTGTAAGTTAGCTGATAGTAAATCGATGTAACTTTAGTAACATCAATGTCAGTTTACACTGAAAATGTTATCGAACGCATACGATCCCGAAAGGTGTTAAGAATCGGTGACTGACTAAAATCTAGCATCCTCTTTGCGGAGCAATTCTGATTTGCGAGCTTGCTCTGTTGATGGGTGCTTAGAATGTAGCTAGCTAGCTAAGCTCATTAGCCTAGGTAAACGGGCAAATGGATCTTGGTTTTCGTGCAAGGATTCAGCGTGTTTAGCTGGCTAATGTTAGACGTGAAGGAAAAATTGGCTCGCAGTCTGTCGCATTGGGCACTCCGCCCTTTGCCTGACTTGGTTCATTGATAATTTTACTCGTCAGGTTAGGCCAGCTTTATTGAGTATCTTGCTGTCTAATCGAGTTGGCTGCACCATTCGACGACCATTAAAATAATTCCATGTTTAATATCACTCCATTGTTTAATTCGGTCATGACCCATTCAGTCATTATTTGACTGGCTGACGGACTCGGTGAATTAGCTCGGTTAAAAGAAATGCAGTGATTATACGAAAACATTCCCTGGCCTCTATTACGACTCGGTTGATTAGGAAAAAATAGTACTGCGCTGTGTACAGTATTCTGTTTATATAGAATATTAGTGTAGCTACGTGGTGCTCAGCTATTTGCCTTAACATGCACGCACGCTGGTTATGCGCTGTGGAGTTTAAAAATAAGAAGACTGGTTGGCGAGCGGCAACCCAACTTAGCCACAATGGAGAAATTGATTCAGTACCGGGACCCCCACCCATATAACTTAAATGCCCCTCCTCTCTGCATACATGGCCGTTTGCTGTGCATACTTTCCTCCTCCAATGGCCCATCGGAGTTGCAGCGTGAGGAGTTGGTACAAGGGATGTTTTGTGATGTCATAGCTATTTCCCACTTCCCTTCTAGGAAAATCCAGGTGAACTCCTTCCCCATTCCAGGAGAAAGGGGGAAGGGGGTGTAGAAAATTCTGGTGGAATGTGTTCAGTATGCAAGGCTACAGCATGGTTTTCCTGTCCGCTTGGTTTTTTTCACTTGAGTGAGAGATTACAACTCTGGACGGATGTTTGACTTCAAACTGTGGTGTTCTCCTTTTGGGGTAACACTGTACACTTATAACCACGTCATGCTTGCTGATTTACTTCCCCCTCTTCCAATTAATAAATATGTGCAGATAAGCTGAACTCAGCAAGTCCCCCAGGGGAAAAGGAATGGATACAAGCCTCTCCCACTCAGGTCTGACTCATTTTAGTAGTCAGTCTCTTAACCACAAGGGTGGGACATAGCTGCCGGTCAGAGGGAGGGATGATTGGAGTTGGGATGTACGTGCACAGAGGGGGATGGGGTTTGGGGGTGTGTGTGTGTGGAGTGGGGTGGGAATTGTGCGTAAATATGAAGTAGATGTGTAGTTTGGAGTTTGCATTTTATTCGGTCCTCTCTCTTCACAGCTACCTCAGGCCCAGACTAGCGAGGCTTTTGTTGAACAGGTTGGAACTATTCGCCTGTTCCATCTCACTGTTACCCTCGCTGTGGGGGTCTCTGGCCCTTATGGGACAAAATCTGTTCACACAGCTAGGGCAGTAAAGGCTGGAATCAGGCTTGCCCCTGAAGTCTGGAGTCGTCCGTCAGTGGGGCCATTCCCCGCTGTCTGGAATGGTTTTGTAATTCAAGACGGGGTCATTCTAGTTCAGGGAGGTCTCCAGTTGGGAGCTTTTAGTGACATCTCCTCTCCAGGAGCGTTTCATTGAAGGCTTAGGCCTGTTCACCCATAAAGTCCTACTGTTAGGCTGTGGAGCTGTGGCCCTTACGGTTTATTCAGTTTGGTTATTCAGTGTTTCACAAGGCATTGAATGTACTCAGATGACAAAATAGTCTAAACTCTCCACAAAAATTCTGCCAATGTTAGTGTAATATATATATATATTTCTATATTTATTTCTAGAATAGTCGTACACTCACGTCTTGCACGGATTCTGGCAGATGTTTTTGAGGAACCACAGCCCTGTAAATATAAGACCGCATGATTTCAGCCCACGCATTCTGTCATCTGTCATTAACTCTGTGTTTTATCCTGCCGTTCCTAAAAAACCCTCCCCGCTGAGGCTAATTTGAGGTGTGCTGTAGAGAGGAAGATTTCTCAGCTGCGGTTCTTCAATTAGCCCTCGTTCTCCGATGCAGCATTCAGTGCCTCCAGCTCCTGCAATCCAAAATTCACTCAAAATTCAGACAAATTGACACAATGGACACTGTCACGCCCAGTGTGACAGATTAATAAGGAAGTGCAAAATTGATTTTAAAGGCAGTTTAGGGGTCAGTGTATTCAAGCGCAGGCCTTGTACGCACTGAATTTCAGAATCTGGATTTCACAAAGTGCCAGAGTTGCACTGCATGGGAGCTTTGCCAAAGGTTTTCAAAGTATCTGTTGTGCGCTGGTTTTAATCCACCTTAGTTTGCAGTTTCACTGATCCTGGTACACTGTTCTTTTTTTCCCGCCCCTCCCCTCCCTCCAACCCCCTCGAACCTCAGAGAACCTGCTGGTCATCACTGCCGCCACAGAGGAGACTGATGGCTTCAAGAGGTTCATGCGATCGGCCAGGGAGTTCAACTACACTGTGAAGGTAGGTCCCCCCCCACCCTCGATTCCTGGGTGCATTTCCCCTCTAATTCCTGCCTGTGTTTCAAGCCATGGGATGAGTCCTCACTGGACACAAGATGATGATGCTGAAGGTGATCCTGGTAGTGATGTGTGGGGAGGTGTGTAAAATGGTGGTGATGGAGATGTGTGTAAAGTAAATGATGTGTCCTGCTGATGACAGCAGTATGGAATACATTTGTGTTGCATGGCTACAATGGCAGTCTTGGTTGTCCTACTCCAGCAATATTAATGAGGATTCTGGTCCTCTCTCTGTCTGCTTGTGTGTGTGCGTGTGCATGCGTGCGTGCGTGTGTGTGTAGGTTCTGGGCCTGGGCGAGGAGTGGAAGGGGGGCGACGTTGCTCGGACAGTCGGCGGCGGTCAGAAGGTCCGCTGGCTGAAGAAGGAGCTGCAGAAGTACAGCGAGCGCCGGGAGTTGGTCATCCTGTTCGTGGACAGGTCAGAGCCCCCCGCCGTGCCCCGCCCCTCTCCGCAGCCGCCTAGCAACCACGGGCCATCATTGCCACCGGAGAGGAAAAACGTGCTCTACACAATATGGGCGAGCACAGAGGAGGCTGTTGCAGAATGAGGCTTTGCTTTTGTTTTTAATGTGAGATGCTAACGTGCTAAATGCTGATGTTTGGAGCTGTCTGTGGGGCAGCTAATCAGTACCCACCTCACTAAGCAGCAGGCCAGCCCACACCTCCCCAGTGATGGGAAAGTGTGTGAGTGAGTGAGCGCGCAGATGTACTTTGCTCACCCTGTGTGTGTTCGACACGTCATTTTTTCAAAAGTCCACCAGGATTAGGTACTGTCCCCCCCTTTGTCTTCATTTGTCCTCATCTTTTAGTTCTTCCTTCCTCTCCCTTTCTCTCACCACTTTTCTCCTCTTTTGTTGGTGACCTCTCTGCTGTTTTGTCCCATTTGTTCTCTCTGTCACTCTCTCTCTCATCCGTCTCTCTCCTTTCTCCTCTTCTGGCTCCTTCCATTACGGAACCCGACACCTGGCCTACTTGCGGACCGGGCGTAGCCGCCCCCGCTGCCGTGAATGGAGGCTTTATCTCTGTGTGATCCTTGCCGATGGGCTGGGCTCCTGTCCCCACGGCTTCTCCTGCCACCAACGCTCTTTCATGTATTGCTGGCGTTAAGGCTTCCAGAAAGTTCTGTGTCTCGCTTTTTTTCAGGCACACAGTAGACACCTCCTCCCATTTTCAGTGAAAAGCCTGACCCTTCTGAAATTGATGTGGCAGGGTAGCGTTCAACAAAGGCTGGCGAAGCGTTCAGCATCTTTTGGACTCGTGCTGCGAGGGTCACGTTGCGCCAGCTTGGAATGGCATTCTGTTCTATTGTCCTGAGCTGGCAAGGTGGAGGGTGGGGGTGGGGGGTTTGGCTTGGCTGACTTGGCTTCTCAAAAGTGTGTCACGAACACCTCTCTAGTCTAGTCTGCTGGGTTGGGAAGCCGTGTGTGACTTACTGGACAATAACCAATCAGAGAGCTTGCAGAGATAAATGTGATTGGACGTATTGGACCAATCCCTCTCCAGACGGGGGCGTCTTGACACATGATTGTCAGCAGGGCAGGTCATCTCTGTTCGGACACCCTATGGGAAATGAACTCCCCCCCTCCCCCATTGCAAAAAAGGAGGAACATGAATGTTCATAAAGGCACCATCACCCGCCCGTAAGGTAGCCCAGTTAAGATGGCAGAGTGATCACATCCTGTTGTGTGAGGAGCAGTAATGTAATTGGAGGTCTGGCCGAGAGGGATTTTGGCAGCCTGCCCACAATGTGCCATTTGTGGCCATCATGCTCCTAATTAAAGGGGCACAGGGGGATGAATGTGAGAGCGTTTGGCAGCGCAGGCTCTGTGAGATTGGGAACCAAACAACCTGTATAATGCACAGCATCTTCAGCAGAGCGGGACCCTAGATCGAGGTTATCTTTAAAAAAAAATGAAATTCTAAATAAGAAGTTCAGAGAAGGAGGTGTAATTGCTCCTTTTAAGATGCTGTGTTACGCTACTGTTTCCACGTGACCTTAAGCATGGACCCCAGGGAGCTGCTTGTGTGTTACAGGTCAAAGGTCGTGCTGGCTGTGGAAGCAGTGTAGCATAGTGGTGAGGAGCAGGGCTTGCTGGTTTGATTCCCTGTCGAGGCACAGCTGTCGTATCCATAGGCAAGAACTGTCGTACCCACAGTTGCCTCAGTAAGCATCCAGCTCTATGAATGGATAAAATTGTAACCTGTGTAAGTCACTCTGGAGTGTCTGCTAAATGACAGTAATGTAATGTAATGTTTCGTTGCTTCGTGTCACGCTGTAAGCTGGCCGTGATGCGCCTCCCTCCCCTCCCCCACAGCTACGACGTGATCCTGGCCAGCGGGCCGCAGGAGATGCTGTGGAAGTTCTCCCGGATTGGTCACCGCGTGGTCTTCTCCGCCGAGGGCTTCTGCTGGCCCGACCAGAGGCTGGCGTCCAAGTACCCGCCCGTCTACACCGGCAAGCGCTACCTCAACTCCGGAGGTAAGCGGTGAGGTGTAGCGGTAAGGAACAGGGCTTGTAACCGAAAGGTTGCCGGTTCGATTCCCCTCTGCGGCACTGCTGCTGTACTCTCGGTCAAGATGTCTAACCAAGGGTACCACAGCAGTATCCAGCTGTATAAATGGATAAAACTGCAATAAGTCTCTGTCATTTATTTGAAGTCTCTTCAGTCATTTAGCAGATGCCCTTATAGCATGGCAATGACATGACATGACATGACTAAGTGACACACGACATATAGTTAAATGTCAATAATGTAATGTAAGAGACCAGAGGTTGGGTCCCCTAATCTCAGCCCCCCTGCTTAATCCCTGTCCCGTGGCTCACCTTAGGGTTCATCGGCTACGCCCCTGATCTCAACGCCATCGTTCAGCAGTGGAAGCACAAGGACAACGACGATGACCAGCTCTTTTACACCAAGATCTACCTGGACAAGGCCCAGCGGGTCAGAGCTCCTCTCAATAAGGGTGTCCACAAGGGGGTGCAGCGGTCCTGCTTTTGGAAAAAATGACAAACTATATCTTACAGAGGCTGCATGGTGGCAAGTTGGGTCTGTCCAAATGCTTTCGCAGCCCATAACTAACCTTGTCTGTATGCACAGTGTGAGTTTTTCTTAGCTTGAAAGCTGTACTTAAAAGCAGGCGATCGTTTGTGGTTGTAATTCTTGTGTAATTCTTATTAATGTAAGTCAGTGTTAGGGCTCCTTAATTGAACTCTGCCTCATGGGGCCTGTGTTCAGAGGCTTCCTGCAGAGGGTCATTTTCTCACCTGTACTGCTTTATTTGATGGCTTGGGCTACTTTTCAGTTGACGGATATTTTATTGTCGCTAATGTGATAGACCTTAACTGCTCTGGTGTGTGTACACTTGCCCATATTAATGATGGACACCCTGTGCCTGTTACGACTATAAACACACAGTGTAGGAGCCATACTTAATGCGATGTGTATACAGTATGTTTTGGAATTTCAGTCTTCCAGGACACTAGGTGGCAGTCGTGTTTGTATTGTCAGGCAGTGGGTTTACATTGTAAATAGTCAGGTGCAGGAAGTCGGCACATGCTTGCCCCTCAATTCCAGTACACACATTCAGATGTCAAAGCCTCATTGCATAAAGAAAGACCTAATAGGAACAGCGAAGGTCAGTGGCAAGCTGTGGTGCTGAGGGGTGGTTCCTCCCACAATGCCCTGTGGTCAGCAGAGTGTGACTGCCTGCATCTCTTCCCTCCCTCAGACCAAGTTCAACATGACCCTGGACCATCGCTCTCGCATCTTCCAGAACCTCAATGGAGCTATCGGTGAGAGGGGCCTGCCCGTTCCCGAGACCCTGCCTGTTCTTTACTGTCGCACCTCTCCATGTCTGTCTCCCGTATGTCTGTCTCTATCTGTTCCTGTCCTCCACCTGTCCTCTGACGTTTTTCTGTCTCCGGTTTAATCTGTCAGTCCATATTCACTGAGCGCTTCTCCACCTCTTTATTTTGGCTGTTCTCCTTTCTTGAAAGGATATTATTTCCTTGAGTATATCTGGGTTGGTGGGTGTTGGTCTGGAGACAGGTGTAGAGCACTGTGAAACACTTGTAACAACACGTTACATGTAACATGTAATTTTGTGAACATCAAGAGACCTATTAGACCACCGTAACAGCTCGTCATGTGTAATATTTAATGACGTAGCCACAAGAGCTACGTAATGTATATTATGTAGCCTGTGAAATCTCTGTTGTGGCATGTTACATGTAACGTGTCATCCTTTTGTAATGTATAGGGGTGCATGAAACCCCTGTAGGAATGTCACATATAGCATTTAATGTTGCATAATGTAAAGTGTAATGTTATGTGTCATGTGAAACCAGTGTAACGCACCTCTGAAACACTGTGGTTGTAACTGTCCGTCTGCCTTTGTCTCTGAAGAGGAGGTGGTGCTGAAATTTGAGAAGGCTCGCGTCCGTGCCAGGAACGTGGCCTACGACACCCTCCCCGTCGTCATCCACGGCAACGGACCGACCAAGGTAGAGCCCTGTTAAAAACAGGCAGCAGCACAACCTAGTGATAATGAGTGGAACTTGTAGCCCAAAGGTTGCCAGGTCGATTCCCAAGTGGGGCACAGGTGTTGCACCCTTGGGCAATGTACCATTGTCCTGTTATTTTCCAGGACTTCCTTGACCACCTTTTCCGGGGGAATTTCCCCATGGAATAATTTTCCGTTTTTTTCCCCAATTGGCCTGGGTTTCCTGGTTTTTTAATTCCCTCTGGAAAATATGCTAAAATGCTGTACGTACAGCCCTTTGTGCATTACATTACATTATTGGCATTTAGCAGATAGCAGATGGATATTTACTTAGGCAATTTTGGGTTAAGTACCTTGCCCGATGGTACAACAGCAGTGACCCTGCAGGGAATCAAACCCGCAACCTTTTGGTTACAAGTCCTGCTCCTTCCCACTATGCTGCACTGCCAGCCACTATTTGTGACAATCTTGATTTTAAAAATGCACTACAACAAATAAAATTTGATTGATTGATCGATTGATTTATTGATGAAGAATAAATACCCTGCTTTAAGTGGGTACCTGTAAGCCATGCTGGTTGGTAAGAGCATCTGCTAAGCAAATATAATGTAACATGATGTGAAGATTCCAGTGTACCTCACCATCTTTTGAGATTTAGCAAGTAGATCTGGCTGTGTGGGACATTCAGGGTTATTGGCCTTCTGGCTGGGAGTGGAATGTACTTTCAGGAGCTCAGAGATCACGTGTTTTGGACAGGTTCACAGAAAAACAAAATAGGTATTTGTTGAATATTGTGTTTTTTCTTGTGTCACTTAATCCTTCCAAACCCTTGCCAGAAGAATGGGGGCAAGGCTCGTTTTGGTTGTGAGAGAACAGGAGAGTGGTTACAGCTTTTATGTGTGATGTTGTTTGTATTTAATTCCTTGTCATGACTGTAAACACAGCGTAGGAGCCAATCTTACATGTTGTGTGTATAATTTAATTTCAGTCTTCCATAACACAGTAGGTGGCAGTAATGTTTGTGTCGTCAAGCAGTGGGTTGATGTTTTAAATAGTCTAGCACAGGAAGTCAGGTGAGTTTCAGTATGGGGGCACCCTCACGCTTTCTTACCTCGGTCACAGTCACAGCCGCAGGCATTTTTCAAACCTCATCCGACTCTGCAATAACTTCTCTCACCATGGACCAGCATGTACCAACATGGGTAAACTGCATTCAGTTTATTATTTTGTCCGCATATCGGTGATTGTAATAAATGGGAATGCCATCCAACGGATCGGATGCTTTGTGTTGTATCTTAAGATAAAAGGTGAAACCCCGGGCAGCACAGCTGGATGTTGTCCAGTCTAAGGGCCGGGGTGTGTCGTGCTCACTGTGCTGCAGATGCATGAGGTAGAGGGGTGAGCTGCAGCACAGCAGGAGTTTGGGTGCTGCTGTGCTCTGTGCCTTTCTCTCCCCGCTCAGTGTGGCTCCTCCTTGCTCCCTGCAGCTGCAGCTGAACTACCTGGGGAACTACGTCCCGACAGCGTGGACGCACGAGACCGGCTGCGGCATCTGCGACGACGACCTGCTGGACCTCAGTGAAGTGCCGGTGCGTGCGTGTGCGAGTGCCTGTGTGTGTGTGTGTGTGTGTGTGTGTGTGTGTGTGTGTGTGTGTGTGTGTTTTGTCTCCCACTTAAGTTGCCCACCTCAAAATGACTGTGGCAGGGAGTGTGGGCTCTGGTTTGCATTTTAATGTGACTGTATTGAAGTATTAATGGTGGGCTGGGCTGTTTGTTGAACATTATGGGATTGCGTAATCTTGCTTTCACACACAAAACGGTGCTGGAGCTAAAGGGACGCCTTGGGGCGTGGCTGTGTGCACCCCGCCTGGTGCGTGGTCACGCCTCGGGGTTAGCGACGTCTGGTTCTGCCGTAGGACGAGGAGATGCCGATCGTCCTGATCGGCATGTTCATCGAGCAGCCCACACCCTTCCTGGAGGAGTTCCTGGAGAGGCTGACCACCCTCAACTACCCCCTGAGCAGACTGCGGCTATTCATTCACAACAATGTGAGTGTCTCCCTCCTCAGATGTTTTACTCACTGCTGAGCCCCTGAGCCTATAATCCTCAAGGTCAAGTGCATCGGGGCCAATCAGAGATGCCCTGTTGGAGTTCCTAGTGAGTACAGCGTCTTCTCCAGATTCCACTAAGCCATTAAGAACCACATGAAGCCAGTTGAAGGCTCAACCTATGACAAAGTTGCATTGAATGTTCTACTTGCTGCCCTCTGCAAACTTTTTTCACACCAGCTTTCACTGCTAGCTGCTGGTGTTTTTCCTCTGTGATGTCAGGGGTCCTCTTGAATCAACCATGCATATGCTCAGATTTCACCGTGAGCAGCATATATGCTCAGATTTCACTGTGACCAATATGTATGCACAGATCTGACTATGACGCATACATACATGCAGATTCCATTGTAGGTTCATGGAAGCATCGTTATTGCCGGTTGAGCACTGGCCTTCAAAGTGCAGATGTCGCCACCTCCATTACTGTTAAAAGCGTGGGCTCCGCACTGTGGCTCTCACAATTTGGTTAGTGTGAGAAATTCGCCATGCAGGCACCAGCACAGCCACAGCTGTGTTTGGTTGTGTTCTGTATATACAGTTGATCCTGTGGCATAATTACACATACAGTGGAAACCGCTTACAGTGATCACGGTTATAGTGATCAACTGCTTATATGGATCAAAATGCTTGGGACAGAATCATTCCTATACAAATACTGTTTAAATAATTTGCTTATAGTAATCAAGTAGTCCGTTACAGTGTTCATTCTGGGTCTTTTTATACGGTAATTTATACGGTAATTTTTTTTTTTTTTTTTTTACTTTACTTTGATAGACCTACTTTGCCTTACGGTAACCGTCTGCTTCTGGCTAGTTACCTGAGGCTAATGCTGCGTTCACAGAAATCATGACGGGAAAAAGAAAGTCATTTTCTCTCAGTGACAAACTTGGACTCATCGAAGCTTATGACAAATTGCCAAAAACGAGCCAACGAGATGCAGCAGCGAAACTTGGTGTTCCTCAGGCTACTTTGTGTAGTCTACTCAAACAACAAGAAACAGTCCTGGCTGCTGATGATGGAGATAGAAAATGAGTGCGCACGGGGAAAGCACCTGTGGTTGAACCCGCCCTCGTCAAGTGGATGAATATTTTAGGAATAAGTTTGATTTCAAACTCTGCTACCACTTCGGCACTGATAGCCTATAGTTTATTTTCAGTTCTGTTAAAAATTGAGAAATGCACTGAAACCCTGGCCAAGCCATGTTTTAGCCTGTATCTGTACTACTGACTACTACTGTATTTTGTAAACCGCACAATACTTTTACGTTTTAGGCTATAGCCTCATTATAATTTGAACTACAATAAGCTATATTTTATATACAGTACTGTACTGTATTATAGTGTATTTGAATTATACACAGTTCAGTAATTTAATTTGTACAGTACTGTAATTTGAAAAGCGTTTGAAACAGCTGTGCTGTGTTTTGAGAGTCGATAAAATTCAGTAAATAGTGACGCTGTCCGTTTCATTACTTTATATTCATGTAATAAATATACAAATGTCAATTAGATGGTAATCTGCATGAGAAATAAAGAAAAAAAAAATTGGTTATAATGATCATCCGTTTATAGTGATCAGTTTCACCCGGACAGACGTGATCACTATAAGCGGTTTCCACTGTACTTTTGTGCTCTTACTTATTTAGTTGCACTGGAGAGGAGCACCTGCTAAATGACAGATTTTAAGTTTGCCACAAATTGCAAATTGGCAGCAGCTTGTTGAGCAGTACCTGATGACATTACCCAAAGCCTGGCAGTCATCGCCAGTATAGTAGGCCAGGCAAGGGCATGTATTTAATGTGCGACACTCACTCCCTGTCCTCCCCCTCCCAGGTGGTCTACCACGAGCAGCACATCCAGAAGTTCTGGGACCGCCACCGGGCCCTATTCCCAGACACCCGGGTCGTGGGGCCGGAGGAGAACCTGCAGCACGACCAGGCCAGAACCATGGCAGTGTGAGTGTTGTAGAGACAGCGGATTCTTTATTTACAGCAGCAAATGAAAATACTGTTGGCATTTCAAAAAAACCTAGAGAACGAGCAAGCCAGGAGTCACACATCCCGTAAACATTTTATCTAACACATGTAGACCAGCCAAAGAAAAGTCACCGAATATGACTACACCATCCTCATCTTTTAACTGGCAAAATACTTAACCACTGTGTGTGTGTGTGTGTGTGTGTGTGCGTGCGCATGCATATTGTTTCTGATTGTAGTTTCCTTTGATTATGCTACTGATCTCTACAGAATACATCCAAAATACGCTCTCCTCAGTTTTAATTACATTGTCTGAACAGCAGAGGGCGCAGTCAACATTCTACAAGTCTGCTGGACTCAACCAAAGTCACATATTTACATTACATCTACATTGATTCATTTGGCAGATGCTTTTATCCAAAGCGAGGCAGAGTACAACACACACCATCCCTGGATGGGCAAATGTGACTTACTTCATCAAAATGGTGACCCCAAGACACATCTAGAGTTTTGCAAATGGTTAGAAAGAGGAGAAAACTGTCTTTCTGACAATGTCTGGAGTTGTGAAATAAGATTGATATAAAGTGAATGATGCCTTGTCGTGTAGCGACAGTTACAGAATAGGGGTTTTGGGAAAAATACATTTGAAGTTAAGGCTATAGTTAAGCTCTTGTGCCTTCTTGTCAGTTAACCTGCAGCGTTTGTCTCTGCCAGCAGCTTAATTGAGATCAATATTATGCAATTTACAGCATGATAAACTTTGTCATCCTGTGACATTCCTAGTAAACTACTAACTAGCTAGCTACTTTATTTACTTCAGAATGGTCTCTCATATGAGAAACTCCAAAATTGCAATCTGACACAGGCTACCGTTGACCGTTTTTTCCAGGAAGTGATACATGCTATCTATTGCAGATGTGGTGCATTGAAACACTTGGCACTTGGTGAATTTATATTTAAAGCTTTCAGGCAATACCAGAGCATCCTGGGATTGGAAAGGTTTTTCTAAGTATTAAGCGCAATCACATAGGCGTCAAGCCCTTTGCTCTGAAAGATGATGGTTCATAAATCAAGGCTATGAAAGTGTACTTTGATTTTGACATTTAAATATAGATGGTAGAAAATATGGTAGAAAATATCATTGCCTGCTCATTTGACAGTGCCTCATCCGATTAATTTTGATAGAAGGGATTCATGTCATGTGATAAATTTCCTGTAAAGATGCGTTTACTTGTCACTTTGGGTAAAAGAATCTGCCAAATGCCAAATTTGGTCGTATGTGACCCAGTTTCTTGGAACAATGTGAACAGCAAAAAACACATCTTTTCCGTCAAAAAAAAAAAAAAATACACTCCTCCCTTGGCAATCCTGTAATGCCCGTTTTGCCTGTCGGACAGGGAGTCATGCCGGGATGACCCCACTTGCGATTACTACTTCAGCATCGACTCTGATGTGGCCATCACCAACCCGGACATCCTGCGAATCCTGATCGAGGAGAACAAGTGAGTCACCAAGCAACCGACCGGCCGGGCAGCCAGCCACACGGGGGTGCAGCCGAAAGGCACGCGAGGGCTTCAACATGGACTCAACAGCACTCTCTTTGCACGGTTTTATTTACCAGAATTGATATGGTCGAGGGTCCCCACCAAGTGCTTCAGAGGAGAACCCAGGTTCAGACAGTTAGTGACAGGTTTAATGTGCCAACATACACAGTAGCCATGTGTATATATTTATCATTTGTATATACTATACACAGTCTCTGGAAGTGGGAGGGAGGGCATGTTTATGGAGAAAACGGAATCAGGGTATGTTTATGGCGTACAGTGTACAGCCAGTTCCAGTGGTGGACAGTGTTTGTTAGTAAACTCATGGGTTTGTAAAACCCTAACCTTCTTCCCTGTCCCCCCCAATCCCCCAGATCAGTCATTGCCCCCATGCTGTCACGCCACGGTAAGCTGTGGTCCAACTTCTGGGGTGCGCTGAGCCCAGAAGGGTTCTACTCCCGCTCTGAGGATTACATCGACATTGTCCAGGGCAAGCGTGTGTGAGTATATGCACCGAACCTGACCAGCGTGACTGTCAGTAAAGGTGAAATGGCATGTTGAAAGAGTTCTTCGAGTGTCTGGGTTCTTCCAAGTGCTTCATTAGCAAAAATGATGAAAACATTCCTGTATGCTGCCATATCTGACATGTTGACTTGACAGATCATCATAGTTTGGTAAACATGCACAAACATAATAATGCTATTAATACAGATGAAATATTGTAATACCGTAATAGCAAATATCAAAAATGCCAAAATGTTTTGTGGGCATGTGGGCATAAAATATATCAAATTTCCACAATTTACATTTAAAACTATATTATATATTTTTAAGACATTTTTTCCCCAAAAATTCATTCAGTGGATTTTGTACCTGCTTTCCTTGTTCTGTCTGTTACTTCTCTTGAATTCTCATTTGCATTTTTGTAGCTATTTGTAGCCTCTTCCTAATAGCGCCACCATGTGACACCACTGAGAAAGACAGCAGAATGGCGAGTAGCACTGAGCAGAGACTGAGATGGGGAAACTTAGCATTACTTTATGTTAGTGTCATTTAGCAGACGCTCTTATCCAGAGGAACTTGCACAGGATACAGCTTTTACATGTTATCCTTTTATTCAGCTTGAGATACATCCAGCTTTACTAAGAACAGGAAGGAGTTTAATGTGATGGCTTTGTGTGGCAAATAACTCCCTTCCTTAAAATTGTGTGGAATAATAACATGTTCATAAAGTGGTTCCTCTCCTCCAAATGAGTGTTGAGTGGAACATAACTGACAATGTGCGGATTCACGCAGAGGTTAACCCTCTTCTGTCTGTCTGTCTGTCTGTCCGTCCGTCGCAGCGGCCTGTGGAACGTGCCCTACATCACTCAGGTGTACCTGATCCGAGGGTCCACACTGAGAACGCGGCTGAGCCAGGTCAGCCTGTACACACAGGAGGGGATGGACCCCGACATGGTGTTCTGCAGAGCAGTGCGAGACCAGGTCTGTCTCCTGCGTGTGTGTGTGTTTATGTCTTTTACATACACATAAACGTACATTATTTAGCAGACGCTCTTACCCGCGACTTACATAGGTTACAGGTTTTTTACAATGTTATCCATTTATACAGCTGGATATTTACTGAGGCAATTGTGGGTTAAGTACCTTGCCTAAGGGTACAGCAGCAGTGTCCCAGCGGGGATCGAACCAGCAACCGTGTCTGTGTCTGTCTGTCTCTCTTTTGTATGTGTCTTCTGTGTGTGTGTGTGTGTGTGTGTGTGTGTGTGTGTGTGTGTGTGAGAGATGTCCTTTTGTGTGTCTTTTGTATGTCTGTGTGTTTATGTGTCTGTGTCTTTTGTGTGTATGCATCCCCTGAGTGTCTTTTATGCATGCATATGTCTTTATGTGTATATCTTTGTGTGTTTTTGCTTGTATGTGCTTCTTTTGGTGCGCTGTTTTCTCTCTGTTTGTGCCTGCCGAAGCCACTGTCACGCCTCACCTCTCTTTCTCTTCCTTTTTTTTGGTGTCTCTCAGGGAGTGTTCATGTTTGTGTCAAATAGAGACGATTTTGGGCGACTGGTCTCCACCACCAACTACAATATCAGCCAACTGCACCCTGACATGTGGCAGATCTTCGACAACCCTGTGGTATGATTTCCACTCTTTCTCACACACACACACACACACACACACACACACACACACACACACACACACACACACACACACACACACACACACACACACACACACACACACACACACACACACATGCATGTGCACATGCACACACACACACACACTCACCCATGGCACATCAGACACACAGACACGCACACACACTGGCTTAGGTCCTCCGGGAAGTGGAATCTAGCACCTTTTGACTCACCAGTTTTCTTGGAAGCCAGCATTGAGGCCACAAACATCCTGAGGTTGGCATTAGGCTCACTGCCGCTTGCTAGGCGGTTGCATTATGAAACAGTCACGGTTATTATGTGAGCGTGTCGGAATATTGCATCTGTTGTGCCCCTGTACTCACCTCTCAGTGCAGGTGGCTGCAAACAGGGGAAAAAGAATAGTAATAAATAGAAAGGAAAGTTTGATGCATGAAAAAGCACGTTAGTAGCTAGTAGTTACAAGCTTTGCTCGAGAGACGGTCTGTATCTCAGCTGCTGTAGCAGGCCCATTGTGACATTAGCTGCATATGTTAGAATGGTCTGATTTTGAGCATTCTGTCCATGTTAGTCAGATGGGAAATATTTGCATGTAAAATCATATATATAGATGTCAAAAATATTGGTTTATTGCCTCCAAAAGCACAAGCAACGCAGTTTCATACCAGCTGAAGGTATTAGCGAAGTTTCGTAAGTGTAGCTGAAAAGCCACAGGAGCAGTTACGTACAGAAAATGGATGGTATAATAATAAGAAATAGGAAGAACATTAAAAAGGCTTTTTTAGGCCAACTTAATAAAAAAAAAAAAAACTTAAAGACCGATGGATTCAGAGGGACAAATGCACAAGCACACAGGTAATAGTGTTGTGCTGTAGCTTGTGTAATGGGATGCATGCTGGTGTAGTGTCGGCACACATTATTAACAGGGCACTGCTCTGCACTGGTATAACAGCGGGCATGTTCGGCAGAGCGTTGTTACCTTAACGTTTACCTCCGCCCTCTTTAGGACTGGAGGGAGAAGTACGTCCATGAGAACTACTCCAAGATCTTCGACGAGGATGAGAACATTGTGGAGCAGGTAAGGAATGAGAACTGCCCCCAGGTGTGCCAAAGGGGAGGGGGGGGGTTGCGGAAAGCACTGAGCGTGTCAGATCTCTCTCCCCCCTGCAACAGAGTTGACGTGTTTTGGGCCTCCTTCCATCAGGTCAGCTAGACCTCAAATAGCGTTCTAACAGAGAAGTTAAAATGATACCAGCCAGGCACGGGAGGAGAGTTCAGACCCAAGGCGGCCGCTTCTGCGGATGTCTGGTTGACGGGTGTTGGGGAGGAGGCTGGGGAGGATGGCATCAAGTCTGTGTAGCGAGAGAATTTGGCAGCTGTTGAGTTTCACGCTAAACTAGCGAGAGGCGGGGTTTCCTGGGTGGGGTGCTTTGCACCATTGGCACTGTGGGGAAACGGATATGTACAGAGAAACAGGTGCAGATATGGAAATTGCAGGCGAAGAAAATAGGCAGCTAGCTGGTGTTCCTAATGGTGTGAGCACTGAAGTATTGGCATACAGGAAAAGATGTGGGCCCACTAACACTGGAAAAAAGGACCCACCACCTACAGCGCACAGTGATAACTGTGACAGAACTCAGGGTGCAGAAGGGTTTCATACGGTTATTAAAAAATGTAAGAGAACACAGAAGCAGATTGGAGTGATTAGTGTGGTGGAATGGGGACCCCCGAGATGTTTTCTCAGTCACTCAGAGAAGCAGGGCCCCAGCGCTGTTCTAGAAGAGGTACACTATATGTGGACGCATGACCATCACACCTATATGAGCTTATTGGACATCCCATTCCAAAACCATGGGCATTAATATGGAGTTGACCCCCCCCCATTCAGCCAAAAGAGCATTTGTGAAGTCAGGCACTGATGTTGGACGAGAAGGCCTGGCTCGCAATCGGCGTTCTAATTCATCCCAAAGGTGTTCAGTGGGGTTGAGGTCAGGGCTCTGTGCAGGCCACTGGAGTTCCTCCACACCAAACCTGTCAAACCATGTCTTTATGGACATTGCTTTGTGCACAGGGGCACAGTCGTGCTGGAACAGGAGAGGGCCTTCCCCAAACTGTCACTGCCACAAAGTTGGAAGCATACAATTGTCTAAAATGTCTTTGTGTGCTGTAGCATTGATGTTACCCTTCACTGGAACTAAGGGGCCTAGCCCAAACCCTGAGAAACAGCCCCAGACCATCATCCCTCCTCCATCGAACTTTACAGTAGGCACTGTGCATTCCGGTAGGTAGCACTCTCCTGGCAACCGCCAAACCCAGATTCGTCCATCAGACTGCCAGATAGTGAAGCGTGATACATCACTCCAGAGAATGCGTTTCCACTGATCCAGAGTCCAGTGGCAGCGTGCTTTTCACCACTCCAGCCGTCGCTTGGCATTGCGCATAGTGATTTTGGGCTTGTGTGCAGCTGCTCGGCCATGGAAACCCATTTCATGAAGCTCCCGACGCACAGTTCTTGTGCTGATGTTGCAGCCAGAGACAGTTTGGAACTCTGTAGTGGTTACGTGCTATGCGCTTCAGCACTCAGCAGCCCCGCTCTGCAAGTTTGCGTGGTCTACCGCTTCGTGGCGGAGCTGTTGTTGCTCCTAGACGCTTCCACTTGACAATAATAGCACTTACAGTTGACTGGGGCAGATCTAGCAGGGCAGAAATTTTGCAAACTGACTTGTGACAAAGATAGCATCCTATGACAGTGCCATGTTTAAAGTCACTGAGCTCTCCGGTACGACGAGTTGCACAAACCCGAACAACTTCGCCTGAAGAAACTCATTATGAGCGAATGGCTATGTTCAGACTGCAACTAAAAGCGACCCAACTCTGATTATTTTTTTCTGTCATGTCACCAGGTTCGGATGTTTTTAGAACACTGAACAGCAAAAAAAACACATAAGATCACATCTTTTCAGTTCCAATTTGGACCAAATGAATATGTCAAAGTAAATCGGATATCTAGCCATGTGACCTGCATGTGACCTGTGCTTTGATGCTATAGTCAGAATTAAGTGCTTTTAACGTGGCCCAAGTAATGTTTACGTCACTCTGCATGCGACATGTTACCCTCATCATTATAATTCTGCGTGGCTAGACAAACGTGAAGTCTTTTGTTGCTGTTTATGTTCTGTAGAAAATGTAATACCAGAGCCAACTGCCAGGTGGTAAGATATAGGTATGTGTATTTTAAAATTATCTATAGTTGTAGTGAGAAAAACAGGAAGTGGTTTCTTCCTTCTGTTCAGTTGTAAGCAAAGGTGCTACAGTAGTGAATTGCCACTCCCATTGCAGTTGATTCTCCTGCAGTAGCCCTCAGAAAGCAATTGTTTTTGACTCTTACTCATGTTGTTCATCTGATTCATCTGCTTCCTGACCCACTTCCTGACTCATGAATAGAGTTTGGCTGGCTGTTTTCTCTAAGGTAAACGCGTAGAGAAAACAGTACAATGTGCATACAGGACATTTCAGGATGGAGGTCCTTTCATACTGATATTGAATACGGGCCACTTACAGAACAGAATGAACAGTCAAAATGGCAATAAAAAATTGGGTCTGAGCAACAGTTCGGAAAGCCTGCAGGCTGAATGTAATGTAGATGTAGATGTAGATGTGGTTGTTGTGGTAAATGTAGATGTGGTTGTTGGTGTCCTTGTTTTATTGCTTTGCTAACTTAAGCTTTGTTAGCATCATCATTTTTTTGCACAGAAGGAAACAAGTGGCACTATTTTGTAAGAAACACATACAGACGCTCCTAACTGCAGCTATTGATAGAGCAGAAGAGGATCATAGATAGAATGTTAGGTCTGGGGTTGTGAGAATGTAAATGAAAGGAGGAGATTCTTAAAAGGGAGATGCTGAGGGTGGATGTGCGGGGGGGGGAGTCTCTCTTTGCCTTTTTCCAGTATATGCTCCCAATTGTGGAAGGCAATACACTGATTTCTCTCTCACTCTGTCTCTTTCTTTCTTTCTTATTCCCTCCTACCCTTCACTCTCCCTCACTCTCTGTCACTCTCCCTCTCTCTACCTCTTTCTCACTCCCTCTCTCCCACTCTCCCTCTTTCTCACTCCCTCTCTCCCACTCTCCCTCTCTCCAGCCCTGCCCAGATGTGTACTGGTTTCCAGCCTTCTCAGACAGGATGTGTGATGAGCTGGTGGAGACCATGGAGCACTTTGGCATGTGGTCTGGAGGGAAGCACAAGGTACAATGAACCCCACCCTGTCTCTGCAGGTCCTTTACTGTAAGTGGCATCTGCTGCTGTCTGTACGGACTCTGCTGTCAGTGCTTTTTTCCTGGTCTGTATAATTAATGTTGGTGTGTACGCACAGTCTGTGTAATTACTACTTCAACAAGATCAACAAGTGGTCTGTATGTCTGCCTATTTCTGAGTCTGTGTAACCTTACTCTGGACTAAGGTACATGTGTATCTGTGTGTCTGTGAGTGTGTGCAGTCCCGACTCTGCAGTGACTTCCCTGTATGTGTGTGTGACAGGACGAGCGCCTGTCTGGGGGTTACGAAAACGTGCCCACGGTGGACATCCACATGAACCAGATTGGCTACGAGAAGGAGTGGCTCAAATTCCTCAAGGAGTACATTGTCCCTGTCACCGAGAAACTCTACCCTGGCTACTATCCCAAGGTGAGGCTGTCACTGTTACGCAACATGTCTGGGTCGAGCTTCCTCACGACTACTCGCAGTGAATGGGGCGAGCGACAGCCAAGTCGGAGATTCCAAAACAGGAAATGCCACTCCAGCCTTACTGCCAAGCATTCGAGTCCTGCTTGATCTTGCTGCTGAGCCTTAAACGCACTGATGGTTTTCCAGTACCAGTGTTAATCTCAAAAATGTAGGCCAACTAGCCATGGTGGAAGCATTTCACTAACACTCAGATAAGGCTTGTTATAATTCAACAGGATGTACAGACAATGCCTTATCTGTATCTTCATTTCTATTTATTGAAGGAGAAGTTGACCAGAAAGTACTTGTGGTTAATGCAGGAAGTGACACACTGAGCATTGTGATTGTAGAACCACAGCCAGAGGTGGTGGCTGCTCTAACTCCTCCTCCCTGTCTCCCCCCTCCTCGTTGGACCAGGCCCAGGCCGTGATGAACTTTGTGGTGCGGTACCGGCCCGACGAGCAGCCCTCTCTGCGGCCCCACCACGACTCATCCACCTTCACCATCAACATTGCCCTCAACAGCAAGGGCAAGGACTTCCAGGTGTGGGGATAACATTCGCACTGTCCCTCGTCACACTGACCAGTGTTGTCTGATATGCCGCGTCTTCAGGCGACAGTTTGCTTTGGCAATCGCGCAGTGTTGACGTCGGATTCACAGCTCCCTCTGCTATAGCCTCATAGATGCGCATGCGTCCTCGTCTGGCAGGGCTGCCTCTACCAGTAGCCCTACACTTTTTTGTAACAGACTTGTGTAGCCATCTTCCAACCTGTAGATAGAGGCAGGCCTGCCAGTTTTGGGGCTCCCATTGGTGGGTGGCGGGGTGAGGTAACATGTGCCTGTGTGTTGCTTTTCAGGGCGGGGGATGCAGGTTCCTGCGCTATGACTGCAAAGTAGAGGCTCCCCGGAAGGGCTGGTCCTTCATGCACCCCGGCCGTCTCACCCACTACCACGAGGGGCTGCCCACCACCCAAGGGACGCGCTACATCATGGTCTCCTTCGTTGACCCTTAATGCATTGGGCCGGGGGGGCTAAGGACTTGGGCATCTGGTCTGGTTGCAGGCGGAGGGCAGTGTAAAATAATTATCATGTGTGATGGGGGGGCCCTAGTCACCTAAAACGCCTTAAGCAACTCACCCATTTAATGTAGGCAGGCCCTTATGACAGTGTTTATGTTAGGGTGGGGTTAAAACCATTTCACTTGCAGTTGTGAATGTTTTAAGTTATTTTAAAAAGTTATTTGGGGAAGTATGTCTTTATTTTTGTGATGAGATGGGTAGCAACACCTCTCGAAGATGGGCAACACAGAGTGTCAACCACTAGCCTTGTAGAACAGATACTAGTGATAATAGACTGCCAGGGAATTTTCTCGTCTTTGTACAAGTAGTTCTAAAGGTTTTAGTGAGGCTGTTTTTATGAAACTAGTATTAGGAATTGGCATGAGGCCCTTGCAGATGCAGAGAAAAAGAGCCAAAATGAGAGGTATAGGATCACTTTTGTTTCTGGTCACTCATCATGGTGTTGTTTTTGTGGGTAAACATTGAAACCAGGAGCCATTTTGGCTCAAAATCTTTGTAGCCTTGGTCCTAAATCATTTCAGCACATTCTTTGTGTAGCAGGGGAGTGGAGGTTCCTGCAATAAAGAAGCATTAGTCATGCTGCTATGGCCAGGACTATTAAAAAAATGTGACCATAACTACAAGATGAATTGGTGGGGCCAGAACCCAGCCTCTCACAGGTATCTCTGAATCGCTTGTTTAGGTGGCTTTAATGTTTTCCATTTGAGGAAACTGGTGCAATAATGGCCACCAGTATGGCACAGTTGGGAAAAGGTAGAGCGCGTTGGCTCTCGGCTCTGGTTGGTTCATTTTAGGTTTTACACACCAGCACAGTATCCATGCAGCACATAGACATTACAGTTCTGTTCTTTTTGCAGAATTTACTAAACCAGATAGAGAGATTATTCAAGGAGTCATAGTCTGTTGTTTACAAGACTCAGAGCATTGAGTGCATGATGATGATGCCAGCACTCCTGAAAAGTGCCCTTCACTAAGCAGAGCTAGGCCTGTCCAGCGATGTCTGTGCTCCAGTGATGCTGTTTCTTTTGCCCTTTCCAATGTCCCTAACAGTGATGGTTGCAGTAGAGGAACCTTTCTGTACCGGCTGACTCCTGATACAGATGGAGGTTTCCACTTTTGAATGCTACTAAGATTCTAAATGATTCAGAAGGTGAACCTCAGATTGACCAGATTTACAAATGGCATTAAGAGCAGGGTGTATTAACAGGAACACGGATGGTGGAAACCAATGACATGCCTATATTTTTTTTTATAACGTTGCGCAGACAGACCTGTGAATGTCACAACAGTGATTTATCTGCAAATAAATGGATTTTTGTAAACATTCCGAATGGGCAAACTGGTGTGTAAAACATGGACTGGATTATACCAGTTTGAGATGGCCAGCTCCTGTCCTTATAAAATTCTGTGCCCAACTGGACTCCGTAGGTGGACGCATCTTGCTTTATGCATCGATTTTAAAAATACATATAAAGAACACTACCTGAAAGTCAAACATTCTTGAAATTCACCGTGCAGCCTTTGAACTTAATATCACATTATTTATATGATGATATGAGGGTTTCCAGCTATAGAAAATGTACAGTTATCAGAAGTGTTTTTTTTTCCTGATAACTCTTATGATAAACAAGGTGGTTAGCTGAAAATGTTCACTCCATGTTTCCCCAAGGTCAGCTGTATGATTTGTTATTAATGTGTTTGTGTGGGCGTGTTTGTGTCTCTCTTTTGTATATTAGAATGCGTGCTTGACTCAGTATGCCAGTAATTTAACATTTTACCACAGATTAAACTGGCTTCTGCCAAAATTTCCAATCAACAGAATTTTGTATGTCTAGTTTTATACATCGAGCCAAAATATGTCTACAAGTAGTCATATCAATGAAGATAAACGTTTTTACAGATGCTACAGATCATAGGAAATATTTTTTAAAAGAAATCTTTATGGGTTTACTTTACTCATACATACTAGTATGTTATCCATTTTTTTTTGTTTGTTTTTACATTTTTCTGTTCCTTTATTGTACATGGTTTCCCATGCTGTGCTTTGTACAAAGTGCATTAAATTATTTCTGTGGTTGAAATATAGAATAAAGTTTTGAAATAAAATTGTTTCATGTGGATGTATTAGTGATGTCACAAGCCAAGAATTAAAAATTGTCAGTACAGTTCTTACATGTATTACTAATATTGCCTCACTGACTCTTACCTGTGACTTGCTTTGCTTATAGTTTTACATTCTACAGCAGGACATTTACTGAGACTTTGGGTTAAGAGTGCAACAGCAGTGGCTCACCCAGGAATTGAACCAACAACCTTTATGCTACAAGCCCTGTGCCCGGTTGCATAAAACACCTTAAGTGAAATCTTTCACTTAAATTTCCCTTAAATGTCCCTTAAACTTAAGGGTGTTGCATTAAAAAACCCTTAAGTTCCATTTAAGGGTTCCCTTAAGTGAAATTATGAAAAGTCTTAACATTTCCCTTAGGTATTGCTTTTCCCCTTAAGTAATCCCTTAAAATCCGTTAAGCTTTGCATAAAGTTCCTTAACGTCCGTTTTTCCTTAGATTAGTTAAGGGACAAAAAACATTACCTTACCGGCACACCTCGAAAACTTTAATGCACTATGGCTGAATTTATTGAAGTTATTGATGAGGAGGACGTACCTAGGCGAGTGTTTCGTGATAGGGAAAACCCTCTGGATCATTCCACAGATGATATGTTAATTCGCGAATACAGATTTGACCGACTATCTATATATGAAATGGCAAATGATTTAGAGGCCGATCTATCACATCTAACCCAGTGCAACCATGCTGTACCAGCGGTTCTCCAGCTATTGGTTGCTTTGCATTTTTTTGTATCTGGGAGTTTCCAGTCGGTTGTGGGAGATGTTTTCCACTTCCACAAATCCACGGTCTGTAGAATTATTCACAGAGTTGCGGGAGCATTGTGTAGACGCTTAAATGCCATGGTGAAATTTCCATCTCAGCGGGAGCAAGATCACATTAAGGCGGAATTTTTCAGAACAGCAGGTTTCCCACGAGTGGGTGGTGTAATTGATGGCACACACGTAAGAATTCAGGCGCCTCGGACGCACGAAGACCAGTATGTCAATAGAAAGAACTTCCATTCCATAAATGTGCAGCTGGTATGTGACCATCAATGCAAAATAAGAAATGTAGTGGCTTCGTGGCCCGGGAGCACACATGATGCTCGCATTCTTAGGGAAAGTAAACTCAGCTGGGATTTTGAGGCAGGTGTACATAATTGTACATTGCTGGGAGACAGCGGTTACCCTTGTCGACCATGACTTATGACACCGTTTATGAATCCTGCCAACGCAGTACAGGTAGGCCTATGAAAAAAATCATTACATTACATCATGACATGTCTGTTTATAGGCTACAGCTGATCTTTCCCCATTCTCCATATAGGAACGATACAACAATTCGTCAACAACCACACGATCAATAATCGAGAGAACCATTGGGCAGCTGAAACGCAGGTGAGCTCCGTGTTGAACCACCAAGGGCCTGCAGGATCACCATTGCTTGCGTTGTGCTATACAACATGTCAAAGAAATATCCTGAAATAGAGGAGCAGGAGGACGTGGAACAGCCAATGGACCCTGGTGAAGAACACCAGCAGATGGATGGCTACAACATCAGAAATGCAATAGTCAATGCATTTTTTGTAGATTAACTTAGTGTTAGTATTATGCTATTATTGCGTTGTATGAGAAACAACCTATTACTGCAGCTATAGGTCTATTAGAAAAAAAAGACGTAGCAATACTGTCAGTACCTAATTTATTTATTCAATTGTGATGTTATGGCAATATGGTCAGTAAATTATTTATTCTTCAATTGTTGTGATCGTTATTTTTCCTTCATTCTGGAGCTGGAGCAATTTATTATTTAAAATTATATTGTACAGCTCCTGGTTTTCCTTCTCCTTCTGCAACTTTTGAATTTCAAGTTTAAGCTTTTCCCTCTGGAGCTGCAAGACCTCCTTCTGCAGCTCCACAACCTCCTCCCGTAGGTCCATCTTAGTAACTCGCTTTCTGAAAGACATGACATACCTAGGCTGTAGGAATGTGACAGGGAAAAGAGCCTGCAAACTTACATGCACAAAAGCTTGTGACTGCTAGGCCTAAATAGGCTACAATTAGGTCTTCTAACCTATGTAAATTTCTTACTTAGCAGCAGGTCTAACTTCAGGGTCCATGCTGTGATCTGTTGGGCTTTTGTCTGCAGACTGTTGTTGTTCTTCCCTGCAGATGTGAGGTAAGAACAAACGCAATTATTTTAAATGCTAGGCTAAGTTTATTACAAAGCTAGACTAAATTCATTTGGTGGCGGTCTTTTCACCGGGCATCATCCTCCTCTGCAACAGATTCACTTTCAAGCCTGCCTGGAATTCCGATCAGGACCGGTGAATCCGGCCCTAAAACGTCCCTCACCATCTTGGTGGTCTGGGATAACTCTGCAGCGGGTGGTCCTCCTCCTGTTAATGTGACATTGACTTGTTTAGACCAATGACATAGCTCAATGGTTTAGACTAGATAATGCAATTTTGTTTCCTTTTCACCACAGCACATTACATTGAAGCTATTAATATCAACGGACTGCAGAGGCGCCGTTAGGCTACCCTACTTTATGGGCTTATCAATATTATCTCACTTGACTTAGGCTATAGCTGTCTCACCAGTTGCAGTTGACTCTTTTCGAAAGTTGGTTAGTTCCTTCTTTGCCAAGACAGATATATTCTCATATTTCTTCATTACTTCTGGTACTGTTCTTTTAATGGCTAGATTTCAGGAATTGATTTTTTCGGTGATTTCTGCCCACATTCTGTTCTTGTGTGCTGTTGTTATAGCCGGATTGAATTTACTCCTTAAGATTAATTTTCTTTTCCCATATTCCTCCAAAAGTATACACTTCTCCTCCTCTGTCCAGTTTGGTTTCCTTTTTTTGTCTGCATCTGCCATTTTTTAGATTTTACAAAAAGATTTGCGGGCGAAATATATGCTACCGTTACTGCTGAACAACGTTAATAGCTGCCAGCCTAACTTAAGAATGGTGCCATAGTAACGGTGGAATTCTATTACAGTAAAATCGTATTTATTGTTGAAAACGCCTTAACAGTTTCCCTTAGGGATTCTATGCAATACACTTAAGTCTTTCCCTTACATAAGGGGAAATTGTACCTTAAGTGTCACACTTAAGGGGAAAACATAAGGTGTTTTATGCAACCGGGCACTGATCCTTACCACTGCACCACACTGCTGCTGCTCTTCCACAGGTTCGCACTCTTGTCTGACAGTCTCAGCGGTTGTGCAGGATTGCTAAAGTGACACTAATGTAACCCTCACATATATACCCACATCGCACGCAACCTGGTTGCTGTTTTACGCACTACAATACACTACAATAGCAGAGGCCCCACCAAGTGAGTAGCGAGGTCTGGGTGTCTGTTCTCCCCAGAAGCAGAAATCAGTTGTGCTGCTAACATCATAGCCAAAGCATTGCTCACAAGTCCCCGGCCCAGCGCCTGGATTAAAAGTGTGTTAGACTGGTTGGTCCGTCTTGCTGCTTTGTTTGTTAGGTCACTTCGGGTCAGAGTTGGCTTAGTGCAACCATGACCTGTTCCTTGTACAGCATGTCAGCTAACCCAGCCTCTCCTGCTGTGATCACCGCTGCCAGACACCTGCACCCCATATTAAACAAGTCTGGGGCCGGGGGGTTGGAGTCCCAGCAAAAAGATCTGGGTAAAAATTCACTGAGCTCATCATGAGGACAGAACTACATCCAGATATGGTGACGTGGTCAGATCAAAACCGGCAGCTTATCATAACCAAGTTGACTATTCCATTGGAGGAGAAGGAGGCATAGAAGGGAAAAAAGGGCAAAATGTCAGGACCTTGAGGTGTCTTGCAGGGATGGCATTAGGGAGGTAAGAGAGGTGGTGTTGAAAGTGGACCTGGAGGAAATGTATTGTGTATTCTGGTGACTGCATACCTTCCAGGCACATGGCAGACATGGAAGGGTGAGGATCCTGGGGGTTGTCAGCTGAAAAAGGGATAGTGCCAGGCACTTTCTGGAGCTTTCCATATAACAAGAGCCTCAGAAGACAGGATGGCTGCTGAGCATTGGATAGGTGGAGGGGTTTGGGTTCTTGAATCTGTAGGTCCCAGGCTCCTGGCTCTGCCCAAGGATCCTGAAGGGGGCTGTTGCTAGGCAGAGAATCTCCATGACTGGTGAACCGGGGTCAGAGGGGGGCAGACTGAGCCAAAGTGCCAGCAGTCTCTGAACAAACAGGGATTCCCCTGAGATCAGCAAAAGCGTATCAGTATTAGTGGCAACTTCCCCAGTGGCTGCAGAATCATGTCCATCATGGCTAAGCACTTGATGTCTGTCACAACAGCATGTACAGGAAGACTAACACATTACATTAAAATACAGCCATTTAGCAGATGCTCTTATCAAGAGCCACTTACATAGTAGGGTACAAGTTTATCCATTTATGCAGCTGGATATTTACTGAGGCAATTGTGGGTTAAGTACCTTGCCTAAGGGTACAGCAGCAGTGTCCCAGCAGCGAATCAAACCCCTTTCAGTTACAAGTCCTGCTCCTTACCACCGCACCGCACTGCTGCCCTAACATGTCTTGCATCACATCAGTACGTTCCGGCGAATGCACGTCCCTTGTCGCGTTGAGCACTGCTGTGGAGTTCGAGCGGTCAACTACAGATGGCAGAGAAACCCCCTCAGCCCCCTCTAATGCCCAATAAATGGCCTTGATCCCCCCTCCCTCCTGTCAGATGTTCACCTTTTGATGCTTACTTGAAAGAGAGGCTTTCTCAAGCTGCGTAATGACGATACCAGCACGTGCCACATCAAAGAAACAGAAAGGCGCGCCTGTGAGGTGCCTGTGACACCAATCCTAATATCTTTTTATTTAGTTTTGTTCTTCTTTGTGAAACATACATGTATTAAACAGCAGTGTAAAAACAAACTAAAGTATTTTGCAGACAAATGTATCTGAGATCAATCCAGCAATTTATATAAGACCACATTTAAAATAACGTTCTTGGACAATCTTACATATTAGTTTATGTGACATACAATTTACTTTTTATTTTTCAAATGCAGTAATCAGTCTAGAAGAAGGTAATGTTAGAAAGAGACAGAGAGTGAGAGAGAGAAAGTTCATTCTGGGATACGTCGACAAGAGAGAAACGCTCGATGCGAACGCTCGAAAGGGAAAAAATATCTGACATCGTCACCTGTTTCTGAAATTCAGACGCGCCTGTGAGCTCTATCTGACTTAAACATGCGCACTATCTGAGGCGAGCACTGCGCTCGTCACTCATGGCTGTGCGCTGGTTGGCGGACAGAGCCACCTAAGTGGGTGAAACAGCGCTACGAATAGGAGCCATAGGGGAAAAATTCCCGAACCCCTGCTCGTGTTGAGAGAAATGTCCATCTCTTCCATGAAGCCACCTCGGAAATGTTTTATACGATTATTCATTTTTCTCACGACAGCTATATTAATCTTTTTACTTCTCGGCTGTCAATACACGTAAGTACGATGGTCATATTTATATTTGATGCGCACTCATTGTGAGTTGCTAACGAGCTAATCTGACTTTATCCCTGAAATACGTTAAACTCGTTTAATCTTGCTCTTATATCATTGTCAGCTAAGCAGGATAGCGTTTTCATGCTATGTAGCCTACTTTTTGAAACAGGGAGTGCTTTTTACATGTATAATTGTACGATGTTTTAATTAGAACGTTTTAAAGATTAATTATGGCTTCCAAATTAGTTCAAAATTAATCCTAACCTTGTGAGTTGATTAAGAAGCTAACACGCAAAGATAACGGTCACTTTTAAGATAACTCATAAAATGAAAAATCCAAGTGTCAACTGTGCTTAGTTTGCACTGCGCGGCGTTCTAATGAGTGTATTCGGCCATGACCAACCACAGCTGCAAATGTGAAAGTGTACTGGCCTTGATGAGAAAGCCTGTGTAGGGGATTAGGACACCTTACGATAATTAATTTTTAAAAGTTGTATGAGTAATATAACCTTTAAAACCGTTTTTATTTCAAATAAAGCATGCTGCGTATTCAAATAGTGTGTATGAAAACCTGTGACTCGCGCACAGAACCACAGTCGATATTGCATGTCCTCGTTTATCCAAACGAAAATGTGTTGGAGCAATAAGGTTTTGGGTTGTTAATTTTAGAAATCTTTTGCATGTCTTTTGCATGATGGGCTTTGCCATTGTGTATCTTTGAAAATGTCAACATTTGTTCAGTACCCGCTCATCATAAAAACAAGTTTTAGAAACCTGAAGATCTTGTTTAGTTGGTATAGGTTTGTAAAAATTTTTTGGCAGGGCAGCTGCTACGGATTTCTTTTCGGAAAAAAACTGGTTATGATAGATGTTTCATCTTTTGAATTATTAATGTTTGTTATGAACAAACCTTTTCCTTCCCTCTTTGCTGTTATGTATCGAAAGTCAAAGTCAAATCCCTTCTTCCTACTCTAGTTTTTATGTTTCACTCAGTTGTGACATAATTTCATTAAATTATTTTTAATTCATACAAGTAATCCATCAAATTCACAGGCCACAGAGATTTTAAATACAATTACTTAAAAAAGGTATTACACACTGCGGGACTTGTGTGAAAAACTGTAATGTTGGTGTGTGTGTGTGTGTGTGTGTGTGTGTGTGTGTGTGTGTGTGTGTGTGTGTGGTGGGTGTAATGGAGGGTTGCATTTGCCTCACTCTCACCCTGAATGAATGCAGAGGTTACTACGGTGAGGGGAGCCTGATGTATGACTAGTAACTGCAAAAAAGTGAAACAGGTGTTAAAATGCAGAAAACCTTTTTCCTGTGACCCTGTGAATTCTGTAGACACCACAGTGCAGAAGAATATGCTCCATCTTCCAGAGAAGGGATGCTGCAGTGCCTTCGACGGCACCCCAACTTTACGACCATGGAGACTCTGAACAGGTAAGAATTCCAGCCCCCCTATGGTTAGGTAAGAAGGGACACCCCCCTCAAAAACGGGTCTCTTCCCAGCTGAGTGTTGGCTGCCTAGCCTCAGAAAGTTTGTGCATGTGTGCAAGTAACAAAAATGCCACAGAATGGCCAATTACGTAAAAAACGTACTGCCTGAAATTTCAGGGGGCAACCAGTTCACCAAAACCCCAAGAAGGATTACATCACATTCATTAAACCACTGTCATTTCAGAGGTGCTCAAATATGCTCAAAGCGTCAGTGCCAAATACGGTGCTGAGGTCGCAAGTTTGTGCTTTGATCAACATAATGTTGTACTTACAGGCCAATACCTGCAATCTCAGTGCTATGTCCAGCACTCGCACTTGCTTATATGTGGTTTGAGGTGTCCTGTCTGCGTGACATCTATCACTACTTTATCAGATACACTTTGTAAGTTGCTGTGGATAAGACTGTCTGCAAAATGTCAGCAATGTAATGAGTGCCATGTAAGCATGATTGAAATTCATGGGAAATTGGGTGTGTGTGATTAATTACCTGTAAACAGTCAACAGGCTCAGCTGCCAGAAAACTCAGAGGACTGTTGTTGACTGCAAACAAACAGTGACAAATGTCAAAGTCAGTAGCTGCTCCAGTCCCATCCATTGTTCTTTGACGTTGCTGGATGTGTTGCTGGTCTGTGAGGGCTTCTAAAATACCATTTTTTGTGCTTGCCATCTGAATCTGAGCCCTTATTCCTGTCTCTCTCCCAGTGTACAGGATTACAAGGAGTTCTTCACGAAGGTGCAGGTGGTAATGAACTGCCCATGGGAGGGCAACCTCACGAAGAAAGAACTTTATAGGTCAGAGAGACACATTTCACAATATGTCAGCATACTTATAAGCTCCTTAGAGGTGACAAAACAAAAAAAAAATAAAATAAAAAAGATGTACAGCTTCTACATTTATCTCCCAAGAGGTTATACTTTCAGAGAAGTAATATGAAGGTACAGCAACCACTTGGGACCATTCAGAGCAGCATGCAGACTCAGAGAGACATGCTTAGCCACTCTGTATCTTGGTGCTCACACACTCATATACACAAACACACAGCAGTGGCTTGGGCAGCAGTGAATAGAAATATGTTTTAAGTGGGTCTGAGGTCAACTACATGAGAACACAGCTGGTAAGAGTAAGCACAGTCAGGATGCATATCTCCTTTGAGAAAGAGCAATGTTATCTGGAACTAACAGACATCAAGTTATTTTTTCTCCAGCAGATGAAAAATAACATGATAACGTGCTTTTTCATATTTTTGTCACTGTTCTTAATAACCAGTGGTGGTGTAAGCCACATTGTGCTTTATTCTTGGTATGGTGCCTGCTTGGTTTTCCCTCAATACTCGCATTGGAGATTTAACAGATATTAACAACCTCCAAAGGCACTGTGTTTACTATCTAGCTAAATCTGGAAGCTCGTGCTACAGGTAGTGCACTTTTCCAACATGATTGAATTTTCAAGGCATCTAGTGTTGAGTTACTTAATGTGGCACTTGTGCCTAAGTTGGTTGAGGAAAGCCAATGACATGGGGCAAAAAGGAAAGAGTAAGGGGTGAATTGCTTGCCCTGGTGATCCTGTTCAAGACTGGCACAGATATTTAGAATGAAACATTCTGAAGCCTTTATGGTTTTGAAGAGCGTTTTCAACATTTTTGGATGGGCCCTGGTGTATTTACTGGGCACAATACTTCCTATGGAACTAACACACACACACACACGCACAAGACACAAGACATACTCACATACACTAGCACGCACACACACACGCACGCACACATTCATACACAGACAAATGCATGCATACACAAACACACCCAGTCACACACCCTATCTCTGTTGTAGGATGGAGCTGCGCTCCTTCTGCAACGCCAGTCAGAGACTGTTCCTGACGCAGGAGAACACACGGGAGGGACAGCGCATCACTTACGAAGCAGAGAGGTCGTTCAGCAAAACTGTGGGCAATGAAGTGTTCCACATGCTACCAAAGGTGACTCTCACTGTCTTTGCTGGACCATAAGTGTGTCACAGCCTTTTTTAGCTTTTTAAACACAAATAAATCTGAATATTATGACATTAGCATTTTCCATAATTTGCTTTTCCTTCCCCAACTTTCCTATAGGATTTAAGAACATTGACTGTGATGGAATACCCAAACTATAATCAGACAGGGGCTTCATGAAAAAGCATTCATTTTTGGGTAATTGCACAGTGTTAAGAGTATGGTGTTAGAAGTGAACAAAAATGTAAATTAAACAATTAAAAAAGGAATTTTTACATTTTTGAATGCGTAACAATAAGGTGACAGTGACCTCAAGTGAACGGACAGCCTGCGCATACTAAATAAGCGAACGTTTTTTTCTGTTCTCTATTGATTCTTGTGTTTTGATTATCCTGCTTTGTTTGGCCTGCCCTGTTTGTCCCTGTCTCTGCTAGACTGCCCCCCAGTGGACAGAAGGTAACCTTGGGCGCTGTGCGGTGGTGGGGAATGGGGGGATTCTCAGGAACAGCAGCTGTGGGGATGAGATCGACTCTGCCGACTTCATCATCAGGTTTGAGACGGCTTGTAGATCGGCACAGCTCAGTTAAAAACTTGCCTCCGCCCTCCATCTGCCGAGCTTCTCCCAGAAGTGTGAGGGATCTAGAATGAATCCTTCACTTCAGAATTCTGTCTCTGGTCCATCTCCTCCCTGTCAGTTCGGCAAGATGTTTCACGGGTGACTGTCTCCACCATCCACTGAGTGCCTTAGTTATTGCACTGGTCAGGAAAAACAGGATTCCTGACATAACTTATTCCATTGTTGTATCACCTTTGCATTCAACTCACACAGTAGCAGCACAAACCAACAGTCTGCCACTTTGTAGAAAGCACGCTGCCCAGGATAGTTCAGTTTATCACAGGGATCTAACATGCTGATTGCATTAAAACTGTATGACTGCAGACAGACAGAGGAGAAACTAATCCCAGCAGTTCTAGCAATGGTTCTGTCAAAAGTTCAGAAGTGAGCATTAGTTCAGAAGTGCCATACAGGGTAGCAACTGGCCACTGGGAGCGGTTTGGGGTTCAGTGTCTTGCTCAAGGACATTGTTATAATAATAGTTGCTGCTTAATTGTTAAATGTGACCACAAAAAAGTCTCGGTTTCATGCCAACCCAATTATAATGGTCCATGTCAACAAAAGAGAAATAATTTACATATTTTCAATGTATTGATTTACCCCAAAATATGTTCTCAATATATAATTTTTTGTATGGGGTAATTGTATTTCAACACACAATTCTGATTTAGTTCACAGCTTTTAACAGAGCTCTGAACAATTTTGCAGTCATTTGGGTTATATTGAACTTGACATTGATGTCCTGTATGCTACTTTTCAAATTTTATTATTATTATTTTTTTACAAAATTAACCCAGTAAAATGACAGATAAAGGAAGACCATATTCATTTGTTGTTTTGCTTGTCTTGTGTTAGGTTTTTGCTTTCTTTCAGTTAACATGTGAGGGGAAGCTGAAGACAATTTATGTATTTCATGGTTAGTGTTTGCACCATCACATTCGCCCTGTAGATAAATGCTGGTGTAGAAGTCCCATTCGTAACAGGTATTTCAGGAGCACTGTGTGCCGTAAAAGCCTGGAGTGTCTGCATCTTCCCACAGTTTCTGCTGGGTAGCATGTAAATTGCAGCTAAGACCCTTAACAAAACTGTGCTTAACTTCTCAGTTATGTTCTGTCAAAGTGTCTATACAAGACGAAATGCTCAAAAATTGTAAACATTCAACCCGTTCCTTTAAAAAAATAGAGGAATGATTCAAAGCTTAAAATATTTTAGAAATATATAGGGGGCCCACATTTTGAGAAAGAATGGCTGTCACAATGGCTGTCTCAGTAATCCTGAGAAAAACAGGTTCCCAAACAAAGAATCTGCAAACAGACAGGCAGAAGTGGGTGTTTACATGAACCTAAGCATTTTAATATGTTCTGGAATTCAAACAGGAAATTTGTGCATTTGATCATACAATGAAAAAGGCACATTTGCTGTGGCTTTGAGCAACAGCTTCAGTTAGTTGTTGAGGCAAAGACCATAACTTGCCTATAGATTCCTTCTGTAATGACGTGCCCTATTGAGAAAGCTAAAGCTAATTTCACATTAACAATAGACTGTGGTAGAACTGGAACTCATAACAAAAAATAAATTAAAAAAACCTATACTCTGTTCCTCTTAAACCTCAACTTTCTTAACCTGCTGCACTCTTCCCCTCTTTAAGAACTGGCTCCCGTCATTTCTGTCGTCAGGGTACTGGTGATTTTATATTATCACTGATACAATTTCAGCTCTAATATCCTTTTTCATGCAAATCATGGGGATCGTCCTTCAAACTTTTCTGAAAAGCTACTCTGGTTGTGAATGCTGACCAGCTAATATACTTACCATTGTTGCTTGCTTTGAAATGCTTCCAATCTCTAGTATTTGACTGGCAATTGATAACTCTTTGTCGTGTTGCATATCCCAGACGAGTCCCCCAAATTTCAGTCTAAGACAATCAGCTGAAACTGAAGAAAAATGACAGTAGGAAGAGGACAAAAATGACAGTTGTGTTACATCGCATTACATTACATTCATTTAGCACTGTTGTCCACAGCCACTTCCAGCACAAGAGAACAGAAGTATAACTGATATTAATATAGTCACGAACGTAGGTAGGGTAAAGGATGTGAGTCCACACACTCAGCTCATGGACAGGCTCTCCTTTCAATCAGAGCCGAGATCTCTACGCCACTTATTTTGACCAGTGAGAATTAGGCTACACACATTCATACAGCAAAGCCTTTTATTCAAACCTGATCAGCGTAGCCTTCCATTTCTTAATACCATTTGAGGACAAGCAAGAAAGCTGCGTAGTGTTGAGCAGTCTTTAATAACTATTTACTGCTTTATTGTTGATTTGTGGTTATTATTTTTGCTTGTTGGTTTACTGTATTTTTCAGCTTCCTATTTGGAACATTTAACAATGGCTGGAATTAAACTGATAAACAATCAATTAGCTTGTGTGATCATTGCAGCTATCAAGTCAATGCATGAGATAGCAGCATGTAAAATAGCCAACAAGCTAACTGCACTCAGAATTAATGTAAGTTAGCTAGCAATCATTTATGTTGACTTAATTTGAAGTTACTGTCACTGATGTGTTAGTTGCTGTAGCTAATGCTTGTTCCAGTCAGCTTTCATCTGACAATGAATATAATGCCACTGGAACCATTCCAGAAAGAAATACATAGAGTGTATTGAGTCTGTATGTACCTTTTGTATGTCTTTCAGGTTTAATTTGCCTCCGATGAACTACAGCTCTGATACTGGTGTCAAGACCCACCTGGTAACAATCAACCCCTCTCAGATTACCAGCAGGTAACTAGTGTTCATTAAGCTTCACTTGGGGCACAGAGTGTGGTTTTACAAAAACACATGACTTGTATATATGCATATTTTGCAGAGAAAAAAACAATATCGAAAAATGTGCACACAGCATCATTCAGCTGGACATAGGAATTTGGATTGCTCAAGGCTTCCAAAAAGCTTCACATACAGATTAAAAACCTTTCACCAGTTATGTGGATAAGCTGAATAGCATTATTCAGAGGCATATATCCATTTGGAAGGTGAATATTTTGAATTTATCTTGAAGGATGCCAAATATATATCGCCTGTGTTGAAGATAATATGTGAATATGTTGTTCCTGTGAGGTACATACTATGGCCTTTATGTAGTTTTAGACGGAAAAGAGTGCTCAGGGGAAGATGCAAAAGCAGTGTCACCATTCTACAGACTGGAATCACTATCCTATTGTTCCCCTGTGATTTTTTTTTTTCCCCGCAGCTACAGGGGCCTCCTGTACTCTCGGAAGAGCTTTGTGGAGCGGGCGGCCTCGTACGAGAGCGCCACCTTGGTGACGGCTGCTCTCTCGTACACGGCCAACACGGACATTGCCTTCCGTGTCTTCTACACCATGAGGGACATGAGGCCCCAGCAGGCGGTGCTGTTCATACACCCAGACTATCTATTCAAGCTGGACCACTTCTGGCGGCAGAAAGGGCTTGCGGCGAAGCGCCTGTCCTCCGGGTTCCTGCTGGTGAACACAGCCCTGGAGCTGTGCGAGAAGGTGGACCTCTACGGCTTCTGGCCCTTCGACAGCCTTCAGCAGCGGAGTCTGCTGCATCACTACTACGACAACGTTGGGCCCGTGAAAGGGGTGCACGCCATGCCGGAGGAGTTCCGGAGGCTGCTGCAGATGCATTATGAGGGGGTGCTGCAGGTGCACGTCAAAGAGTGCCACTGACATACTCACAGCTCAGGTCTTGGGGACTGGTAACCTGCATGTTAAGCGATGTAGACGAACTTTTTGCAAGCTCCTTGAGGTGAATTTTTAATTTCTTCCAAAAGCAGACATTTTACATTTCAATAGTAAATCAAAGACTATTTCCGATGTCTTAAACTCCCAGAGTATAACCTGGCCGATTTTGGATTTGAGACACGTCGACTTTGGGTAGTATATTTTCAAGTACCTCTAAGTCTAGCTGGCTCATCAGTGGCTCGTCAGGTTGGGCCACTATCCTGCAACGGGAGTCTGATATACATCTTTCCTGATCTCACTACCGACAAGGCGAAGAAGAGAGCGACTTTTGCAGGAGTGAGAAAACAACTTTGCAACATTGAAGGTGCTCGTTTTGGCTTTCATTACCCTGCCAAGTTTCAGATCACTCTGCCTGGTCAAACGGAACATCTCCTCAGTGACCCACAGATGGCTATGGATTTTGTCATTTCGAGAAGCTCTGGTCATCCCACCACCTCGGAGTCAGCAAGCAGAAATGACAAAGCTAGCTAGGTAATAACCAGGTATGTAGTTAATAACTAAATTATTACAGCCGAATCTGCAAACCTGGTAGCCCCATCTCGATGCTAACTTTGCGCCATGCATCGTTTTTTTTTTTTTTTGTGAGGTCGTGGTACCACTCCGAAGTGGTGTCATAGAACTCTGAAAAGCCTGACGCACACAGTATAAGCTTCTCCAGTTTGTCCTCCATTTTGACTTTGATTGGATCTTTAAATTAAATGTTTACATTTCATGCCGGTGTCGCGCCACCCATGTTCCAGTACGTCACACTGTAAAATCATTGGTTACACTTGGACAGGTCAGCGGCAAACGAGGTCCAAGTTCAACCAATTTGAACTGTGAGCGGAGCGTTACAACGCCTGGTTTGAACACTACGCTACGCTGAGGTCGGAACGGAGGCACGACACTCTCTTAATAGGAAAACAATGGCAAAGCGAGATTATGAAGCTAGTCCTGTGTAAGCAGCTTTAGTGTCATAATCACGTGATCAGCGACTAGTCGACGTCAAGCTTAAAGCATCATCGCAGAGCAGTAAAGTCTACTAGCAGACTAGTCGTCTAGGCTGTGCAACCCCTATCCTGGAGTACCCCCTGGTTCTGTGTATTTTAGATCTCTCCCTGCTTCAACACAGCTGATTCAAATAATCAACTCGTTTTGAACTCCTGAAGCTGCTTAATAACAAACTGATCATTTAAATCAGCTGTGTTGGAGCAGGGAGACATCTAAAACATGCAGGACAAGGGGTCCTCCAGAAGAGGTTTGGGAAATGCTGTTCTAATGTTAAATATTGCCTACGTTGATTGCCACTAGCCGTTGACTGTTTTCTTGTTTGAAATGTTTTGTCTGCTATACATCTTAATACACTAATTACTCACCCTAGCTTGCATTTTTTATATAAACATTTCACTTGCATTTAGGATAGTCTATGCAGTGCTTCTTAATGGGGACTTGTATTGTTACACCTAGTTTGGGAAGGTGTGGGGGTGTTGCCAACTGTCCCGTAAAATATGGGATCATATCGTAATTGGAAACTATTGAACTGATACGGGATGCGCTTTGTTCCGTATTTTTGAGAATAAATTCAGTGGAAATCTATGGGAGAGAAATATTACAGGTTACCCTGCGCTCACACCGGCAGCGACAACAAGCGACAAAGCGGCCGGAAGTCATTCATTTCCAATGGTTGCTGGGCTACACTGAGCGACATGGCGCGGCGAGTCGCCTGGCGACAAAATCACCACGACTTGGCAACAAAAAAAAGTTGAACATTATGCTAATGAGCAGCGACAGAGTCGAGCAATGGCCAATCAGAGGGCAAATGGATGGATACTTTGCGGTCCATGGTGAAATGGTAGTGTTTGAAGCAAGATCACACTATTTATAGGAAAATTAATTCCCTCCAAAACATATTTTTCAGCAGAAAAAAAAGTTTGCATAAAGCTGCTCAACTTTTTTTTGTCGCCAGGTTGCAGTGATTTTGTCACCAGGTGACTTACCGAGCCAAGTCGCTCAGTGTCACAAGTTCACAACCAATGAGAAGCGCTGTCAGCGTTGCTACGGTACGCCTGACAGCAGCGCGAGATTTAAAAAATGGCAACCTCCGAGCATAGTCCGCCGGCAAAAAAAAAAAAAAAAATTACAAAAATACAGAAGGGAATGGGAAAATGACTACCAATGGCTGGAATGCATGAGAGAGAACTCACTCTCTCTCATGCATTCCATGCCAATGTGAAGATGAATTATATCAAAATTGTTGTTTGCACTACTGAAAACAATTGGTACATGATGTTTTTATATATATTGTTTTTCTTAAAATACAGTTCTGTTTTATTCTAAAGAATGAGAAAATAATATATGTTAAACTGTTGTTATGCACAGTCCAAATAAAATTCTTGGATAATAACCTGTTACACACGTATTCCTACCACTCAAAAATACAAAACTGATCAAATTCAGGTTTGTGTGTTTGCTTGTCTTAATACATGGGCTTATAGATACATGTCTGGTAAATGGTTGAAGCCATTGCAGTTTCCTTGATGTGATTATGTATGGTATGGATAGGACTTCTCACAACCAAGTATGTGGGCATTTTTATGTTATATCTTTAGATGCAGTAAGTCTACTGCTGAATGGTAATGCAGGTGTAAGACCTGTTATATTTGTTATAGGCCCACAGTAGGCCTCAGAGGTCCTCAGCCCGATACCCCCCCCCAGTTGTATGGACGCTAGTTGTATCTATCTCATTTCTTTCCACAGACTTGTATGACTTCGGTTAATTCTAGTGACTAGACTTATGGAGACGCAGGCATAACTATGACATTTGCCAGTTGGAATGTTAAAGGTCTTGGTAAATCTACAAAAATGAACAGGGTGCTTTCCCATCTTGATGGCTTGGGTACGAGGATTGTCTTTATTCAGGAAACACATTTGAAAGTACCAGATCACTCCAAACTACGCAGGCGGTGGGTGTCTCAATCCTACCATTCATTGTTTAATAGTAGGGCATGAGGTGTGGCTGTCCTCATTCACAGTTCCATTCCGTTTATATCAACTAATGTAATAGCGGACCGTAATGGCCGCTTTGTCATTGTAACAGGTACTCTATACAACACTCCTTTAATTTTGGTGAACATCTATGCCCCCAATCATGACGATGAACAGTTCTTTGTTAAATTTCTGTCTTCCTCACCAAACAGTGATTCGCATTGCATAATCATTGGAGGGGATCTTAATTGCTATTTGGATCCAACACTAGATAGGTCGTCTCACAAGTCAGCTGCCCTGTCAAGATCTGCGTGGGTCATTAACACTTTCCTGGCTGATTACAGTGTGACTGATGTATGGCGACGTCTGCACCCATTAACGCTTACATATTCCTTCTTCCCCCTGTGCATCATACTTTTTCGCAAATAGATTATTTTCTCATCGACAAAAAAAATACTACCATCTGTTATGAGCTGCGATTATCATGCCAAAGTCATTTCCGATCACTCACCCCTCCTAATGGACTTGAGATTTGCACAAAAAACTATTTCTCACCCACCTTGGAGATTGAATACACGTGTGCTATCTGATGCTGACTTTGTTCAGTTTGTTTCTAATCAAATTGATCTTTTCATTAACACTAATGCTACTTCTGACATTAGTCACAGTACTCTATGGGAAATATTCAAAGTCTATATGAGAGGGCAGTTAATATATGTCCTATGAAAAGAAAAAAATGTTCTCTCCCTCTTTCAAACCTTGCGACCTGTATTTCAGTGTTAGAGAGAAACTGCAACTTCCCCATCCCCTGATTTGTACAAAGAGAAACTCTTCCTCAAAACTGAATTTGATATGCTCTCCACTGCTGATGCTGAGGACATGCTTCTGAAATCCAGACACACCTATTACGAACATGGGGACAAACCAAATAAACTTCTAGCAGACCAGCTCAAGCAATCGTCTGCATCTCAATTTCAGAGATAAATACTAGTAAGTCTTACTCGTGTCCTTCAAGAAATTAATAATGCTTTTAAAGATTTTTACATGGTTTTGTATACCTCGGAACAAAGCCCGAGCCGTGAAGATCTTAATGAGTTTTTTGAGAGTCTTCCTATACCTACAGTGGCCACTGATGTAGCCAAAATTCTTGACCGCCCAATATCACACAAGGAGGTGAGCCAAGCAATCACAGCTATGCAAAGTGGAAAAAGTCCTGGACCTGACAGCCTTCCCACTGAAATTTTCAAGAAATTTCAATGAAAATCACCCCACTTCTTTTGAATATGTACTGCGAATCTTATGGATCAGGACTTCTCCCAGCTACATTAAGTGAGGCCCAAATCTCTGTACTTCTTAAAAAAGACAAAGACCCACACTGCTGTAGCTCCTACTACTGTCCAATCTCACTTTTAAATGTAGATGTGAAGATTCTTGCTAAGATCCTTGGATCTCATTCAGAAACAGTTTTGCCACATGTAATATCTCCCGATCAGACAGGGTTTATTAAAAACAGGTTTTTATTTTTCGATACTAGGCAATTATTTAATATTATATATCATCCGTCATTCTACTCCTGAGGTGCTAATCTCCCTGGATGCCAAAAAGGCATTTGACAGGGTAGAATGGTATTATTTATTCTATACCCTCCAAAGATTTGGTTTCAGCAGAAATTTTATTTCATGGATCAAATTACTATACGCATCACCAGTCTTATGCAGATGACCTGCTCCTGTACATTTCAGACCCCTTAAACTCCCTACCACATGTCTTACATCTTCTTGAAAAGTTTCACAGGTTATCAGGTTATAAATTAAATCTGCAGAAAAGTGAGCTTTTTCCCATTAAGGAAGCAGCTTGCCACTATTCTTTCACCTCTCTTCCTTTTAAAGTCAGCCACCAATTTGTATACCTTGGTGTTCATGTGACACGAAAATTTTCTGAGCTTTTCTCAGCAAATTTTGTTCCTCTCATTGAGCAGGTGGAGCTTAATTTTAAGTGTTGGATGACGCTACCACTTTCTGTGGCAGGCCGGATTAATTCAGTACAGATGAATATTCTTCCCAAATTTATTGGTTTCAGTGTATACCAATATTTATTCCTAAATTTATTCCTTCTTTCATAGACTGAATAGAATTATTTCTGCTTAAATCTGGAATTGTTAAGCTCCCCCTATATCAAAGAGTATTCTACACCACCCAAAAGCCCTGGGAGGCATGGCAGCACCCAATTTTTTAGTCTACTACTGGGCCTCTAACATACGCCCCATCTTACATTGGCTCTATGAAGGCCCAGGCGCAGACGCACCATCTTGGTACACTCTTGAGTCATTGTCATGTATGCCCTCTTCTCTGGCTGCTTTAGTTTACTCTTCAGTTACCACACCTTCATCTGACTATACTAAAAATTGTATTTTGAAGTCAACTCTTAAAATTTTGATACAGATAAGAAGACACTATGGTTGGCTCTCTTTGTCCTTAAAATCCCCTATTCATTCAAACCACGTCTTTAAACCCTCCCTACTTGATAAATCTTTTGTGGCTTGGCACAACATGCGCATCAGATCATTTGATGATCTTTTTTTGGATGGCGTTTTTTCATCGTTTGAACACCTAAGTAAAAAATTCGGGCTGTCTAGGGGTAATTCTTTTCGGTACGTACAAGTCTGACACTTCATGTGTAAGACGTTGCCGCAGTTCCCAGCCTTGCCTCAGTACAGTCCTTCTGACATTATCCTAGAACCACCACTGTCATTCAAAGGTATAATATCCATTTTATATAGTAAGCTTTCAAAAGAACGGTACCCTTCTCTCATCACCATAAAGACTGACTGGGAACAAGACCTAGGGGAAAATATTCCTGAGAAATCTTGGAATTCCATATTACAGCGTGTGCATACCTCTTCCGTTTGTGCAAAACATTGTCTCATGCAATGTAAGATCGTGCATCGTGTTCATTGGATAAAACAAAAATTATCAAAATATTTTCCTGAAGTCAATCCTGCATGTAACCGCTGCAAATTATCCCTGGCCACCCATGTTCATATGTTTTGGTCATTCCCTAAACTTACGAAGTTTTGGTCTCTAACCTTTAAAACTATTTTGGGGTTCCTGAATAGACCCATATCTCCATACCCTTTGGTTGCCATCTTTGGTGTCTTTCCAGATGTGTCCCCCCTATCGAAACCGATTGTGTTGCTTTTCTCACTTTGCTTGCAAGGCGTTTAATATTACTAAAGTGGAAGGATAAGTATCCACCATCCTTTGTTAGTTGGGTTCAAGAGGTGCTCTATTTTCTTAAATTAGAGAAGATAAAGTATTCTCTTAGGGGCTCTTCCAAAATATTTTATAAACTGTGGAATCCCTTTCTAAAATACATAAAAGTGCACGTCAAACTGCCTACTGCCCCTTAGTCGACTTGTTTAACTTCAGCTTTATAGAGCGTCAGTAATTTAAATTTTAATTTACTCCCATAATCATTTTACATCTATGTCACTTTTGCCTACCATTTCTTGTTCCCTTTTTTTGTTGTTGTTGTCTCTGTCTATACATGTGAATATGTACTGAAATGTCATGTGTGCATATATTGTGATGATTATACTTTAAAAAACCCAAATAAACAAAATTTTTAAAAAAGTGAAGTACATAATAAAAATAGGTTATACGGCTTAGAAGGAGAAACATGAAAGGTCAATTCAGTTTATCTTAAATTTTGGTCCTGTTTCAAACTCCTCTATTCACAATCAATATCATTCTAACATTGAGTAAATGTAATTGGCTGTGTAGGTTCCTCGTATCCAACGGTGTAACACCCAGGTGGTTGCTGCACATTGGTAGTAGTTAGTTTGATCCCCCTGCTCCCACTGTAATGGGGTTTTATATCCATGAAAGGTGCCATTTAAATTTATGCCATTGTCATTATTAATGTACAAGGAACACTGTATGTCATAAAACCTTAACGTAGATGGTTCTCAGGATCTCTGGGTCATTTTCCCAAGGCTTGAGAAAACATTTGCTCGTATAATGAGTGCAGCCAAAGATGTTTTGATTTCAGCCTCTCCCTTCCTTCTTTCCTTCCTCTTTTAGAAGTATAAAATTGGGCACTGAGCACTGGGAAATTCATGTCATTTGAGTAAAATGTGGAATGTGTGTGTATAGTATACACTTTGATATATGGATGTAGAGTTCCTGTAAAACTATCTCTCAAAAGAATGTCATGAGAAATGCAGGTACTGCATTTTGATCTGACAATATGTCTGTCACACAGTGTCAGATCAAAGTGCAGTACCTGCATTTCCTTTTACAGAAAGGAACATTTTCCTTTCACTCAGTTGTTTTTATTCAAGCTGTACTTTAATCATAGCATATCACATAGCTGTGTGGAATGGAAAATGGCTGATGTATTACTCTGCAGTTAATGTGCTCATTTATTATGTTATGAAATCATATAAAGCTGGGTGTGACGGATGTACCTATATCATGCATGAACAGAGAGAAGGCCATTTGTGTACACCATATGGTGTTACTGTTTATGGCAGTTACTAGATCACCATTCTCACAACTGTGCTTTAAATAGTCAGCAAAGTCACCTGCCATTCAGATGCATCTCCAGTTGTTCATTGGCAATTGGTAATTCTTGGTGGGTTTGCAGAATCCCCCAGTCGGCTGAAACTGAAACAAAACGACAGAACACAAATCACTTTGCTGTGGCTTTGAGTAATGGTTTCAGGTTGTTAATGAAGCTAAGACCACAGTTTACATACAGATTCTAGTCACAACGGTGACTTCGCCATCTTGAGGAACTTGTATGTAGCTGCACATTAACAATAATCATTGTAGACTAGGGTCTCTCAAGATTCAAGAACTTAATTGTCATTGTGCAAGCACAACAAAATTGCAAGTGTGTCAGCCTCCATCAGTGCATTTATATTCAAGTCCTCACACATATTTACAAGAAAAATAAGCAATATAAAATATCAATAAAAAAAGTACAGAATCTAAACAATACAAGTACGAAATATAAATATAAACAGTATAATGTATAAAGATACAAATAGCGATAAATACCAAGGGTGCAAAGGTGCCAACAGCATAGGTGCAGTCAAGGTGTGGTGTAAATATTGCACTTACTCCAAGTAAGTAAATAAATAATATAAATATAAATATTGCACGTACCCAATGATGGCAGTACATCAGTCTTGTCAGACTGATGAGATATTTGAGTTCAGTAGTGTCACAACTTTTAGGAAGAAACTGTTTTGAGTCTATTTGTGTGAGGATTGTTCTGCGGTGCATGCCTGATGGGAGGAGCTTAAACAGATGGTGTTCAGGGTGTGTAATGTCCTTTATGATGTTCTTAGCCCTCCTCACGCAGCGAGTCCTGTGAAGATATTCTAGTGATGGCAGCTCTGTGCCAACAATGTCTTGTGCTGTTTTCACAACAAGCTGGAGGGCTTTTTTTATCAGCTTTGGTGCAGCTGCTGTACCAGGCTGTCATGCAGTTTGTTAGGATGCTCTTTGTAGTGCATCTGTAAAAGTTGACAAGCAGCTTTTGGGGGAGGTTGGCTCTCCTTAGCCTCCTCAGAAAATGAAGGTGTTGTTGTGCCTTACCCACCACTGCTGAGGTGTTGTCAGCCCGGGAGAGGTCCTCTGTGATGGTGACTCCCAGGAACTTGAAGTTGGGGACACTCTCCACAGCCTCTGTGTTGATGTGGACAGGACTGTGTGTGGTCTTCTTGCTAGTCCTAAAATCCACAATAATCTCCTTGGTCTTTTTGGTATTTAGGACCAGGTTATTATTGGCGCACCACTCTGTCAGGTTCCAAACCTCATCCCTGTATGCGGCTTCGTCGTTGTCTGATATGAGCCCGATGACTGTCGTATCATCTGCAAACTTAACAATAGTGTTTGAGTTGTGGATGGGTTGGCAGTAATGCATGAAAAGTGCATAAAGGAAGGGGTTCAGCACACAGCCCTGGGGGACGCTGGTGCTCTGAGTGAGCGTGAAGGATGAGCGCTCAACAGTAAACATTTTATTTTGTGGAGATTCCAGACACTCCCCTGGATGTCCCTCCTCTGACCTTGCATTGTCAGCCCTGCCATCTGCTCAATGCTCAATATTTCAGGTAATAATTTTCATTAACAGGCATGAAATGATGCAATAAATCACCCAGTGACTCCCTTGTTTTCACCCTTGGTCCTTAATGTCTTGAAGAGACAATGGGAGAGAAGAACAAAGAAGAGGTTGGGGGAGAGAGGACAAAAAGATGGATTGACAAAGAAAGCACACAGAAAGGGCTACAGGAACGAGGGCATCTATTGTGTGGAAACATAAAGCATAGAGTTTTGTAGATGTTTATGTAATAGTTCATTTGGCAATACACATTTAAGCAACATCAAAAATGGGCTCTGTCCATTGTACAATTCAGGAGGTTCCAGAGAACCTTAACACCACCTTGAAAAGGAAATGGGAAGTACCTTTCCAGCTGCAGGCTTACCGACAGGTAGAGGTGGGTGACAGGTCAAAGACTTTCTGCAGAATGGACACACCAAGACGGCTATATCAAATGAACTGAACACAGAAGGAAGTTCAGTAGCTATTTTTCAGCATATTATGGATCAGGGTTCTGCAAGGACTTATTGTAAGTCTAATAACAGGCCAAACTACTGTGGGGTAATTATTAAACAATGTGGTGCCAGCGCTAACACAAAACCGAAACTTTAATCCAAAATATTAGAAGCATGTGGGTTAAGAGTAATCAGGCAGTTATGTGCATTGTTCCACATAATTGCCACCAGCATTGGATTTCACACAAAAAACAGGCCATAGGCAACACCCCAGCACCAACTGAAAGCATGTTCAGTATAGCTAAACTATTACACGAAGCTGACAGAAGGCTCAAAAAAATGTCAAAAAAAGAAAATCTCTAGAAGGATCTACACCAAAAGGGAAAACATGGAGATAGCCAGTGGCCTTACTCAATTTATCACTTTTGTTGCTGTGCACTAACACCACTGCTGTACTGTAACTGAGCATTAAGCATGCTTCTTTATGGAGCATGATTCCTGACAATTACTGACATCAATGTAATCTCATTGTCCTGTACAACGACAATAAAGCTCTCTTATGTCTCTTATGTCAACTGGAAAAAAAAATCAAATTGTAGTTGTATGTTCAAATGTCTATTACCACAAACATTGTAGAAATTAATGAAGACAGGTCTCTAAGAAGGTTGGCAGGAATGGGGAAGAGGAGGATGGCAAAGACTGTCATGGAACTGTCAGGAACTGATTTAATTTATTCAACACAGACTTCCAAAACCTGCCACTGGGTAGTTGCCAATGATTGGGACTGTGCAAGAATTGCATTTATCTGTGTCCATTTTAAATATTTGCATTGTGCATGGTTGTGGACTGTATCAACTGAATTAGTGTTAGCAGACATGAAAAAATATTGAATATGATTCTCCAATTGGATTGAGTATCTGTGAGAAATCTGTATAGTCTGGATTATGGATGTCCGATATTGATATTGCCTTGTAATTTTATAATCAAAGGTGATGGTTCCTCTGTCAAATTGTTATTGACTGTTTCCAACTTATGGATTCCTTTAGTTGAAAGTAAAAAATCTTGAGATGGAAAGTCAGACTTTCTCTGGATATTGTGGTAATGTAATGGTCAGTTATTTTCAAATACATAATTGAGATCAGTAATGTCCCTTTGTTTCTAACTGGAAAACAGAATATATTTGCAAACAGGTCTGCTCTGAATATTAAGGTCAGGATTTAACCAGATTGGTGTTCATTTGTAGTTGTTTTACTGTATCCAAAAAGTAACCTTTCAGAAAGGCATTAATTAATGGTTATTATTTATGAATATTAAAGTGTAAAGTCACTGTAGCTTATTTGCTGTGGTTGCTTGGGTACGGTAGACCAGTTAGGGGAATATTTTCCTAACATGTTCTATTTGATATCATGCCATGAGGAAGTGCACCAAGGTTTGAACACTGAAGCTGTACTGCCAAAAAGTTGTTTTGATTGTTATGTGTCGGTTTAGTGAATAGGTGTTTTGTTCTGCTTTTTTCCAGTAGTGGCAACTTCTTGCACAAGAGCACAGAAGTATATCCATCCACATTATTTGAGCAGTAGTGCCAGACCTGGTTAACAAGATACCATGACCAGCAAGTGCATGCGCAATACCATTCAAGTATCACCTGTATTCATCACAAGCACTTTTTCAGTAGTATTTACTTACCTTTTTCTTAAGTGCTGAAAACCATTTGGAATGTGGGTATACTGTGGTCACTGAGAATGCATATGTGATTTTAATAAGTATGCTTGTTTTGATGGTGCTGATCTTTCCCATTCTCTCTCAGGTTATCTTTTATTGATTTAAGATTCATTGATTTTAAATTCAGCTAGGGAACATTTCCAAGGATTGGATTTCCAAATGTCCTGACTCTGGCAACTTAAAAGGTATGTTCTGGGCCCTGTCATTTCTCAGTGGCAGAACCTTAGGTTTAGACCAGTTTACTTGTTATCCTGACAATGTAGAGAAATACAGCATTTACTCTCCTTGTGGCCATGTTTTCTAAAATGGCACAATATTTTAAGGATGATAGTAGTGATTCAGTATCTGTGTAGCTAATTGCATAACTTCTTCTAAGTGGCTCCGGATAGGAGCACTTGCCAGATGAATGAATGCAAATGCAAAATTTAATAGCAGACAGAGGTGTTTTGGTTATTTAGTGAAAAGTACTATATCATCTGAATAAAGACTGGTTTTATGATGTGACATCCCTGGTTTGGATTCTGTACATTTGGTGTTGGTGAATTGCATTTGCTACTGCTGCTGACTCTTATAAAGAAAGTGAATAATAAGGATGACCATTACAGGTAACCAATGTAGGGAGATCAGAGATGTGATATGACGGTAACTTGGTTGGTTGTAGAGCCGTTGAGCTGCCACATTCTGCATCAGCTGCAGAAGTCTGATGACACTTTCAGGGAGGCCAGCGAGAAGAGAATTGCAATAATCCAGTTTAGAGAGCAGGACGATCCTGCACCAAGAATTGTGTTGAGTTTGTAGTCAGGAACAGATGGATTTTTCCAGGCATAACTCCATGTCACTGATGTTATGTTGTCTTTGAAGGACAGGTTATTATTTAGCATCACGCCCAGGTTCTCGTGACCTGGCATGCTGGCACAGTCACGCTGCCAAAGGTAAAAGAAAAGTCCTACAGTGGTGAGGACCCAGCTGACATGTAGGTCAGTTCAGAGAGATTGAGCCTGAGATGTCTGTTGATCATCCAGTTTGATCTATCATTGAGGTGTGCCTTAATGCATGAGGTGATATACTCATCTGTGGATTCGAAATAGAGATACAGTTGTGTATTGTCTGCAAAGCAATGGAAGGAGAAGCTCTGGGAGGAAATGACTGAGCCCAAAAATTTTGGATATAGGGAGAAGAGGAGGGGGCCAAGGATGGATCCCTGGGGATCCCCTGTGGAAAAGTGTGCTTTTGAGACAGTCATGACAAATTGGTAAGACTGTTTTGATAGGTTAAAAAAAAACATTTATGGACAGTGTATGAAATGTTCAGTTCAGTTAGAGGGAGCAAGAGGACCTCAGGGTCAACTGTATTGAATGCATCTGATAGATTGAAGAATATCTGCGCAGAAGACAATAAGGTAGCTTTAGCAGAGCTGAATGCCTAAGTAACAGAGAGAAGAACTCATTTTGGTTGAGTGACCTTCCTTGAAACAAGGTCAGTATGGATTATGTCAGTCATCTTGAGCCAGGAAATATGATAGCTGGGTGAATACAACACATTGTACAGTATTTGAGAGAAATGGGAGACAGGTGTGTAATTTTGGACCAGAAAGTGTTAAGTGAAAGACGAGTTTCTTAGGTATGGCTGAATGGTTAAAACATTGATATGGCTGAATTCACTGACTGAGGATTTATTCAATCTGAAAATATTTTGGACAAGAAATAATGGTGAACTAAGAGAATGAAAATATATGATGGCCAGGGAGATTTCTTATTTGACATGGCATGGAAAATTTTTAAGGTCTTCATATGTTATTGGAGAGGCAGTTATTTTTTGCCTGGTTCTCTTATCAGTTTGGGAAGATTCAGTTGACTGAGACAGGTGAGAATCCAATTTATTATATTCATTATTATATTCATCTTGTTCATAAAGATTTGAGAAAAATAAATAAAAAATTCAAAATTTCCTTAATGTTCTTGGATTAATGTTGTATATTACCTACCAATGCATATATTCAAGTAATATGGCAGTACTGTGATCTGGTTCGGAGTGATTCCACAGGGGGTCAGAGGAAAAGTTTTCTAGTCTGAGGACTGGTAAAAATTGTATTGTACAGAATCTGAATGGCCCCAATATTTGCATCACCTCCTCACAGAGTCCAATTATTTTTATCTTACACTCAAGGTCCATCTTCTGGGCAGTGTCCGGACAGTGTCTAACTCCCATTTTCCTCCCCAACAACAGGCCTTACTTTGTAACTTACGGCACACATGTAGAATTGTTTTCTTATCTACTCCTTCTCGGTTCTACTTCAAGATATCTCACGGCTGCATACCTTCCCACAGTCTCCTGTACACTTCTGACCCTTCTTTTTTAGTTTCTGCTCACATGCATACAAAGCATAATAGGATATATATATATATTGTTTGTTTAAGGCTAACATATTGGATTGTCTGGTCCCCTTATACACTTCCAGACCACATGCATAGTAGAGATAAATGGCTGATATATAGCCATAACTTCAGTTAATGTGTCAATAACTGTGGTTAATATAACAGTACTCATGATTAATATGATAATAACTGTGATTAGTGTATAAAAAACATTAAAAGGGGGCAAATTACCTCAACACTGTCCCCAAAGCCAGGGCAGAGATGGGCAGAAAAGTCTTGCATGGAGGCACTCTCTGCATGGGATAGCCTGTAAAAATGATTTGAAACTAAAGAAACTGGTTCCTTTCTCTCCGACAAAAGGTGCTGTTGGAGAAATGGAAGAATGGAGTCTACTGAAGCTGGCAATGCTTTGAATAAGTTTCTGTCTGCTCTATCTCTCTCTCTCTCCCTCCATTACTGTGGATGTACTTTCTCTCTCTCTTTGCCTCATTTTCTTTTCCTTCTTTCTTTCTGTTAGAACCCCCGGTCTAGGGTGTCAGTACTCCGGCCCCCTAGCTGTTGTGTTTATGTTCTCTTTATGTTCTCTCAATAATTCTTTTGCAACCAACAGGCAACTTTCTTTTCTAAGGATTTCGCACGTCTGAAGTGGGAGAGGGGAAACCTGACCTTTGACCCCACAAGTGGCCGCTAAGCTTCTTGGGACCCCAAATTGTTTTTTTTTTTTAAATCTATTTCATATTTTTAGGTGTGAGTTGGAGCATGTGTTAAACTGTAGGGGCCAATTACCATGACCTTAGCAGGGGCTTTGCAGACCACTCAGCTCTATGACAAATGGGACAGGAGTTTTTAATGAGATAAGGGACAGTATAATACAGAACAGTATATCACAATACAACAGGATGTCACGACAATAGCAATCCTGACTTGCTAAGTATTAATGACTATATGTTAATTTTAATAAAATACTAATTGTTTAAGATTTAAACAGTAAACTACAGCCAAATAGTTTGACAACATGCTAACTAGCATTCCCAATGTGTACATCCAAATAGCAAAAGCTAGTGAAATGTACTCATTGGTTGGATACGTTTACCATCTTGGAGGATTAGTGGTATTTCAGAAGTTCTGCCTGTTTGAAGGGAAAAGGCAGCCAGTATGCACGTGTTGAATGAAGTCATAGATAAAATTACGGGGGTTCAAAGGCAGGAGTTTCTTTATCACTAGTATTCAGATTAATCTCCCTGCATTTCAAAAATTATTCCTTTGGATCGCTATTTATGCCATCACATTTTGCGCTTTACCTTCTGGGTTTCCCCATCTGTCATAAAATGGAAAACAGCCGACATGGAGTGATGCATTGGCTTCACCGTTATTTAAGGGGAAGTGGTGCAATGTTTTGAATAACAGAAATATGCAAACACCACCACACGACGAAGACTGAATCCTCCCCTATTCTTTCACGAGGGATGTTGATGTTGTTAGAACGGTCCTTTACTTCACACAGCTGCCTCAAATCAAGCCGGACTGAGACGCTCTAAAGAAGGCGGACAGGACAAATTGTAAAGCGCTTGGAAAAAAAAAAATCAAACTTTGGGTATTGTACAGTAGCCATGAGTATAGACTAAGCAGAAACAACTCAGTGAGCAAGTCCCATGCGGTGCCGTTTGACTGGTCACCGGACAGCCCCACCACAGCCAGGGTAAAAGATGCTGTGAGATGATCACTGAATTAACCTTGGAGACACCCCGTTTGGCTAAATGGGCAAATGAAAGTCTCTTTGGCCATACAGAAACAATTGGACTGGCTCCATGGAGTATGTGTGGTTGATGGTAGGCTTGCTTCCTGCATTTTCCAATGGCGGCCACTAAAGAAAGAGGATGCTTACAGCTGTCATTTTTAATGCTTTGTTTAACTGTGATTATACTCATGGCTTCGATTCACCATCCTCAAAAGTTGTAAGTATGATGCTGATGTTTATGTCTGAACAGGATTTTCTATCATGGTTAGCACGTTAAGGTTAATTAGCACGAATTAGAAAGCTTGGGAGTCCATATGTTAAGTGCTTTCCTTAATAGTTTTGCAAGCGCTATCTGTCAAGTTGCCTTCAAGCTTTTCATGTCTGAAGCTGCAGGTGATATGAAATATGTCTATAACATCATCAGTAATCATTAATTTTTGATTATTTCCCTTTTTATTTTTTGTCACCGTTTTGGATTAAACCGATTAAGTTTGCTTCTTAGTATCTAGTTAGACTATATATTTTGCTAAACTTAATTATACTTTCTAAATTGATAAGCTGGACCAATCATGCCAATAGTTCATTGTATTCTTCATTGTTCATGTAGTGTTTTAGTTACTAGCGTATTTCAGCTTTTACCTATACTTTCTTTGCAAAAGCAGAGATGAGCTGAACATATTATTATCACTGCACGCATTACACTACTCCAAAACCACAAGGAGTGGAAAAAGTTAATGTTACACAATTTAAAAGTTGTTGATGTATAATACAGTTTTTAAAACATTTTGAAAGAATAGTTTTAAAATGAAATGTTTGAAATTATACTCATGTATACTCAAATATACTCAGAGTGTGATTGCAACCCGGCAGCAAAAATGTGCTAACGTACATGAGATGATCGCTAGGATGTGGCTAAGTGGTTGTTAGGGTGTTGCTATGTGGTTGCTACGCTGTTGCAAGGTGGTTGCCAGGGCGATCCACAGTGGTTGCTAGGTGGTTGCTAAGGTACATAAGGTGGTTGCTAGTGTGTTGCTAGGTGGTTGCTAGGGCGTTGCTAGATGGTTACTAAGGTATATGAGGAGGTTGCTAGGGTGTTTTGAGGTGGTTGCCAGTGTGTTGCTAAGTGATTGCTAGGTGGTTGCTAGTCTGTTGCCAGGTGGTTGCTAGGGTAAACAATATGGTCTCTGGGGCATTGCTAGGGCATTGCTGGGTGGTTGCCACGGTGTTGCAAAGTGGTTGCTAGGTGGTTGCGAGGGTGTTGCTAGGCGGTTGCTAGGGCGTTGTTGAATGTTTTCCAGGGTCTTGCTAAATGGTTGGTAGGTGGTTGCAAGGGTGTTGCTAGTTGGTTGCTAGGGCATTGTTAGGTGGTTGCCAGGGTGTTGCTAAGTTGTTGCTAAGTGGTTGCTAGGTGGTTGCCAGGGTGTTGCTAGGTGGTTGCTAGTGCGTTGTTGAGTGGTTGCCAGGGTGTTGCTAAGTTGTTGCTAGGTGGTTGCCAGGGTGTTGCTAGGGAGTTTCTAGGGTGTTGCTAAGTGGCTGCTAGGCGGTTGCTAGGGTAACAATAAGGTTACCCTTATTGTTTACCTAAGGCTAGGTAAACAATATGGTTGCTACGGACACACCCACCTTTGGTGAGTGTTGGGTCACATGACCCAAACCACCAAATCAGGTCCCATGGCTATTGGTCAAATGGTGACCAAGTGGTAAGGCATTGAGAAATTCACCGAAGTGAATGGGAGGATGGAAGGATGAATAAACGGGTAAAGGATGAGTGCGGGGTCAGGATGGGTTTCAGTGAGTGTTGGGTGGCATGACCTGAGCCAGCATATGAGGTACTGTGACCGTAGGCTGAAAGATGACCACACGGTAAGACTTTGAAAAATGAATTGAAGTCAATGGGAGGATGGAGGGATGAGTGAACGACAAAAAGACAAGTGCAGGTCAATATGGCTTTGAATGAGTGTTGGGTGGCATGACCTGAGGCAGCATGTGAGGTACTGTGACCATAGGCCGAAAGGTGATTGCATGGTAAGACTTTGAAAAATGAATTGAAGTCAATGGGAGGATGGAGGGATGAGTGAATGACAAAAGGATGAGTGTGGGTCAGTATGACTTTCAATTAGTGTTGGGTGATTTGGCCCGAGGCAGCATATGTGGTACGGTGGCTGTTGGGCCAAAGGTGACCGAGCGGTAAGATCATAAAAATGAACTGAGGTGGATGGGAAGATGGAGGGATGAGTGAATGACAAAAATACGAGTGTGGGTCAGCATGGCTTTCAATGAGCGTTGGGTGGCATGACCTGAGTTAGCATGTGAGGTACTGTGACCGTAGGCCAAAAGGTGATTGAGTGGTAAGACTTCAAAAAACAAATTAACGTCAACGGGAGGATGGAGGGATGAATGAATGACAAAAAGAGGAGTGCGGGTCAGTATGGTTTTCAATGAGTGTTGGGTGGCATGACCTTAGCCAGCATGTGAGGTACTGTGACCGTAGGCCGAAAGGTGATTGCACGGTAAGACTTTGAAAAATGAATTGAAGTCAATGGGAGGATGGAGGGATTTATAAATGAGTAAAAGACGAGTGTGGGTCAGTATGAATTTCACTGAGTGTTGGATGGCATGACCTGAGCCAGAATATGATGGTTTGGGGTGGATATCTCGAAAACTGTAGGAGGATAAGCAGTACAAAATTTGGATAAGCAGTACAAAATTTGGTGGAATAAGAAGAAAAAGAACAAGAAGAAGAATACAACTATCGGATAACAATAGTGCGCTTGCAATGCTTGCAATGCTTTGCATTAATGCTTTGCATTAAGCAATGCTTTGCATTGCAATCACGCTAATAATTACTGAGAGTCCTACCGCAGGCGAACAAATTGGCTTAATGCTGCCAAAGAGAACGGCTGTTCACCCAGCGTTTCTTCGTCTCACCAGCCCTCAGGCTCCCTGCAATTCACTCGTCGCCTGCGAGTTGCTCTGCATAATGTCAGTAGAGGTGGCGATGGCACCTATGCTCTAACGACGCGCGCCCACTTTACTGTGGTGCGCTGTGTGAGAAATATCAAGCCGCCGGCATCTGTGTGTATTGGAGGACCAACACAACTCTCACTTCAGTGCTCCTGCACAGTTCACTCTGACAAGAAATTCTAGGATGACTGAAATGAATTGAAGCATATTTAATACTGGAAATGTACAAGCAATATATGCCATCATCTGTGTGTGCAGTCTTACATGTGCTGGCTGACAGTTCAGGAACATGATGCATGTGGCCGTCTTAAACCTGACTGGTTTTACCTGACTGTGAACAGCACAACTTTGCTCTCCACAGTGCTTCCAAGATTTTTTTGGTAAATATACATTTTAAGCACACTTCCTACTCCCAATTTTAGTATTAATACTAGAATGTTAGTCATGGCAGTCTCCTGGAGATTGTTTTTGGCACTGATCCAACTTTTTTTCAAGGCCACCTCTGAAAATATCTGACAAGGAGATGTCTTTCCTTAATTAAAATGTGATGCAAATGTTAGTGGAAGGGGGGTTGAGCATCTTCCCCTCAATTGTAGCACTAAAAGTTTCACTTGGTATGGATATGCAAATGAGGTAAAACAGGGGTATAGCTTGCATGCCCCTGTTTCTTCCTGTAGGCATCAGTCCTGCTTGTAGCTGACATGAACAGTCCTGCAATTATTCATTTTCAGTTACCCTTTCTAGGTATCAGATCTGCTTGGAACTCACATGAATGGTCACCTGCTGTTAATTTTTGGTTCTCTGTTTCATTGTTACACAAATAAACTGAGCAGAACAGGTGAGACCCACCCCCTTTGATCTCCTCCCCTTTGTTCACCAGCGTTTGCACTCAATGCAAAGGCTGTACATGACAGCAACACAGTGTGTTTGCTCTTACACCGACTTAAGGCTTCAGATTTTGATAATGTTTTAGATCTCCGTGATTCCATTCTCAAAATTCACTGCTTAAGTTTCAAATTTTATTGTGGGAAATGTATATGCATATGTATTGTGTGTCTGTACTAGCAGGCCTTTTCTTTTTGCAAACTATGTAACATTCTGGTCAACTCTGCTTTAAGTGGCCAGCAGGTGTCACCTATCTTTTATGGTGTCATTAATGTCATCTATGTACCAGTCCAAAGGCTTTTTCCATCTCTGAATATCATATTACATTATACTTACATATTACCTGTCTAGAGCTTAGATAACTTACATTTTAACATTCTTACCATTTTGCATGTTATTCAGTAATATAGCTGGATAATTGTTGAGGGGTTAAGCACCTTGCCCAAGGGTACAATGGAAGTGGGAATCAAGTCAGCAGCCTTTGCTGCCAAATACATTCTTGGAGTGCTTATAGCAATGGATGGACTCATGAGTGGTTCAAGTTGGTAAGGTTCTTTTCTCGATTTCAGGCTGGGCCCTAGGTCCCAGATGCAAGCCCAGCTGTTTCATAAGCTTGCAGTGACAGGGAGCACACTGTTGCAGAACAGACTGGCCTTTTGCTTTTGGGAGTAGGGGTATTTCCCAGTGTTATACTGTCATCAGCACCTGTAAACTCATTGTGGCACACAAAGCACTATTACTCCAATATGGTAAAACAACCAGGCATAGAAATACCCAGAAATAACAACCAACAGCCTGTATTCTCACCTCATCTTCATCTTTCCGTCTCAAATACCAATTTCTTGAATGTACAACAAGAATAACAGTTTTGACTTCACACTGACAGACAGGAATATGCTTTTGAAAAAGTGCTATTAGTCTGCCCTCGATTCAGTTGGTTTTTGTCTAAAGTATAACCAAAAGTATGTTCACTCGTAATCGTTGCTACATCAAGTTGTGTTTTTTTTGTGTTACCTTAACTTCAACAAGTTGGTAACTTTCTTTATTAATTCAACTCTGATCAACTATCCAATCTCCTCTTATGTTTTGGAACACCAGCAATAAATATAGTCTCATCAGTGTGAACACATAAACCTTCATCAACACTGTACTGATGTGTATAAATCTAGCCAGTAATGTTTTATGGTGAATGGGAGTATGTTTTTTACACTGTTGATCGTGTTTCATTTGCCATAATAATAGCAAGGGCTTTGTTCTGTCAAGTTCATCTGACTGGCTAGTTGTGATTGTTAGCTAGATATTGGTTAACAAGCCTCATCTGCCTCATTGGAGTCATGTTACATTGGGATGTGTGGCCAGAACTGGGGATCATTTTGGTTTTGCTGTGTGTCTGATAAAGGCTAGTTCCTGGTCTGTGGTGTGTTTTCCTGTCTAGGTTCTTGGAACTCAGATAGTGGATGTGATGTGCTCATCATGATGGGAAGTGCTACCAGACTGGAGAATGTAATCACCTCAATGCATTGTAGGCTTGTATGTTCCCTGATCTATTTCAAAGAATATTGAAGGTGGGAAACCCATTCCTTTTAAACATAATCTACTGCAAGTAGCTGTTTGTTCTCACCTTGCAAAGTGTGCTGAGACAGTTTTTGCACTTTCAGTGTTAATAATTGAAGTTCCAAACAAATATTCAGGAGGAGAATTTTCAGACAATCCCTATCAATCAAACTTAGACTAACCAGTTTATCCATGACTGTAAAATCCCACTTACCATTTCCTTTCCACAACAGCTGTTCGCAGTATCCCTCCTCCACCCTATCTCCCCCAAATTCTTTTCCCTATTTAAGATGTCCACACACGGGGTCAACCACCACTAGGTGCGATCCCACAGCCAGGTGCGATCCCACTGGCCTCCAAGCCAAGTGAAAGTACCAATATAACCATGTCACATGCAACCTTCACATGTTGACTGTATGGAAATTTACTTCAACTAAAATGATTATATTGTTTTTCACTAATATCTGCTGTATTTTGTGTTGTATACATTCTAAGTACAATGCACTGATCACTCCGGTGTGGGTGTCTGAGTGAGAGTGAAAAGTGTGAAACAGGTACCCTCAGTCAACCGTGAAAGCTACACACCCAGTTAAAGTACAGTACATACCTTCACTGTGCTGTTGATGAGCTAAAGACCACAAAAGCATTAGCCATGAAACAAAGAAAAACACTGCTGACAATGTTGTGACAATGTGACAATGAGAAGCAAAAAATGCAAGCGCAAATGCGGCACTGGCCAAAAAAAAAAGAGTTTGCTGGCTGAATATCTCCACAATTTCAGAGGTGCAGAGCGGAGGCGTGTCTGCTGGCACATGGGCTCAGAGGATTTGGCCTGTTGCAAGAAGCTGGCATGCAGGCCGTGATTGGCTGTGATCGTCCCGTGGTCGTCTGGTGGAAGAAGACCTTCCCACAGAGATCCATTTCTTTTTGCTGTGAGAAACTCACAGAGATTAGGGGTGTGTTCTCAAATATCTGAAATCCAGATTCAGTATTAAACCTCCAGAATTACCTTAAGCCTTATTCAAACTGTGGTGTAAAGGGCTTTTTGCCAGGTCTGGCCCCCTGTTGGCATCACCTTCACTGCAGTGTGGAACGTCTCTGGCTGTATCATGGTAGGCACCTCCTCAACTCCGTGGTGTGGGCCGTTTTTCTGCTTCAGAGCACTCAGCTGACAACCACTAACTGCTTACGTGAACCTGGTGAACCACTGGTGCTTGTATCACACGTGCACTGGTGAGTACCAAATGCCAGTCGGCTTTGACAAGCCCCAGGGATCCAAAATGTCTTCCCTGCCTCCTTAGCTACCATCAACCTTGAGCCACCTACTTCTGAAGCACAGCAACAGGGTTTCTTGCACTCACCATATGAGATGTTGTGGTTCCCTAAATAATATGTGGCATGCAAGATATTATTAGGTTAGCCATATGCATATGTGAAAGAGTAATATCAAAACACTTTAGGCACTGTAGGAAATGCTCAAACATAGACAGAAATCTAAAAACAATAAAGCAACAAAACTATACAAGGGGGATAAAAAAGAATTCTTAAAAAAAGAATTTGAAGCTTTTAGTTTTTCCCCTTTATGCAACCCTAGTTTGGTACTGCCAATTGTACATTAGGCTCATCCCACCACAAGAACCTTGTTGCTCAAGCGGATGCTCTGGGGAGAAGCGAATGCAATCCACCAATACACCTGCCCGCAGTTAACAGCTACTTTTCGCATTGCAAATGAGAAAGTCAAGTGGACGGTCATGAGATGATACGGCTATGGACATCATCCGAACAACTCACAGGCGCCTGACAAATGGAACCCATCATGAATGGGACCACACCAGGAATGCCCTTGCTTTTTTGGTGACATCAATTTCTGGTGTGTGTTGGGAGACCAGAGGCTACAATCTTGGATACCGGCAAATTAGCTGTTATTTGGTATTAAAGGTATTAATCAAGTTCAAAACCTTGGTGCTGGCATACAGGACAGTGAATGTGGCAGCCCCCTCATACCTATGACCCCTCTTCAAACCCTATGTTCCCTCAAGATCGCTGCGCTCTGCATCAACAGGGCAACCGACTGTCCTGAACCGACGGGGTCACTCTTCTCAGACACGATCCTTGTCTGTACTGGTCCCTCAGTGGTGGAATGAACTTCCCACAGGGATTAGGATAACTCACTGGTCTGGGAGTGTTGTGAGCCTGGTCTGACACTGTTGCTCGTTTAAATTGAATGGATACACTTAAGTTCTATTGTGATGGAAGTTGCTTTGGATATGAACGTCTGCTAAATGCATGTAATGTAGTGCAAACCTAGCAGGCGGGTATCAATTAACCTGCCATGTCCCAAACAATACATCACCCGGCTCTGTGTGCGTGTGCATAGATAGAGGAGAGAATTTGTTGTTTCTTCGTAGAGGGAGTGCCTCATTTTTCACTGTCTTCCCCCAAAGAACAAAAGAGCGCCCATTGAAAGAGGGTAATCCTATTCTGTATGGTTTGTGCACCATAGGCTATGATGCGGTTATACTTTTTCACCGTTTGCCCAGTCTTGAGATGCTTTGGCAACAAAGTGTACTTTGCTGTCATTGTCAAAGCTCACCTGAACAGAGAAGAGAGAGACAGAGAGAAAAAAGAAAGGTCTAAAGAAAAACTGGTCTGGGAATATTCATCTGCCATTATTTGTCCGTTGTGTTGTTTGAATAAAAAGAACGAAAGTTAGGAATAAATGCAAAAAAACAAAACAAAACAAAAAAAAAAAACACCCACCGCATTTCATTACATCCATTCACGTAAAATAAAATCAAGATTTTGGAACTTGTTTATCTGTGTTTGTGTTTTTAGGGCTGTCAAGCGATTAAAAATATTAATCTAATTAATTACATGCTTTGTGATTAATTAATCTAAATTAATCGCATATATCAATATTTGTTCAACATATTATTTTATGTTCAAATTGTGCTTTATACAACAGTTAGTTCCGACCAAGTAATTTGATTGGACATGAGGCATCCCACGAATGCTGATACAGTCATGCGCCGCTTAACGTCCATTCGGACAACGTCTGTTCACATATATGTCCGTAGTCCCATAAGGTTATAATAAAGTTTAAAAATCCTGATCGCAGAACGGGACGTAGCGGACGTAACCGGAGGTAGTGAAGGCAATGCTTCCCGCACGCAACATGTGTATCTCATGTCTCATCGAAATAAAGTGATTGCGCTGCCAGGCGTATAATGGCACAGTACATATATACCGTATAGGCTACTGTATATAGTATGGTGTTCGCACAACCTCCAAATCACATAACGTCCTATTTCACAAAACGTATCTTGTACGTTAAGCGACGCATGGCTGTATTCAGTATAAGAAGGACTGGCACTTTCAACTATACATGTATCACTCCGCTTTACAGATATTCCGATGCAATCGTTGACTACACCAATGCGAACTTAATTCGCACTTATCGACAGCGCAAAATGTGGATACGTTTCCGTGTATGATATAAAAGAACGTAGCTAGCCTGCAGTTGCATGATAAAATGCTTAAATGCACACTGACGTATGGGGGGGTCAAGGGGCATCATAGAGTGTGATTAATCTGCGTTAATTTTTTGGCGCGTTATTTTTTCTATAATTAATCGAAATTAACGCGTTATTTTGACAGCCCTATTTTTCCCCTTTTATCACCAATTGCCAATGTTTCCATGCGATGTGAGGCAGTCACACGCGCACACACAGAACATGAGGACAGGATGAGGCGTATATAGAAGGTAGGTGACTGGATAGGAAGTGTGTAGTGATAAAAGAGTTGATGACAATGCAATTGAACCATATGTCGGCTGTGCCACGACAGTATTATAGCATTGATTTTTTTTTAAAGCAAGACCCATTATCAGTTTAAAAAGCAGAACCTCTGTATAAGTACAGTTGTCAAGGAAATGTTATATTTATCGAGATTAGTAAGTGCTCGTTACTGATAACTACGTTGGTTTGTATAATAACCATAAAATCATAGTGGTTTTATTTTATTTACAAAGGTTTATTGTATATACTATAGATGTATGTACCAAACAATCTCTTGAAAATGCACTTAATTTGAAAGGCAGGTTATTCAGTGATCGTTGCGCTTTGTAAACAATGTCATCGATATTTAATGTGTTATTCACAAACAATTCAAATGCCGCGTATAAATAACAATAAATAAAACATGTGATAATAACAAATATGATTGGTTTCCGATGTCTAGATTGTTTCCGTAAGAGATAGTTGATCTCTGAAATCTGGTACCAAACGAATATGAAGCATCATGCTATAACGTTGGTAAGGTCAGACAAGTATTTCATGAGACTTGATCAGCTTGTTGCTCTGTATGCTGGAATAGGAAGCCTGCGGTGTGCTTACTGGCAACAAGCATTTCAGGTACAACACATAAAGCACGTTTGAGTAAGAAGATGTAACCATTCCACAACCACAGTTCTCATCAGACCACTTCTGCCTGAAGCAGAAATACAGAAATAAAAATGAAAAAGTTGATGATGGATGATTCTCCGTAACACGATGGAACAATGAGGGCATTTTTCATTGGTCGAATTCTTTCTGGCGGAAATTTTATCCGCACACCGTATACCAGAAAAACGTGAATATCTGGTTTGAAGAAAATCTGTTCACTCGCATATTAAAATAGGTAGGCTAATTGATTTTTTTCGCTTGTAATCTAACTGTAATGTGGGGGCGTTACCTGTCCAGGGCCATCCACTTCAAATCCTGTGTGTTTTGATATATGTGCACACCTCGGGAACGACCGACGACACAGACGAGTCTATAAACCGAGGTTTCAGTTTTTGGAGGATAAAACTGATTCATTATTCTGTACACAGATATCTGACATCTGGACGTAACTGTATTCCTTCCAAAATTTCAACCGATGGCAGCCAGCATTCTTCGATGGAGCTTTATTTTCATGACGGTGTCAATGATGGTCCACACGTATATAGTTTTAAGTAGGACAATTTGGATTGCTAGGTGAGTTGGGACAAATGCCCGATACATTTTTAAATATTGAGTATGTAGACAAGCATTTTTTCCCCCGGAGGTTTGCAGTAAATTATAAAAAAGCAATTACTTTCGCAGAACATAGGCTACGATCGTTTGAATATTGTTTCATATCGTAAATATAGGCTAATCTTTTATAACGTGCTCTGAAATTGAAAGTTCATTTTCAAACTTGCAGTCTTATTTAAAATACGTCTTCCGTTTGCTTTAGAAAGATAAAAGAAAAACATGAAGGAGAGTTATATCTTTCCGTGGTCTAATGTTTAAAATAGTATTTATCTGAAGATAGTCCTTCCGACGTTAATGCTTGGAGATATTTTACAAAATGAAAAATGAATGAAAGAATGAAAATGGAAAAAAGAGACACATGGTTTTTTTTACACATTTGTAGGATTAACACATTAGCACAAGCGTTAGTTACCTCACTGTTCTATGCATACAATTGTGACAGTAATTTAATTGAATTGAAAATTGAATTGAAACATAGCGAACAATTAACTGGTTTGTAAGGCGAAATGCTGCTTATGTGCTAATACTTTATGAACTTCATCAGATTTCGTGGTGTCAAATATTAATTGTTTTATTATATTACGCCTTAATTGGCAAGCACACATCTGTATGCACATATGGCAAATCGAACTCAAGTCTTTAAATTAAATACAGTCATTCGGGCACAGGCTAATGCACTGCACTGTATTGCTTTAAAATTCCGTCAGAATACATGCTCATTGAACAGCCCTGCGTGCCGTAAAGACTTGCGATACATTTTTTAGAATATTTGATACCATGCACAACTTGATTCTGTCAAGATCAGAGCAAATTATTTGTTATGTGATACTTAAACAAAGACGCATCGAACCGTGGATAATTTGTCGGGAACACCCCAAATCCACGCACATTACAATCATTAACTTTTTTGGCTGAAAAACAGTCTCCACGTTTGATGCCGGTTACAACTGCAAATTGATTTTTTTCCATTGTTCAAGGGATGAGGTGACTGAGGACGTTTTTCTCCGGATGCGATGCGCAAAACTCACAGACAATTTTTTTTCAAGATCAGCGTCAAAGTAAGTGAACAGCACTATACAATGATGTAGAGGTGCCGTTGTTGAGTAAATCACTCTTTTCTCTTCATTTAGCTGAGGCAATAGTGGTTTGCCAGCTTTACTAGAATTACTAGCTACGTTTTCCTCAAATATGTGTTCATTTTAAGGTTCTTATCGCTGATGATCATTGTACACGCATTGTCTCCTGGTTGTCTACTGCATTTCAATGTTAAGAAAGAATATTGATAATGTGACAATACCCAGATCTCTGATTGCTGACAGACCACATTCCTTTGTAACGGGTGATACTTTTAATTCCGATAAAGATAAAGAGGTTAGGGGGCGGGCGAATTTGATTGGACTGTAGCACGTACTCATGAATATAGATATGCGTGCTTTTCTATCGTGCCTTTGTCAATTCACCGAAACAATGATGTGGCTATCTGATTACTGTCATATAATCAGATCAACCATCACACGATGAAGAGGCAACAAGAGCAACAAAGTTCATGCAGAGCATTTCTGTAGTAAGTTGTATAAAAGAATAATTTGGTTTCTTTTCCCTCCCCTGCATGATGAAAATGACACATGGATGGAGGCCATTGTTTTTTTAAAATTTTTTTCTGTAAGATAGTACAATGCTGTACAAGCAGCTTCATATTATAAACAACTAGAGAATGTAAACATTAATGGATGAATGGGTTATTTTCCCCATGATTAAGTTCTGAACAGTGGTTCAAAAGCAGAAATTTCCACCTCTGGGAAAAATAACAAAACAGCTTGTAAAATGGGTACTTGATTTAGACTCAGTTTCTTTCATTCTTCAGTGTTCTGCATTGTCCAGCTGGGCTTTCAGAGAAGGCCAGATGTTGGGCCAGGGTGTATAGCAGCTAAATGATGAATATTCATCAGTCCTAACTATACATTTCACCAAAAAATAAGGATCAATATAAATGTTAAAGTGTTAACATAGATATCCCAGGTGAGGACCAGTGAAAATCAGTAAGAACTGGTTTGCTTTTAGTTGTACAGTCCAAGCTTATCTTAGGACATCTATTTCGCAAGTGTGTTTCTCTATCTCTCCCCACCCACCTCTCTTTCCACTCTCTATACTTCCCAGAATTGACTTGAAGTCTATCTCTGAGAGTGTGAGGGAACTGATGAGCTGCCCCCAGAAAGTCAATGTCACGCAACGAGAACGCTACAGGTACTGAACCTTTGTGCATACCTGCAGATATGATCTGTTAGGTAAAATCAATTAATGAATGCTTTTGGTTTATCTCATAAAATAATGTGACAATCTGCATGGTACATTGTTTTGCACATGATGTCAATGTCAATGTTTATTTACCTTACACATATTGAGTAAAATTATGTGTAAAATGTTTTGTGAAGTTTTTATTTTCTATTAAATGGGACAAGCTATAAATTCTATGTTGTGATCATCATACCACCAGATATCACTCCTATCTGTGGCATTGAAAACAGTAGCTTGCACTACAAAGGAATTAGATGAGTGACTGATGATTCACAAGTTTATTGCAACCTATTTCAATCAAAGATTCTTTTTGCTCCTTGTTATTACTGTTACTTCATTATGACATCTAATGCATAGGCACATATTAATTTCATTGAAACTTTGATGTTGTAATTTTGATATAATGTAATGGCTAATCTCCATGTTACTTCCCATACTCACTAAATTGAAGTTACTTCATTTCAGGTGTAATTATAATTCATCCCATCTCCTTATGTGCTGTAGGTTGTTCATGTGGTCTCTTACTGTTTTGTAGGATACTTATGGGTCTGTTCAATCTAAGCACAGTTTTGGTGTCAGTTTAGGGTTTAATTCAAATCTGTTCTGTGGCAGGATTTAATACCACAGAACCATGAAGTGTGCATAATTGTTGCACACATAAGCTTCCTTTACTGTTTGGAGGTTTGGGCCAGCAAACAGTGGGTCCTGCTATATGGAACATGATTTTTATCAGATTGATGTTTTACACTGAATATTAAATCAGGATGTCTTTGAATTTGATCTAGAGAGAAATTGTAGAAACTGTACAAAGTGTTTATTCACCTCATCTGAGGCATTGGCAGATCCTGTCCTGTTTATCTCTTATCCACTAGCAATTAGGTCTACATTCAACCTGAATAATTCTAATTGAGTAGCTAAGATATTGATCAGTGAAATTAATCAGTCAAAGCAATTGAACCCCAAAGCTTACATATACATTTACATTTTGGCAGATGATTTTATACAAAGCGACTTACAAGTGAGAAACAGCAAGCAAGCTACAGTAGTGTAGGAGACCTTGGAGTAAGCTTTAAGTGCAACCTAAACAACTAAACTCAACTAAATAAGTCAAGGAAAGTAGAAAACAAAGGTAAACGAGGTGAAAACACAAGGATAGACAGGCAGAGGAGACAAACAAGTAGTGACAGGAGAAGGAAGTGCGAGGCAAAAAGTGCGCAGAGATGGAATTGTGTTAGAGTTGTTAGCAATTGCCTCAGACTTAGTATTAGGGTGAGCCTGTCTAAAAGACCAGCACTGGAATGCATGACTTTTGTTGCCACCGTGGCTTGAGATCAGTCTTTGACAGACCTAAATCCACGCAAACAATCACCAAAGAGCCCGAGTGACCATATCCCGCTCCTCTTAGTGATTTCACCAAGTCTCTGGCAGCCAACGAGGCAGGTCAAAAGCGCCATAGCCTCATGCCATGGTGCTGCGGCATGCCAGGCCTGCCAGACACCTGCCAGGAAACATCTCCCACGAGCACAACAGGTCTGATCAGGTCTCACAAAGTCTTGCTCACTACATAGGCTGAGTGAAGTGTTTTCCCCAAATTCTGGATTTCTGCCAAAAATGCCAGGTTATTCAAGGGTACAAACTGTGCATCTGTATGCGACAGTAGGTAACTACAATACATTTTTTTAGGGTGAGTCCAGTCTGTAGAACAAGGGGACAGAAATGGAAACTAGTTAAGAGTAAGTTCCGCACTGATGGAAGGAAGTATTGTATGTGGGGCAGTGTAGCATAGTGGTTAAGAAGCAGGACTTGTAACCAAAAGGTTTCTGGTTCAATTCCAACCGGTGCTGCTATACCCTTAGGCAAGGTACTTAACCCAAAATTGCCTCAGTAGATATGAAACTGTACCTGATGTAAGTCGCTCTGGATAAGAGCTAAATGCCTATAATAAGTATTATTTTACACAAAGAGTTATCAATACATGGTATAGGTTGCCAGGTCATGTAGTTGAGGCAGAGACCCTGTTGGGTTTTGGTGAAATTGATGCACTTGCAAGCTAACTAATAAACTATTACACAAAGAACTTCAGTCTGGACCATGGTTGAAGGAGAGATAGAAATATTTATTGAGGATCTTCGATACAGCAAGGCTTCACAGGCGATGGTCGGCTCAGCAGAGTTTCAGATGTTACATGCACGAAGTCTCGCATTCAGGATCTTACACCTTGCACACTCCTTAACCTCTCACGGTCCTGTCGGTCTCTGCTATCTCTCTCTTAGTTGGGGGCAACTCTGCTCATACCTAAATAGTCAGATGCACTCATACAATCCTGGTAGGATGTTTAGATTTAGTGTGTCCTTGCCGTGCCTGGGCACTGGTGCCTAATTGGAAAAACATTGCTTCTGGAGGTATTATCTTAGTTAATAATGAGAACACACTGATCTGGCTCCTTTCTGTCCCAAGGGGCAGGGTAGGAGAGTGGGTCATGGGGCACACTAAGTAGGACCACTGAATGATATGCATCTATACCATCCAGGTAGGATCCTCTGTCCTCTATCGAAGTATCTTTATTACCCAAGTCTAAAAGCCTAGAAACAAGGTAGAAGACCAAAGGTCACACGAAAGAGTAGGACAGGGCCTAGAAGCCCAAGCCGTACAGACCAGAGGTCACACGACAGTAGAAATCAGGGCCCTCTCCGTTGGAGGGCCTACAGCACATGCACACAGAGTACATATGCGTGTGATTTGTTCAATCACATTGGAATGTGGATCACATACCCTGACTATTTGATCACCTTAAAACTACATAGACACAGTCTCATTATACACTGTGCATACTAATTCTACCAGGCTAATCATTATACTGCTTACCGGCTACAATAAAAGATCACTAAATAATCACCATTATCCTTCACCCTTACTATGTTCAAGTCAAGACTTGATGCAGTTTTGGATACTCTTTAATTGTAATGGCGAGCTTATTTGGGCTGAATGCCTGTTCTCGTCATAATATGTTCTTATGTATGCGTTTGTGGTACTAGTAACTCTTGTAATACAACCCCTGGCAAAAATTATGGAATTACCACACTTAGAAGATGTTCACCCAGCTTTTTTACTGGCATATATTTTTCCAAATAGGAAAAAATTATGGAATCACTCAATGTTGAGGAAAAAATTATGGAATCATCAACAAAAAAAAAATCACAATTAGTACTTTGTTGCTCCTCCTTGGGCTTTTATGACAGCCTGAATTCTTTGAGGCATGGACACTAATGAAAAACAATATTCTCAATCAAGCTGGTTCCAACTTTCTCAAATAGTGGCTGACAGATTGGCTTTGCAGGATGGAGCCATGTCATGGGCCATTTTTTTAATTTCCACCATAAATTTTTAATCGGATTGAGATCCGGACTGTTTGCTGGCCATGTCATTGAGTTGATATGCCTTTCCTGAAGAAAAGCTTTCACACTCTTTGCTCTGTGGCAAGATGCAATACCATCCTGAAAAATGACTTCATCATCACCAAACCTATTTTCTATCGATGGAAAGAGAAAAGTGTCCAAAATTTCAATGTACACCTGTGCATTGACTGTTGAGGTAATGATTGTCATCTCCCCTGGTCCTTTACCTGACATGCAACCTCATATCATAAATGAGGGGGGAAATTTGATTGTTTTTATCAGGCAGTCATCTTTATATGTTTCATTAGGACAGCACCAGACAAAAGTTCCAGCATCATCTCCTTGGCCAATGCAGATTCATGATTCATCACTGAATATCACTTTCATCCAATCATCCACACTCCATGATTGCTTGTCTTTAGCCCACTGTAACCTTGCTTTCTTCTGTTTAGGTGTTAGTGCTGGTTTTCATTTGGCTTTTCCGTATGTAAATCCCATTTCATTCAGTCGATTTCTTACAGTTCTGTCACAAACATTGACTCCTGTTTCCACCCATTTTTCATTTGTTTTGTTGTGCATTTTCTATTTTCAAGGCATATTACTTTGAGTTTTCTATCCTGACGCTTTGATGTCTTCCATGGTCTACCTGTATGTTTTCCTTTTATAACCTTCCCATTTTGTTTATACTTGCACCAAATTTTAAACACAGCTGACCGGGAACAACCAACATCTTTTGCCACACTCCGTGTTGGATGTCCTTCTTGGCGGAGTTTTATAATCCTTTCCATGGTTTCATTTGACAACTCTCTTGTTGGGGCCATGTTTCCTTTCAATTAGCCAAGTTCAACAGCTCGTTAAGGTCTGCAAGCACTCTCTTGCAACTGCAGACTAATTTGCATTTTTTAACCTGTGCTGGTATTTGTTTTAGAAATGCAAATTACAAGGTGATTCCATAATTTTTTCCTCAACATTGAGTGATTTCCTCTACTTGATTTGGAAAAATTATTAATTAAAATAATTTAATTTAATTTGTTTGAGGTATGTTTCACAAAGCCAGAATGTTCAGCTATTCAACAAAAATCGTTCTGTGATTTGTATATTTGCTACGAAGTAAAAAAGCTGTGTGAACATCTTCTAGGTGTGGTGATTCCATAATTTTTGCCAGGGGTTGTATTTGTAATATTATATCTAGATTAAGATTAGCATTACCAGACCTGTTTGTGCAAATGTGCATGTAGTGATAACAACTTGTGCGCCAATTTGTGTGCTCACAGTATTTTTATAGATACGTCTTTGTATCTGTCTATAAATATACATGTTAACATGATATGCAGATGAGTCTGTGAAACAAAAGGTGAGCAAACATACACACATACATACACACAGAGTGAAATGAAGTATGGGAAAAATTTGTAAATATGACGTCTGGTGATGTAAATGAGTAGTAGAAGCGATACCATCTGGCTTTTCCAGTTGCAGAAAATAATACATAAGGAGTCTACAGGTAAAGGTACTGCATCAGTGTGTTATTTTAAGAGACAGCAAGGAGCCTTTAACACAAGGGCAGAGTTATATCAAAAGTGGTGGGGGGAAACATTTTGCGGAGTGTTCATACAGTGTTTTTTGAAAAGGCTTTTAGGAGTTGAGTTTATGCATTTTGATATAATTCCTTGTACTTCAGTCAAACTATCCTACAAATGATGGAGGTAACTGATTTAGCAGCCTTGTAAAGATACAAAGTAGGCTTTTTTCCTTACTGCCCTTAGCATGGGGGTTTGTTTTTTGACTTTCAAGAGGTTCTCCTTCCCTTTAAAACATATATTAAATGGTTAGATTCTCACAATCGAAAAGCCTACAGTGAACCTCCATGGGCTTAGAATGGACACAAAAGGCCAAAAAATAAGCAAACAGTAAGGATTTGCTGTAGTGAACAACTTGTTAAACCTGTTTTAAACCCACTGACAGTTCTGCCAAGGGGGGGGTGCTAAATATTTTCAAAATATTTTTTGCTGCCAAGTATCACTTTCATGGTCAGTGAGTCATGTGGACAGACAATAAGAAACATGTTGAAGTGTTTTTTAAGGCTTTGATTTAATGTTAGTAATTTTGTATTGAACAGTGTGGTGTAGTAGTCAAGAACAGGGCTCATAACCCAAAGGTTGCTGGTTCAATTCCCCTATGTGAACTGCTGTACCAAGTATTAATAGGCATTAATGTTAATGGTAACCGCAGTACCCTATCTACAATGTTCAGATGAAACTCTCGTGAAGAGTAGGGGTGAGTGAGGACAGGTACAGGTAAGAAAGCCATTTCTGTTGAGTCAGACGAGCACAGCTCAGATTGGAAAAGCTGAGCTTAGCTTCGATCTGTCAAGCACGTAGAGAACAGTAACTCTCAACATGCGCAGCGCCTCTCAAGAACTGCTCACTTATTGACACGCATCTCCACTCTCCTCATTTTCTCTCCTCAGACTTGAACTGAAAGCCTGTTGCAATGCCTCTGGGGACATGATTCTGACCCAAGAGAACACTCGTCTGGGGCAGAAGATCATATATGAAACGAACAGAAAGAAAACGAGGCTGGTGGATAAATCTGTTTTCGACATGCTGCCAGAGGTAAGGGTTACATTCATTCACTGAAAAATGTTCCATGAACTCTCAGGTGCTGCCCATTATGATGTCATAATGACAGAATTATAAAGCGATGGGGCACAAAAACCCATGGCATATCATGAATATTGGATGGCTGGAGGGGTATTGTTCAGTAATTTGTGAAGTGGAGTTTGAGTGCCATGTTGCTTTTATAAAACTGATCTGTAGTTGACTGAACTTAAGCTTATCGACTTAGCTACAAAAAGTAAGAAGAAAGACCAAATTTAGCAAGTTGTATAGACTGCATGAAGCATGAAAGAATAAAAGTAGTGCCTAAAAGTCTCAGGCATTGCCCATTCTGATGTCAACTCAGACTGCAATATTGGGTCAAATGGAAACATTGCTGATGAGGTAGCTGTGTAAGCTAGGGAGCAGCTGTTCAGAGAACATACAGTACATTTAAAACACTGCACTTTTATACACCTTGAAAAAAGTGTACAAAACAAAACAAATGAGGTCAGTGCTAAAGCTCATGATCACTGTTAGCATTGCAGCGTGCTTGCAGGAAATCTCAGAGAATAGCCTCAGTTAGAATAAGAAGCTACGATTTGTACTTTTTTCATCTTATTTTTTAATTTTATTATTTTTTGTTATATTGGTTTGTACTTGATCTGAAGAGAAGTGTGTTTTTGCCCCCTTTCCCTGCACGTGTCAGAGCATCCCCTGGAGGAACGAGAGTAAGTTTCGACGCTGCTCGGTGGTGGGGAACGGGGGCATCCTGAAGAACAGCAGCTGCGGGGCCCAGATTGACTCCGCCGACTTCATCATCCGGTACAAAACCCGGTTATTAAACGGCGCCCTGCGCTTCAGTTCACGCCATCCACAGCCAAACGACGGAGCAGACTTGTTCCCTCAGCTCGTGCTGTGTGGTTTTGGTTGTGCTTCTGCAATGCTCCTCTAATGACGGTTCATTCAATATCACCGATTGTTATTGGCTTCCGATCACACATCAGGCACATTCCTGTCACGCATCTCCCAGCAACCCGTTTTTATTCTTTTTAATCCTGTTGGCTACATGTGCCTAATATTTCCTACGACTTTATTCTTGACAAACTTGATTTCTTGCATTCCAGTCACCACTTTTGCTTGCATACCCCATGCCCCATATCAGCCTTGCATTCATCGCCCACATGCTAACCATTTGTCTTTTGTCTGTCTGTCTCTCATTCTTGGGTGCTGAATTAGAGAGGTTTTTGCCATTGAAAATACACATATGCCTAAAATCTCAGAGCCCATTCAGCTGGGCCCTGATATGATAATCTGCCATTTGATAATATAAAATGCATCGTGAAGTGTTTGTTCCCACTTTGCTTTGAGGTAAAACCATGCGCCATTTTATGGGAAACAACACAGTGGATTCCCAGTTTATGCTTTGTGACTTTTTTGGCATGCTCTGCTGTTAATTCACGTCACTTTTGGGTAAGGGCGTCTGACAGAATGTGAATGTGATGAAGAAGATGCTTGTTTCAGTTTTGAATCAAATGACTGAATGTGTGCTTTCACCTGGAGTGCCTGTGCATGTTATTAACCTTGGGAGTCAAATTACTTGTGCAGTTTGTTCCCTGCCCTGTTCCATGAATCTGACAGGCCATCACTCCTGTCACCAACATTGCTAAGCTCTTAGCTGCAAGCTATAAGAGGAAGAGAAAACTCCTGATATCCACATTCTTGATGCAGGTCTTCGGGGCAGGAGTTTATATATACCATGATATATGTACCACTTCTACTGATACATACCAGGGCCCCAGGGGCTGAGGCTGTGTGGTGGAAGTAGAGATTAACTGTGTGTCTGTGCATTCCAGGATGAACTTGGCTCCCATTAACAACAGTGTCGATGTCGGGGTGAAGACCAACCTGATCACAATCAACCCCAGCCAAATCCGAGTTGGGTAGGTAAACTCTTTGCAGAATGAGCAGTGCAACAACACAGTGCCCACAAGGAAGTTCATACCCATGATCAAACAGGAACAAAAGACATGACATAACAGAGAAAAAAAAACTGTACATACTGCATTTTCCTGCCTCTGTTTACTTCTGAGATGTTAATCTGGTACAGTGAATCCTACAGTCCTACCCGGGTTCATGTCTGAACTGTGTCATTCACTAACTGTCATTCACTATTCATTCACTTTATGTTGTCCCATATCCTTGGCCCTGTTGGGGTTCCCATTGGTGGCCAAAGGATATGGACAGGTCAGAGTGCAAATGGTGACCTGGGGGCTGTCCTTGTCCTGCTGATAAGGAGAGCAGCAGGACCGGTTTGGGCGAGTTACAACTGAGTTGTAAACAAAGTGTCTGTGAGAGGTGGGGGTTGTGTGCACAAATAGGGACTAAGGAATGTGGCCCTTGTCTACACCAAGGCACCTGATGAATGGTTGGGTGTCTGGGAGTGGTGAGACGAGGGCCTACCCACCCATATTCCAGATAAAACAAAGCCATTTTGTTCTGTGGATGTGGGCTCCCTGTCATCTTTTGACTGGTTTATCAGGCTGCTGTTTGAAAATCAACATAACTGTTATACACGATGTTGCTCTTTTGAATCCATTAATATTTTACACAGTTTTATTTATTATTGTAAATGTGCTGCTTGCCCACTTCTGTGTGCTCCCTGCCTGTTTATTCGTTCTCTATGCTGTGGTTACATCCAGGGCGTGAACACACTTGGAAGTCCATTTGTCTGTGGTCATAAGTGCAGCAATGTTTCTGCCAATACTTTTGCTGATCATTTGTGATCAACTCCTTCCCTCTCTCCCTCTCCCCCCCACAGCTACCCGAACCTGATAAAGTCTCCCGAGCCATTGGCTCAGCGGGTGTCCGCGTACGGAAACGCGCCCCTCCTCCTGTCCGCCTTCGCCTACACCTTCTGCACAGAGCTCTCCTTCCAGGTCAACCGGGCCCTGCGCCCACTCCGCCCCGAGCAGAAGGTGGTCTTCTTCAACCCGGAGTACCTGCTGCAGCTGGACCGCTACTGGAAGCAGCACCGGGGCCTGAAGGAGATCCGGTTGACCACAGGCCTGATGCTGGCGAGCGTGGGCCTGGAGCTGTGCGACGAGGTGGACCTCTATGGCTTCTGGCCTTTCGGTGTGGACCTCCTCCAGCGCCCGCTGTCCCACCACTACTACGACAACAAGGGACCCAGCAAGAGGATGCATGCCATGCCCAAGGAGTTCCTCCAGTTGCTGCAGATGCACAGCCAGGGGGCCATACGGATGCACCTGGGGGCCTGCCAGTGACCCTGACCCCCCCCCCCCACCTCCCACATCCCTACCCCCCTTTTCTCTGTCCCAGGCCACCATGAGCAACCCTGTCAAGTTTTAAAAAAGACTCTCAGCTAAAGATGGCCACCATATAGAACCTGGTTAATCCCTATCAACCTAGTGGGAATCGATCAGACCCTAAAGATGCACATCAAACAGATGAGACAGGACAAAGTGGCTGCGCTGTGCATGAATGATGCAGGTCTCGAAGGCAGCAGCCCAGCATGCCCAATATGTGCCTGCAGCAAACTTCAAATAAACCAGATAAACTTCAACCGTTATGCTGAGTGCATTTCTCATCCGATGGCACTTATGGCGCTTGCCCTCTGTGTTTGGGCACCTGACCGCAGGCGGGGCTGCTTGTGCCTGCAATCACAGAAATATCTCTTCATATTTCTGCTTCCCCACCGCCCCCTAAAAATGGAAGGACTTTATTCAAAGTAAAGTCTAAAATGTACACACTGCCATTTGTCATTTGTTCTCGCAGTTTTCCAGAGGAGTGGTTCCACCAGGTCACCTGTCCAGGTGTGTACAGGTTATGTTGCTGAGTGATTTTTTTCCCCAAGTCAGATAACGCCAATGACAGCCTCATGCATTTAGACTTTTGTAGGAGGTGAATGGAGTTTGTCAGAAGCAAAGTCACAAAGTGCACTGTGGATGTAAATCACTGTCAGACTTATTCTACACTCACTGGAAAAAAAATGATGGTGAAAAATGTGGTATGAACAGGACTAGTGAAAGTCCAGTGTTGATGTCAAAAGCATGCTTGACTACGCTGGTTGTAATCAGGCAGAGGTGTTAAAGCACAAGACAGAAACAAGTACACAGCCAAATACTTGACAGTCACCATAAAAATCTTTATTTTGGTTTTGTTGATATGCCTCTTTTTCCAGGAAATTGAACTTGTACTTAACTGTGAATATCAATGTTTGAACTTGACAGTAGTTCAAACAAATGGATCAGGAGATACATGAAGTAGAATTTTAAAACTGTTATTTCAAAAATAATTTTTTACTCTAAAATGTGAAGAGTGTGACATGTTTACTATCTTGGGTAGGTTTGCTACCTACTTTGAGAAGTAAGTCAATGTAGTATATTTACAACCTTTTCTAAGAGTATAAATAGGCTTTTGAAATAAAGTGTGACCATAGTGAGAAACTCCATTTTTGCTGACTTTTTTAATGATGGCTTCAGTCTGTCTCTGTGCAATGACTGACTGACTTGCTTCTATGAAGCAGCCATGCAGACTGTAGGCAATGATTTCCAACCCTGAGAGAGGCTTGAATAAGCGAGAATTCATTGCCTTCATTTCCTTACAGGCTCTTTTAGGCTATGCAGCAGTGCAGTGGACAGGCTGTAAAAAGTACAGTTAAATGTGAATCTGTCCTGTTTCTTCTAACAGTGTGCCTTAAAGAGCAAACTACTGAAAGCATTTGCTTACAGAGAATAATCTACATTCTGAACAATGCAGTGTGTGACTAATGGGATGATTAATTCATTAGGGGAGAGAAACTAACACTAATACCTGGGGTTTCTGTAAAGTATATACACAACTTTGGTCTTGGATTACAGCAAAATCAATGCTGTTAATTCAGCACAGTAAGTGTAGAAGTGGGACTTTTCAGAATTAAATGAACACTTGAATTAACACTACCAGTTTACCTGTGGCATGCAGGCCGCATACTTGAGTTCATATATGTATTAAGTATGTATGAATTTTTTTTCTCGGGATGACCTTATTTTGAGAAATATGGTATACCAAAAAAATCATGTGGAATGTACTTCTGATAATCTAAGCAAATATGTTGCGCAAATATGTGGGGTGAGGTCCCAACAGCAATGGCCGCTATTATGTGAATGTTGTTGATTGACAAGGTCTGTTTGAGCAGTTATTGCTAAGTCAATGTTATGCTACCTGCAAGCACAAATGTGATTGTTATGATCTAACATTGTTAGGATCTGATTGTTAAGAGGGCTCTTTTGTCATGCTTTATCATTGAAATCTTTTACGTCATATGAAATTGTGCAGAATTTTTTGTTGGCTAGCTAAAGCACCGTGCTCCCTTGGGTTCTTCATCTTGAGCTTTCATGTAGGTGAGATTCCCACCCCTTGCTTGACCACTGACCTTCTGACTTGGGGCGTGTGAATCTTACTCAAACAAATAGGGCTGTAAGATGAGCTGTCACTCATAGATGTTATTTAAGCAGGGCTATGAATGGTTTGGGAGGGTACTGTGTGTGTGAACAATTGGAGCATTAATTCACGGGCCAGAATCTGTAAATACTGCATAAGCTCCAATCATGCAAGATTTCTAGGGTAATATCAGTGAGCTACTCAAAATAATGTTGATTCCATTTAGATATAATCCCTGATCAATCCTATGATTCTAACTCTCTCCTAACAATCCCTGCAGTCTCAGTTCTTTCTAGTTCAGTGCTGGACCTCATTTGCATTCATGTAAAATGTGTGCTGATTTCTTTCCATTCTCACCATTTGCAATCAGGAATGCTCACACTATCTGTAACAGACAATTTTTAATTGTCTTTAACAATTACTGTTCTGTAACAGAAATATGACTTCAGTCATTTGTTTTAGATTTGAGTATTTAGCTTGGTTTGCTTTCTCTCTCTCTTTCTCTCTCTCTCTCTATATATATATATCATGGAAACGCTGCACAGATATGAGTGAGAGAAAGACACTGCATGTGTCAGCTTGCTTATTAACTGCTGTACTGTGGTCATTGTATACACAAGGCATCTTTTGTTCTTCATTCTCTGTTAATCATTCAAATTTTACAGTGTGGAAGTGGGGTATCCAAACACCCAAATATCTCTATTTCAGTCATCTCCTCCCTATTTCCTCCCTGCTCTTCCCTTTGGTTCCGATCACTGCTGTTCCTCGGGTAAGTGTCCCCTGTCTTTGCAAATCCTCAGTGCATCCATGAAATGGCTCACTCTGACCCAACATACATTAGCTGCATGTCTGAAAGACAGTCTTATTAACTCAACAACAGCATTTTGTTGACTTAACATAGAGAGGATAATACGCATACAAATCCCCTCTCTAAGCCACTTTTTGTTAAAGTTTCAAACGTCTTGGTACAAGAATGTGAATTATGTAATCAAGGCGGTCCCTGGTGTGGATATTCCTTTCTCAGAAAGAAGAAGATTTGACAACCATTTGAGAGATGAGAGTTGACAAGCAAGTGCATACAATGATGGGAATGCAACAGATGCAATTGATTGATGACTTTTAAGTTGGAATGACAACCAGGCAGATGAGGTACTCTGTCTCATCTGGAAGGAGAGCCATAACCTCTTATCTTCCTGATTATTTTATTCAGATGAGGAAAATGGTCACTATCTGAGAGCCCTGTCTGAGAACCACTAAGTTTGTGCCTTATCTCTACCTTTTTCCCCATCAGAAGGGGGTGTGATTTTATGTGCTACTTCTTTTTTTCAGAAAATTTAAGAGACAAAAATAAGCGACAGAATACCAAAGGTTCCATAACCCATGTCAAGTCTGTGCCTAATCTGAAGTCTGTTACCACTCTTAAACCCTCATGACTACTCCTTTACTCCTACTCAGTACCCCTACCCACTGCTTGAATACTCGAATCCTTCTCCTTTATACACCCTATATGAACCCAAGAAGAGAATAACATGGTCTGTTTGCATCATCAATCTGTTCTCTTGATATAATGCCTGCTAAGCTTGGGAAACATCTACTCCTGTGTTCTGTCACCTCATGCTAAATGCTGTAATATTAATGGATTCTTATTCTGAAGTTACAATCCTTATTTCTTGATAACCCAAAGTTGTTTAAGAACAAATAAATCTACACCCAAGTAATCTCACAATACCCCTGCAAGTATCAAATTAACACTTTGATGTGAGGGGCTGAGAGCTTACATTTGTAAAGCCTTTGAATATTTCTAAGCCTCTGTTTAAAATGAGGTCCTTCGCCTGGTTCAAGTAGTGCCTGTCAGATCAATTTCAGTTTCCCCTGCTGAATGAACTTTTCTGAACAATTGTTCACTGTTGTTCCCGTAATGTTCAGTCATATGTTTTACCTTTTGCATTGTCTGTAATCAGAAAAAACTGGGTTAGTGTTGATTGGTATGTAAATGATACACAGCTATGTAGCCACATGAAGACTTACAGGTTGAGTCAGGAACTGAACGCTGGAAGACATCCAGAGTTCTAATCTCAAATGGCAGTGGAGATGGTCCAAAAGTCTTCGGAGGCAAGATAACTTCATGGTCACCTTTTAGATGGAAACTCAATGGCTGCAAACCTAGTTCAGAAACAGCATATTTTAGGAGATCTCTGCTGATCAGAACTAATTTGCTTTGATTCAGACAGACTTGTAATTTTAATCCAAGACAGAATGTATACAATGCTTATACAGTGCCATTGAATTAATAAAATGATGCCAGTAAGATTGTGCAAGGATTCCGTCTGTGCAAAGTTTAATTAAGAACGTGTCAATCACATCAGAAATGTACTTAAGCATAAGTTTAATCAATGTCATCTGTTCTTTTTTAGACTCCAGGCAGAAGTTGCCTATAAGTACTGATCTAGGTGCAGTTTTGCAGTTGAGCTTATAATGGTGAAGATTAACACTGTGTTTAGGAAACCTGTCCTTGTTTTGACACTAAACTTCTACACCAAGATTTTTTGTGATGAGTCACAGGCATCCAACATTGCTGTATTGTTTTTGGTGACCTGTAACCAACAATGGCACACTTGTGGCAGTGTGATATTTCCCCCCAACTGTCAATCATTTCTATTGAGTCTATGGCTAAATCATTTCAGATGGGGCACTGCTTTTGTACCCTTGGGAAAATATTCCACCCACAATTACCTTAGTAACTATCCAGCTGTATAAATGGATAAAATTATGACCTATGTAAGTTGCTCTGGATAACAGCATCTGCTCAATGACAATAATGTAATGTAATGATGGATTGGTGTAGAGACATTCATAGTAGTAACTGAAAGTTGCACCATCAGCTGTGTTGTAATCTCTGCAACTGACTGGTCACAGTTCTAATTCCAGATGATTATCAGCAGAAAATGCAAGCAGCACACCCAGCTAACATGGCTAGAGAGCACGCTGTTGGTCAAGGATAAAACGCTTCATGGCTATGGAGACATGACACGCTGTCCATTGTCTTCAGTGTATGTAGAAATACACTGGAATTGTTAATGTTGTTTCAAATGTTTCAAATGGTGGACGTTAAACTCTCATGCATAGAACACACTGTCTCTGGCACCTTCTTATATTAAGGAGCTCTTTCAAAGAATCTTGTCTGTCAAGCTTGGACTTGGCCTGGTTCAGCTGACAGCTGATTTGCTACAAAGCGACACAATGGCTTCCTAATAGCCCTTTTTTGAGTGGATAACTGGGAACTTTAATGCAGAGGAACCTCCCCCATCTCCTGTTGCAGTGAAGCAGAGTTTGTTGTAGGACATCGTGCCGACAAACAAGGCTTGGGACATCTCGCTAGCTTGGCCTCGCTTGGTTCCACGGCTGCTATTTGTTTCATGTAGTGTTTTTCTGCAACCCAAAGACACTACAAAATCCTTCAGAGTAGAGAGCATTTGATGAGCGTACTTCCTTTGCTGCCTTAGAACAAAATAAAAAAAATATTCCACTTGATCGCATTGTCAGGTTAAAAGGAGAGTGCTACTGTTGGACAATACTAAACTGTTTCATTACACGCATCCTTGGAGCTGCAATGGTGCAGGTTTTTTATGATCCCGTCTCCTATGATCCTAACTCTGAAAAGTTCATAGACTGAACACAGCACAACACTACAGAGTATTTAGTTATCTTAATTGGGTATATGTAGTTACACAGTCGTGGAGGCTGTAATAACATGCTGTGAAGGGGAGCAGTGTAGCGTACTTGTAAGGTGCAGGGCTACTAACCAAAATGTTGTTGGCTCAAGTACCCAACTGGAGCACTGTGTTTTTGTATCCTTGCGCAAAGTACTTAACCCCCAATGGCTTTAGTAAATATCCAGCTTTATAAATGGATAAAATTGTGACCTATATAAGTTCCTCTGGGTAAGAGCGTTTGCTTAATGACAACAATGTACAGTACCAGTCAAAAGTTTGGACACTTGATTAAGATAATGGGAAACACGCATTCAAAGACATTTTGGTCTAGAGATGTATGCTTACATGTTTGAAATTTGTTTCTTAGACAAATATAAATGGTGAAGTTGATGCCTATGTATGAATTTCTTTTTATTTTTATTTATTTATTTATTTTTTGTAATTCTTTTTTTTATTAGGGAAAATCCAAAATGTACCATTCTGATTTGCATCACTTGTACAGAGGTGAACTTTATCACATAATAATCACAGTCGTATTCTGTATACAACCACCCTTTTCTAAACACCATTTGGAAACATGGAGATATTCAGACCCACGGAGGGTTTTCCCCTTCCCACATTCTATTTGCTAAAATACATTTCTCCCTTTTACCATACATTTCTCCTTTCCCTTTTAATAACTGATTTGAGTGAAAATAAGTCAAAGAAAAAAAAAAACAAACACACAAACATAACTATATACATTTTCTATAACAGTAGGGTAGAGCCCGACCGATATAGGATTTTTAAGACCGATACCGATTTTGTTATTTGAGGATTTAAAAATCTGATAATGATATATCGGCCAATATTCTTTTTTTTTCTTTCATAAACACATAACAAAAACAAGATTTTCCCTAACACTTGTTATGTGTAGTTATTTAAGAGTCCTCACCAAGATAACATGACATAATGCAGTTTAAAAATAAACTTGTTGTATTGTCATAAATAGTACTTTGAACAAAAGTACAACAAAATATATTAAAGTTTCGATAAATAAGAGTCAAATGTATAAAAATATCATGCCATCTTAAACTATGATTCGAGTTACCCCTCCGTGTCTTGTCTCTTGAAGGCTTGCAGCTTCTCCTTGTCTGCGTGTTTCTGGACCTCCAGAGGCACCTGTCTTTTTCCATGTAATCCACTGAAACCACTCTATCCAACTTCCCTGGGGTTTCTGTACCTTTATCGGGAAGCCCCTCGCTGCCATGTCCTTCGTTGCTTCTGCTGAGGAGTTGTAGACCCGGGTTTCATCTTGATAGAACACTTGTAACTTGGCCAGGAAAGGAGACTGGAATTTCATTCCCCTCTCCTTAAGAATCTTCTTTGTCTCTGTGTACTCTCTCCTCCTTCTAAGAATGTCTGGTGCATAATTGTGGTCTAAATTGACTCTCTTTTCCAAGTAGGTGAACCCCTTCTTCTGCCAGGCAATTTTTAGAATCTCTTCCTTCGTCCTGTAGCTCAGGAGCTTCACCACTATTGACCTTGGTGGACTTTCCACAGGAGGCCGCGGCATCAAAGCTCGGTGTGCTCTCTCCATTTGAAGTGCCATGGATGGTGGAAGCTTTTCTTTGAGTACAGACTCAATAAAGGATGTCATTGAGGGGGAAGTTTCTTCTGCCCCCTCTTTAACTCCGTGTATTCTGATGTTTTCCCTTCTGGCGCGGCTCTCTTGGTCAGTCAATCTAGCCTCCAGTTGCGACTTCAATTTCATTCGCTCCACCGTGGCTTTCTCCACATTGCTAAGTCTCGTTTCCGCCTCTTCAATTCTCTCTTCTGTTTCGTCGATTCTTTTAATCGTTTTGTTAACGTCCTCTCTGATTTCTTCAAGCTTTCTAGCATTTTCCTGTCGAAATTTGCGTAGTTCCTTCAGGATTAACTCTAGGTTTGCGGAACCTTTGTTGTCCATGGTCATGTTGCATTTCCTTATCTGGGCTGCTAATGCTAGCTGGTGATGGGCTTCTGCACGTTGGTGTGTCTTCCCTCTCAAAGTACTTTTGATGTAGGCTCTTCTTTGCCTTACTCCTAGTCATAATTTTCGCCTCCAATAATTCCTCCTTTCTAAATCTGCTAAACTTTGTTTACCCGTGTTTTAAGGGGCACTTTATTGTTCAAATTGTCGGGAGCTTTTTCTCTATGGTGCCGCCTGCATATTCGTGCCACCAGAAGTCCTATTTTTAAAAATATTTTTTGCTACTTTGAAGAATCTAAAATATAAGATAATTCAGATTTGTTTAACACATTTTTTGTCACTGCATAATTCCATTTGTGTTATTTCATAGTTTGAAATAACTTTTCTATTATTCTAAAATGTGAAAAATAGAGAAAATATGAAAAAAAAACCTTCTATAGAGTAGGTGTGTCCAAACCTTCTGTTGGTACTGTAATTTAATGTAATATGTACTCCTCCTGAAGTTGCAAGTAAAGCATTCAAAGTATATTGCATCTCTGTCCTTCATCCTGGAGCTGGCTGGTAGTATGGCTAACACCACCGACCCACTCGTGTACACTATGAATCGGAGTGGACATCCAACATATACAAGCCAGTTGAATCTCCCTGATTCATATTTTGCTTCGCTGATTACTGGCTTTTAAACATGCACACTACCTTCAGGTCTTAAAAGTCTCACTTTAGACATGTGTGTTGACATGTGTGAAACCATAACAGTCGAGGCCTATTAGCTGGATGCCCACTGTGTACACCCCAAGTAAACGAATAACCAGCTAAAGTCCGGGATTTTCAATCTGGTTTTGTGTGTTTTTAATTGGTCTTAAATATGCCTTTAAATATAGACAAGTGCAATAATATTTTATATTCAGCACTAATGCACTTTATATGTATTTATGTGCTTTGTATTTGATGTTATGTGTATTGTTTGTTTTGCATACCTGGCTGCATAACATTTTTCTCCATGTGAGATAATAAAGATGATGACAATGATGACGATGATGATTGTTATAATTAATCAAATGCCACATAATTTCTCATTGCTCTCACACAACATGCAAACATAAAGCACACTAAAACAGCAAACACACATCTCTGACACAAAAATCAAGTGAGTCCTGAAAACCAAAATGGATTATAATGTTTTCATTTGAGTGCTATCTCTCCCATATTCATTTATCCATATCCTCATTGTTCAAATCTTTTCTTGCAAAATGATTCAATGAACAATCAATGCACCAACACCTACATGAGCTTACGGGGAGCTGCATGGTGTTGTGAAAATATTTGTTTCAATTTGGCATTTTGGTGGCTATATCTATGTATTGTATATTTATGACTGTTGAGGGCAGACAGATGGTGTCTTGACGCATGTATTATGTCAATATATTGCACAATATTTTATTTCCATTGGGGTCTGGCAAATGAATAGCGTGACAATAATCATTTCATTACACAACTACCTGTGATGACACTGGACAAGGGCCAGATTTGAAAACACTTGCGTTTCATACAGAACAAATGAATTCATATAGCAGGAGGAAGGGGAAGGAGAGTCTGTATGAGTGGTGGTATAGCTGGGGGATGGAGGGTCTGTATGAGTGGTGGTATAGCAGGGGGAAGGGGGTCTGTGTGAGTGGTGGTATAGCAGGGGGATGGGGGTCTGTATGAGTGGTGGTATAGCAGGGGGAAGGGGGTCTGTGTGAGTGGTGGTATAGCAGGGGGAAGGGGGTCTGTGTGAGTGGTGGTATAGCAGGGGGAAGGGGGGTCTGTGTGAGTGGTGGTATAGCAGGGGGATGGGGGGGTCTGTATGAGTGGTGGTATAGCAGGGGGATGGGGGTCTGTGTGAGTGGTGGTATAGCAGGGGGATGGGGGTCTGTGTGAGTGGTGGTATAGCAGGGGGATGGGGGGTCTGTGTGAGTGGTGGTATAGCAGGGGGATGGGGTCTGTGTGAGTGGTGGTATAGCAGGGGGAAGGGGGTCTGTGTGAGTGGTGGCAGGGGGAAGGGGAAGGAGGTTCAGTATACATGGTGGTACAGCAGGTATATCCATATAAACTGGTAGTGGTATATCTTATTTGATGTGGATGAAAACATGTGGACAAAAAGACAGGACAGATTTGATGGCCTGTGACACTTTATGTTACAGCGAAATTAATATTATTTTTCTATTTTCTTTGTTGACCTTTTGCATTTACTTTGTACAATGCAACATTATTGTTTATAATATACAGGTAACTTTTTTCTTTATGTATTTACCTTTTCATTTTTCATTTTGCAGTGCTGCAAGAAACATAATTTGGGAAACCCATTCCTCAATAAATTTGTGGTGTGAATCTATGTGGAAACACCATTACTGACAGCAATACTTTATATATACAGAATATAATTACACTCAGTCTTTGATCACCAGTATCAGTAAACTACAAGGTAAAGGAACATGCACTCAGTTGTCATACTGATGCTTCTTAGTATTTTGGGTCACTTTCTGTACACACTGATACAGAGAGCTTTATGTTATGTGACACTGCTGTATTGTTCGAAGAACTTATTTGCTTTCGCAAAATAGGTAATGTTTTGGTTATCTTAAGGATCATTTGCATTTGAACTGTGTTGTTTTGTGAAGCCAAATATACTTTTGTGGGGATTGCATGCACCTTTTTTTGAGGGTATAGAGTATTTCAGTAAATGCATTTAAGCGATTGGGCAAAACTGTAAAACAACATACCAGAATCAACACATAAAAACATACAGGAACACGAGCTGGTATTAATATTATGAGTAAAAACTGAAAGAGATCCCCAGTGAGCATTCAATAATAACAATAATAATTCAAGACAAACAGCCACATCGCACAACCAATAAAATTCATGACATACGTAGACATGGTTCTACACAACCCTCAGGGTTGTGCATTGCCATAATTTAAAAATCCTCAAAAGTCCATGTTGGGGTCATCCTTTACGTTGCATTACCCCTGGCCAGCACTGTCATGGTTACAATCAATTATTACGAAATTTAACTGAGAATGAGATAGAGGAGTTTCTGTATTGATTCAGTTTCCACATGGGAAGGCTAAAGCGTCTGTTTGATGGCGAACATTGATTGATTCATCTGAATTAATACATAGGTGGGGTCTGACATATGGTGACACATTTCTAAACACATGCTTCAGGCCACAGGTACATTAAAATATGCGTAAATATGTGCGTTAGGCTTGTTACACCATAACTGTAGTAACTGTGTAGCTGTCTAAAGATCAATGGCTTAGTCACTGGCTTACTGTGTTGCCTGGATAACCGCCTTCTTCATCCCAAACAGCACGATGGCCCTTGTTGCTGGCCTTCAGGAAAAAGCTCTGGCACAGTGCCCACGTATCTTATGTGCTGTCGTCATAACCCCTCATTTGCGTTAACGCTCTTCCTTTATGGATGATCATGCAGCCATTACAGACCATTCCTGTGTACTTGAGGGTCAAAATCAACATGCTATGCAATGAACTGGACATACAGGAAGCTACTATATTCCAGTAAAATACTACATTAGCCTGTTTGCTGTGCACACACACAGAGGAAATAATCAGGCTCTTAAGCAAATTCTGTCAATTGACAGTGCTGTGTCAATAGGCAGTGAAGTAAGATAGCTATACATATAATTAAGACCAATATAGCCCTTGTGCACACAAGGTTCAGGGTCTCTTACCATGCAGCTTCCCTGATGAACAGGATATGACATGGTTTGATGATCACTGCATAGGTAAGCTATGCAGATTTTTAGGGCATGATTATGGGTTGGTTTAATGTGAGGTTAAAGTCGTTGTCCTGGATTGTTGACAGCAAAAGTAAAATCGCCTGCCTCCCTTGTACAGAGAATGTATTTTCTTCATGTAATTTCGATTGCGGGTCTGCCTGCTAAACCCTCAGCAATACATGTATGTTGCCTGATGCCCAGTACTGAACTGCTAATGTGGTTGTAGAATTTTAAAATGACTAAACACACTGTCCTGTTCACACACAGTGAGCCATGTTAAAGGTTGAATATGGAGAATTGTTTTATCAGCAGAGCCAGTTGTATCATCCTTCCGTGTTCAAGAGATGTAGCAATGGGCTCTTAACAGGAGTGATTAAAAACACATTTCCTCTAGCAGATGCAAGCAGACCAAAAACAATGTGCTAATTTCCAGTATAAATCACAATAAATAAACAAATAAGTAAATAAATAAGAAAATCCTAAATGGAGAAAAGAATGAGAGTACATTCAGTGGCGTCGTGCCAATCAATTGAGGTGGGCACGTGCCCACCCAATATTTTGTAAAAATGTATTAATAATTATTCAGTCAATCAATAACCTGCCTATATTGTTAAGCCTGCAGTCAGGGTAACCCGGCCTAGGTTTAGTTGAAATGAGCGAGCTTCCTTTACTGATAACTCCCCATCATCCACACATCGCAGTGGCAGTAAACAAGGTTAGCTACATTTAGCTGTTTACAATTGCTAGCCAAGCAAATGTGCTGCTGCAAGAATAAGAAGGCAGCTGAACTGTTCCTGTGTTGTCCCACAGACATATGCTGCAGTAGCCTAAAACTGTCAAAATATATCACGCACATGTCTACTTGGCTAGCTATTTAATCAATATGCTATCACAGACATACTGTGAAACTGCGTTATCAACTTATGTTAATGTTAGCTAGCTAACATTAGCCAGCAAGGTCTCCCATCCTTAGTTATAACGGCAGACCAGCTACAGCTCGTTTGTCAGTTTGTAGTTTTGCCTGCACCAATTACACTGTCCGTCTGTGCTTGCTAGCTAGCCACCAACACAACACAGCCTTTTACCATCTCCATGTCACGTATTTTGAACACAACTAGCGAACTATTTTCTGGCTGATGTTAACTAGCTAGCCAGCTAGCTAAATGTTACACTGCCAAACTTGCTTACTTCATTTCATGCTCGCCGCATAATGCACTACGGCAACCGTAAATAGTTACATGGTTCGGTATCTTGTGGTGGAAAATTTTTGACTAAGTGTATACCCCATATGTAAATTATGAGTATTGCCACTCTCACCCCACCAGAGAAAAGCGGAGCTTGACGTGGTACGATTAAGCTTGTTACATGGTGGAGATAAATTATTGCCAGCAAACGTCATAAGCATTTCTAGCAGATGTCAGTGTATTACTATTATGGCTTGAAGGTTAAAAGCATTGCCGAGTGTTCATGTCAGTTTTTGATTTTAACCACAGAATTGACATATTAACTGAAGTTATTGCATATCAACCACTTACTCTATCTCTACTATAGGCCTACATGTGGAGGTCTGGAAGTGTTTAAGGAAACCAGACAAGCTAATATGTTAGCCTTAAAAAAACAATATGTATTCTATTATACTTTGTATGCATGTGAGCAGAAACTAAAGAGACGGTAAGGGGGGGTTATGCAGCTGTGAGAGAACTGTATGCCGTAGGTTACAAAGTAAGGCCTGTTGTTGTGTTGTCCAGACATTGCCCAGGAGATGGACCGTGAGAGTAAGATAAAGAAGAATCTGACTCTGTGAGGGGGGGTTTGTTTGATCAGTACTATTGTGATGGAAGAAACGTGACAATTTGTATATCCACATGCGGTAAATCCATATGTAGTTTATAAGCATTGCCAGTAGATGTCAGTTAGGCTAAACCAGGTAATTAGTTATTTTTAAGGTGTGTGAACCCTGGAAATAATGTAAAATTAAGGTGGGATATTTTTTCCTTTTTAAAAGAAGACAGTAATGTGCTGATGTACTACAGGGGCATGCTGGAAGGGGGAGAGATAACAGGAGAATGTGGCGTGACTGTGAAGAAGTGACAATAGTGTACGGAGAGGATGGAGTGTCTTTAATGGAGGAGTTTGAGTTTACTAAGCAAGCATTTTCAGTGTGTTACATTAGGTTAGGGTTATTCTAGGTTAAAGTGGATAGTCAATTATATATTTTTTAGCAGCCAAGGCAGATATGGAGCTGGAACAATAGGTTTCTGTATGAGTCAGGGTGCATGTGACAGAGAAGCCAAAATAATGTTGCTTCTCTTGGTGCAGGTGCAGATCTTCACCTGACCTTCACTTCTCCTGGTGTCTTGTGTTAGGGATACGCCTGATACCCCCTCCCATTTCCTCTGACCACTGTGAGAAAGTTTTCATCTTATTCCGCAATGACGACAGGAGGAGCTAGGGGAAAGTAATAAAGGAGAAAAATGTATGCAGATCAAGGGGGGCTGGCTTTTGTGGGGTGTGAATGAATGCTTGGGGAAGAGTGAATGTGTGTGTTGCTCTGCGTGGACCAGCCCCGGTTTACTGTATGTGATTGATCACCATATGCAATAAACCCAATTACATCAGACTCTTGAGAATTATATTTGTTCTTCATCGCGCACTGGAATTCACATTCTGTAATTATTACAAAAGGTATGTATAAATTATATAACTTACAGTACAAGTGTGGAGGGAGCCTCCAGTCCGATTGGCCTAGACTGGGAGAGGTTCTCCACCACAATCTACTTACATGGTGTGTTTTTGCCGATTAATTTATGAGCCAGTTGTTTTTTGTGGACGTGTGATTGTTCTGTGTGCCTTGTTCTTTTTTTCCAGTCTGATGGAAAAAGTAGCCTATGTAGTAACTTTCCACACGGCAAATACAGAATTTGACTGTAGTTACCCACTTGTTGCTGTTGTTGAATGTATGACCATCATCCTGTCAGTAACTATTTTATATTAGGCTATTGTATTATTTCCATTGCTAGAATGAAGCAGACAAAGTTAGAGGTGTTTTATGGATTAAAAAATGACAGGACAGGACAGGACAAGGCAGATTTGGACCAAACAGCAGATGCTCCTGAAGCTTCATGCTCCAGCAAGGGACAGCTATATGGTAGGCTATTCAGGAGATTAAAAAAAAAAAAACTAAATTAAATCTTTGTGTTAGTACAATTAAGACTAAAATTATTTATGTTTGTTTCTCCCATTAGATAAGGATCCAGACTTCACAATTATGTGTAATAATATGTGTATTTTTTTATGTCTTGTGTGTGGTTTTGAACATGTCTGAAAATGGTGCCCACCCACAAATTTGGTTTGCATGACACCCCTGAGTACATTCCCTCCTTGGAGCATCGCCTCTATTCAGTGCAGTCCTTTTAATTCAGCGTCATGTGTCTGTGTTTGTTTGCTTGAAATGACGGGTTCAACAGGAATGAAGCCGGGAAGGACTGCACACAAAGGTATGCAACGGCACATGTCACATACTTCAGACAAGGGGAAGCTCCATTGGATTACATACCAATTGCTTGCACTTAAAGTTTTCAATTTACATTAAATTCACCAGGTTGTGGCGGGAGCTAGAGAAAAAACCTGTTCGGAAACTTGCAGTTCATAACATGACCAGAACGTGAGATGACAGAGCTGGGCAAAAGACTCAGACTCAGTAACTCCCTGTATTATGAAGCAGGTTTCTCCACAAACAGATAGGCAGGACTTTGCCACAGGCAGGCCAATACCAAACCCCAACCATTGTGAAATTGTACATATTTGCACACTAGTGCAATTCCACATATGTGTGGCCAACATCAAAAGGCAGTCAGGGCCACATGACCTCACACAAACTTAGCAAACACTATTCCAAAGCAAGGCAACCCATTGTTTCTTAAATTTTCCTGAACTTCATCCTGTTTTCTCTTCTTCCTTTGTTCATTCTTGTTCTTGCCGCCAACCCCAAATCGGGGGTCCCATTCCTTGGAGCAGTTAATGGTTTAATAGTGGCATTTTTGTAAATGCCATGAACATGAGTCACCAAAAACAGAATAGTCACGGTTGTCATTAGTTTAATCCCTTGAGTTGGATGCACCTTGCAGTCATGTTCATAAGCAGTATCTGTCTTTTATAACTCAAACGATTTTTTATCTTTTTGATCTCCAAATGTGCTGGCACTGATGTTCTTGACATGGGCCCACAGGACATGTCCGTCCGTGATATTGAATACTCTGCTGAGGGGGGAAAAAGGTAAGTTCTTGAGGCATTCCTTACCTTTGGTATCCTTGTAGTCTTTAATTCCTTGGTTGGTTTCTGCTACAGCCCTGATCGAATGAGCTGTTTTGATCCACTTGTCACATTTCAGCGGCCAACGTACCATACGTCTTTAGGATTTTGTATGCCGCTGTTCCCTTTGAAAATGTAACTGTTCATGGCACTGGTTGCCATGTCACTCCTATCTGGCGACAGTTTATGATCCGCCCCTCCCCACCCCCCCAGCCTCCCCAAGTACAACTCAAACCAACACTGACGTCGGAGGATCTCAGTATTACAAGAAGTATTCCTGTTCCTGTGTCTATTGGGATGGTATTCCCTCCCCAGATGAAAAATATTTTTTTTCTGTTCACATTTTGTCCTTGTAATCACAATGTTCAAGTACCATGGACTGTGAAGTCATGAAACATACCGGCCTAGACACTTCTCCTGAGCTGAATGGATGATGTATTTCATGGGTGATTGCCTAAGAGTGCTGGTTAATGTGTAATTATGTCTTGGAATGATAAGATGGGTCTTCTTTCTTAGGAAACTTATATTTTGCACTGTTATGTTTCCGTGTGAATCATCTTTCACGATCACGTAAAATAAAAAAAAAACTGTCAAATATCCTATACGCAGCTGGTATGTGTTGGTTTATGGGGGATGAGTCACAGAACATTGGCAAATTAGTTCATGGCAACATCCCTCTGCTGCTCATAAGGCGTGGTATGCTATGTGTCAGCTCCTCCTTCTCCGCAGTAGGACGTACCTGCCTTTTTATGCCACCTTTGACTTGGTCACAATATCAACCACTGCCTACTGCAGAGATGAGGGACCTGCTCATTTTCATGCTGGTGTGTTGTGCTGCCTTCATATTTGTCACACTGGGATCATATCAGTTTGAACTCTGGCGCTTACAACAGTAAGTTTTATGAATTACCATACCTTTACACAATGTTACAGTGTTCTATATGAATTTTAAAAATCCTGTTTTTATCATTATGTTTAGTTTGGTCTAAAGCTGCCACTGCTGTTATTATCCGGCTTGCTCAGTTGATTAGGGGGAACTTCAGATGCTTTCCCCGTCGTGAAGCCTTGGCAAGAATATCCTGTTGTAGACTTTCTTAGGCAATATTCACTTCCATGTTTGACATAGGAGTGAAACAATGTGTGGCTAAGATGGATCAGAGTGGAAGGTTGTCCTCGCTGAAAAGCTAGGAATGTAAGAAATTCAGTCCCACATTTTGGGTGTACCTTTGACCAGGAAGACATCGGTTAGAACATTAGGAATTATCTGTACGTATGAGAGTACATAACTTATTTTTATTTATGTAATTAAATATGCCCAGCGCATACCATGTAAGATATCAGGAATGCCTGCGTCAGATTAAAAAAAAACAAGAAGGCCAAGTAGGAACATCGATGAATTGTATTCTTTTGAGGACACCTTAATGTACATGTTTGTTTGAAAAGAGCTGAGCTGAACTTGACTTTCAGTCAGGTTGGTTAGCTACTGAATTCTTAAGGAGCTTTAGAGGAGAAGAGGCCACAGTAGGTGTTCACCTTATGTTGTATTTTCTTCTGTTACCACCTACATTGCCTTATTATTCCCAGCACACGATATATAATTATTTTCATTTTCATGTTAGCCTTATACATTTTTCATCAAAAATGTACTTTGGCAATGCGGCTTCGCAGCAAACATGCTGAAGTAGGACCATCGCAGGCTGCACACAGTGATTTACAGAAGGTGATGCAGCTGGTGCTACATTTGCCTTGCCAAGTGTGGTCATGTCGCAGTTCAGTTTTAGCAGGCATACATTCTCAAGATTGCATGTTCTCTGCCATGCAAGTATAGTGCTGGAGGCATACATTGTAAATCCACCCTGCTGTGATTACAACTGTCATTTCAGAACAATGTGGCACAATTCACAATAGAAACCTGTCAACACAAACTTGTCAAAGTCTGATTATGTATGATTTTATCAAATAATTAAAATACTTTTTTTATGTGTACAAATGTTCTGTCGGTGTGGAAACCAAAGCCGGTGCTCAATTCCTGTCAGTTCAAGTGCATGCTGGGTTCACCTGAGCAAAGCCATCACATCATATTCTCAGCCTGTTCCACACTGTATTAGGGGCTGATTCAAGGGCTTTTTATAACAGAAGATGTAAGTCTAGATTTTGTTTTTTTTTTTCTTGAGCATGTACAATTATCATGTCTACCACAAGGAGACTTACATGTATTGTTCCCTTGGGGAACAAAATGCACACAAACATGCAGGAACCTAGTACTGCTCATAAGGATTCAAGAGGCTCCTGACTTGTGTCAGATTTGTGTATTTTCTTTTTGCTTTTGTTTCATCCACTCTCTTCTGCTGTGTTCCAGGCAGCGAGATTCCCTCATTTCAGAGAGGGAACTGCAAAAATGCAAAAGGCTGATGGAAAAGTATGCCTCAGTGACCGCCTTGAAAAAGTAAGTAGAGTTTGATGTGCTTTACTGACTGTCAGCAGGTCTTTCTCCTATCTGTTCCTGTTCTCACTGTCCTGCCAGACAGGTTACACTGCACAACGTTTGACAACACAACCGTTCCTTTATCTCTCTCTCTCTCTCTCTGTCTATCTTTGCATAGTTGCTTCCTCTACATCAATATTTAACCAGGCCCCATGCTTTCTCTCTAAAACTATGAATGGTCACTCAAACGCCACTGAATCACTTAGCATACAAACAGCATAAAGTGTCTAAAAGGTGATGCCTTCCAAAAATTGAGTCCCCCCATATGGGTCTGGAAGCCCTGTGAGCTCTCTGTAGCTTACATACAGGTTTTGGTAGCAACGACCAAAACCTGGAAGGAGACTCTGACTTTTGAATCATAGGGTGATGAAAAACGACAAAACTTATTTCACGGTAACACAGTGTCTGACTGCGTCCTTGGATTCTGCGTGACTGACTGGAAGCTTAGCTTACTAAAAGTCAAAGGTGTCTCTGGGAGTGCTTGAAGGTTTCTTAGAACATGTTTGTTTTGCGTTACTCTTCTTTGATTTCTACAAAGTCTGAATGTTTGGCGTTTACACCTTTAGTGTCATTCTTCCAGCTGGACTTGGGGGACTCTTCAGGGTAGTTTGAAAAGACCTCTATTCTAACAGTTCAAGATTCAGAAATCATGATAGTTGGGGTAGTTGGTAGTTCTGGAATGGCCCTCGAGCACTACTGCAGGTCATGTAAGTGCTATCACAATCACTTCATAGAACAAAAAGGCTGTAATGGTGAGGATTTCTCTTATCTTTGGGTCAATGCTGAGGTGCGCAGGTGTCATTTTCGGGGCGCAAAATGCATCATGAAATCTTCGCTCAGGTTCATTCCCAGTTTTTACAGAGCAAAGCAGCATGAACAAAGCTGAAACTGCCTGGCATCAGACACGTTCCCCACCTACACGCAACGTGCCGACACGATGTCATGGCAGCGTTGCATGCAGCTGGGTTGGCGTTGATGGTCTGTTTACGTGTCTCGCTCTCTCACACTGTTCCCTCTCTCAGGGCCCAACCCAAAGACTTTTTGGAGGATGTGAGGGACCTAATGAGCTGTCCCTGGACGGTCAACAGAACTCAGATGGAGATATCCAGGTACGCCCCGCTAGATACCTGGCTCAGTGCCATCCACCCATGTGCCTACCTGAGCCCCCTGAGTAAAATTTCAGATATCCTATTTACTGAACAGATATTCAGCTCTTGCACTCCTACCGTCCTCCTGTAGTTCCTTATCTAGGAGGTCACTGTTGGTAATGGGAGGTGCCTGCACCACCTGCTAGCTGTGGATGTACTGTCTTTAACCACTTCTACTCATGAATATTCATACTGAGCGTGCAGATCAGGACAGTTTTGAGTTCAGCGACAGCAGGTGGATGTTTGAGAATTAATTGCACATTAATATGTGATCAATGTATGCAACATCTTCAGTCAAATGAAGGAAAATGAAGAAAAAAGGTCTCTTTTTTATCATTCTGTGATGCCTTTCGCTCCATTTCTCTTTCTCCCTACCTCCCACTGCAGGACTGAACTATACTACTGTTGCAATGCCACTGAGGGTCTAATTCTGACTAGAAGAAACACTCCACTGGGGCAAAAAATCACTTACGATGGAGAGAGGAAAAGAACCAGAGTGGTGGACAAGTTTCTGTTCAACATGCTACCAGAGGTTGGAATCTCTTCTAGTTCACATCAACATTTTTAACTATTCAAAACGTACTTCAGTTCTTCAACTTTTGTTTGTATTGAAGAAACTGTTCTGCCCCTGTGTTAGAGAACCCCCTGGAAGAGTGGAGGTCACCTCGGGCGCTGTGCGGTCGTCGGGAACGGCGGAATCCTGCGGAACAGCAGCTGTGGCTCCGAGATTAACGCTGCTGACTTCGTCATAAGGTGAATAATGCACCAGCGGCTCAGACCTCTGCCGGGGCTACCCGGTCGGTCCGCATGTAATCACGCCGACCTCCCTGGTCTCGACCTCGCCCCTTTGGAGTTTCCACAAACGCGTACCAATGACGTCCAGCTCGACAGTTCAAACTCTGGTCCCGATCCACCTGCAGGTGATGCCTTTGGATTTTATGCTCGGTAAAATTGAAAAATATTTTTAAATAGATGAATCATCTGTTCATAGTCAGTCTGAAGTTAAATCATAGCCTACTTGAATAGATTACTCTTAAACTCTACCATTCATTCAACTACTGTCTCAAATGTACAGGTAAAACCATTTGTTTAGTTATGGCGGAAGGCGAAAGTTTACTGATATTTTACTGTGCGTCAAGGAGACTATGAATAGTTTATGCGTATTGCAGAAAGAAAAGCTGTTTGTGTTAAATGGAAATAAGCGCGTGAACTTTGCTCAGGGAGTCATAAAATAAGTCTAAAAGTCCTTCAGAATATCCAAGTGTCTCATCTAGGCCTATTTCTTCAGAAGTGTACACAGAGAACTAGCCGAACTGGCAGTTGTGTATGAAATGCCGCTTCTTAAGCAACAAACGGAAACCAAAACAGGATGTTTCAATAAACAGCGCTGCCGTAGGTTTATTGCGACCAAAATAGGTTTGTGTTTTTATGCACAAAAAAGGCACACTATGCACATGGAGTGCGGTGTTTGGACCGCTAAGCGGGCTTACCAAAGCTAGATCAGCAGGCGACGGTACAGGCTCGAGGTCGAGTCGCACCGGTCGGTTCTGCAAATCAGGCTCCCAGATAATACGGGACAATTAATCCGTGTGACGATGAACAGGATGGGGGTCGTCAGCCGGAAAACCGATGAACACTATTATCTGTCAATTATTAGTGTTCGCTAATCTCGTTGTCGCGGTCTGAAGGGTTTTCGGAAAAGCAGCGCCGCTAAAATGTTTTTACGCAGCTGGCTTCAGCGTTCGTCTGCAATAGGCGTTTCGGTCTTCAAAATACATCCCATCGCGTTTGAATGCGGCTGACAGCGGACTGTTCTCTGGCTCCCTTCCATAGGCTTAAATTATCTGTTCTGGTAGGCTGTGTGACAGAGTATATTAATGAGGTGCCAAATAGCACAAAACCTGAACTTTTTTGGGTTTAACGTAAACGTAGGCCTAGCCTCTTTCACAGACAGAGAGACTGATTTACTAAAGGACTACAGGCGCTAAGAACTTGCAAAAAGGTGCATGGGATTTACTGACGAGTTCTAATAAGTGAAATTTGGATTCAAGAGCTGTTTCTCAAGTGTAGTGACACAGTGCGGCTTCATTTTGGATGAATCTTTAGTCTACCGTTTTTAAAATCTACGGGTAGAGTGCACAAAAACCCTGTATTAGCGTCCTAAATGGCAACTGCGTTTCAGCATGAAGAAGTGCTGGCTTGGCAAAACTGTGAGCACAGGTATCAATGCTTGCATTTAAACCGGCCCACTCCAGCCACACCTCATTTTCTAATGCATACTCTTTTAAATGCATCTTCTGGAAGGTTTTCTTTGTGGCAATGAGACTATTGTCTAAAACCTGTTTGAGGGCTCATTTTCTAATGCATACTCTTTGAAATGCATCTTCTGGAAGGTTTTCTTTGTGGCAATGAGACTATTGTCTAAAAACCTGTTTGAGGGCTCAGTGGTTAAGGCATTCGCCCAGGTTCAATGCCAGGTGGAACAGATTGGCTTTGTTCCCTCGGGAATGGGATGGCCTAGCCTGCTGATGAATCTGGTGTGTTGTTGGTGATTCCAAATTGGAATGAAAACAGTGGAAAAAGTATGAAGATTGATGAAAGGTATGCATTTAAAGTGTTTGTTTTCAGTACCTGGTGAAGCTTACAGGTATGTGTGGATTCTCCCCATTCGCCAAGGATCGCGTGTGTTTGTGCCTAACACACATCTAACAGGGAAAAAGCTGTTCAATCACCTCCCTGTCATTTCATGTGTTACAGGTTTGGCATGCAAATTATTACATGGTTGAAAAAAGAAATATATGACAGCTTGTTGTTCATTACACAGAACTATGAAAAAATTTGAAAACATTTTTCTGCAGGACTTTGGTGATGACAGTAACAATTTCTGGCTCCTCCTCTTTCTAAATTTAAGATTTCATCCCATTCTCACTCTAAGAGGGTTGGGACACAGAACATGTATTCACTTACATAATACAGTATATTAATCTGAATGTGATAAATACAAATACAGGGAGGAAAGGTGCTAAACACTTTCATTTTCAGAACAATTCTTTTCTTTCAGTATTGCGGCATGCAACACATGCACAAATGAAAAGAATCATCCAAAATGTTGCACTTTTACCCCTGATCACTGGGGTTTGTCAGCTGCAGATATGTAGCGTTCAGTTCTCAATTTGACGCCCCCAAAAAAAAAAACTTTATGGTTTAAATGCAGTTGCCCTGTCCATGTAATTGAAGCACCACCCTCTCGCTCACCCTCACCAACCCAGTCCTAAACTGTGGCAAAACTCTCTTTTTTGTTCCAGGTTGAACTTGGCTCCCATCAACTTCAGCGCGGATGTAGGAGTGAAGACCAGCTTGGTGACTGCGAATCCCACCCAGATCAGACGCGGGTAGGTCTGCACAGCATGCTGAATTTGGGCTGCTTCTTTTCAAATGGCTCATACACCAACTTTAAATGACATGGTACAGGCAATGTTATTTTTGTCGTCAAGTACATTTTATATTTCCATCCACCCTTTAATCAAAACGCCACTAACACATTTAGCAGACGCTCTGGATAAGAGCGTCTGCTAAATGATGACGTTGGTCTTCCTAGTACTTCATGTAAGTGACTAGTTAGTTATCTCTTCCAGGTTTTACTGAAAGGGGTCTGCCGGTTTATCCTACTAGACTATTCGTTGGACGAACGTAATGGTGCTGGGCCGGCTGTTTTAATCACACTAGTGATGCGCGGATCGGCTCTGACATCATCCGAATCCGGATGTACGCATAAATCATCCACCCGCCACCCACTCGAACGAATTATTTTCTCCGATTTAAAGACCCCCACCTGATCACACATTACACATTTCTCAGTAGGATAGCCTATATGTAAGAGTGATGATGTGGTAACATATTACACTAAAGTAGGCTGGTTTTAAACATTTATTTAAAGTGAAAGTTCTTCTTTTTTGGTAAAATGGAAATGGCAACAGGTATTTCCACAATAGCCTGAAAACAGGCTGACATCTTTAATCCCTTCAAACTAAAATTCTGAATGTCACTGCAACTTCCCGAACACAAACAATTTAAAAGCTAATAATAACGTTTTGCCGCTGCCCAAAATAAATAAGTAATAAAACATAACGTGTTCAGCAATCCAAACACAGGTTGGAGACAACTGGGGCTATTGAGGCATATTGAGGCTAATCGATTACCTCCTCAAAATAAAATTCTGAATGTCACTGAAACTTCCCAAATACAAAAAATTATGAACTAATACTAACGTTCGAAGGCTGTCCAGCACAAATAATTAATATATAGGCCTATAAAGTGCTCAGCAGAGAATTAAAAACAAAAAAGGAAGGGCAGAAAAATTCCGTGTGGGAGCGATTTGTGCCCGACGAAAAATGAAGCTTAAAATATGTTCACATTTTAGAGAATGTAATTAATATTTACCTAATTAATGATGTATTATTCCACTCACTCGCAACCCATCCGCTATTAATCAGAATGTTAATTTTTATGACTCGGCCCGCCAGATCCGCGGATTAACCGCGGTGCCCGCGGATATAACTGCGATCCGCGCATCACTAAACCACACAAAAAAGAAGCATGTCACATATGCCGGAACAGGCCCGGCGCTAAGGTGGTGCTTAGGGGTGCACTGCACCCCCAGACGGACCTTAGTGCACCCAGTTATCTCCTTATATCCCGATGTCTACGGAATGTAAGATTTCCGATTTGCGAATTGGCGCTTATAATGGTGGAGTCGGGAAAACAAAGAAACTATAAGTATGCTTTTGCTTGCCCTCGCAGGTCTGCAACCTAAAAATGAACTAAAACAACAAAGCCAAAATAAACTACAAACACTGTCCCTTTTCAGGGTCTCACAGGCTAACGGGATTTCCCCAAGGTTTCGCTGCTAGTTCCCGCTGTCGGGAACGACCCAACGAAACACATCATGAGCGAAACATTTCGGAAGTTTTGTGTGACAGGTAAATGCTCTCCTTCATAACACACATTGCTCCCTCTTGGTTTACCCGACTCTCCACCTCTCCCTCCCCGCAGCTACCCGAACCTGAAGAAGTCTCCCGAGCCCTTGGCTCAGCGGGTGTCCGCGTACGGAAACGCGCCCCTCCTCCTGCCCGCCTTCGCCTACGCCTTCTGCACAGAGCTCTCCTTCCAGGTCCACCGGGCCCTGCGCCCACTTCGCCCCAAGCAGAAGGTGGTCTTCTTCAACCCCGACTACCTACTGCAGCTGGACCGCTACTGGCGGAGGAAGGGCCAGCGCGCCATGCGGCTCTCCACCGGGCTGATGCTGGCGAGCATGGCCCTGGAGCTGTGCGACGAGGTGGACCTCTACGGCTTCTGGCCTTTCGGATTCGACCTCGATAAGCAGGCTGTGCCGCACCACTACTACGACAACGTCGGGCCGAAGCCCGGCGCACACGCCATGCCCCAGGAGTTCTTGCAGCTGCTGAAGATGCACAGCAAGGGGGCGCTAAAGCTGCACATCGGGAAATGCCAGTGACTCCGCCACGGACGATCCCCAATCGCGATGCCGGGGTTAAGAGAAGGACCCTTGAATACTGGCTAGGATATTGCATACCGAGCCACTGAAGTACATTACTTCTTTTGCCTTGATATTTATAATTATATTTAATACGTTTACCTTATAACTATAATTTGGTCAAGAATGTGGAATATAGAATATGGAATATGGATAAGAGTGGGTGTAATTGGTCTTGTTTATCGCCCTGGGTGAAGGTAACTGGAGCCAAAGAATAACGCTGTGTCATCACTGTTACTCATGTATTATTGTAGCATCCCAATACTTCAGAGCTGAGTCCTCGCGTCTCTTGCGTGCAATTGTTGTCCAAAATTAATTTATTTATGTTGTGATTTGTCATTGTACTCTGTCTTCTTACATGTGGTATACATTTTTGTATTTCTGCCTGTTCTCACAATAAATAAACATGAATGGGATCCCAGAATAGGAACCCGAGGTGACATATGTGCGGAAGTTACGTTAGAGATCCTTGAAAAACTCCTCTGTCGGAGGAGACAGTTGAGGAAATGTCTTATTTCCTTCATATGTCTCCTGTGGAAGTGGAACCGTCCTTAAAGAACGTCCTTAAAGAGGCGACCAGTTACCGGTTTCCGGGTAATGCGAGGACGAAGGAGTCGAGGAAAAGACACAATGTAGCCCTTTTGGGGCGCAGCCTATGACTGCCTGTTCTGGGTACGTTCCGGAGCCATCGCCCCCAGTATTTATTGAGAAATATGATCGGATGAGAGCGCTTGTTCCATGTCGTTGTCATGCTTGTGTTCATCACGTTGTCTGTTGCCCCAGAAAGGAAAATCCACCCCCAAACTGTTATTGCCACATTAACTGTTATTGCTACAATAATTTTCACATGCTACTACTACTACTACTACTACTAATAATAATAATAATAATAATAATAATACTAACATCATCAAAAATAAAGATTTTAAAGATATAAATTATTGTCATTAAATAATTGTATTAATTCGAATTATAACGAATTATTAATATTATTAATAATTACGGAAACTATAAACTACAGTGATCAGAGAACGCTGCATCAGGCCAATCTCGGTTGTGCTTTCTGCAGGTCCCGCATACTCTGTCAGCTGTAAGTGAAAAGCGCAACAATAAACTGACACGCACCAAAGGCAGCGCCTCACACACTGACACTGACTACAGCTGCAATTCGGAGACTCAATAAAATGCGCCGTTAATGACAGGTATGGTGTCAGTGTAGGCGTGAGTGTGAAAACATCGAGTGTTTGTTTAATTATTTTATACTCATGCGGAGTTCATTAGTTAGGGGAAATATTTGCGATTGTTACGAATTTGTTTAAACTATCCAGAAAGCACACGACATATTGTACTCTGACTACAGATCGACTGTGCTACCGTGTACACTACAATAATTTTCACAAAACAGATAGGGTGTGGCTCTTTAGTTTGCTTGACACGAACTTATAATAATTGCAACTGATCGTTTCACATGGATTTCACACGGAAGAAAATTACGCGTGAAAGTACATATAATCACTTGTAATCCAGTGTTTGTCACCAGGTTTGCACAATTGAATCAGCAGGTGAATAGCTCTGCGTCTGTTGTTTGATGAATGAAACAGCCGGTTCGGGCAGTTTTTTTCACATGAAATTTTCGTAGAGGCTACATCATTTCTTTACCATACCGAAAAGTGCTGCGCTTTAACTATTCTTTATCGCATTTCATTGCCTTTCAATGTGTATTGTTTTACTCGAACTATTATTTATTTAACCAAATATGAGAGAATTGTTTCCGAGAAAATACAAACATTGATTCACCATTACGTGGCCCGTGACTGACAAACACATTATCAATCAACTGCAAGATCTTGGCAGGGACCGAACACCTGGCAACCCAAAGCTCATGAATTGTACGAGACACTGAGGGGTTTCAATACAAAACGCATAAAACACACACAAAAGAGATTTCCAAATATAAAAAACTGGGTAATTCAGCCAAGAGGCATTTCTCCTCATCATACAACTGCCTTGCCTCTCTCAATTCACCAGACGAGCAGGAACGAACAAGACAGAATCAAAATGTTCTTGATAATCTGTGATTTTATTTTATTTATTTTATGCATAAGGCGCGGATACACTTCTGTTGACGTTCCGTAAGACCACCTCGTTGTAGGAAATTTCGTCACCCCAAGCACAAATAAAACGGCATATACGATAATAATACGAAAACCGTGCAGGGATTGGGAAGGATAAACTCACCCCCGGCGCTGGCTTTAAAACTTATGTTGTAAAAGTTGTCAGTATGTTGGTGTTTTGAACTACTTAACGTAAATGTATTAAAACTGGGACCTTCATCTCGCGGTAGGCTATTCAGTCATCATCTGAACAATTAAAGATCTATTCCATCACCTTCCCCTGAAATCGGATGGTTGTAATCTGCCTGTGCGAGAAACGGCGCCCGTTAAAATGAAGTATTAGGTTTTTGTAGAAAGGAATAATCTCATTCTTTTTATGTGTGGTGCCTTGGTCACTATTATAAAAGGGTCTCACATCCCAAATGCTTAAGATTGGATTATTTTCCACTTGTAATCAGCTGATTAAATTACACAAGAAAGAAGTAGGGTTTAAACAAAGTCTCCGTTGATAAAATTCCTTGCTCAAGTGAAGCCGCTAACTTGGTCTTGTTCTCATTACAATCTACACTGCAGTCTCTAAAGAAACTGATTTGCGTTTCACTCTTTTACCCTGGACGACCACTCATGGTTGCGTTGGATGATGGATACCACTGTTACTTTAATTAATGTCATTCATGAAAAATTACGAGGCAAGGCGGTTAGTCTGAGAGACACCATGTCGACTGATGTTGAGTAACGAATATTACTTTCATTACTGAGGAGTTTCGTTCTCAGATGTCTTCGTTTCCTTGGGTTTTCCTTCACCGAGCAGTGCGTCAAAACGTTATCCCGGCGTCTGAGGAATCCCTGTAAACTTGAAGTCGAATGTCTCCTGGTGGCCACTCAGCGAAACTGCACATTAAGAGATATTTTTTTCCCTTTTTCAAAAACCACCCATCCCATGATAACCTTGAACGAGTGGTTGAAAGAATATGAAGGTAAATATGTTGCAAAATGCGAGAGCTTGTAGACTTAATTTTGAGAAATTGTAGAACTTTAATCCCACCCCGGGCCGGTCCTAGCGAATACGTCCAGGGCTGAATTTCTTTCCCAGTACTCCCCTGAGCCAGGGTAAGTTTCTTCCAAAAGCTTTGTTTTGGTAGATTAGTACTGTGGTTAAGGAGTAAATAAACGCACAGCACCAAAACCTCATATTCCTTATAACGTGTAGTGTGCCACAGCGGATCTAACTTCGCATATGCGGAGGACAGCAGACCAAAAGAGCGCTTCGTCTTCTAATTTCTGATTGGTTCACCCCCCGCTCTGCTCCCCGCTCTACTCTCTCATTTCCGGAGCTAACACACTTACTGCTTGCTTACTGCAAGGAGCGCAGATTTGAAGGTTGTAATCAGCGAGTTGTGGTTGTACTGGAAAATGGACTCAAGTAAAAAAAAAAATATATATACATAAATATGAGTAAATGTTGGGTTACAAGTTTGCAGCTGTCATTGCATTTATGTAAATATCAATCTACATATTTGTGAATTTCAACATACAAGTTATTTTTTCTACAAGTGAAAATTTAAACATACGAGTTCAGATTTTTGTTCTACAAGTTCTCACATCGTATTCTACAAGTTCTCAAAATCAAGTCTACAAGCTCTCGCATATTTACCTTCATAAAAGAACGTGACCCCACCGGTGTTCGTGGTCTCTGCTCAGGGGTGGACTCAAATACAAAATACCCCTCAAATAAATGTATAAAAATAAAATACAAAATACTGGTGCCAGAAAATGTATCAAGATAAAATACATGTATTTTGTATTTTCAAAATACAGGAAAATACATTTGTAACATTGGGCATTCTGAATTTGTACAAAATGGCAGAACAATCAGATTTTTATAATGTACACAAGGCTCTGGTGAGAGTTTGAACCCTGCAGGAAGGAAAAACAGGAAGTAGAATGCTACTGTATCTAAGTAAAACCGTATAAAAAAACACTGAAAATAGTATGTGTTGTACAGTATGTAGAAACTCTCTGTCCAATTCAAAGACATGGCAGTTGAGACCCAACCACTTCAATTAGTAGCCTATTTAGTTGCCTTTAAGAACAACTAACCTTTCAAATATTTCTGGTGTTAACCGCCTCCTGTGCGGATGGAGTACTATTCCTGCAAATGGGGACTGCAAAGAATTAGATGGTCAGACATCTCTTGATAAGGTTATCATGAACATAAAACGTGTACAAGCTCCCAATCTTCCTCTTCCCATAACTACCCAACTGAGAAGCTAACTTGCTAACCACTAGCTATGCACCAGTCTAGACAGCTTGCTGGCGTCACTAGCTTGTTAGCATAGCTAGCTTAATAGATTATAATGTTAACCACCATGCAATATGTAGCCAGTGCCAGACATAAATTATACATCTAGCTAACACTTGCTGGCTACCCATGGCTAACCAGTTTTATATGCTCGTCGAGCTGTTTCATGTTGTTAACTATCCAAGCCAACTTGTAGGCTAGCACTAATTAGTGGTGAACAAAGCCAGGCTTTGTGAAACACTGAAACGTTCGAAGCAATTGTGCTGCAGGTTTCGAAACAATCTGACACCCATCTCCACGGTGACACCTACTGGCCACTTTTGCTATCGTCACATCTTGATAATGCTGTGAAACAACGACTCAGACAAGCGTTGACAAATTCTAAACCACTTATTATTCTGGTGGGTTATGCCAGGCTATCAATACATATGATCAATATATATTTCGGAGAAATCACCATACAACAAACAAAAAAACAAAAGCTTTCGGATTGTCAAAGACAGCAAATTGGGACTGTAATGAACAGTGTGTTTCAATAAATATTTCTTTTTTTCTGTTGTGTTTATTAACATCTGTGAGGCTATTTCAATTGCTTGGTATTTCAGCTTCATGTGTAAGACATGACATTCAGGACGATAATCTATTGACAAAAGGTTGCTATGTTTATTGGGATAAATAACCACATGGGTTTTGTGGGTTTGAGTGTACTTTGTAGCCTATGAAGTATACGCCCCTTTAATGTGCTTTCTTTGTGGAACATGTTTCATTTACGGCAGAATGAAGTTTAAGTGAATGTAGCCAATTATGCTTATGGAAAATGAAGATTAATAAGGGAAAATTAAGGAACAATGTCTCACATTTGTTATATGTCAAGATTTTTATTCAAAAATATTAGTTGTTCTGCTGTTTTTGGGCTGAGTCGGCTTCTTTTTTTTACAAATTACATAGCCAGCCTTGGAAAAAATAGGTACACATAGGTATTTTTTTGCCATGATATAAAGGTGCAGATATATAGCACATCGCTCCTGCCAGTAAACCAAAGGATCATGTGTCCTAGGAATAAAAGCATCAGTCAGGTATTTTTTGACTTCCACAGTGGCATCAGCAGTTGCACTATGGGTAGTATGGGTTTCACTGACACGGCTGTCAAAAAGTTCCCACAAGCTGTCTGTCGATTCAGTAGCTGTGGTTGAGCTGCTGCTGCTGTTGATGATGATGATGATGGGCCTGAGGACGTTTATGGCTGTGGTTCTGATTTAATGAAAATTGCAATTAGTTACACAGCATAGGCATATCTTAGGCATTACTTACATTATTCTTTAGATGACATCACCCCAGTGAAATGAAGACTGAAACTGCTCACCGTCAGGTGTTGATATGGTAGCTGAACGCATCAAAGAAGCACACTCCGGTGTCAGGATCTTCTCAGCGTCCTGGGCTTTGAGCTGATTTCCAAACCCAAGATTTTTAAACCTTGGGTCCAGCAATGTGGCCAAGGCCAATACCCGGAATGACTCGTATGTCCCACATCTGGAGTGCAGGCCATCCTTCAGGTGTGAGCCTAATGTACAAAACAGGAGCAAACCATGCCATATTAATGATATTAATTAACATAATATGACATTTATGGTAAATTACATAAGTATTACCGTCATTGCCGCCTACCTAATTGTATAGCTGGCTCTCGTCCTGCATGCTTCATCTTCTCTGTAAGTATGTGCAGCAACATTCTGTACAGTGGTATCAGTTTTGATGCTGACACTCTCTGTTCCTCTGACATTTCCGATGTTGCTTGCTTGAATGGTTGTAGGAGTATCAAGCATTCATGAACCAACTCATATTCAAAACTTGTCAGAGGAACAGTATCATTGTTGAGGTTGGCAAGTGCGGCACCCACTGGCTCACCTTGCTCATACAGCCATTGCAGCATGTCTGTGCTGTATGTGCCGTTCCATCTAGCCTCCACCTCTTGTATCAGTTTTAGTGTAAGTCTGCCCATCAAGCCCTGCATCTCCACAAGTTTGTCCTTGACCTTGCAGCTGGATCTGAATAATCCAACTATTTTTCGTGCTTTGTTGCAGATTTCATTCAGCATAGTGCATAGGGTGGTAGACTATTACTAGGCTATTATTTGTAAGTTGGACACACAACAGCATTGCCCAAATACAATGAACAAACAAACAAGCTCAGTTTCTGCTCAGTGTACAGTCACATTTCAAATTCAAAACAATTATGTGAACTAAAATAACAATTATGTAAACACACAAAAAAACTATGGGACCTTTACTGGTTGTTGCTTAGATGAACATAGGTATAAAACATTTTGATTCAATACAATGCCCATTTTTGACCACCAGTTGTATTCTCATATTCAAATATCGACAGTGGAGTCTTCTAACATGAGTGAGATTTATCATTGTAATTTGGACATTAGTGTGGGGGCATTACCAGGTTAGCATATTTAAAACTGTGGACTTTCAAAAAGTTTTAACACATTGGGATTTAATCTGAATTGTCTTTGAAACAATGCATACCTTGCTTAGATGGCCCAGCAGCAGGTCTATATACAAGGGGAATATTACCTCTCTCTGCACCCTCTAAAATGGCAGGATGAGTAGTCCTCAAATGGCGCATCATGGAGGATGTATTGTTGCAGTAGGCAAGTTGCCTAGCACAAATCATACACCTCACTTGATTTGGGGTTTCCAAGTGGAAATGATCCCACATCAGGGGGGTGGGATCTCTTATGTGGATTCTCCATCTTAATCTAGCCTATCTATCAATCTATCTACACCTATCAAATTGCTATACTATCTCTGACCTATCTTGTGCTGTCTGTCACAATCACTCTCTACATATTAATATGTCACTATAACTATAGCTCACTGTCTGTCTTTCACTAGCCTATCAATCAATATGTAACTATCACTCACAAAATCGCACTGTCAATCGCTGTACCGCCATCTCAAAATTTCTCTCCTCTCACAAAAACCCATGAAATTGGGATGTGTTTGATTAACAAGTGCTGATGTAAGTTTAAAAGTAGTTGATGTGGTCACATAGATTGACCAAAATCTTACATTTAGGGCTGAATGTGAAGGAATACCAGTTTACAAGTATTCTATAGTATGCTATCAACTCTCATCACTCAGTGAAATCTACAGTCGAAGTCCTCCAAAGCACCGTCCTCAAGGTGCTTCCCAGCAATGAAAGGGATTGCCATGTCTCCTGCAGCAACCGATTTCCACTCAGTTTTGGATCAAGCCCTACATCATCCTCTCGTTCTTCCTGAAAGGGTTGCATAGGAAATATCCCACTCTGAAACACCGGTTGTAGTGTGCATGGCCTCCAGTCTTTGTTTCAGCCAGGACATGGAAGAATGAGTCGGGGACAGGGGATTGCCATCAGAGAACATCTATTTCCTGTTGTTACAGGCTAACTGTGGGTGATCAAGGCCTACAAGCCAGTAAGCAGAGCACAGCACTCTATCTCGGGTCGCCTCTGTGTCCTTAAATACAAGGGCAGCATCTCTCGGACCCGGCTCTTCTCAGTACCGGCTCCGCACTAGTGGAATGAGCTTCCTGCTGAGATTCGTAGAACAGACTCCCTGGGTGCCTTCAAGAGAAAGCTGAAAACTCATCTCTTTAGGCTTTATCTCTAGTCTTCCTTCCTCTCTGTCTATCCTATCTATACCTATTTTCTGTTTAAAAAAAGCACTCTACACTAGCACTTAACTCAGTGTCTTACTGACCTCTTGTAGTACTTTTTGATAACTACTCTTAGCATTGTGATTCAGCATTGGAAGTCACTCTGGGTAAGAGTGTCTGCTAAATGACGTAATGTAATGCAATTCAGTGTAATGGTTGTGCTGGTCACCAAAAACAATAAAATTGCCTAAGGTTTTTTAATGACTGACAGCTTATTGGAACAAAAGGTGCTGGTGCTGTTTCATGAAAAGAGAAAGCAGTCCTGTTCAACTAAGACTTGAGGTACTGACTGATGAAATATGAAAATGTTACACACTTTAATTAGATGCCCCCACTTTATAACCCTCAGCTGTCCACTAGTGACCACACACCCCTTCATACTGGGAAAAGAAACCCCACAAGTTGTGTGCTCCCCACCCTCCAGTTCTTATTAGCATACTCACTGCAAGGAGGCGGAGGGACAGAAACTGCACCAAACCAATGTGTGCCAAAACATTCACTCAAAACACTACAATGACATATTCACTGTGAATATTACTGGGAAAAAAATGATCTATTAATAAGTTACTTAAAATGCTGATTCTACAGTTTCTGTTACTGGAAAACAACTAGGGACTTTCACTTCCTTTACAAAAGTAATAGCAGTACATTGCACAAAAGAAACATTTCCCATTACTGTGTATGTATGTGTATGTGTGTGTGTGTGTGTGTCTGTAAATTGTTCAATTCATCAATAATTTCCATTAATCATTATTAGTTGATTAATCAATAATGTATGTACAAAATAACTATGAACTATGAAGTCCCCTGAGTTGTGCATGGCAGCAGCCTGTGATGAGACGATGTCATCCAAGTCATCAGAGGGCGTTGGCCTGCTTCCCGGAAGGAGCGCTCTGTATATAAAGGAGAACTCACGGGGGTCATAGCCCATTCACAACCGGTTTTAGACCTCCATTGTGTAAAGTCTCGCTACTCAGCTGCGGTCCGCACCCGAAGAATCTCTGTCCCACTTTTCAGCAGGTGCCAAGGAAGGAGGCGGGGGACGTGGGTAAAGGCACTGAGACAGCCAATAAAGAATATCAGGACAACTTCGAAAACATGGATTCCAGCGAGGAGAGGGTCTTTTGGAGAAAAGGTTGGCATGGAGGATGAGATGAGGTGCTGGGGGCATGGGGTAGGGTAGCAGGCGAGGGTAAAGGAGGGCACAGGGAATGCTGTAAAATGTGTAAAAAGGGGCTTGGGGGTCACTGTCAGTATGCCCTTAAGTCAGTATGCCACTTTAGCTTGATTCCTGAAAACTGACATTTGGTGAACCTTAGCCTCAAATGGTTTTCCTGGCTTCACACCCCAAGGTAAATGAAGCCTTAGTGAAAAGAAAAAGATCAGTGTGAGTGTTTACAGCAGTGGGGGAGAGATGACCAGAAAGAAGGTGGTGCATACAAATGCTTACAGACACTCATCACCACTGGGGTATGTATATATATGTTTTACTGTTATATCACTGTAAATATTACAATGGTGGGTATGACACCTCCAAGGTTGTAGGTTGGCGGGGTATACTGTATCCATAAGACACTGAGAGAAAAGTTCCTTGTGTGGGGGGGGTTACTACAGAAACAACCACAGAGACTCTGAGGTATATTTATGTGCACGTGTGTATGTGTCTCTGTTTGTGTGTGCACACGTGTGTGTGTTTTAGAATCCGTGCCCCAGCTTGGAGTGGCTCTCCCTGCTGGTCGACCCATGTGGTATCTGCACGCAGTCCTGGCGGTGTCGGCTGTTCTACTGCTCTCCCTCATCTTCGCTGTTTCCTTCATCAGTAAGCATACGGACTGAGAGCGCAGACAGAAATGCACTTTTAATAGGCAATGAGGGAAGTAGCTGATGCAGCCCAAATAGAGGAGGTGGTGGTGGTTGGGGGACAGTTCCCAAGTACAGTTGGTTTTACAGCCATGAAACTTCTTCCTTCTTCCTGTCTAACCTGTTCCTAATGTAAACTCAGCCTCCACAACTCCACACCACGTAGCTTTAAGCTGTTCCTTTTGCTTATATACTTTTCGACGTTGGACTCTATCCAGATACTCAGATAGCAACAGGAGCCTATTGCCAGCTGTTATGAGGGGCTAGAGTAGCTCTTGAGGTTTTTAATCTGACCTTAAAACAGGGTTTAGACCAAGGCTTCTCTAAAAAAATCACAAATGGAGCAAAAACCTCAAAAGAATTAAAAATTTATTAAAAAAAAAAAAACAGGTAAACACTTCAAACACAAAAGCATCTTGCTCTGCAGCCAAACACCTGCATTTAATGGCTTGTTAATCAGACAGGTGTGGCTCATTAACCAACTGCGGTTTTAAAGGCACAGAACAATTAGACAAAACCTGCTTTAAATGCAATAGATGGCATCCAAGACTTATTGGCAAATATGAAGTGATTTATACAGAGGGATTCCCATTAGATATTTAACAAACATAAAAAGCAATTAACAATTAAACAAACAAACACTTTTGGGAGACGTGAAGGCTCTCTCGCACCCCTGGATAAAGGTTCTGGGCCTTGTTTCCCAAAGACCATCTTAAGGCCAACATGATTGTTTCAACCTTCTTCATAAGCATTTTTCATTTACGGAGTGTTTCCAACAAGCATCTTAAATAACGATGCCCTCAGAAATCTTCCTAGATTAACCAGTGCCTCTTGGTAATCGTAGGATCGAGTGTCATTATAAAATAAATCCCTCTACCATGTTAGAGAGCACCTACAGGAATCAACGCAAACTACATTTTTTAACACTGCAATCTTGCTATGACCGCCAACAATAAGTGTTTGAGACATGTTTATGCAAAGACAGCTAGTAGATTTTTTACAAATCCTTTGGACAACTCTTACTTATACTTAGATCAAATAAAATATTCATCAACAAACTTATATTTGAATATTTTGAATGACATAATGAATGCAAGATTCCATTTTTACTTGAATAAATACCAGAAGCTCTGAATCATACAGTGGCGAATCAAGAAGCCTCTGCTTGTAGCTGCTGGTCAGTACAGCAGCAATGCTCAATGGAAAAGAACATGCAAGACATCTTACATCAGTGGATGTAAATTGTCATATTATGAATGACTGATTTCTGTGAGGTGAAAAACATACACTTGAATACCCCACTTGTTAATACAGGTAAACAATGTAAGCTAGTCACGTGAGCTGACAGTATTGTACCTTTTCATCAGTCGGAAGACCGGGTTGGTGAGAGGACGACTTGCACTTGGATGTGTTTTTACGGCATGTGTCATGACTTACATGGCTGGAGTGATTAGGTCAGATACTTGAAGTGGTGATCTTCGGGTGAAGGGAAACTGAGGGACTAGGGTACTCCTTGGCCTATAACACTGTTTTCACCTCAGCACTGGCAGTGCTTTTGAATGCTGGGTCTGCCATCTGAACTCTCTTCTACAGACGTGAAGGTGGACAGGAAGTTCACAGCCCTGGAGAAGACAGTGGCCAACCTCAGTGATTCTGGGGCCTCCACCACCTCCATGATGGTGGACACCAAACCCAGTGAGTTAGCCCACCTGCCACCAGGCAACCAGCTGATGCACTCTGTGATTTTGTGCCAAATTTCCTCCCTTGGCTCACTCCCATTGACTGGGGTGTGTCCCATCATTGTTGGTTTTGGGAAGGTAATCACATACTCAACTGTAAAGCGAGTCAACAAAAGTACTGACTTTGCAGCAAGGAGACGAAGCTGGAAGCTAATGACTCTTTGCATTATCGGTTACATTAAACAGCTCAACCCACTGATCTGTGGCCACTTCTTTAAACATACAGAAACATCCACGACAGAAAGAGGGCAGCACTCAGTAGCACATGGACTGTTAAATGTACCTGGCTGGACTGGCTTGCTAGATAAGTATACACCAGCTTTCATTGTGAGCTAGCTATCTAGCAGCATAGATATATAGCTAGCTAGTTATATAATGTTCAGTAAGCTGCCCAAGATAACTTACTAACAACCTCCTAATGTGTCTTTCTGTGTACATCTTACGTGTGTGTGTGTGTGTGTGATGTATGGGATTGCTCACCAGTTTATCAGAGTATTGGTATCAGCCAGTCCGTAAATCAAAGACCTTCTGAGTAGGGTAATCTTGTTCTCCTTAGGTGACAATCTCAACAGAGAAATCAGCGCTCTGAACACCTCACTGCAAAACACTGAACGCCAGCTGGCCTCTGGTGCGTACCCTTTTATGTTCCCTCTGAACACAGATCTGCTTTCATATTGGTTCCTCCTAGAGCTACATTTAGAAGCTGTGGGAACAGCATTGGAATTAGGCAAGCTCTTTTCTCCTGTGGTCATGTTGCTTGCTCCAATGCCTCTGCAGTCATGACAAGAATGGATGCGCTGGAACTTCTGCAGAAGACCGTTTTCGAGCTGAAATATACCCTGGAGAGAATTACTAATGACAGTAAGTTCCCAAATGTTATACATTATCAGCCGAAATCATTGTCAGTATTTGCTGTCATTGTCCACGGTTTGTCCTCAGCATCATCATAAACCTGAATCTGAATGCATGGGGTTATGTTTCTTGGACTGATTATCAGGTCATGGTCACCTCTACAATTTGATTGACTGTTTTCCTGCAATCCTCCTCATCTCCAGCCATCACTAAGGGCTACTGCCCACACGACTGGGTGTTTTATTCCTCCACCTGCCTCTTCTTCTCGGATGAAAGAATGTCCTGGGAGTCGGCCCGCAACTGTTGCAGCAGCTTTGGAGGCTCACTGGTCATCATGAAGGACGATGCCAAGTGGGTGAGTAACGGACTGCTACACAATGAGCAGCAGAGTGGTGTAGCAGTAAGGAGCAGCAGTGTGGTGTAGCGGTAAGGAGCAGCAGTGTGGTGTAGCGGTAAGAAGGAGCAGTGTAGTGTAGCAGTAAGGAAGAGCAGTGTGGTGTAGCAGTAAGGAGCAGCAGTGTGGTGTAGCGGTAAGAAGGAGCAGTGTAGTGTAGCAGTAAGGAGCAGCAGAGTGGTGTAGCAGTAAGGAGCAGCAGTGTGGTGTAGCGGTAAGAAGGAGCAGTGTAGTGTAGCAGTAAGGAAGAGCAGTGTGGTGTAGCAGTAAGGAGCAGCAGTGTGGTGTAGCGGTAAGAAGGAGCAGTGTAGTGTAGCAGTAAGGAAGAGCAGTGTGGTGTAGCAGTAAGGAGCAGCAGTGTGGTGTAGCGGTAAGAAGGAGCAGTGTAGTGTAGCAGTAAGGAAGAGCAGTGTGGTGTAGCAGTAAGGAGCAGCAGCGTGGTGTAGCGGTAAGAAGGAGCAGTGTAGTGTAGCAGTAAGGAGCAGCAGTGTGGTGTAGCGGTAAGAAGGAGCAGTGTAGTGTAGCAGTAAGGAGGAGCAGTGTGGTGTAGTGGTAAGGAGCGGGACAGCTGTGTGGCATAGTGGTAAGAAGCATTTTATATAATTTTCATATATCATATTTCATGTAGTTTAATGTATAAATAATATTCTATCATAATTGAAAGAGCACAAACATTACCCACATACACTTCAATTTACATTTTTTTGTGTGTCATGTACTTGACAGTTACTTTGTTTCAACATTTTTCTTGTTGTATGGTGTAACATTGCTGCCAAAATGAGTAAATACATTTATTGACTGATGGCCTGACACACTGATTGACAGGCTTGGTACCATTCAGTCTCTCTCTCTCCCTCTGTCAGAATTTTGTAGCCAATAAGACCAGGCCACTTTACTACTGGATCGGCCTGACAGACGAGAGGACTGGCGAGTGGGAGTGGGTGGACGGGACACCGTACCACATGAACAAGGGGTGAGCATCTTGCCTCTGTGTTGTCTCCCACAGTCCCTTAATTTCCTCATCCCCCGATCCCTCTCCCCCCACCTCCATCTTGCACTCACTGTCCCATGCTGCATTGTGAAACTCCAGTCCACACAGCCTTGATTATTTACCTAAGGATTTACAGCTGTGCAACAGTTATGTAGTAGGAGCTACATGAAACCGAAGCTTTCAAAGGGGAAAGTTGCATTTACCCACTGCTAGACAGTGACAAAGAGCCATTTGAGTTGGAATGATTGTCATCTGCTGTGGCTACATAAGGAATTGGGGGCCAAGGCAATGTGAGGGCATTGCCCTTGGTCCTCAGTCACAGTGCAACCTCACAGCAGGAGATACTATCAAGGCTGCTATTCCCATGGCAATATACCGGGGGTGTGTTCACTCTAGCTGGTTCAGTCTGCATCTGTGCTACAAACCTGTAAGAGTTTGGCCATGACCACGCATGTGTGTGTGCATCGTGTCCCCAAAGACAGTGGAGGCCAGGCCAGCCAGATGATTGGACGGAGCACGGTCTGGGGGGAGGCGAAGATTGCGCCCACCTGCATAACGACGGCATGTTCAATGACAACCACTGCTCCCGCCAATACCGCTTTGTCTGCGAGAAGCCTGTGCTGCCTGCTCACACACTGGGTGCGAAGGTTTAATTCTCTGGGTTTCTGTGACTCGATGCCTCAGCTAAGATGAACATATGACATAAGAGGTGGAATCTCTCCCGGCCCAGCCAACCTTAAAGCCAGTCAGCTTGAAACAGAGGAGGCCGGAAATGTGACCTTTAAACAGATCAACGCTCCCAAAACCGTTTTCATTTGCCTTGCGTGATTAACAAGCATGCAGTTTAGCTGAATAATCAGCTGAGAAAAGGTGACATTTTTGCCTCCTGTGTTTTGATCCTGCGAGGCTAATCAATTTGCAGAGACTCTGAACGATCTGTGTCATGCAATGACGGCATCCATATCCATGATTTTTGACAGTTGATAAGCCAAAAAAAACCCCACAAAAAACAAGATGAGTCTCCTAGGAATGTTACTAGTTTTCCTCATCTCAAAAGCAGTCTCTCTCTATCTTTATCTAACTGTTCTCTCAAAATTCATAGGGCCTTCAACTGCAACAGCGCCAGGTTCACACAAACACGCTGCACACACCTAAACAAACAGATCCGTCTGTGACATTTCAATATCTAAGGGGACAGGGCCAGCTTTATCAATGGCACACAGAGGTTCCAGGGTCCAGATGTGATAGTCTGCTGACTGGAAAAACTGTCAATGCTGTTATTCAGGAGCACACTGGTAGACAGATGAATTGGTGACTGGCTTGCAAAACTCTAATTGGACAAGGTTTTTGTGCATTCTTGCCCCTGCAATTCCATGAACTTTTCTGCCTCAACATATTCCAGAAATTATTTCAACTTCAGCTGTGTATTCATGGTACCTTTTGAGTTATGAATTCATATGTGTGTCACAGTAGTTTTATTTGAAAATCAAGAAAGACCCAAAGAGAAAATATTCAATTTTGTGTCTGAACAGATTAGAATATGTCACCCCTGTCAAATCACCATGACATCTCCAGCACCAGCCTACCATTGTGCATGAACTGTTTTGTTATAAATGTCATAGAGCTGGTCCAGAATCAGAGTTTATTTTAATGATACGCAACTCTGAGACTAAAATTAATCTACCTGTTTCTTAATGTAAAATGACACTTTTATGTGTATATTCTGCTAGAAGTGTGAAGACTTTAACTCTGTCTCTCAAATTATTGATTTATCAAGTGTTCATAGACTGACAGGATGTCTGGTATGCCCTTCAGTCACTGTCTTCATCAAACTCAATTACCTAATCGATTTACTCCTTCAGGTCTTGCATAGTCTTGCCTCTGTTACAATATATAGAGTTACTTTGGAAATCAAAGTGTATTAATGGTGTATTAATTCCTTTGTGGGTAGTATTGCTATTCACAGGGAACAGTGAACAATGAACAATGAGTTAACTGTACAGATGTATTTGTATTGAAATTGACAATTGAAATATTGATGTAAAATTTTCTCACCTTCCATTGGTCACCTGATGTGACCCAAGTGTTTAGGTGCTTTTCAGCAGGGTGCCAGAATTATTTTTCCCCCTGCCAGCTCTGTGTGATTAAAAGTTAACAAATTGTTCTGTATTTTCAACTTCAGTTCTCAACTCAGTCATTTCACTGAACTCACCACCAAAGATTCAAGACAGACAGGATGACCTCACTTTAATTGCATGGGATTTCCTGAATTAACTGACTATATTCAGAGCTATTTTTGTGAGAGCATCATTTTGTTCAACACATACACAAAGCTTAAAAATTATAAATGAGTAATTGCTTTGGAAATGCCAGCTTGCTCTGTGCACATCACTTGTTCTGTGCAGATCACAACAGAAATTTGGTGCTCACTTTGACACCGCATAGTTTCTGTGCCAATGCTCAAAGGAGTACTGGACAATGCCATGATGATGTTGATGACAGTGACAACTTTGGGAGGTTTCTGACTTAATGTTAACTTAGTTTACTATCATTAGCTAATGATATGCATGGCATTGCATTAGTCAGCAAAGTAATTTCTGTGTTGGTCTAGACCAGTGTTTGTCAACCCTGCTCCTCGTGGCACCCTGTCCTGTATAGCTTCTATCTATCCTTGCTGCTTGATTAAATCAGGTGTGCTCAGCTAATAAAATGTGCCTCTGATGAGTTCAGTCAGGCAAGTAGAGCAAGGATAGATAGAAGATGGCTCCCATTTTAAGTGTTCTGTCCCCGAGACCACCTGTCCCTGAAAATGTCCATGCTTAGGTTATAATAACCATTGCAGATGATAATTTACCTTTGAATACATGTACGTCTCATGTTTCTGAACTTAAATGTCTTATTCTTATTGTAACTGACTGCATTCCAATGGTTAAGACCTAACAGGGACAGGTGTTGTCTGTTCCACTGCTTAACATTACATAAAACTATTGTAAAATGACAGGTTCTTCAAAAGTGCCAATGTCCTGCTTTCACAATACTTCTAATTCAACCTATAAAATGTTAGTGTGAAATAATATTACCTGAACTGGTTTCAGCACTACCCTCTATTGCAAGCACCACATTTTGATAACTTACTCCTAGTGTTCGTAGTGTGTTCGACGTAGTGTTCTTAGTTCCTTTGCTTAGTGTTTTGTTTGATGCAGTAAAGTGTAAAGAACCATGTTAAGTGTAAAGAATCATTGGTATATTTATATTTTGTAAGTAAAACCATTTTTTTCTGCTCTCAGAAAAATCTGTTATTTTCATGTTTAGACTTGGAAAATATTTTCTGAAATAAGTAATTGAACAGATTATATCAAAGAAAGTGATATAGAAAGTACATCTGTGAAGGACTGGAATGTCCAACCATACCCTTTCCCTGGGTTTCCTCTCCTCACAGGGCAACCCTAATGTACCTCTAAAACACTGTCAACACTCCAGTCTCGTGAATGTTCAGTGGTCACAGCCACCTGCTATTTAAGATGTCGGATTCTCTTGTTGATTTCTCCTGGATTCCTACAGCAAGACAAAAGATGTGTTCACACACATCCAACTCACAGCTGATTTTGTAAATCTCCTCAGTTTGGAACAAGTAAAACACACCGTTAGGGAAGTAAGACTACAGCTTCTTTAAAAGAATCACCAACTCTCCATTGAGGGGGTTCCATCACATTTATCAATGGCTTGTCATGAGTGGGATTTTTGTGATTATTTACAATATTATATTCATTTCTAGTGCCACAGGACACTGTGAGCTGACTGCAACAGCCTTAGCAGGGGTTTAAACATGATCTGTGACATTGCTAATGGCCGTGTCAAGTTTAATCGAGTTCAGCTGTCTAGAGGTCTAAGCTCGAGATTTACACCCCTGATACAGCAGCTGAACTTGGCCCTGTGGGTACATTCATACATATTTTCACAGGCAGTACCAAAACACAAAAACACAACACAATAAAGAAAATAGTCTCATCTTTATAATATATTACAATTAGTGTATTAACCCATTTGTGTACCAAGATTTAGGGATCAGCAGTCCCCCACAGCAGAAGTTTGATCGTTTTTCATCCACTTGACTTTTAATACACTCCCAAAGCATGGGGCTCCCACAAACATTCAATGGGTTGGCATCTGATTGGCTCACATGCACTGCAAGTTGCGTCTGTGCCAATTGGCTGAATTCTGATGAACGGTGAGGTGCACCCCCTGGGAAATGATTGAGCCTGATGGATCAGACTGCTGTGAGAACCTGGCGATTCAGACCACTCTGGTACACACACACACATACAAACACAAACACACACGCTCACACAGTTTGCACAAGATTCCAGAGAGGCCATTTTTGGCAGAAGCACCGTCACCTCCATTGACCACTGTGCAGTGTACCATCCTTCCTTTAGCTAACAGCAGCACCTGTAATGAAGTTCCTATGGGGTTCCCTGTCCCTCAGCCTGTCACCTAGAACACAAACTAAACTATTATACTACACTAGCCCACTCATCCATGTATTAAGGTTAGACTTGGGAGAGGTTTCTGAGGTGCAGTATGCAAACACAGCCACTAACCGTGTAAGTCTACACATTCCCTGTTCCTAGCACCACCCCCCTGAGTTTCTTCCTTGGCCTGAACTCAATGCCAACTCACCTCCATTTCAGGACACCTCGACCGTGTTCAAACCATGCCTCTTTGCTGAAGACTCGAAGGTTTTAGATCTAAGTCATGAGCAGGTGGCCAAAACCCGCAGGTTTTAGCATTTTTACATTTTTTACGTTCCTCTTTCGCGGTTCCTGCTGTTAACCGGTAAGGACTCAGCTGAGCTGACGGCGACATTTGGCTTTACTGGTACCTAAAGCTAAACATGAGAAAAAGTAAAACCTAAACCAGTAGCCCACTTGACAAACTGGACATAAACTACTTTATCCAGTCAGGGGGTGTCTATAAATTCACATGAAGAGATGAAATGCCAAGTTGTACCATTGATACAATTTGATAAAAAAACAAGTTCCTGTTTTTCCTGTGTTCAAATACCAAATAACACTGATTGAAATGTTTGTGACACACTGTTTGTCGTTGGGCAATAATTCGGTCATCCCATTTTCGACCAGACTACCCAAAAAGCGGATTGCGGCTCATTTCTTCTGAGGAATGATCTGGCCTACAATCCGGCCAAATTCAAAACTGCAATAAGCTATTCTGCTCCAGGGCACTTATTGCCTGTGCTGTCGTGTGAAGCGGGCAGGCAGCACTGGTGGAACCAGGGATCCAGTTACCTTGCTCTCACACAGCCACACCCATTCCCAGACCCCCCTCCACCCCACCCAGCCCCATCACCCCAAACACACAAAAACCCTAAAAACATCAGATGCAGTTTTAACCATTAATGATAAAAAAAAACTAAAAATGAAATGGACATGAGCCTTGTTTCGCTTAGCTCTACATGGACCAATGAACAATTAGTTGGAAGGCGGATGTGAACGCCGAGATCCAATCGGCTTCAAGGATGCGGCAGCTGGGGGGTACGCAGACGAGGCAGACATTTCGAACACCGACACTTTTGTCTGGACGAGAGCACGAGAGACCGACAGAGATTTGCCCCCGAATTCCGCTGGGGTTATGGCGTTACCGTTTATTTCACCCTAACTAATCACTGTGATGACTCCATTGTAATTCCATGTACTATGTACATTCCATACTACAGAATACCTCAATACTGTTTTGCTATGCTTTATAGGCTCTTTTTTTGACAGTCCTAAACATTCCTTTGCCGTTTCCTGGAATGCACAAGTGGTGAAGTGACGCCAGCGACACCTCCGACCGAATCCGTGGGGAAAGGCGAACGAGCGCAGGAAGGAAAGCGGGCAAGGGGCAGGAGGAGAGAGAGGGCCAGTGACAGGAAGATAGATGCTAGATGAACTTGAGGTGCTTGTCCTCCGGGACGCCGTACTTGCTCTTGTGCTCCTCGAAAAGCTGGGTGAGGCCCTCCATGTAGCGCTGGTGCAGGGTGTCTATGTCCTCTTTGCTCGGGGAGGGGGTCTGGACCACTGGAATGGGCCGTCCCACTTTTTTGGGGGGGGGATGGGGGATGGGACAGGAGGGTAGGTGAGATGTAGACAGAGAGGTCACAGAGAACGTGGGGAAGTAAAAGCAGAGAAGAGAGGGCTTGTACATACTTAATTCCCTCCTTTACTTCAAACCAAATGCTAAACAGCAGGACTGATCAGGTCACGACACTTGCCTTTCAAATCAGAATATGGGAGTGTTAATTAACCATAGCATTTGTGTATTTCCAGTGTATAACAGCCTGAAGCGTGTTTGGGTGTGGTCTGTTGAGTTCTGTTTTTCAGGCAACTGTGTGCACTGTGTACTCTTACTATTTAAGTCACTCTGGATAAGAGCATTTGTAAAATGACAATACATAAATGGGAAGCAGTGTGGCATAGTGGTGAAGGGCGGGGTTCACAACCCAGTGGTTGCGGGTTTAATTCCCCAGTGGCGCGCTGCCATTGTACTCTTGGTGACATACTTAACTCCATACTGTCCTGGTAAATGTCTGCTGCTTAAATGGATTTCAATTTTAAGCCATGTGAGGAGCTCTGGATGACAGCATCTCCACAAATATAATGAGTGAGTAAGGTAAATGTGAATGTCGTTGTGTTTGAGGTGTCCTGTTAATGATGAGGTGTGCTCCGTTCAGACCGTGCTGTGGTGCTTACCCACTGTATGGACGGGTTTCCTGTAGGGCAGCAGGCCAAAGCTGTACTGGAAGACGCCCCGGGCGTGGAAGAGGGGTAGGGCCACGCCCATTATCTTCTGCAGTCGGTCCTGCAGGCGCCTCAGGGGCGAGCCGACAGGGTTCTCCATCTGGTCGAACAGCTCATTCTCCCCAAACGAGAAGACTGGCACCAACTGCGCCCTGCCAGGAGAGGGATGGGAGGAGGACTTAGCAATGAGCGAGAGAGAGAGAGAGAGAGGGAGGGAGGGAGAGAGAGAGAGAGAGAGAGGGAGGGGAGAGACAGAGAGAAAAATGTGACAGAAGGGAGACAGAGAGAAGAAAAAGTACACAAAGATATAAAACCCAGACACAAATACTGTCTCACAAAAACAGCAATATTTCTTATAATATTTATTATAACTTCCGCATACTCACATCTCAACACAGCTTTTTTCCTCACTCACACACACACACACACACACACACACACACACACACACACAGACAACCGGACAGCCGTATCATACCCGTGCTTGAGTGCCAGTTTGATGAAGCCTTTCCTGTTGAGAACCTGAAGCGTCAGAGCTCCTGGCCGGGCATCCAGTGACTCTGGAGCACCCCCTACTGCCACAACCGCCACATGACCCCCACCTGGACGACTCAAAATGTAGCTGGCACTGCTTTTCTCACTGGACACCAGACCTGGGTGGAGTGGGGTGGGAGACAGAGAGAGAGAGAGGGGGTGGGAGTACGGAGGACGGAGAGATCAAATCTCAGGTGGGTGCTGTGTAGGTTAATCAAATCCCAAGCTGTATGGACTGGTTGTTGAACAACAAATAACACCAACCCTGATTTCCTGATTTAAGCAATTAAAATTGAATAGTCAGGAATTTAAAATCTATGTATTAGCTACTAATACTTTTAAGAACAGGATTTAAATCCCAATTCCATCATCCATTACTGAATCCACAAAAGAGCACGCAATCACTGGCAAGAGCTATCAAATGAAGGGAACAGTAACAGAGACAAAAGACAACTGCAGTCTTTTGGACCAGCAGGGGGCAAATGCCATCATTGAACTCCATTAGATCTCAATAGTTCTCACCCTTGTATTGTATTAATCCAATTAAGGCAGATGGATTGTGAGCAATATGAGAAATGGGAAGAAAAAGCTCACCAAGCTCGCAGGTTGATAAGTTTTAACTCTTTCCAGGAAGCAGCAGTTATGACAACAGTTCTATCAAATTATTCATACGTCTCCTTTCCTATGCCATAGTCCCTTGACTCCAGAAGAGCTGCTGTTCTTCCTCTTTTGATGGAACGCAGCCCCATTTATGCCTCCACATGTTATTTGTTCACACAGGTCAGTTCTGACAAATGCCGGTGATGCAACCTTGATCAAAGAGGGCGGCTGCAGCCCCTTGTCTGGGTGAAAACCTTCAACCCTCAGTTTAAGAAGACCGGCCCCTACACACACACACACACACACACACACACACACACACACACACACACACACACACACCTGGCCCCATGGCAAACGGTTACAGCCGGGAGAGGTATCAGTTTGCAGTCATGCACATCTCTAAAGCGAAGACCACCTCTGCACACTCCTGGGCCTGCCTCAGTGTCACAGCCGTCAGATGTGTCAGTATGCAGTCATACACATCTGCAATCTCCGCGTGGGGACCCAGTGATTCTTTAAAGCTGTCTTTGCCCAATGTACGATGCTCCACACAGCCCCAGAAACAACCAGTCTGATCGGGCAACTGGTTTCACCCCACCAGGATAAGGTGGGCCAACACAGGTTCCGCAGTTCACGACCATTTCATCGAATCCTAGTAATTCTCATCAGTGAGAGATGCGCTGTTGATCCAGTAGGCACTGGCTCTCTTTTGCTATACAGCATTCTGTGTGGAAAATGGTACACCACACTCCCTGTACAGGTGTGAGAATCCAGCCAGGTGCAGTAAACTGCAAACCCCAAATTTGGTGTTGAAAAAATTAGAAAATTTTTAAAAATTTTTAAAAAGGCCCCACAGAAGAAGAGTGGGAGTGTTACATTAATTCATCAATGTTTTAAGCTGCAGTTCTTTGCAGTACCCCACTGAGCTTCCCATGAACAACGTTTACTGTAAACATGGGAAAGAATGCAATCACACATCGAGACTTGCAAAAGTCACAACTTTATTTACATTTCTCTTTCAAAAGCTTGCCAAAATATAAACAAATCTGTTTGTATAAATATAAATAAGACACTTTTCCAAGTCTCAAAGCACAAGCAGCATACTTTCCCAAGTTTATGGTGCTTCTCTGCTCTCGGGCACCTGAGGTTCAATTGATTAGGATGTGCGGACATCTGCAGTCTTGTGCACGGGCACTGTTTGTCAAGAACAGAAAGTGGTCGTCTGGGTACACGTGCTGTCCCACTGACCTCTGGTTCTTATGCAACAACGAGCTGTGCCAACAGCCCAACACACGCCTTTGTGCCCTGCGCCAGAGGCAGTTTGTAAAGGGGTTTGAAAAACGTGCAGTACAGGCAAGATAAGGCATACATTTTATGCCTTGGAGAAACAAACAAAAAAGCCTCAAGGATTTTTTAGGAAAGGAAACCTAGACAGGGAGGGGAGGCGAATGTCTGAATGAGTGTGTGGGCAGGTATCACGATCAAAACAGAGCAAACATCAAAGTCACATGGCAACATGCACCCGGAAGCATCTCTCTCAGCCTGTGTGCTGTCTATGATGTGGGAAACAAGAAGACGGAACAATAACTCTGCAATTAACAGGGAATTTCCGAAGCATGACATCAGAAATCTGTATTTCCTCCACTGTCTACAGTGACCTTGCCTCTGTCTGTCCGTGTGTCCTCCCCCCCAACTGACCCTGCCCGCGTGTGACAATGTGGTCCAGTTGGTCCACGTTCAACACTCCACCAGACGTGTCCACACATGGCAATCCTTTCACAACGTCCCCTTGCGCAAGGCGAGCCGAGTGACACAACCGCTGTCATAGGACAGGGCACAGAGTGCAGACACGCCCCTCTCTTCCTCCCTCTCTCCCTCCCCTGCTCACTCTTGATTGACTAAAGCGCCACTTTAAACAGCGTTTCCCCCAATTCATTCTGGTCCCTGACTAGATTGCACATTTCTGTGCCTCTTTTCTGCTCCTCTTGACCTATTCTCCATTACATTACCTCAGCCAAGCAGACACTTTTATCCACGGCGACTTCCACATTTAACAGTTTTTACACATTCACCATTTATACAGCTGAATGTTCTCCTTGCTCCTGAGCACAATAGCAGTGTCACACTTGGGAACTAAACCAGCAACCTTCCAGTTACAAGTCCTGCTCCTTGCCAACATGCCACATTACTGCCCTCTCCTTCCTTCAATGTCGCGTACATTCAGCACTGTTCTTACCATATGTGCATATGGTTGGAAAATGGTGCAACACTTGACACTGACAACATTAAATCTATACTAGTCTAACCTCTGTTAAAGAGTCCCACTGTGCAAAGAAATGCTGGGCCTGGCACAGAACCATCTAATCTAGACCACTGTTTACCCTGAAGTTGCCTCTGTTAATATCCAGCTGTATAAATGGACAATATGTAAAATTGTAAGCTTTGTAAATCACTGAAGAATATCCAGCTATATCAATATATAACGGTAAAACTGTAAGCTTTGTATATCACACTGAATAAGACTGTAATGTAATGACTCCACTCAGAATCAAGTCATCCATACTGATGCGGGACCAGACAATGAGAAAAAGGACGTTTTTAACTCAAATAATCTGTCACCGGTTGTCTTGATCAACTGAAATGTCTGTTATTATTTTTTGCCTGATGCTGAAAAATGCACATGAAGGGCCTCAAACCCACACCAACCTCCGGCCATGATGTAGTCCCGAAAGAACGGCACGCGGAACCAGAATGGGAGCATCAGCAGATAGGGGGTGAGTCCTGGGAACAGGGTCGCAAACCCAGATGCCTCGGTGCAGAAATTCCCGAACCCTCCCGCCACCAGGACGCCGTGGGGGTGGAAGCCGAACAGGTAATTGTGCTTAGGGTCAAGGTCCGCTGTCTTAATCAGCTGTGCAAAGAGAGACATGCGGGGTTAGAGGAGGGCCAGGTCCAGCTTCTCAATCTATATGTTCCCCAGTCTCTTTACATGTGTAATCACCTGTTCAAATACAGCCCCAAAACTGAATTTAAAGGGGATCTCGCATAGCTCAAAGGTCGAGGCATTCACTGTGAATGCAGCTGAGCTCTACGACTCAAATTGAGAGAAAGGCCAAAAAAGTGAATTAAAAAAAAAAATCCTTCTTCTTGTGTAATCTGATCTGTAACAAGATTCAAGTTTTAATGTCTGACAATGCTGTCACTTGGAGATTAGCATTACCATTGGTCAGCGATACGACCCATATGACCAGCACTTTCAGGAAACATGTGATAGGCAGTGTGACAGTATAGTTTTTGGAAAAATCAGGGGCTCAGATATGGCGGAACGGTCTGGGAAGGGAATGGCTACATTATGGGGCATGATTTTTAAAATGTGGGGTACTCACTGAGATGGGGAAGTAGTCGCGGAAGTAGCGCCAGACGGCCCAGCTGCGGACCCAGTGTGAGCGCCGGCCCCCGGTGGTGGGCGTGTCCCTGTCCAGGTAGAGCCACCCGGCGTACAGCGCGGCCAGAAGCCACCAGCGGCTTAGGCACAGCAAGATGTAGGCTGCCAAACAGCACTGAGCTGCCGGGGGCGGATTTCCCAAAGGGGCGGAATTAGAGAGAGGCAAGGGGAAAAGGAGAGAGGGAGGGAGAGAGAGGGACAGGGACAGCCAGAGGGATAGGGTGAAGGGTCAGGGGAGAGGTCATGTGGAGACGGAAAAAGATTTAGGCAGAGGGTCATTTAATTACAAAATGACACATGCAGTAACTATAGTGAGGCAATAAAGGTTTCTCCTGAGACAGAATCATCAGGAGTATTGCCACAACATTTAATTGAGAAACTTCCAATCGGCTCGTCTTCCTTATGTTTATTGTAGCTCCAAAGCACTAGACAGACATCGCAAATAAATCTAGACTTTGTACTCACTCTAAGTATCGCTTATTTGTTAGTTTAGTCTAACATTTTGAATCTGACCAACGGGTGTTTACTTAAGCAGACTCTGACGAATCGTTCTATTGCTCAATTCTGTTTTAAAAAACAACGAGCAGGTTAACGCTGCAGTAGCAACTGGATTGGAGCTGAACTGTCAAGCCGTAAAACCGAGTGACAGACACAATGAAGGACATGGAACATTCGCCAAGTATGGTGGCGGAGACCCCTTTGGGGACAGTGCTGCAAAGTTATACATCAATTCTAATTGAAAACATGTAGCTAGATTATTTTAAATCTATAGGCCTAATATGCGCTTGCCAAGCACATACCTGGCTACACAAAGTGCCAGCAAAACTGTCTCCTGCTATTTTGAAGAGACTGGCGGTGATATCGACACACGTCCAGTTTCCCGGAATCGTGTAAATCATTTTGGTAAAGTCACATCGCAGATGTTACAATGGTCACATTGGCAAGGAGCTATTATGGTACGTTAGAGAACACAACATCAGCAAATGCAGCTTGGACGGCGAGCCCAAGAACTTCAGGAGTAACACGTGCGGCGTGACAGATGGGACAGTGCTGCTGGTGGCTATCCATAGCTCAGCCCTGATGTTTACGAGCTAGCAAGCTACTTACCCAGAGCGAGAAATGAGAAAACCCATTGCACCACCGCCGCCGTCTGCAGGCGCCTTCGCAAAGGGATATTCAGCGGAGCGAACTCAATCTTCATCGCTACCCCAGATCAGTCTTTCACATTCGCAAATAAATCTCTTGCACAACCTAGATAGCCAGCTACCACTTTTGCTAGCTCATGGGTGTCTATCTCACTCGCGTGCTTTTGGAATGCCGTCCCGTTTTGTGTGCCTCGTTGACTGCGTTAGATAGGCTACTACTTGGTTTAACAAGAAAGAACGAGACAAAGGACTTAACTGTAACTTGTAAACTTTTGTTTTTACCAGTCTATCGGTTTAGCAAACACCACAACAGCTCCATCAACGCAGAGATCTACTGCTGCTTTCAGATTTAAGTCTGCTGTACTGAAGCACGAACACCTCCTAAACCTTTTTACGTAAAAGACCCACCCCGCGTTTATCGCCGACTCGACCAATCGGTTGAAAGCCGCTGTTTGTGTCGCTGGCGCACTTCCAAAACGGCTACGCAACTTTCTGCCGGTCTATATGAGCTACATGGACGTGACAAACCCTTTGCCCACAGGTTGTTGGTTCCTCCCTATGTAACTCACACCGCCGATGTTTTCTCGCGGACGGAGAGATGTTCTCGAGGTAATGCAATCACTTTCAAAAGCTCATTTTATGACATTGAAGAATTCGTAATTCATTTGACAAAACATCTTTCAAAGTTATAGAGAGCCTATATGATATGCCAAAAAATATAAAAACGTGTCCATTACGGTTTGATATCATCTTTCTAAGAAGAGTAGCCTATATTCATGTTCCAAGTGAAGATACGGGAAGAGATTTTCAGACCATCCCTATACGCAACTAGATAAACCTGTTCGTCTACTAGATCTATCATAATAATCCCCACTAACACTTCTTTCTCGTATGATACCAGCTGTTCAAAGATCCCTCCTCCACCCAATCTCCACCTCTGTTTCCTGTTTGTAATACCCAAATAGGGGGTCAATGACCCCTCATTGAACTCCATGCCAATACCTGCCCATGTCAAACAACCAACGTTCTATGCTATCCAATAGATATATTTGCATTAAATGGAAATTCATATCGACTGAAATGTAATTTGTGTGCACAATAATCGTATTATTTAGTGTCTCCTCTGAGTCACTTACAAACACACGTAAATAGTTTTATATTATCTCCATGTTTTGAAAACCAATATAATTTTTCTTCTTTATAAAATGCAATAACAAATATCCCTGTAATCAAGTGATCTTTTGTTAAACAAATATCCCTGTAATCAAGTGATCTTTTGCTACTTCAGGAGCCTTTAATGGTAGCCTATACAGTTTCAGGCGTTTTATATTTCGTTGCTTTTGAATACAATCATATTATTGTTTCATTCATCAATGCGGATGGAGTAGTAAAAGGCCTTCGTTTTGTTTTGTAATTCTGTTAAAGAACATTTGATCATATACAAGACGGCTAAACGTATATTTTAGCTGTGTTTTATCTGAAATGCCTGTTAGGTTTTGTACCAGTCACTGTTGTGCTTAATTGAATTAAAGGGATATCTTTCACCAGAGGCGGTGCCGGAGGAGGGGCGCCCACAAAGGGCCCGCCCACATGAACAATTCTCGCTCAATCATTCCTGTCGCGGACTGGGATACGAGAGATGTCTCCAGAGACCATGCATATCTCAGAGTGCCCCGCCTGCTAGACAACCAGCATTTTTTTTTTTAGGTAGAATTCATACTTACGGCACGCAAATGATCCTAAAACAATTACTGCTGCTACAGCTCTTTATTCAATGCAATATTACACCACAGAGCGGGGCATCAAGTAATACTTTTCAAACAGATGTAGGAGACCAGATTAGTCAATGATATCATTTAGAACCTGGATTTCATAGCATCAGTGTATGTTTCAGTTGCAGACAGTTATACACATTGCCACAGATTAAACGTTCCAATAGCGCAACTTGAATAAATTAACGATTTAAACTAGTAGATTTGCTCCTGAGCCGCCAAGATTCACGTGTATGCGCGGGTTTCTGCATGTCCTAATGGCATGCGTACTAGTATCGGAGTGGATGTGCTGAGAGAAAACTGAAACAGCAGAAGGAAGCAAGATATGCATTTATTTTAAAGAAAATTCCCACCATCAGCTGCTTTCAGTAGGAATAAAAGACAGAGGGGCTGCAGTGATGAAACAAACGTTAACTCTTCCGGTAAAGTAGCTGGTACTGGGCTACCTGCTGCCAAAGCCAGGGAATGTGAGAACGGACAGCTTTGTTTGCATTATATTTGTTTAACGTGGGCAACATGAGTGTTTACTTTACTCCTCTGCCCGTGTTTAATTTGGCTCCACTAGATCACTATGATATCTTTGTTCCTTCTCTACGGCTATGTTTTTATTTATTACTGTCGGAATTTTATTTATTACTGTGCTCTGAGCATGAGCACGTATAAGCAGAACTACATCTGAATACACGATTTTATCATATTGTGTAGGAGCTACGCGTAGAGTTAAACGACGGAAGCTTGCAATGAATGAAGGAATTAAACAATTATGTAGCCCAAGCAACAATATTCGTTATAGTATTTGCATAGTTCTTTTCATAGCCTACCTTTGCTTCACATAACTTTTAGATAATTCGGAGGCATATAATACCACTATGTTGTTCCATCCAAAACACATGTATTACCATTGCATTGTGATTCCTGTGTTTATTTTATAAAGCCTGGACGTCGGTAGGTTGCTTCAATGAACTTGGATTTTGCACGTCATTAAGTGCATTTTAGACATAAATAGCGCAAGCAATGGTGAGGTGCAATGTAAAAACCTGACAAATTGTCCATTTTGTTCTAAACTAGGGAAACTACCTAGATGCGAATTCACAGGAAGCTGTGAACCACAGTGTGGCGTCCGCTGAAGACACTCGGGGTATCCTCATGCGAACCGACGATTCTCTGAAGTGCTACCTTGTGCAACAGTGCCATCTACTGCAAATTATGTTATGTTTGTTATCCACTAGAGGGCGGAAATTTGCAGGAATTTCGGGGACAAAGCCAACTTTCGAGTCGTTTCGTCATTCTCAAAAGATTTTGATGGCAAACCTATCTGATAGACTATATGTACCTGAGTCACTTGTTTCCAGCAATAGTCCACCACTCCCCACTGCTATACCTTTTTTACACAACCCAAACGTCTAGATCCTCCACCAGCTGCAGAATTCCAATTCAAAAATTATTTGTCCTTTTTGACTTTTTGTCACAGTTGCCATTATGCCGAGCTTTCAACAACCATGCGCGCGCACACACACACACACACACACACACACCATATGTATGGCACAGCTACTGTCACACAAGGGTTCCTGGGTTACCGTGGCTGCAGTTGGGGGCGCAAACTGATATGGCTGAAATACAGGCTGTATCATTTCAATTTCTACTAATTTTACAGTTTTAATTTTATTAAATGTCATGTATAACTCCTCCGTCCTCTATCTGCATGGTGTCGGCTGTCTTAAAGCAGCCAAACGGCTCACCTGTGTTTCAGAGTCGAAAAGCACATCATTGTATGCATGCGTTACTGTAATACCGATTCACTAGCAGCGCGTGTCACGTCATCTGACAGTGTAACATTTGTTTTAACAGTACTGCACAAAGAGACAGGCGCGCAACTGACTGAACGAGAGGAAACCCGGAGCGCGTGGGGACGTCGCAACAGTTTTTCACTGTAACAGGCACCAATGCCACTGCGAACTCAAGCTAGGATATCTGTGGGGGTGGGTCTTGTAATAACAGAGTTTCTGGTTCATATCAATCTCCGCGTTCCCCAGGCGTCTAGTAAGTGAAAATGCAAGCCTTAGCTGTTTCCGCCGTTGAATGGCGGTTGCGGTTACAAGACGTGATTGATGCAGCCGGATATTTACTACGGCAATTCAGGGTAGGTTTCTCGCGCAGCGCCACAGCCCCAACTGGGAATCGAACCCGTAACCTTTGGAGACCCATCCTCCTTGCTATTGCGCCACGTTGCTGCTCATAGTTGTTTTCTACCATCTCCTCTCTCCGGCCACCAGCGTCTCGTCCTGGACAGCAGCTCAGTCACACCTCTTGTAAATGTGAGGATGTCTCACACTACTTGTGGATGGGATGCAGAAGGTTTATGTTGCCGCAATATCCCACCCCATAAATGAGTTCAGTTCAGCAAGTTTAAATTTTGTATTCATTAATTCGGCTGGTCCGTATTTCCGCCGGTACTTGGAAAGAAACGGGAAGGCAAAAATAGACTCCGGGGCTATTATTAACGTCAAAACGAGGCGAGGCGTGGCTCCGGTATGACGAATGGCTGGCGCTGGGACGCGAGGCTCTCATTGACAAAAACAGCTCAGTTTTCGTAAAAGCCAGGGTGGAAACACCACGAGTGGGTTACATTGGTGCGTGAACAAGAGGTTTCCAGTTTTGGATGGCAAATGATCGTGAAATAATAATGTGCCAAAAAGTTGCCATATCGTTGTCAAGCCTCTCCAGAAAATTTCTGTTCGAGATGCAGTTATGTGTGTGTGTCAAGCCTAAAATCCATGTGTTAATTTTAATTAATTCAAACAGGATTCATTCCATCACTATCGCAAATGTAGCTTTATGACACAAATGCACTTCCAAAAAAAATCAACCACGGCCTTTAACCAAATGCGCATTATAGTAATTTAATCTAGCTAACCGTACGAAATCGTTTAAAATCCAACCAATTTAGAAACACCTCCAGTGTTCCTGCTTTTCGCATTGTACGTAAGATTTACGTCTGTTCCGACGACAACGTGCACCACCACTGGCATTTCAGTGATTAAAATTCCATAAAGAATTTAGGCCTCTTTCCGCCGGCAGAGGGAGCCCACGCCCCGCCATGATTTACCTTTTGACCCCAATCGTGATTTGTTTTGGTTGGGATTTCGGCGTGCGCGATAAACTCGAGCTGCGCTTTTCAGATTAATCCACCCGGGTCATTGGAACGGAACGCGCTTTTAAGCTCCCACAATGGCGATCGCAAAAGGAGGGGGAGTGATTCTGTCACTGTGTCTCAAAGAAATTCGCGGGAAATCTTGGTTTGTTTGAATTTTGTTACAGTAATTTTGGCCGTTTCTGTGGTCATTTTTAAACGTTCTTTGTCCGGCATCCCAAGATTCGATTCTTCTCTCCTTGAATTTGGTGGCACTGCTTTTCACCAGGTTTATATTTTTCATATTTTGTGTATTATACATATTAAACATTAAGTATATTATATTGAACATACATCTTGGTCTGGGTGTAAGTCCAGTTTTGGATTTAATATTATCTATGTTAATATAAAGAGAAGATGATAGTGCAGTAAGATGGGTTCCAGATTTTGAGTTAAAACCAGGAAGTGGACACTCACTGCAATATTTCGCACTGGGAATAGACTGTGCCATATATGGTCGTCAGCGTAAAATATTACATTCTGCTGTTTTATTTTAGGTGTCTTTCCCTCTCCTCACGCTGATCTCTTCCTCCCTCTGTTCTCACATATTGTCCTTCCTTCTTATCCCCCTCTTCATTCCTTCATTCCTCCCCCTCTCTCTTTCCCTCTCTCCCTCTCCCGTTCTGTAGGTCGTGATGTTATTTATATTCAACTACAGCCCACTGAGGTACAGCTTGTGATAAATGAGTCTCTCTTCCCTCCGCCCCCTCCCCCCCCTTCTCATTGTATTCTATCTGCGTAGCAGGTGAGGGAGGGCAGTTGCCGGGGGGGGGGGGGTGGCGGTAGTGGGAGGGAGGAAGGGAGAGGGCTTATTATTTAAGATCTTTCATGAGTGTTGCCCGCGTATATTTGCTGAGTGATTTGTCAGAGCACAAATGCAGTTCCAGACACACGGACTGTACATACATTTATAAATGAACCGAGTGCACCCACGTAGTCTATACACACATTCGCACATGGAGGTGTTATGGACATGCCTCCGTAGTACATATAAACCGATTTACATGTATTGTCCTTATACTCACACATACAGTCTACGCCACACACACGTGCGCGTGCGCACACTCACACACACACATCTTACTCATCATGTTAGGCCTGCACACTTTCAGTTAGGGAAACAATAATAAGTGCTTCAGTGCAATAATTGCCAGTGTGACACAGTAAAATGAAAGAGAGTCAACAATAACCGTGAGCCAAGCGGTCATGTAATGTGATGCGGAACAAAAGCCCCCCCCACCAGCTGAAAATGACAACATCTCTCTTTTACCACTCATTTGAAGGCTTGCTGTTTGCCCCACTAACCTTTTTTCCCTTTTCATTTTTATGCAAGGCCACCCCCCGTTCTCCCTCTCTGTCTCTCCACTCTAGCCTCCTCCTTTCGCTCACCTTTTCACATCTCTCGTTGACTCTTCCTCTGTTTGCCCCACTCTTGTCATCCCTCTCTGTTTCTCTCTGAAATGCGGGACTGTGGTGGCCGGGATCAGCACACATGCAGTGGCGTGACAGCATTAGGACAGATGCCCGTCTCCCCGGCACGGCGTGTACAGTGTACAGCGTGTTAATGCAGTTCCGGCGTCTGTTCCATCTGTCTTTCTTTTCTGTGTGTCTGCCTCTTTTCATTAGTGGTGACTTCCTTGTCTTTTTCTCTTTCTACCTCTTAGTACCACAACACACACACACACACACACACCCCACACACACCATATCAGACGGCAAGGATGGAACAGACAGCATAAAGGTGAATCTATTTATAGAGTGTGCGCAAGACGGAAGGAGAGATTTAGGTGGGGGGGGAAGAATGAAGGAAGGAGAGAGGGAGGGAGGGAGGGAAAGAAGGAGAGAGGGAGATAAGAGTCTGAAAGGTAGATGGCAGCACACATGGATGGAGGGAGGAGAGGGAGTGGGAGATGGAGATGACTGCAGATGTGGGTGTGTGGCGGGTGGAAAGGACTGGTGTGTGTGGGTGTGTCTGTGTGTGTGTTTGTGTGTGGGGGGATCAGACATCCGACAAAATTTTTTTGATGAAATAAAGCAATAAGGTTTCTGTGTTGGAAATCTAAGAACCACAAACATCTGGTGTGAATGTCTAGTGTTGTTTGTGTGCGTTCTCCTCCGTTGACACTAAGGGTGTACATCAACATGTGTGTCAGTATGTCTGTGTAGGAAGTAGGGCTATATTTAGAGAAATTAACACGGAAATGAGTGTTGCCACGAGGAGGACAGGGTTGAATTAAGCATAGCCCCCCTTCAGTCTGTAGATACTTGTGAAAGTGAATGTGCGTGTATATGCCTGAATCTATTTACAGTTTCAGCACTATATCGATATCAGGATCTCTTAATTTACCACGAGCTTTTATGACTCGTGTGAATAGGCTCGTGTGTCTGTCAGAGAGACTGTGTAGGTGTGTGTGGAAGCTGGCGTGAGTCGGATTCAAGACAGTGTGTGGAGCGCTATACGCTGACAGCCTGCTTACGTCTGTGCCGAGTGCGCTGGCAAAATTGTAAATACTCCCGAGGAGGCAGCAGGAGAGGGAGAGAGAGAGGGAGGGAGGGAAGGGCAGAGTAGAAAATATAAATAAAAAGGCGACAACCTTTCGAAAACACCCATTTAAACGATGTCATAGCGGACAAGCAGTGGCGACCATTGCAAAAACAGCAATATGATAGAACGTCTCTAAAGTCGGGATCTGTGGAGCAAAGCCGAGTACGAGAATGGAATCTTCGTCAGCTCCTTCATCGCGGCTGCTGTATGAACCACCAACTGCTTCTGAGAGCCTAAATTATTGATACTAATAGTACTACTTCTTACAGATATTCGAGTTTATGTATATACTTATGTACGTCGTTTTAATTGATCTAATTTCTGTGTGTACACAGGCGTTGTGCGTCAGGAACACCCCATGATTATATTTGTGAATGAGCAGTTTTTTTAGGGAGGAATTTAGTAACGTCGCAATGAATTGCACCACGGACTCAGCCTCAACTGTAACCGGACCTTGCTCGTCCAATCGACGAGAGAAACGGAAACGTAATTTTCAAATAGAATAGCCGGTTGTGTACTTATTTAGTCTGCTTAGTGAATATTTCCTGCGCCTCTTTCTTGATGCAACGGTAATTAAAGTGTATTTTTTTCATCCTTTTACCTCTTTTTCAACCTTTCCTCCCTGAAGAACTGCAGTATCATCATTATTTCAGGGTGTTTTTTTAACAACTGGAAACCTCACTATTTTTCTTTTTTATTTTTCTGTTTGCGTCAACAATAGTTCGCCGTTGGTTGTACATGGTCCTTAATTTGTCTATGGTTTAAGGAGTTGGGGAAATTTCCTCGTATTTTGACAACTCAGTACCAGACATTGAAAATTGCATTTTTCCTCATGTGACTGGAACACGTTTTGAGTTTTCATTCTCATAAATCACTGAAAGGCAGCTAATTTACGCCGACTGCTGCTGTTAATACTTCGATAAACAGAGTTGTCCGTTATCAAGGCTCATTTCTTACGTTTGGATGTGACGGCGTCAGACCACAGAAGCCGGTAAGTCAGTTATTATCGTTATTATTGTTAAAGCCTCTATGGCTGATGGGTCGAATTTCACTGCTTGAGAAGTTAATTTGTAGCAGTTCGTCGTAGGAGAAACGACAAAGGATAAACCGCTTACAGTTGTCAGTTATGGAATTCAGCAATAACCCCCTGCTGTTCGATGAGTTATCGTAGATTGACATAATCGTTCATTTCTTTGACATATTGCGCTTTCGAGGCAGCTGGATCCGGTAGACTTACAATTTCTTGATGTTATACTAACGAGTTCATTTTTACCCCGCTATGCACCTGTTTGATTTGAATTCAGTCAGTTTGCACTCTGAGCTTATCGGTTAGTAGGTTATCTCAGGGAGCATGTTGGCGTGGAATGTAGCCGTGCATGTGAGTTTGAAAGTGTCGGGAGAAACCCCCGTCAGCGAGCACGATATGGGTGTGTATCATTTCAGAAGATAAGTGAATCTGTGTAAATGGGGATATGAGGTATTTGACTGTGTTATAGCTTGGATGTGAATGCGTCTTTCCAGGGTACAGTTCAATCCATGGGTCGTTCATATGAATGAGGACATTTGCTGGCGTGTCATACCGCGGTGCTTTCCAAACCGATGGTGTCGTGACAGCGTCAATCGGCTTGGTTTTTCTCTCTCTCTGTGCGTGTGTGTGTGTCTGTCTATGTGTGTGTGTGTTGGTCTCATCCGGCGCGGCTACGTCCTACAATGCAGTTGCGTCCCTGAGTCCTCTGGTCAATGGGTCTGTGTTCTTGGCACCGCGAGCGGTGCAGTTTGTGCGTAGCAGACGCTGTTTATAGCGCTGCCGTTGCCCCTGCCTTGGCCGTTTACTACGGTATTTATACTCGCGCCAACCGGAGGGGGGGGGGTGCACACACGCCTCATAGCCCCGTCTGAGTGTGACGCTAGCGAGGGAGAAAACACAGCGCAGTGCCTCCAGACACACGCACGCACACGCATACACACGGCAGCGAAACACGCACAGCAGACGCGGACTCACGCACATGGCATTCTATGATTTAAGAGCACACGGTAGAGTAAGGGATTAAAGGAGTGCTCCCCCACACACACACACACACACACCCTCAATCGGAACCGAGTCTCTTCATTACGAGGCAGTCATCAGAAAATCACCAAGGAGAGCTGGAGATTAGCGTCCCTGTGATCTGATTTGATGCCACCCCCCCACCACCCATTTGCTGTATCAGCTGAATAAATCAATGCCATTTGTTTAACTGAACACACACGACGCGGCTGGCTGAACCAGAGAGGGCACGCTGGAGGAACGGGGGGGCTGACATTGGAACGAGCCGAGGGTGGGGAAGCGCAGTGCTTCCGTCTGCCACGCCGTCGAGAGCATGTGCTGCTCCGCCAACACCCTGTCTGAACCCAGATCAGTTACCTGCATCTCTCGCACTGCTCCTTGCTGCAACGCCTTTGAGCCCAGTTTGAACACCGGCTTTTCCTTTTCCTTTTGTTACCCCCAGATCAAATGACAGGTATCAGCGCTGGTATGCTTGACACTGCGGTCCACAGTAAAGCCATCAGTGAATGAATCGAATCAGATGTTACTCTTTCATGTGATCTATTCGCCACAGAAGGCTTCATGGACAGTGAGAGGGATACCGCTGGTCAGGTTATGTTCCATATCGGATTCCAGCAGAGTGCGAACACAGCTTGTGTTGTGGAGTGCAGTCTTGATGGTAATGGTCGGTAATGGTAATGGATTCAAACCAGAAAGGGGGGAAGGGGTGGCAGGGCATCGACCTTGGGCTCAGAATGTTGCCCTTTGAGGGGAGCCGCCAAGCCTGCATTGATTTTCCCGGTCTGGTGAATTAGTCTGAAGGACCTTTAATACATGGTGATTTCACCCAAAAAGCCCAACGCTAACTGATCCATTTAACCTGGGATCTTTAAAACCAAGGAGCACACAGCTGTACTCTAACCCGAGAGATAGCCATCTCTGTAGGTATCGAATGCTGGCCGTATTGACTGTGCTGGCTGGCCTCTGCACCTTCTGCATGGCAGTTTGAATATTTCCAGATTCAAATGACGTTCATTGTATCAGGCGTTACAGCCACTACCCTTTTTGCATGACTTTTTGGATGGAGACAACGCCTGTTTATGTGAGTGCTGACTGGCTTTCCCAGACAGCCAGTTTCACTGACATGAGGGGTCAGTGATGACCCGCTCAGTGGACAGTTCCACTGTGTTTGACACTTACCTCTCAGTCTGGAAAGAGTTGCCTTATTTTAGTTTGGCCTCCCACAACATAAATCACGTCAATGCATTTTAAATAGATGTCAATGTTGTGGGGCGTTGCTGACCGCATGGGGTGTGTCTTATTCAAAGCTCACAGTCTAACCACAGTGGCTAAATTAATCTGTTTTGTGCCTTTCTCCGCCCCTGTCTGGAGGTGTGTGCGACTGACAGGACAACAACCAATCAGACACTTCGTGTAAAATGCACACCAGCGCAGAGAGCCAAACATTAACAGATTTGGCCCGTCAAAGCGAGGTCTGGCGAGTTACACAGTGGGCTTATGTTCAGCCGTGTGTTTTGTCAAGCCTTGATCATCTGTCACCATAGGGGGTTGTTCCTGACCTTCAAAAGGCCGTGAAGAGACATTGACACTCCTGGTTATCGTTCCACCCCAAACAGGTGCTCTCTCTGAAACAAATGAAGGCAAACAAATGAATATGTCCCAACCAGTGGGGACACCCTAATGCGTAAGGACACATTGATCAGATTAACTAAATAACGAAGTGTCTGCTGTCACGCGTAAAATTAGATCCACAAGCTGAAAAGTGGTTTAACAAGACCATAAGAGGAATGATTAAGTCTTAGTAACAATATTTATTTTTGATGGTTGGATTCCTCCAAGCAGATTATTGCAGAATCAATTTTTCAGATCATATAGATTTAAGCAGTTTAGCTCCGCCCAGCAACATGCCTAGATCTTCAAAGGTATACTTATCTGTACTGTCTGTAATCTGCTGTGTTTTTCTTTAAACACTCATGGCTGTCATTATTACAGGAATGGGTAGAGTGGACTGTAGCGTGTGTAAGATAGCATAAGTCATACATCAAAACTGTGTTTGATGATTTTATTTCATTTCTATTGATCATTTGTTAATCCAAGGTATTGGACTAAATTTGACCATTCAAACCTCACCGATGGAAAATGTCAAAGAGGACCCACAGAAATGGATTGGACATGCGTGACTCTGTGGTGCTCGTCATGTGATGGTGTAATCACATGTAATGCAACTGAGAGTCATGTCAGCGTTGAATGTCACAGTGACGGCGGTTAGCTATCTCCGCAGCGATTCCCGTTGGTCTGAATGGAGAACCTGCTGTTTCAGAGGGTTAACTGCAGATGCTTTCTGGAGATCAGCCTGTGGGCGGGGCGTTGCAGTTGCTTAGCAGATACTCTTAGCCCAGACGTCTTCTGTTCTGTAGCTCAAAATTTTTTACATTTCCATCCATTTACATAGCTGGGTATTTTACTGAGGTAATTCAGGGTAAGCAGCTTACCCCAGAATATGACAGCAGTGCCCAGCAGTGGGGATCCGAAAGTGGACTATAAGCACTGCTCCTTACCTATGCCGTCCTCTTTATGGGGGCTGAGCTGTCCACCAAATGGCATGCCGGGTAGACCGAGCGGGACAGAGGATGAGGAGGACGCATAAGAGGCGGAGAGAGGAGTTTCAGAAACTGATGAGAGCCGACAAGGAGGGGCACGCGCGAGACAGGCTCAAAATACAAGATCGTCGAGCGCCTGGGCGTAGACTGCCGGTGAGTCAGGTTCTTTCAGAACGTCTGGCATGATGATCAGAAAAGGAGCAATGGTTAGCAGGACACCACCCCCATACACACAAGACCATCACAGAGATGCTCTGACTCAGAGAATGGTCAGACAGAGATTGGACGGAGAGGGAGGGAGATGGAACAGACAGACAGAACTTCTAGACAAACTCCCTGCTTGGAAGATACAGACCACCACAGGCACAGAGAAGGAGAGTAGCAGTCTGTTTGCCTGTCTGCTTAGCGACAGACAGACAGACAGACAGATGTACTCACTGAGAGACCAGTGCTGGCACCGTGCCACATGCCTGTCAGTCTGTTTCGCAGTGAATCTCCGCAGCTGATTTCCTGGAAGTCCCTAATTGAATTTTACTGGCAAACACGTTTGAATGTATTAGGCATTATTCAGGGCCCTGTCTGTACTGAGGGACAGGGTTGGGGGGATGGAGCGAGCAAGGCAGGGGGAGAGAGAGGGAGAGACGCAGACACATGCGCCGGATTTGTGGTCAGAACTGAGCGACAGGAACAGGTGGAATAATATTAGCGGTTTAGCTGGTCGGGTAAGAGAGACAGAGTGGAATTCGGTGGACTGGTTGCAGCGGTGGCGGTGAAAGCCGTGCTTTCAAGCCTGGGTGGCTTAGCAACTACAGCATAACATTCTCACAACGTTAGGAGAACGGGTTCAGCAAAGCCACAATGGCAGACAGTCTGCACTAGTATGGAAAGACCTTCTTTGAACGGTAGCCACTTCCGCTTGTCACATTTGCCATGAAGGAGCAGGGATATCACTCTGTAGCAGACCAAAGTCCTCCTTGGGGGAGGGGGGCGTACTTGAACATCGAGTCGATTCACTCTGCAGAGATCAGGGGCACCTGACTTCTGACACCCCCTTTATCATTACTATGGGCCCTTCACGATGTTGGTGTCACTGTCGGCACTGTTAACAGAACTTGGTCCCCTCTTTCCACTGTACCCCAGTGGTCCAATTCCATGTCTGAGTTACCCCACAGTGTCAATACTCTCAACCCATCTCCCCACACACATACACGCACACATACACACATGCGCGCAAACACCCCTGCACGCTCTGTCATTCTTTGCTCCCCATAACATCGTGTAACTTGGAGGAGCGAGCGAGACAGGAGGGAAGAAGGGGGCGTGGTCAGAGAGAGAGGGAGCGTGGCCTGTATCCTGCTTAGCAACCACATCCAGCTTAAAAGTAAATGGTGGTAAAAAACATACTACTAATAATAATATTACAGGCAGGTGGAGTAACTGTTTCAAAGGTGCAATGGTGTAAACAATGTGAAAGCGCACGTGTGGGGAGGGATGAGTGAGCCCACTGGACCCGCCTCTCCCTGGTCTCCGCCCTCAGCTTATTCCTGCCTTTCTCTGCCCCGCCCTCACACCCCAGCCCTCTGCCGGGGGCTGTTCTATATTAGCGCCGCCAAGGGTCGCCAAAGCGGCTTCAAGTGAGTCCTCATTGGGACAAGGGTGGGGACAGGGATGGCGTGCCGGCCGCGTGGTAGATGCCAAACGGGTGTCCACGAGCATCAGGGGAAGACATCGGTGAAATGCCAGCTGGAGCAGGGGGAACACCCCCTGCTGTGATCGGGGCGCATCTCTGAATGGTGAGCCCTGAAGCCTCGCCCCGTGAGGGATTCCGCCCCCCCCCCATCAGGGATTCGCCCCTGAGTAGGGCGTTTGAGCACAGCCGTGATACGGGTCATATAAATGCCACGCAAGGTGAAAGATAGTCAGCGCTGCATCACGCTGTCAGTTGTCCGGGAGAGCGGACCGGTCCCATCACTGCGCCTAGCTGCGAAAAGACCGCCGTGTACCGCCGCCGCCCGTTGTCACAGCAACGTGACAGGCGTCCGGGGGCGGGGAGTAACCCCTCTCCCCTGCTGTGTTGCCCTGTTACACGCTGGCTCCCTGCGTGCCGTCAGGGGGGGGTTGGGGGAGTTCCCCGGTGACCCTCCGCTCCTGCCTCACTGTCACCCCAATGTCACGGCGCCGTGTCTCAGAGCTGCAGTGTCACCGCAGTGCTCACAGCGCTCTCTGCTGCGCCGGGGCGGCCGGCTCTCCAGCGGCATTCCCCAGGAATCCGGAGAAACCACAGGAGGTAAAGCAATCAGCACGCTCTCCCCGCCAGGAAGGGAGGGGAGGGGAGGGGAGGGGTGTGTCTCTGTGTTGGGGGTACCGGTTTCGGGGCTGTACCGGCGCTGCCCGCCTGCTCCCTGAGGGTTATGCAACGAGCCGGCGGGCGCGTGCGAGCGTCGCCGGGCCGTGCTGGATCCGGCAGATTGGGCCCGGAGTGCATTAAGCCAGGCTGGCGTGGCAGATTACGGCCACGCTGAACTGCAGCCACACGCCACCACTGGCCTGGGATCAGCGCCAGCTACAGCCGCAAGGGGGTGACATGCATTTGGGGGCGGTTGGGGGTGGTGAAAGGGGGTGGGGGGGGGGGACTGGCGTTGTGACAGAGCATGCCGATGCGGTGGCCAGTGCGACAGGAGCACTGTGGACTGCACAGTAGCGAAAGGGCAGGGGTTTGGGGGAGGGTGTGTGTGTGTAATCTGTGTATCACTCATTGTCATTGAGGGTGTGTTGTTTCCCTGTGGGTTGGGACTCAGATCAATACTGTGTGTGTGTGAGTGTGTGTGTGTGTGTGTGCGCGTGGATGCAGCGGTTGGGAGCCGGCCGTGTAAAAACGTGACCGCCGTGTGCTGTCGTCACGGCAAGGGAGAGAGTGTGTGTCAGTGTGTCAGTCAGTCAGTCAGCGTGTGCGCGTGTATGCGCCTGAAGGCGGGCGGGGGTGGGGGATGTGTGTGTGTGTGTGTGTGTGTGTGTGTGTGGGGGGTGTTGCTCTGTGAGAGCATGAGCGTGCGGTGCGTGTGCATGTGTGTGTGTGTGTGTGTGTGTGTGCGCGGCCTGCGTCTGCTGGCTCACCTTGGTTATTGCAGACTCCAGTGAAAGATGCAGGAGCCAAGGGCAGGGAGGAGGGGGAGGGAGAGGGAGGGAGAGGGAGGGAGGGAGAGGGGGTCATTGAGTACACCAGACTGCAGACTCCACAGCGAGGGAGGAGGGGGACGGGGGGGACGGGGGGCGCGAGAGCGGAGAGGAAGAGCGAGGGAAGCGGAAGAAGGGAGAGAGAGGAGAAAGGAGACAGGAGCCAGGTTCATTTTTCAGCACGGTTTCTTTTTTTTTATCCAGTTTTCGGGCTGAAGAAACGGTGGTCCTGCTGCGTCCTCACATTCTGGCTACACGAAGCACGTGTCGCATTCTCTCCAACGTGTCTGCAGAGCTACGCTAAGCGTGCTTTTCTTCACGCCTGTGCCGCACGGTACACAATTCAAATATACCTGCCATCACCTTCAGCTGCTAACTTCAATTTTTTCCTGTAATTAATTCCCCCCCCTCAACCTTTTAAATGAAACGAATCACAGATAAAAAAAGAAATGGCTGTCTGAGAGATTCAGTCTGTACCCAGCCCTGCATTCATAATACCATATCGAGCTATTGATTCTTTTAAATTGGATTTCTGCGGTAGGTTATAATCTATCTATGCTGATGTATAGCACTGTATATATTTTTTTTCTTTCTTTGCACTGTGTCATATCTGGACAGCCCTCGTGGGCCATCTCCTCCAAGCTGTCAGATTAACAATGCGTTTTATAAACATTATTTTACTAATAAACACCATGCCAGTTCATAAAGAGCTGCGATAAAGTGCTCCCTCACCCCAAAAAACATAACTTGAGGTATAGGTGTAATTCAAGGTGTAATTGCGTGTCAGAATTCAATTTATCTCATATAGTCAGTGTCGTGGGCTGTGTTTGAGACTCGCATGTTAATTCACATGATGAGTGACTATAAGGCTGTTCCTTGTTTTGAGGTTTGCCAGGAGACTGATTTAGCTTTGACCATGTCTGTGTTCAAGCACACTGACCATCGCTGGTGATCATTGTATTTGATGTATATTGCGTTTACCCCTAAGCTACCTTTAAGTTGTATGGAAGTGACACGTATGGAAGTGTCAAGCGTAGCATGTAAGTCCGGACCAGAGGGTGTACTCCATCTGTGCAGCTTGTGATGTTTATAGGGACGTATACATGGACACATGTAAGGTGGGTGATTTTGATACACAGCGCCTCAAAGCCACCCCCGGATTCAACCAGCATCTGCCTGCTGTCACTCTCACCTTCCACAAACGCAGTCGGGTTTAAGCTCAGTGGTTTAAGATAAATTTAAGATTAATCTCAGCGGCTGTCAAAATGAATAGAAAGAAAAATTGTGATCGTATTTGGGGTGGGGAAAAGGAACACTATCAGTGGAGACAAACTTGAGGTCAAATGGGGATGGAATTTGCGGGGGTGGTCTCGGCGCCCCGCCCCGCGAAGCTCTCTTTCAGCCGAATAACAAACGCACGGCGAGCCGGCAGGAAACGTTAGCGGTGTGACTCGTAAGCAGAGCTTCCGCCAAAGTGGATTACGTGGCTTGAGCGTGTGCCGGCGGCCAGGGCTGTGGTCAGCTGTGAGGGTTACAAAGCCCTCGGGACCACGGACAGGTCATGTATATGGCGGCAAAAAACACGGATATACACGCAGTAGTTATTATCTCATTAAATATTTACAGGTCACAGCTGATGGAGTAGTCATTATACTGTAAAACACACACACACACACACACACACACACACACATGCACACAGCATCTGAAAGTGAATTCTCATCTCCCTTCAGTCTTGTCTCCCTCTACCCACCCAACCCTCTCTCTCCCCCCCCCCCTCTCTCTCTCAGAAGTCATCATTTTATTCTTTTGTGTTTTTGCTTCTTTTTGAGTGTTAAAGGTAATTATCCCCAGTCTATCACTTGAATGTATGCACATGTGTATGTGTGATGGGGGAAAGGTTGATTTCCATCACCATACTTTGAAAAGAACCCCCTCATGCACGGCAGAGCAGGGGGAGGGAGGGCAAACAATGGGGCGGGGAAGGGAAGGGGGTTTATTTTGGGTTCCTCGGCCATGAAAGATTCATCGGCGACGAGCGCACTGAGGAGGGGAGAGGCAGAGGGAGTGGGCTGATGGGAGACTCGCTCGCTCACGCACTCGGTCTCGCTGGAGGGGGCGGGGCGGCCGAGGAGGGGCGTGTTCGGGTCCGGCTCCTTCACCTGGCCAGCACACGTCCGCAGCGCCTACCTCTTTGTTACGCTTTGTCTTTATATTCTCCTCAAGTGAACCAATATGTATCGTATCGTATCGATTTTATGTGTGCGAGTATATATATGTGATATTTATATACACACACACACTGCTTCTGTTTCTATAATTAATTCACATACAGTTTTTCTGTAGAAACCCTATATCCAGTAACACTTATCATAATTTGATATATATATATATATTTTTTTTGTTTCATTTACCTGCTGCTGTTATGTTGCTGTGTGTGACTTTGTCATGCTCATATCTGAGTGGTTCAATAGACTTTCATCCATTTTTACTGGGTAACCCAATAACGTGGTCAGCATTTGAAAGCATTGACCGACTTTATTCTATTTTTTCTCCATTACATTATTGAATGACTTCTATGCTTAAGCTGCACCCTGTGCATTTCCATTTGATTTTTTTTTTTCTGAGGGAAAAACCTAAAGGAGCGGCATCTGATTATCTCTAGAGTGTGTTGCTTGCTGTTTTTTTTCCGTTTAATCCTGTTCTGTCTCTTTGTGTGCGTTGTGTAAAATAGCAGGCTCAAAGGGTCATGATGTGTTGTTGCAAAAGTCTTTTTACTGGTCTGGCTTTTGTGGCTCACTAACATGGTACACCTTCAGAGAAAGAACATACTCTTACACGTGCTGCTTTGTGCTTCAAAGAGGACAACATCGATTTAACCTTCCTGGGGTTCTTCCCATTGAACGTGTGTGTTTGTGTGCGTGTGTGTGAGAGACAATGAGAGACTGCGTATGTGTTTGGGTGCGTACATGGATATGTGTGTGTGTGTGTGTGTGTGTGTGTGTGAGAGAGAGAGAGTGAGGGAGTGTGGTTTGTGTACATGTGTGTTTGTGTGTGCACGTGTGAGAGAATGACAGAGCGTGTGTGTGTGTGTGCATGTGAGAGAATGACAGCGTGTGTGTGTGCGCGTGCATTTCTGTAGGTCTGTGTGTCACGCCTTTGATTTATGTGCATTTATGTCTGCATCACTGCATGTGTGCGTGCCTTTTGCTCAGTGATGTTACATATGGTTGCGTGTTAAAACGATGAAAGCTGGGAAGCGAACAGCACAGGGAGCATCGAGTGAAGGGCCTGAATAACAGTGACCATCAGGCTCTGTGTCTCCGCGCTGCTGTGCCTTCAGTATAATCCACCTGTTTCCCCGTCTCTGCCTGGCTGCATCCTCAGCGTGTCTGCGGTGTCACGCTGACCCCTCTCTCCACCAGCAGTGTGTTCCGTCGGCTACTCTCTGCCTCTGTGCTCTGTGCAAGTCAGAGAGACCCACGACAACCTCAGTGTGCTAATCTCCCCCACTGCAGCCTCTCTCTCCCTCCCTCTGCCTCTCTACCCCTCTCTGTCTCCCTCTCTCTCCCCTTCTCTCCCTCCCTCTCTCCCTCTCTCTCTCCCCCTCTCTCACCCTCTCTCCCTCGTCTCTCTCTCCCCCGTTCTCTCTCTCTCTCTTTCCTGCATGCTGCTCTACACATGGTGAGCAGCGAGACAGAAAGAGAGAGAGGCAGCAGACAGTGTTGCTAGGAGACCACACACACAGCAGCGACTGGTGTGAGAGACATGGTTTCATGCCCCCCCTCCCTTCTCCACCTTCCTCTCTCTTTCTGCAACTCCCTCTCTCTCTCAATGTCTGTCTCCTTACATCTCTTCCCAGGTCTATCCGTGTGTTATCCGGCCAGCCCTCCCTCTCTCTCTCTATCCACCACCCCACTCTCTCTCTCTCTCTCCGGTACAGATTTCGTGTGCGGTAGGTACTCGCAGTCGAGGCTAATTCACACTTCCGTGTCAGTCTGACATTCGTGAGTGGCAGACAGTGCCGGCGCGGTGCGTCGTGGCATGGTGCCGGCGCGAAATTACGAAAGCACTGTGCCTTACAAGTCCCCAGGCAACGTTCTCCCAACGGCGGCGCAACGCAGAAGCAACGTTGCATTGGCAGCATTGTAACGTTGCCCGCTTCGTTTTGGCAATGTTTCGGCAACGTTACGACAACGTGTGCCAGGTAATGTAGTGCCAGGGGCTGGGGGTGAGAGGGGGCGTGGACTGGGTTTGCACAGATGTCAAAATAATTCATTGCCTGGGGGCCTGACTGTAGACAAGCAAAACAACAGCAGAATACAGCCAGGGTTCACCCATCCGTTTCCACCGAGAGGTTCAGGTCCAGGTCCTGCGGACACACGTGTGTGTTTGCGGAAATGCTTATGTGCTTTTTTCCTTGTTTGCAAATGGCTCGAAAATGCAGCAAGGCTGAGCTTACCAAGGTCATCGCCATGGCAAACCGCCCCGACGTTGCTCTTGGTTAACCAATCTCCTTTCAGAGGGAAATTTTCCACTGCATGGCAGAAACCAACTGATCTGCATAACTCCACCCCTCTTGTTTGCATTAAACTGGGCAGGGTAACAAAACGCAAGCTGAGCCAAGGGCAGGTGCACACAAATATAGGGAGGGTAAGCTAATAGTCTCGTCCCAGTGAGTGGCTTAACCAACCTGGCAGCTAGGGCCCCGCCTTCTTTTCCACCACCATTTGGGGACTGCCACCTTCTTTGCTACCACCATATTTGGGGTTCCTGAAACCCCCAGTTACATTGCCCAGCTGCAGAGACCTGGGTTGGAGCCGGAACCTGCAGCTGCTCCTTGTTAAACTTCAGGGGCATTTGGAGACAGGGGGTTTCAGGGGTGTGCTGCATCCCTCGCTCTCTCCCCAGCGGTTCTGCTGTTTGCACCCTGTTGCATGGGTCTGTAAGAGCCGCAGAGCTGGAAGGAGCCGCAGCTGTCAGACTGCATAGCCGTGCGTAGAGCGTCCCCCAAAAGGCTGGTGGAGGGGGGCTCCGTGCTCAGACAGGGTTTATTATTAAAAGCCCTGCGTTGCAGATCCCATCCCGTAACTTTAAACCCCCTAACTGAATTACAGACGCAGCCGTAATTCTCAGCTGTCTTTGTGTGTGTGGTTGCGGGTGGGTGTGTGGGTGTCTGCATGCGCATGTGTGTGTATGTGTGCGCGGGTGTGTGTGTGTCCGGGTGTGCGTGTGTGTGCACACGTGTGTGTGTGTGCATGTGTGTGCGTGCATCTGTGTGTGTGTGTACGGGCGTATGTGTGTGTATGAGTATACGCATGTGCGTGTGTGTCTGTGTGTATGTGTGTGCACGCACGTGTGTGTGTGTGTATATGAGTGTGAATGTGTGTGTGTTTGGGAGGTAAATCCTACGGTCATGAGTTCAGATCCAATTTAGTCCAGCACGCTTCCATCTGTTTTCATAACTATGCTGTGGCGGATTTTAATGACTCCTAACCTCAGCTGTGTCTGCATAAGCTGCTGTAGAATCTGGACAGGGCAGAATAGCATGTCCAAGCTTCATTTTTCTGATTGTGTTGGTGTGTTTGTGTGTGTGTACTTTTTAAGTGTGTGTTTGTGTGTCTAGGAGAACAAGTGTGTATTTGTGTTTCTGCATATGTCTGTGTGTGTGTGTGTTTTTTAGAATGAGTATTTGTGTAAGTTATTGAGAATGAGTGTGTGTGTGTTTGTGTGTGTGTATTCAGCGTTGTGTATCTGGATGTGTGTGTGTCTGCTAAAGTTACGATGCATATGTATTTGTGTATGTTTTGGGGGCACACATGTGCGCACGTGTGTGTGTGTGTGTGTGTGTGTGTGTGTGTGTGTATGTATGTGCATGTGTATGTTTTGGAAAATGAGTGTATGTGTGTGTGTGTTTGTGTATGTTTTGGAGAATGAATGTGTGTGTATTTGTGTGTTCGTACAGTATATGCCTGTGGGTGTCTAGCTTAGCCATTCTCCACTGGTTTGGTAAAAACCCATAGCCTCTGTACCTGAAACAGCTCCTTACTCACGCTGCCACTGCAGTCCCATAATCCCTTTAGGCCGGGAAAGATAACACATGATGTGTATGTGTGTATGTGCAAGATATGTGTCGGTTTCTGCATGGCAGTGATTATCGCAGAGCCATGCAGAACATTACACGCCATGCTTCCCCGTTCCATTGCTGCTGTCCAGAATGTCAAGCAGGAAGTGGGTTTTGGCCCCTAGTATGCTGAGGAAAAAATGTTCCCACTTTGCTCTGCAGTCTGATTTAGCCAAATTTTAATCAGGCAGAAACAAAGCTGAGGGCTCATCTACAAGTTGGACTGGTGAGATGTCCTGCACATTAAACCCCAAATGTATCTCCCCACTCTAATTTGGTTGTGCTTACCAATAAATTGACCCCCCCGTCCTGATTATCTGCTGAGACTGTGCTTTCTGAGGGCTTTCGGGGAGATCCCTTGTGGGACGTGTTGGTTGTGGGTCCGCAGAAGCGAGCTTAGTCCAGCGCTACATTCTGTGTATGACTGCCCCTTTCCTACAGGGACCTGATCTGCCAATCACCAACATCCCCGGCCCCCTCACACTATGACAGTTTACATTGAGTGGAAGAGGTTTGTGCCGCAGCTGGGTTGCCATGTTCTCAGAATCCATCTGTACAGTGTTGTATTTGCTTAGTAGATTCCCTTATCCATGGTGACTTACATAGCTTACGTTTTTTTTTTACATTATCCATTTGTACAGCTGGATATTAACTGGGGCGATTTAAGTACCTTACTGAAGCGTATAACAGCAGCAGTACAACAGCAGTATTCGACCTGGGACATGAACTGGCAACCAGTGCCACACCTGGAGCCGCCAGTTAGGAAGCTCCTGCACAGAGGGATCTGTCTGCCCAGGGGCGGGGGTGCGGCCAGCCCGCCCCCAGGTCGCCCGGACGCCACGCCAGCCCAGTCCGACGGCACCCGCACAGCGGTCCCCACCGGGGACTGTTTGAAGGCACCTCAAAAGACTCCAAGGCGACGTAATTGCACGCTTCCCCACCGCTGTAATGCAATAATTGCCGGGCGGCCTGCTCCCTGCCGGATGCTGGGGACCAGATTGAAGCCCGGCGAACAAAGCTAACCCGCAGCCTGCTCCGTAACCCAATTAGCCCTCCACAAAGCTCGGCAGCAGCGGGAGCGGGACGGGGGCCCGAATGGATGAACGTACTGCAGCCAGGCGCTTTATAACCAGGGTTATTTCTGGAGCAGCTCGGTTTCTCGAAAAACACCGCTTCGTATATTATTTTTCCGAAGCAGCAAATCCAGCTGCTCTGGGTGTTGGTGAGGATTGACCCGCTTTATTGCAAATCAATTTCGCGAACCGGTGTCGACCAAAATAAAATTTGTGGTGTTTTATGGAATGTAGCCATTTGTACGTTACTTAAATGTGTCCGATGAGAACTGTTCAGATTTTCATGTCCCTGCCGTGCCCCCTGGCTCCTCCTGCTGGAGATTATTAGCCCCACACCCACAGCTGCCCCGTGCATTGCCCAGTAGGTCACTGGTACTGCAACAGCAGGGGTCAGTGTTGCGCACCTGCAAACTGCACATGGCGGCAATACCATCTAGAATGGCAGAAATGAATGTGACCAAAGAAAAGAAGAGCAGCCAGCTCAGCCTGTCATTAGCAATATGTGGATAAAGACGCATAGACAGCAAGCGAGTTGGTGGTTTGGAAATGGTGGGGTGCAGGGTCTTGCGCACGGGCACGGAGCTATTCTCAGGGAGCCGCGCCCTCCCTCTTTTGTACTCTTTTAATGGGTTGGTGTTGGCCTGAGCCGTCTGCACGTCCCCTCAGGAGGGTGTGAATCCTCCATTTCGCCAATTAAACCTGACCCCTCTCCCATCCAGCCCTCCCTCTCGTCATCCCCCATTCCTGAATTTTATTCTGATTAATTCATGCAGGCTAATGGGCCGCTGGAGGGCAGGTGCTTTAGCGCTGAGCGCAGGGGGAGTCTCCGAGATGCACCCGCACGGATGAGCCCCTCGCTAACCCCCGGCCAGCTCTGCAGCCCCATCAGTCTGCAAGGATCACTGGGTGGAGCCGGAATATAAGAGGGATTGTGTACAAATTGCATCTGTGTGTGCAGATGTGTCTATGTGCGTGTGTCTGTGTACATGTGAGTGCGTGCACATGTGCACATATGCATGTGTGTGCATTTGTGTTTGTGTGTGTTTGTGTTTGCTTTTTGTATGCATGTGAACCATGTGCGTCTTTTGTCCCACAGTGTATTTGTGAGTTTTCATGGGTGTGTTCCTTTGGATGTACATGACTTACGCGTGCGTGTGCTTTTTCGTCGGATGTATGACCTATGTGTGTCATGTGACCTACGATGTGCGCGCATGTATGAATGAATCTGTGAGCTGTGGGCTCCACGGTGAGCAGTCACTGAGTCTATTCTAATATATCCTGCCCATGCCTGGGCCTGATGCTGCTCGCGGCGCTTGAGTCATAGCGCCACACTTCCAACCCCAACGAGGAAGTCACTGATAACAAATCATCATCACCGGGATCGGAATGCTGTAATCGACCTCAAGCACCCATCTGGGGGGGAGAAGAAATAACAAAAACAAAAAAAGTTCCGTTAAACCCTCGTGCTTCGGGGGCGGTTCTTTTTTGGGACCGGTCAGAGACGAGAGGAGGTCGACGTGGTGCGCGAGTCCTCGCAGCCAATCAGAGCGGCCGCTGGAAGCCCGCTCGGCGGCCCGGCGCACGCGCTCAGGGAGGTCCCGGGAATATCTGCCCCACAACAGGCTCCCGGTGCTCTGCGGGAAGCGCCGAGGAGGAGTGTCTGCGCTGCGTCATGTGACACAGCGCGTTAGCGTTCGGCGGTGACAGCGCGCAGGAGAGGCCGAGCGCCCGGGAGCCCTGCGGGGCTGGAGCAGCTCTGTTATTTCACTCTGCCTGCTACTGTAATCTGGCGTCCTCCCTGCTCCGCTTAAAATCCCTGCTTTCACTCTGTGCAGCAGGCAGCCAAGCCGCTCCGGCAGATTCCCAGCTGGTGCTTTAAAGTTGGCCCCCCTCTGCTACGCTAATGCAAATAGCCTGTTAGCATCAGAGTGGCCCGGCCTGTCCCAGGCATAAAGTGTGTGAATGTATGTCAGTGTAGCTCATCTGAGGGGTTCTTTCAGTGCACCAGTCAGTATTTCAATGGTAAAATAAGGCAACGTGTTAAAAAAATGTGAAACAAGTGTAACCGTATTAGGATGTAATGTTGTGTACATTGTTAGTTCAGCTGGAAGATCCTGTGAGAGATGAATGCACGCAGAACGAGTAGAAACACAGTATAACCATTAATCCCAGCCGTCCTCCTGCCTTGTCTTCCGCAGGGTCTTTGGAGGGGGGCGCTCCGTGAAGCCCCTCCCCCCTCTCTCTCTTGATTGGCCTCTGTACCATGAGCTCTGGCTCCGCCCAGGATGTGGCGGTGGAGCACTTCCTGCGGGACATCGAGAGGCGGGGCAACAGGCTGCACTGTGCTGTGATTGGCCGGGACGGGCAAAATCCCAGCAGCGACATGAACCTGCTCTATCGTAAGAGCCGGCTGGACTGGCGGCACCGGGACTCCGACAGCAACAAGAAGAGGTGAGTGAGCAACTGGGGGTTTAGAGGGGGGCATGAAGACAGTCACAGAAGCCCGTGATGGCAGCGTCAGACTCACAGATCAATGACATGTAGCCAACATTTAAAAAGGGCTGTAACAGTCACTTTGTTGACTAGTGTAGCGCTGGTAAGTTCTGCAGCATCACCTTGAACCAGGTGGTTTAGCACTTAGCAGAAAAGGCAGCTATAGAGATTGTGGCCTTGCTGGTAGGGTTGAATCACCCTCCACTCTATTGTCATGTCATATGCTGAGCTCATCGGTCCTTTCCCTGGTGTGCCCAATGGATTTACACAGCCTGGCATGCACCAATGCAGCAGGTTTAGCCAGCGGTGTCATGAGAAAATTCTACCCCTCTGGTAGATTACATTATTGTTGCCAAGGAGGTTGAAGACAATGAGGAGGAGCTACATGGTATATCTCTTTATTGTACTGACTTAGAAGAATATAAGCACAGAAGGAAAAAGAGGTGAAGAAGGGGAGAAAGAAAGACCAGACCAGCAGAAATGATGGGGGTGCGAATCCTATTTGACAATACTGCGCTGTGAGCCTGAAAAGATGCTTTGGGTTTTTTTTTCTGATGTGGCGTAACATGTCATGTGACTCGGGCCCCTCCCCCACAGTGGAACATATGCGTGACCTAAGGGCACGCTCCAATCAGCTCATTCATGCTTGCGCCTCTGTTTCCATCCTGGATTGAGATGCAGAGAAACGCATAGCTCTTCCTGTTGCACAAATTAATAGCGTGGTAAGAGAACTTGTGTGACAAATCTGATTTAATGAGCCCCATACCCTACCTCTCCTTACCCCCCAACAGGCTGTTTGTGTACACAAGTAGTGGAGTTATCACTCCAGGCTTAATTGACCAATAGGGAGGACTTCCTTGTTTCTCTAAAGAACAGAGAAAACACACAGATAATGATATTGCGCTGTAATGTGCACAGTTGGGTACAATGTATGTAGTTAAAAATATGGGTCACATTTAGTACGGAGCTGACATTTGCCGATGTTACTACAGTTGTAGTTAAACATATACGTACAATATAATTGCTATAGTGTTGTGTAACAAGCGTGTGGTTTCACTTTGTGACAATGTTCTGTGAATATATACACAAAGGACCAGGGCTGTTATTTGTGTCCTTATTCAGAAGTTTAATGTGTGAAAAATGGGCGTCTGAAGTGCAGTTTAAAGCTGGTTAAAAACAAGCACATTCCCGCTGCCTGTCCCTCAGTGAGGTAGCGGTGGTGCTGCAGATGCTAAATCAGTCACACATTCAAATGGGATTCACTCAGGAGTGGCAGCAGCATCTCCAGCTCCCTGTTGCACCTTCTGCAGGTATAATGACTGAGACAGGGAGAGGAATGGAGGAGAGGAAGGGAGAGGAATAGAGGAGAGGAAGGGAGAGAGGGGAACAGAGGAGAGGAAGGGAGAGGAATAGAAGAGAGGAATGGAGAGGGAGGGACAGAAGAAAGGAAGGGAGAGGGAGAGGGACAAAGGAGAGGAAGGAAGAGGGAGCGGAAGAGAGAGAGATGTTTATGCTATCTATATAGGTTTTCTTATATGTTTTCTTCAATTGTACATAGTTGTATTTAGGTTTAAACTTGATTTTGTTCATGTTATTGCTTTGGCCACACAGCATTTGTTTGTCCTGCCAATAAAGCACCACTGAATTGAGAGAGGAATAGAGAGGAAGTGGAAGAGAGAGGGAGATGAATTGGGAGAGGAAGAGAAAGGAAGAGGAAGAGAAAGAGGGGAATTGAGATAAAAAGAGAGAAAGAGAGCGGGAGGGGAGCTGAGAGAGGAAGAGAGAAGTACAGGGACTGAGGGAGAAAAAGAAAGGGAGGGGAATTGTGAGAGGAATTGAGAGTAAGCGAGAGAGAGTAATAGATGTGCCCGGCCGGCACCAAAGCGGTAAAGATCTGTCAGTCAGCCTGTCTGCATTCCGCTGGTTGTAATGCAGAGAGGGTACGCAGGATATCCCGGCTCTCAAATTCATCAGATTTGAGTGTGTGAGGGAGGGAGGGAGGGAGGCCAGCTGAGTGGCATCGTTGCTTAGTTGCAGGGGCAGAGAACTGTTATTGCGTCAGAAGGAGAGGAGGAGGGAGGGCCGATTATGGGTGGGGGCTGGATATAAAGTCAACCGAACCAAAAAGCAGTGGGCGTACAGAGTGGGCCGTACTCATCCGCAGAGAGCGGAAGAGAGGGAGATACGAGATAGGGAGGCATCACAGGTAAACAGGTACAGGAGCTCAAAGCTGGTGGTGAGTAACGTCCCAAAGACATCAGCATCCCTCACAGTTGGAGTAGAACAGGCTGAATATTAACATTCCATACAAATATCCCCATTAGCTTTCACTTGCCTCATGTGGCGCTGGCGCTGTGTGTTATCTTCAAAGTGGCACAGCCACGCGCTGGGTTTGAGGCATCAGTAGATAACGTACATTTAGTACGTGACCTCCCTCTCTCTGGTCCCCCCTTCCAGGCCGCGCCTCAGTTGCGAAAGTCAGCAGTTTTAAGCTGGTGAGAGAAATGGTTTAAAAGGCAGCGTTTTGCGCAAGAGTTGAGCCGGAAGAGCTTCAGCTGCTCAGCGCTGATGTGGGCTGTGTGTGCCCAGGGAGAGAGGAGTGAGGAGAGAGAGAGGGAGAGAGAGAAAGGGTGATAGAGAAAGAGGGGAAGAGAGGAGGAGGATGGCCTATATTTATAGGACAATCTGGCCCCGTTGTGTCTCTGCAGATCAACATGCACAGGGTCAGGACTTACGCACACACACACACACACACACACACACACACACACACACACACACACACACACACACACACACACACACACATGCTTATACGCTCTCACACACATACACACACAAGTACACACACAGACACACACACACACGTGCTTATACACTCTCACACACACACACACACAATTACACGTTCACACATACATGCATCCATACACTGTCTCGCACACGCATACACACACACACACAATTACACGTTCACACATACATGCATCCATACACTGTCTCGCACACGCATACACACACACACACAATTACACACTCACACACACACATGCACACTTATACACTCTCACACACATACATGCATGCGTACACTCTCTCACATACAGACACACACACTCTTATACCCACTCTCTCTCACACGCACACACAAACACACGCTTATACACTCTCACACACATACACACACAATTACACACACAGACACACACACACGCTTATACAGTCTCACACATATACACACAATTACACACTCACACATATATGTATGCGTACACTGTATCGCACACACACACACACACACACACACACACACGCATGTGCATATATATAAATATAGCACATATGTGTTCTGCCACATCCCTCTCTGAGTGTGCATGTTTGTAAGGCCGTGTTTACAGTGCCTCATCAGGGCCTCTCGTGATGCGTAGCGTAGCGTTAGCGTTAGCGCTATGACACGCTGTCCTCGGGCATTCTGGATCCTGATGCTTTCTGCCACTTGCGCAGCGCTCCCTTCGTCAGCAGGCAAACGCTGATGAAGTCAACGAGGTCACTCCGCTCCACGTGACTCACCCGTTCGGGATCCAGCAGGGGACACGCGGAAGTTACGATCAGAGAGCCTCACCGGACCGCAGCTGACAGCATGCACATCCTCGCATGAAACTCACACAGCCTCCTGTGTCCTACTCCATGCAGAAACACAAGCGCCCACACATACACACAAACACACACATTCACATATACACAAAAATACTTACAGAATAGAGAGAAAACATATCACATGCGCATACGCACAAACACATATGCACATATACACATGTGTGCGTGCATGTGCATACATACACACAGACACACTCACAGTGTACAGAGATACTATATCACACACACTAAACACACAGTAAAGAGAGAGGCTAGATCACCACCGCGGGCGTTCACAACATACCCTGCCTGACGCAGGCACGTCACATAATCTCACAAGCCTTAAAAGTCCGCCCACGCATCCGACGTTAGCAAAAACGAGTACACTGACGCACACACACACTCACACACACACACGCACGCGCAGCTCCTTCACACACGAGTCCCGGTTTCCCGGTTTCCGAGTGCTCTCTCACAGATGCCCACTCCCACACACATCCAGCAGGAAACGAAACCTCCGCTCACCTCCCCTCCCACTACATCCCTCCGGCCCGCTTTGCTCCATTCATCCTCTCCTCTCTCCCCCTCCCTTCTGCTCCGTCCGCCACTCCTCTCTTTCTCTCTCTCTCTCTCTCTCACTCTCTCTCTGCCGGGCCGCGCCGGTTCTGTTGCTCCGGCTTCGGCACGGGGGGTTCCGTTGGGGGGACCGGGAGAGAGAGGCGATGTGAGGACAAAGCAGAAGAGCTGCAGGAAAAAAGACAGCCAATGTCTTTTTTGAAAGAGTGAGGAGAGGGAGCTGAAAGGTTCCTTTTTGAGGGTGCGCTTTGGCGGTCCTTCCGCGAGACAGTCGGGTTCACCTTCGAACGTGAGCTCCCCCCAGACTGTCTGGGATGGGAGGTTCCTCAGAGCAAGCAAGTTTAAAGAAGGGGGGGGAGTGGGGAGGGGGAGAAAAAAATCGGCGTGACTGAAATTCCAACACATTCTCCCCAACAGAATGAGGGCGCGGCTCAGACCCCCAAAGTTGATTCGATGCTGGACTAAACTGTGGCGCTCTAACATAGCAGTAACGAGTGTTCATAAGCAGGTTGCTGGTTGCTGGCTCAATTCCCCACTGTAGCGCTGCTGCTGTACCCTTGGGCAAGGTACCTAACCCACAATTGCCTCAGTAAATATCCAGCTGTCTTAAGGGATCATGTAAAATTGTAACCTATATAAGTCACTCTGGATAAGAGCATCTGCTAAATGACAATAATGTAATGTAATGATGACCAATCCCACGCCCTGCTTACCAGGATGTGGCATTGGTCACCAAGGTGAGGGGCGGCGCCTCACGCACCTCCATTCCTTCGCTTTCCATCAGGAGGCCAACTCTAACGAAGTCGCCTGACCTAATTGCACTCGCTCTTCTCCACGTGCGCCTACCTGTTGCTGGCCCCGTTAAGGGTTGCGCTCGCTCTAATAGAACGCTAATTAGCCTCCCAGATGAAAGAGGGGGCGTCGCTGCCTCTCAAGGCCTTGAGGAGGGGAGTTCTGCCGCCCGGGGTGAGACTCAGGGCGATCCCAGCCCCACTTCAGCGTGCGGCTCGCCTCTAATGGCTGCTCTCCTCCCACGTTCAGCTCAGGGACCGTGTTTGAAGTGCGCAGGAAAATGGCACATGGAGGTCCGCGACCCGCCGAAAGAGTATGCAGCGCAGTGTGCTGTTAGGGTCCGGGAGCGGATAAGTGGTGGTGTGGAGCGGTGATTTGGGGCGCCTGACCCGGAGGGGTTCTGAGGCCTGTTCCCCCGTAGAGGTGCTGCCAGCATGCCCTTGAGCGAGCCGCGGCTCTTTGCCCCCGTTATCTAAGTCGCGGCTGTGTAACTGCAGTCTAATTTGATGTATAATGAGCAGAGGCTGCAGAGTGTGAAATGGTTGGAAGCTGTAAGACGCTCAGGATAGGGACCGTCTGCAAAGTAACTAGGTGGTGTAAATGTTTAAAAAGGTGATTTATCGTTTGCATGATGGCGTGATTCGGATTCTCAACGTCAGATCACCTCCGCTTGTGTTCGAAATGACGTGGAGTCGATGTGACCCTCAGTGTTCAATCAGGGGGCCTCCTTGATTCCTGGCGCGCCATCTCACTCACAGGGAGGGATCTCCTTCCTAAAGAGTACACCGTCGCAATGACGGCGCACCAGTTTCAACAACGCTGTTCCAACATTGTGGAAACGTCACAGCGCCGTTATCTGTGGTAATCCGCTGATTCGGTCGGTGTGTGGACAGGTGGGGGGCGGAGGGAACCGTTCCCCTGGAATGCTTATCCATTCTCTCTGGGTAGCAGAGGAAGGAAAAAAATCCCCGAGCAGGTAATGTGCCACTGATCCCAGTGCACTGTGGCGGGTTCAGCTGAAAGAACCAGTGAATAAAAACACCTCTGTTCAGAGAGGCTAATACGCTCTTCTGTGACAGTAAACGCTTATGCAAAGCTCATCTATGAGACTGTGGTAAAGAGGGAAGTGTGTGTGTATGTGTGTGTGTGTGCGCGCGGAAATGGGGCGGGGGGTCGTCAAGAGGAGCTGTCAATCAAACAGTCAGAGGTTGCTGTGCAGCCTGGTTACCGGGGCAACAGCGGGGATGCCTGCCAAGGTCTGAGTGACGGGAGCGATAGAGTGAGAGAGGGAGAGAGAGCTCTAGCGAGAGACAGAGAGAGAACAAATGAACAAATTGTCCTTTTCGTGGAATGAAATATTTAATTGAATCAATTCATGAATGAGTAAATGTGGGAATCTTGAGATGTAGGAAGAGTGCTTCTTATACGCACACGCATATACACACGCACTCACACACACGTACACACACACTCTCGCATGCTCCCTCATGCACACGCACAGGCATGGATGCAAATGCACATATACATACGCACTCAGACACCCAGACAAATGCATGTGCACGTGTGCAGTACACACACACATACACATACACATACACACACACGCACACACACACACACATGCACTCATGAATGTTGCCTCCCCCTCCATGCTACCAGTGCTGCTGCTGTCTCTATATTCCCATGTGTCATTGATCCACTATGAAGGGGCACTCTGTGTTTCAGTCAGTCAGTCAGTCAGTCAGACGGTCAGTCAGATTCCATCAGTTTGTGAGTCACTGTTTAAACATGTCAGTCACTTGGGCAGTTAATATGTGTGCCTGTTACTTTCAGAATACTTATCAGAATTTAAGTAGTCATTCAGTCACTGCATAATTATTTAGTTAGTAAAACAGTCAGTCACTGCACCAGAATTTACTTAGAGTCAGTCAGTAACTGCATCAGTTTAATAACTAGGTAAGTCAATCACTGCATCAGAGTTTAATTGGTCAGTTAGGCACTGCATAAGAGTTTCATTATTGAGTTAGTCAGTCACTGTATCAGAGTTTAATTGTGAGTCAGTCAGTCACTGCATCAGAGTTTACTTAGAGAGTCAGTCAGTCACTGCATCAGAGTTTAATTAGCCAGTCACTACACCAAGGCGACCATCTGTGTCAAGCTGTTGTAAAATCAGCCTATCACACAGACTGCAGAAAGCCTCAGTCTTATGAACTCACTCAGCCTGCCAGAGCTTTATCCCCAAGTAATTTACTTTCAGCCTGTGTGTGTATTAGGTTGTCTGTCTGTGTGTATGTGTATTTGGCTATGTGTGTGTGTCTGAGTCTGTGTGTGTGGGTATGTGCATTTGTATGTGAGGGTGTGTATGTGACTATGTCTGTGTGTGTGTGTGTGTGTGTGTGTGTGTGCGCGCATGTGTGTGGGTATGCGCATTTGTATGTGAGGGCTTATGTGTGTGTGTGTGTGAGTGAGAGAGAGAGTTACAGTACTGCGCAGCTGGTCTTTTTCCTTACTCTCTGTGTAACAGCTGCTGTTTGCAGACTGGCCACCTGTCTGTCAATCCAGTGCTATCCAGTGGGTGTGTCTGTCTCAGCCGGTGAGGAGCAAGGCTGGCTCCTGGCCTTCCACATACATGAAAGCACACCTGCTCTAATACACGCAGACAATACCAGTACATGACTCTTGCCAGGGTCTTTGAATAGACAGCAGCTGTAAAAACTCAGGAGTAAATTTTCTCAGCCAAGGCAATTTTATATGTTTTAATCAGTGGTAAAGACCTGGTCCCACACATTAGTCTCATTACCAGCAGTGCTTACAAATCTCCAGAGCAGAGACTTGCAATATCCAGACAAATTTATCAAAGTGTATTCTGTGGTGCAGGGGTCTAAACTCATGGTGATCTTTCTTGTTTTTCGTGTATTTTCTCTTACTACGTTGTGATATCACTATGATATCACTAGCCTTCTGTGCAATTATTCTTATCCAGCGCCCATAGCCGTCAGCTTCCATGAACGTCGTCAAAGACGGGTGACAGATTGGCTCAGCTGGCGGACAGGGCACACGAGTTCTCACTGCGTCAACTTTGAAGGTGGATTGGCAGCTTCACGTCCGGACCGCTGACCCCCTTGCTCCCTTCCCGAGGGCTCCTGAAGGCTTTTTTAGTACAAAGCGTCATCCTGACGCCTCCCTTTGCGTATTTAAGCGGCGCGGCGCGGCCAAGCCCCGCTGCCAGTTTCCTGTGGCTTCCCCGAGGTCACCGGCGGCACGGCTCCGCCGAACGCCCTCGCCGGACGCTCTGTTCCCTTCCCATCTGTGCCCTGGAGAAGGAAGAGTGGGCGGCTTACGAAGGAGAGAGAGAGGGAGAGAGAGAGAGGGAGGGAGAGAGAGAAAGAGAGGGAGAGGGAGAGAGAGAGAGGGAGGGAGGGAGAGAGGGAAGGAGGGAGAGAGGGAGAGGGAGAGAGGTGGAGAGAGGTAGGGAGAGGTAGAGAGGTGGGGAGAGAGGGAGACAGAGAGGGAGAGAGAGGGGGATGAAGGGAGAGAGTGAAGGAGAGAGGGAAGAAGAGAGGGAGAGACAGAGAGAGAGAACGCCTGCGTGGGAGTGGGAGTTTGAATGTGGAAGTATAAACCTACTGACATACTTTTAAAGCACATAACAACAGCAGCGTTAGCAGCGGTGATGGCTGCAGAGGCGTGGCTGACAGCGGCGATCTGCGGCGAAGCCGGCGGCAGGCGGTGCGGTTCGGGCGCGTGTTAATTGCAGCCTCCCCGGGGCGACGATCAGCGCCGTTTTTAGCACGGGCGCGTCTGGCGCCGTGAACGCCCCCTTCCCACCTCCCCCATGCACTCGGCGGCAGGAGCTCTCTGCCTGCTCCTTCGTTAGGCTCCTTTGTCTCTGCACCCTGACTGTTGGCTGTCTCCCTGCCTGCTCCTCCTCTGAGGCCCCCCCCGTCGGTCTCCGGTTACCCTGTCTGTCTGCGGCTCGCTGACAGCCCCCTCATCCCTCGCAGAGACCCCGCTGCCCCCCTCTCCTGTTCGCCTCTGGCTGTCAGCGTCTCCCCACTGTTTGTCTCTCTTCCTCCTCCCTCTGCTGCAGTGCTCTCCTTCTCACTCTCCCTGTCTCTTTCTCCCTGTCTCTTTCCTTCTGTGTCCCTCACTCTCTCTCCTCTTTTGCTGTTGTTCCATGGCCTCCCTATGCGTCTCCTCTCCCCTCCCACAGCTGCTCCTTTTGAATCTCATTTGGGAGGACTGTACCTTGCCGAGGGAGGTGAAGTTGGGCACCCCTGCACCTTTTTATTCCTTCCTTCCTTCCTCCCCCTTTCCCTCCCAGATGTTCCCCCATCCGCTCTTCATCTCTGACCTTCTCCCTCATCCCATCATCTAGCTCCGCCAAGCCGTTCATCCCTGCTCCCCCTCTCGCCCCTTCATCATTTCTCCCTCTCCCTTCCCCCTTTCCTCCATTTCCTTCAGCCACCAATATCATTTCTCCCTCCTACATCTCCTCTCTCCCCCTCCACATCCATCTCCATCCCACCATCCCTTGCTACCCTCTTCTGCCTCCCCTTTCTCACTCTCTCTCCCCCATCCAAATCGTTCACTCCTTCCCCCGCACCCTTCTCTCTTTGTCCTCGGCTCCTATCTACCTGCAACCCCCCCTCCCTCTCTCCCCCTTTCACTCCCTCCCTCTCTTTCCCCCCTTCCTCTCGCTCTCTCTCTCTTTCTCCACCCCCCCACAGATTCCGTGTCTGTGAGCAGAGTACAGATCACTTAAGCATCTCTGATTGAAAGTGCTTAATGCTCTCAATTAGACCTGCAGACTCCCCCTCTCTGCCTAAATACCCCGGAGTGTAAAGGGAGCAGACAGAGAGCATAAAAGCCGGCTCTCCTCCAGCAGACGCGCGTCTCCCAGAGCAGTCTTTTACTGCGCTGTAGCGTTGGCGATAGCTCTTCAACTTGCCAACCCAATGAGTCATCTGAGGTTGAACGGAGCACCGGGAGGATGTGGCCACAAACAGGCACAGACACACATGCTTGCACACGGACACACAAACACACACACGGCCACACGTACGCACGCACACACACACACACACACACACAGGCATGCACACACATACACACGAATTAATATGCAGGCATACACACATACGCACACATGTAGGCATGGCCATGTGCATAGGCACACACGCACATGCTTGCACACATAGGTACGCACACATACAAACAGACATCAAAACATAAACATAACAGTAGGGCCAAAAGCACACTGTTCACTGTTTAAATTAGGATTTCTGGTATCAGATCATCCCCATCATCATGCCTCTGCCACCCTGACTCCACAGGTCACTTTTGACCAGTGGCTCCAGTGACACACTGCCTTCCAAACACAGATTCATGGAAAGACACTGAGACAGTCACACAGACACCACTGTAAATTCTAACGCTGACCCAAAGAACGGGTGAGGAGAAAGTCCGAAAGCGCACCACGTCCCTCAGACCAGCTCCCTCTGTCCGTCTGTATTTTATCCGAGACGGCTTTATTAGGGTGAGGATGAATGAAGTGTCACAAAGACACTCCTGTCTCCCTCCCTCTGTTTATCTCTCTCTCTCTTCATCTCCCTCCCCCATCAATTCTCTTCCCCCTTTCTTTCCAGTCCTCCCTCAATTGGTTTTTCTTTTGATTTCTTCATCCAGCCCCTCTCTCATATTCTCTTAATCCTCTGGTGTCCTCTTGCCCTCTGTGTGGTGCTTTAATCTCCCCTCACCACAGCCCCCTCATTCCCCCTTCCATCTCTCTTTCTCTCCATCTCTCTCTGTCCTTCCATCTCCCCATCTCTCTCTCGCTCTCTCCGTCTCTCTCTGCCTCTCTCCATCTCTCTCTCTCAAATTCAAATTCAAATTCAAATTTGTTTTATGGGCATGAATTATGTTGTGTAAATATTGTCAAAGCATATACTATTCACATATACATACATACACATACACACATATGTTTGTGTGACTTGGAAGAAAAGAGAAAAAAGAATAAAAAACAAATCCTGGCTACAATTCCAAACTAATGCTTAAAGTGGTCATAGATAGTTAGTAATGACTGGTGGTTACACCAGAAAAATGAAAACACTCTCTCTCTCCATCTCTATCTCTCCCCCTCCCTCTCCCTCTCTCACCTCCTCCCTCATAACCTCTCTCACTCCTTCTCTCCCTTTCTCACCCCATCCCTTATTCCCTCTCTCTTTCTCTCTTGCTCACTCCATGTCTTCCTCACTCACTCCTCTCGCACTGTCACTTCCTCTTTATGCTTCTCTCACTTTCCGATTCCTTCCCTCACACTTGCTCTGACTCCCTCTCTCACACCCATTCTGTGACTCCTTCCCTCACACTCAGTTTGACTCCCTCTCTCTTGCTCACTCTGACTCCCTCTCTCACACTCACTCTGACTCTCTCCCTCACATTCACTCTGACTCCCTTCCTTACACTCACTCTGACTCCCTTCCTTACACTCACTCTGACTCCCTCCTAGTCAACGGTTACTGTTTCTGCTGAAGGCATTTGGTGGTACTCCCTGCCCCCTCCCGCTAATGGTTTGTAATGGAAGTGGGCGGAGACATCCTGCCTTGTGCTGCAGCAGATGTGGAAGCGTGTCATTTGATTGATTTGCTCGCGGCGTGAGAGGCAAACAGGCATGAAGAGCCTTATCTGTGCTGGAGTCTGAGCGCGCGTCCGCGTGGGGGACCCTGGCAGGTGACGGGGTGAACGTGTGCGCTCGTGGGCCTTGGCTCAGTATCGGCCAGCCATTTCAGTGCCGGTCGGGGGTCTCGCTGTGGAGAAAAGTCTCGCGCTCTTCGCAGAGCTCCATCTCCTCCTCTCCACACCTCTGCCATAATGAAACAAGCTGACGGAAACACTCCTTACCCACGCACCGGCAGGAGCACACACACACCCCCCCACTCTCCCTCACACCTTTGGGCAGGGAGCGAGGGGTAACCAGCAGGCCCCCAGGCAGAGAGAGCAGGGGACTGCATCTGTGAGGACAGACATGGGAATGATACACAGAAAGAAGCACAGGCAATAATGTGAAAAACAAACAGTCGCTCACCGTGGAAATAGAAAAGAAAAGCTCTTCTATTCCCTGTGCGGTACCAGCTCATATGAGCTCACAGCTTATATACCAGTTCACAAAGCTGTATGGGATGAATATATGACCCACACATGCACACATACATGCACACACACACACACACACACACACACACACTCTCACATGTTCGCACTCACATATTACTCACAGATGCCGACACTGAGAACCCCCCCACCCCCGGGCCGCCCTTCTCATGAATTTTAATCTCCTTTCTCACACTCAGGTGTCGTCAGCTGATCTGGCTGCTGTAGAAACCGTCTCTGTCCTCTCCCGCTGGAAAAAAAAGGGCTGCATTAACATCTCTCATTTTCGCATTCCCTTTCTTTCCTCGATCTCACTTCCCCCTTTCCCCGTCTCTCTGTCTCTCTCCCGCCTGTCCCTCATCTCTCTCTATCTCCCTCCCAGAGGCGCTGCACCAGCCTGTCATTGTGTCTGCCTTCACATGCGCTCCAGTGTGGCTGTAATGTGTTAATGTGCCTGAGCACAGCTGGTCAGCCGGTGTGAAAATCCGGTATTACCAATCTTTTAAAAAAAAAAAAAACATATCAGGGTTCACAGCCGTGACATGTGCCAAAGCAGCCGGTTCCTTCAGTTTGGCAGCACGGTGTAAAGGTACCATGCTTTCCCTGAGCGTGCACCACGCTGCCTCTCATTCTCTGTGTGGAGTTAATTTCCTGCCAAGTCACTGTACGGACACAGGGCTGTGTGTCATTTTTCTCCCTCAAGGGAGTGGTGATGCTCCACTGTGGTGTAAAGTAGTGCCCTGTACACTCTTCAGGGGTTTAGGGGTTAATTTACTGTGCACAGTTTTTGAAAGGCTTTCATGAGTAACGATAAGAAGAAAATGAAAAATTACGCAATTAGCATCAGTGCTATTATTCGCATTATAAGCAATAGCGTTGTAACCATTATCATTAGCAGTGGCCCAATAATAATAATATTCATTAGCATTATTATAATATTATAATGAAATATTATAATGTATTATTACCTGTGTCATTATGATCATTATTGTTAGCATTGTTAGCATAGATGTTAGAATGATGTTCATCTTGCTGAGTTGGTCAGTGTGTGTTGGTGACACAGGAGGGCCTCTCTGCACGGCTGCGGTGTGAGGTAGTCTCTGCGCAGCGCTGTGTCCGCCCGTCTCTCCTTTACCCGTCTCCTCATGGCTGCGCGGGGAGAGATCCCACTGGGTCCCATATGTGTGAATTCAGAAGCCTGCCACTCTCTCTCCCTTTTCCCCTTGCCATTTTCTCTCTCCTCCGTTCTCCCTGTGTGCCTCTCTCTCTTAAATTAACGCTTTTTTTGACTCACCCATCTGTCTCCCTTTTTCCCAAGTTTTGAGTTTATGCCCCCTCTCCTTGCAGCTTTTTCTCCTTCTCGCTCTCCTTCGCCGTTTGACTTCTCCTCTGCTCTGCCTCAAAGTCCTCTTTTTTTTGTGTGTTCATCTGTTCTGGTTCTTTGGTCTGCGACCTGCCGGGTTTCCCTCCCGTTTTTTTTTTCTCTCTCTCAAGGAAAATGGCTGACCTCCTCCCATCAGGCGGACTCACTGAGTCCAGATGAGAAACCCAGACACATCATGACCCTTTGAGAACCAGAGACCCGGCTCTGCGCCCTCTCTGTTTCTATTGTCTCCCCCTTTCAGCTCAAACTCAAAGCTTTGCATGCCCCCTCTCTCTCCCTCTCTCTCTGCTATCTTGTCTCTCTCTCTCCCTCTCTCTGTCCCCTCCTGTCCCTCTCTCTCCCTCTCTCTCCCTCCCTCTCTCTCTCTCTCAACTGAAAGGATTTAAAAGACGGAGACTGGCTTTATTAGCATAACGGGGGTTATCCAGTGTTGCCAAAGCATTTTATGGCAGGAACATGTAAAAGCAGCTCCCCCTCCTCTCCCTCCCACTCCTCTCTCAGACTGACAGGGGACAGTAAAAATAGGGAGGAACAAAACAAAAATCAGCAGTAGTGATAATACAAGAGGGTAAAAAAGTAAAATATAAATAGATCTTAAGAAAAGAACAACATAACGTTCTCAAAATAAATATAACTTTCTCCTCCCTCTCTCTCCCACTCTCTCTTTCTCCTCTCCCTCTCCCACTCACTGTCCCTCTTTCTCTCTCAAATTCAAATTCAAATAAGCTTTATCAGCATGACCACACAGGTGTACAGTACTGCCAAAGCCAAATATAAATATATGCACTAAATTCTATCCCTCTCTCCCCCCTCTCCCACTCTCCCACTCTCTCTCTCCCCCTTCTCCCTCTCCCACTCCCTCTCTCCCCCTCTCTCCCCCCCTCCCACTCTCTCCCACTCAATCTCTCCCCCTCTGTCCCTCTCCCACTCTCTCTCTCCCCCCCTCTCTCTCCCACTCAATCTCTCCCCCTCTGTCCCTCTCCCACTCCTTCTTCCCTCCTTCCCTCTCCAGCTCGGGCAGTAAGGACCCCTCCGCCACGGTGGGAAAGATGCGAGACCTGGCGTCCTTCCGGCGCCATTTCCGCATGGGCTTCATGACCATGCCGGCCTCTCAGGACCTGTCCCCGCGGCCCTGCTCGTCCGCCATGGCGCCGCGCTCGCAGTCCTGCCACTCGGTGGGCGCCGGCGGCGACGGCCTGGAGAACGGACACCACTCGGGCCCCCAGGCCCCGCCCTCCTCCTCCGGAGGCCGCCGCCCCAGCCAAACCCAAGCGCCACCCCAGCACGCGGCTCAGCTCCACGGCCGACCTCCGGGGTGGAAACATTCCCCCGCCCCCTCCGGAGGCCCCGCCCCCTCCCCCCCCCCCACAGCTGCCCGTCAAGCACCCGGAGAAGAGGAACGGTGAGTTCAGATTTTGCAGACGTCGCGGTCTATTCCATTAGGCTCTCTGCTTTCCTTCAGGCCCATGTGATGAGCTGTCCTGTCCTCCAGGGGGCGCACTTGTGTATCACACTGCTTTGCACCACAGAGCACCAGATAGGCCCCCTCCATATATGCCCCTCTCCTCAGGTTCACGCATGCTCTCCACATCCCTTAACCCGATCACCCCCCAGTTCGATGCTTCCCTCTGCGTTCGTGCCTTCTCATTCTAAACAGAGCGCTCCTGTGTTCCATGAGGAGGCGGAAACGGGGGGACAGCTGTTGGTGCCTCTCTCCAACAGTACACTTTCTGTTTCACAAGCCCTTTTACTTTGACGCAGAGGATGCTGTGGGGTCAGTTCGTGCGAGAACGCCGTCCATTCACACGGCCTTTGAAGCGGCTACGCTGCTCGGCAGCCACTGAGAGAGAGCGTCCCCCACACCGCTCTCCTGCACGTAACCTTGCCGTGCGTTCAGTCGCGCGTCCTCACCGCTGTAGCGCTGCACCATTGTGTCATTTCCCTTGCAATTTACAAACTGCCGCTTTCATTACCAGAGGCCACGGCCGTTCTGCTATAACTATTTTTCGCTCTCCTCGGGAATCGGGACTTTTTAAACTACTACAGCGACGCAAAGCGCTTCAGGTTGTCGGGCTGTCTTTAGGACATAGCTGTCATTAAAACGTCCATCCCTCTCTTTGTCAATTCTCTTCAGTTCCGATGAGCTTTATTGGCATGACAAACACCGTATGGCATTGCCAAAGCTTATAGATTGTGAAAACGACACCGAAACTGATAGCTCTCTCTTTTTGCGTCAAATTCAGATACACTTTATAGGCATGAATAAATATATACTTTACATACATAGCGACACATGTATATACATACATGAAAGGCATACAGGATTGGGCATGCTTCCTGCCCACTGTCCCTCAGGCTGTGGCATTCAGACATATATCGTGCTGCCAAAGCTGCCAGAAGGACTTGTCATTTTTCTGTCTCATCCTGTTTCTATTTCTTCTGTGGAAAGATCATTTAAAATATCCAAAGCGTTTTTCTCTAATTATTTGGAATTTCTTATGATGTGGGAGAGAGTGCATCCCTGTTTCCACCTCACCAGCCTCACAGTGTCTCTCTCTCTCTGTCCCTGTGTCTCTCTTCTTGTCTCTCTCTGCTCTTTTTCTCCTTCTCTTTGTTCCTCTTTCTTCCTGTCTCTCTGCTCTCTCTCCCCACTTCTCTCTGTCTGTCTTCTGACTCCATCTCTTTCTCTCTCTCTATAGCTATGAAAAAGTCAGACTCAGGGGAGATGTCTGGGAGAAAGGTACCCCCTCTCAAGCCTAAACGGAGCCCCAACACGCACCTCTCCTTCGACCCCCGGCCCCCCCGGGTGCCCCCCCCAGCCACGCCCCTGCCGCGCCCCTCGCAGGAGAGCGGGGCCGGGGAGGAGGATGGGGAGGAGGAGCCGGTGTACATCGAGATGGTGGGGCGCGCCTTCTCACGGCAGGACACCCAGAGCGCCACGCCGCACCCGGCGACGGCCGCCACCACGCCCGACTCGGACTCGGACGAGAGCGAGGCCATCTACGAGGAGATGAAGTACCCGCTGCCTGAGGAGTCCGAACCCCGGCACCGCCTCCCGCAGAAACAGGACAAACCCGGGGCCTCCAAACCCGCCAAGCCCGGCCACGGGACCGCCCCCCACCCAGTCTCCTCCTCCTCCCTCCCGCACCAGCCGTCCTCCTCCAAGCCCAAGGCCACCGTCTCCATCTCCCACTCCTCCCCGCTCCCCTCCTCGTCCTCCTCCACCCCCGTCCCGCAGCCGCTGGCGTCCGGCCCCCAGCCCCCGCGCGCCCCCACCCCCTTCCTCCTCCCCGGCAGCAAAGGCCACGCGGAGCCCAGCAACAAGATCCCGGCGCCCTTCCCCAACCTGCTGCAGCACCGGCCCCCTCTGCTGGCCTTTCCCCAGCCCGCCGCCGCCTCCAGCGGGGTCAGCGTCCAGCACAAGGCAGCCAGCGCCAAGCTGGGCACCGTCAGCACCCAGGCCTCCTCCAACACCCCCGCCTCCTCCTCCTCCACCTCCTCCACCTCCGCCCCCTCTGCCTCCAAGCTCCCCGTCCTGCAGCTGGGCCCCAAAGAGGCCTCGGGGTCGGCCGGAGGGCAGCAGGAGAAGCACCTGGGCGAGCTGAAAGACTCCCTGCTGGGCCCCGCCCCCGGGCTGCGGGCAAGGAGCCACTCCACCCCCCTCCCGCCTTCCTCGCAGTCCTCCTCCCACTACGCCCACTACCACCACCACCACCCGCACCACCACCCCTCCCACTACCACCACTACCGCAAGGCTGAGAAGGAGCTGCCAACCTCCCACAGCATGAAACTGGGGCCCCAGGCTTCGGCCCAGGCCCAGACGCAGACCCAGAGCGGGGGCGGCGCGGCCAAGGAGGGCAAGAGCGTGGGCTTCCACCTGAAATCTGACAAGAGGGACAGGGAGAGGGAGACGCCCTCCCAAACCGCCTCCGGCGCGCCCACCCCAGCGCCGCCAACCCCCACACCGGCTCCGGCTCCGCCCCCTCCCCAGCCCCCGCCCCTCACTCCTCCTCCTCGCAGCGCCCCTCCTCCCGGCCCCTCCTGTACCGCTCCCATACCCCCCACCCGCTGTCCCACGGCCTCCCCGCCTACCAGCCGCCCCCCCCGGACAGCCCCATGCTGTGGACCTACCCCTCCGTGGGGCTGAAGAGGCCCCCGGCGTACGACAGCCTGCGGGGGGCGCAGCTGCACTCCCCCCACCCGCAGATCGCCGCCCTGACCGGCGGGGGCGGCATCCCCAAGAGCAGCTCCGTCCCGGCCCCGCCCCAGCAGGGCAAGGCCGGGGGGAGGGGCGACACGGGCAGCCTCTCTCGGGACGGGAGCGGGGGCGGGGCCTCCATGGACGAGGGCCCCTATTGGCCCATGCAGAGGAAGCTGTCTTTCAGTCACGGCTTCAGGGAGACAGAGAGTGAGTGATGGGCAGAGACAGGGCGCAGGAGTGAACGGAGGACCTGCTGTGATTGTGTGTGCGTGTGTGTGTGTGTGTGTGTGTGTGTGCATGTAGCTGTATATACATTGTGCTCCTGCCCTCATGTTCTCGTTGCTCTCTGAGACGTATCTGGGTTTTCCTCAGAAGAAGAGAGCAGCCGCGTGTGGAACGGCAGCACTGATGCCCTCCCCCGGGGGGACAGGGAGGACCGGGGACTGAGCGGCCCAGGGGGCGTGTCCGGCATCCCCGTGCGGTCAGCAGGAGGTGGCGGCGGGGGGTCTGGCGAGGGCACGGGGGGCACGGGGCCGAGCGCCAGCATGCGGGCTCTGGGCCGGTCCGGCCTCCCCCTGCCCTGCCAGACCTTCCCAGCCTGTCACCGCAACGGAGGTAGGCTGCAGAGCATGCCATAGGCTGCCCCCGCAGGCTCCGCCCACAGGCTGCCCCCGCAGGCTCCGCCCATATGCCCCACCCACAGGCTCACATGCTCCGCCCCACTACAGGGCACTGTAGTCTGAGCTGCAGCCTGAGATACTGCTGGTCCAGTAAGATAGACAGAAATATGAGCCTGGAGGTTACTGCTTATTTCCCTGCAACTCACAGTGATGTGTCACACAGCGGTAAGCCATGAACATGATAGATAAAGGGAAACTGAGTTTACACCAGCCAAGCCAATATCACAGCCAGGAGCCAAACAAAGCATCAGAGGCAGAGTGTTTGACTGAGGATTACAGCAACAGCAGACCTGGCCTGTCCATAACAGCCTCTTCAACAAGCCTTATAGCACTACCATGAATCCATTGTAGTCTTCAGTCCATTACGCTTATTATTCAAATATACTTGCATACACCAGTGTATGAACAGTCCTATTCTAATAATGTTCTATTATCTGTGTGCTTTTGCCTTTGGTGTGCATGTGTCTATGTGTGTTTGTGTATGTGTGTGTGTGTGTGTGAGTGCGTGTGTGTGTGTGTGTGTGTGTGTGTGTGTGTGTGTGTGTGTGTGTGTGTGTGTGTGCTCGCGTGTGTGTGTGTGTGTGTGTTGCAGAGTTGGGGCGGCTGGGTCGGTCGGCCTCCACCTCGGGAGTGAGGCAGGGCAGCAGTAATGTGCAGAGGCAATGCAGCCTGCCGAGAGACGCACTGAGTCAGGTGAGCACAGGCTCTGTGTCTCCCTCTCCCTCTCTCCCTCCTTCTCTCCTTCTCTGTCTCCCTCTCAGGGTCCCCTTCTCTCTCACTCTCCCTCCTTCTCTGTCCTTCTCCCTCTCTCTTCCCACACACGTCTCTGTCTCCTCCTCTCTGTCCCTCTCTCTGTCTCCCTCTCTCCCTCTTTCCCAGTCCTTCTCCTTCTGCCCCTCCCTTTTTTTCCTTCCCTCTTTCTGTCTGCTTCTCTCGTTCTCTCTCTCCATCCCTCTCTCCGTGGGGACTTCCCTTCTGCTCGCGTCACATCCTCAGCTCCTAATTCTAGCAGCGGTCCAGTTCCTCTGCGAGTGAAAATAGGCCAGAGGAATCTGTGTTAACTTAAAGCAAAATCTAATCTTCATGAACGTCCAGTCCTGTCTGCCTCCCTGAGGAGGTTTTACATAATACTAATCATCATCGTCATTGTTGTTATTAAAATTAGCATTGTAACCGCCAAGGAAACGGATACAGGCACATGCATAAATGATTATATAGATAGACAGGTAGACAGACAGACAGGCAGACAGCGAGCCAGACGTAGCCACACAGAGGGAGAGGCTGCTCATGGTTTTGGGCAGTGAGCTGCAGTCCAAAGCGCCTTACTGCGCCCCGTCGCTTGGCTGTGTCTCAAATGCTGATGCAGAGAGCAGAGACAGACTGTCTGCTAGCGTGACCTTCCTGTACACAGCTGGAGCATGGAAGCTCAGGAGTTAGTGTGAGGTCGCCATCTGGTGGCAAACACTGGTGTTGCACGCATGGGTTTGGCCCTCCCTCTAGCGGTAGACAGCGGAACTACAGCGACCCTGGATGTGCAGACCTGTGGTACATGCTGTTCCATGGAGTGGGGGGGTGTTTGTCTGAGGGAGATGGACAGGTTGTTTGTGAATGTGGCACAGAATTGCAGCGTGGGAAATAAGAACACAGTGTTGTCCATCCGATTACCCTTTCATTTATAATGATCTGATTGCTCTCTATGGCTTCTCAACTTCGTTTTATATTCATATTCATGCCCACGTTTTGTGCTGTCAGTTTTTTTCTGAAATACTGATTTTTTTACATCTCTCTCTGTCTCTCTCTCCTGTTCTGTCAATATCCACGTTCACTCTCATCTCTCCTCCTCTCTCTCTTTTCCCTCCTTTGTTCCCTCTCTTTATGTTCCTCTCCTTTCTTTCTGTCCTCTCCAATTATCCGCTGTATCCATGGCTCTATGTTTTTCCCTCATCCATCATTTTTGATCTGCTCTTCCCATATTTCTGTTTCCTGTCCCACCTCCAGGCCCAGACCCCCTGCACCCCAACGCTGTCCCACCAACAGCAGCTGCAGCAGCAGCTCCACCTCCAGCTGCAGTACCAGCACTTGGCCCAGCTCTCGCAGTGCCAGCCTCCCGCCACCGGGGGCACCACCTCCACTCAGGCCCAGGCCCAGACCCAGAGGGACGGGAAGCTGCTGGAGGTGATCGAGCGGAAGCGGTGCCTGTGCAAGGAGATCAAGGCCCACAGGCGTCCGGAGAGGAGCCTGTGCAAACAGGACAGCATGCCCATCCTGCCCAGCTGGAGAAGGACCCCGGAGCCCCGCAAAACAGGCACCCCGCCCTGCCAGAGACAGCAGGCCGTGGTGTGGGACACTGCCATATGAAATGAGGATGGAGGCAGGGGTGGGGGGGGTAAAAGTTGGAGAGATGGTGGGGTGTTGTGGGCGGGAGAGGGCACAGAGGGAGGAACACAGGCACCCAAATGTCAGCAGGCTGCCGGGGCGACCGGGGAAGAGGGAAGGCGGGGCCAAGAAGGAGGGGGCTAGAGATGATTGACGCCCAACCTCACAGGGGACGCTCGTGCTGTGGGACACAATTAACAGCCTGCCCTCCGGGAGGGAGGGCACGGTGAGGGGGCAGGGGGCAGGAAAGGTCCTCCCAACCCCCAAATGCCAAGGAAAAAAGGAGGATAAAAAAGGAGTCAGAGGAGGGGGGAGAGACAGGAAGGAGGAGAGAGGCAATAGAGGGATGTGCTGCACACGCCCCGCTAAGAGAGACACTATCAAATAAGGGGGAGGTGAGCAACCAGTGGAACAGTGGCTGTGTGGGCGGGGCTACTCTTTTAGTCATCTGTGATTGGCTCTGTCACACCATGAAGGGCATCTTGGCCAATCAGAGAGAAGAAGCAAACTCTGGGTGGAGAAAAGCATCAGACAGAGAAATGGAGGAAGGAAGATAAAATGGGTGAGAGAAATAAAGGGAAGGATAGCTATCCAGGCGGGGTCCACCAGTAACATCCCTCTATATCTCTCTCTCCTTCCTTTCTTCTTTCTCTCCATCATCCTGTCTTTCCTGCTGCTACAAACCAATCTGAACGAACTCATGCTTTGGGAATTGGGGGTGTAGGATGTTTTTTTTTGGGGGTGTATGAGCTTTGACAAAAAGGAGGGAGGAGAAAAAAACAGAGCTACAGCGAAAACTTGAGAACAGAATCCATTTGAGCTTTGCGTGTGCCGGGGCTGTCCGCGCCGGCCGAACGCAGCGGCCAACATTCCGGCCGCAGGAAAAGGGCTTGCGTCAACGCACCTGCCTTCCATTGACCCGCATCCCTGCGGGGGGCAGGCGGGAGGCACAGCGTCTGCGAAGAACGAGTCACGCACACAGAAACACGCACACGCACGCACATCCAACACGGGGGTGTGGGGTTTCGGAGGCGATAAGGGCTTAGCCGACTGCGTCCGTCACATTCTACGCTTTCAGCGCAACCCGGAAATCATGCATACCTCCATTATCTTTGGCTTCCCCCACACAGAGTCCCTACCTGAACATACTGTAGTACGTCTGCCTTTAACTGAAGCGCAGAGTTTCGCTTATGATTTGATACGACGTTCAGCTGAACAGCTTTGTCCAAGATTTCAGCCGATGATCAGTTGCAAAGAGTTTCATTGAAGATTCGATCCATAGTTCAATTGACAAGAGTTTTGTTGAAGATTTGGCCCGATGTTCAATTGAAATCACGTATCATTAAAGATTCAATCAGATTCAATTGGAAAGAGTTTTTTTGAAGGTTTGATCCGATGTTCAACAGAGATTTCATTGAAGATTTGGTCCAGTGTTCAATTGGAATTCGATCCTATCTTCCACTGGAAAGACTTTCCCGGAGAATTTGGTCAGGTGTTCAATTGGAAAGTCGTCAAGTCACGTTTGACTGATATACAACGTGTAGGATGCAGTGCATAGATTGCTTCATATGGATGGGGCAGACTTTTCTGCTCCACCATTCTCTGCTGCTTTTCCTTATCTACAGCCACACTCAGAGGGCAGCTGGTGTGTACAGAGAGGATCAATGACAGCAAAAAAGTACGTCGAGGGGGGCCATGATACCTTTGTATTTACACTGTACCTAACTGCACTGTACCTAATGTCAGGGCTCAGGCAGGGACTCACGCGCAGACAGCGAAGACAGGTACACGTTGGGTTTATTGAATCCAGAGGGCAATCCAAAATCAGGGTCAAAACAGGCAAAGTCCAAAACCAGAGAAACACAGCGAACATTCCACAAATCAGATCCAAAAATCGAAAACGAGAAAAACAGGCAGAGCAAAACGGAACCGGCAGGCAAAAACAGAACGAACAGCGAGTAGCAAAACTGGCAACAAGACATGAAACAAGCGGGGTATAAGTAGGGAAATGCTGATGAGGAGATGGGATACAGGTGCGCAGGCAGGCAGGTGGGGATGATCAGGTGGGCGGAGACAGGGCGGAGAGCAGGGCAGGGCTGAACACAGGGAAAAACAAAAGCACATGGACAAGAAAACACAACCGGCTAAGATGCCGCAGTCCTGACACCTAATTACACATACACTTGCATTACATTTGCTCCTTTGGCCAACACTGTTCTTCAGATCAACTTACAAAGCAAATAAACAAAAGTGAATATGATATGGCCACATGACTGACAGCACATACAGGAAATATCAGACACCTAAACAAGTCTCAACATGCCATACAGTGCCCATACAGTAACCAGTGCCGCACTGAACACAGAGGAAGTGTCCTCATCTCAAACTAGTGTCAAAGCTCAATCATACCCTAAAGTACAGCGTTAAATAGTGGCTTTTGTAAGTACATGTTTGTAATAACCACAACGTATATGGGCACTTTAGAGCTAAACAGTAATAGCTATGTAGATACAGTGTAATTACACATGTATTAGGGCCACTTAGTGTAAAATGGGACCAGGGAGGATTTAGGTGGGAGGCTGCGGTTTGGTTGTGATAAAAGGCTGAGAGGTAGTTTTGGCTGAGAGGAGGAGGGAGGGGGGAGGCAGCGTAGAGAGGAATGATGAGGCCAGGAACAAGGGAGAGGGAGTTCTCTCCGAGGCGCCAGAGCACGGGTGTCGGAATTTTTTTTAGACGTCTGTCACAATGCGTCACCGTTCCTCCGGCGCAGTAACGTACAAGCGGGGCGGTTGCCATCGGTTACTGGATAAGGTCAAAGCGCCAAGGTCTTAATATCAGCTTGTCGGCTCCCATTTGTCTGTTATGAAAAAGACGCCGCGTACCCTAGATGGTGATTATGAGGGAGTCATCATCATAAGCATGGCAATACAGCCCTGTCTGGCTGTGCGATTTAGACAGTAAAGTACAGCGTCTCCAAGCACAGCGCAGACACGGTACAATCAAAACACAGAATTCTGATCCCTTCCCTCCCACAGGCCTTTCGCTCCAGTTTGGCATGCCGTAAAAGTCTGAACATGGTGAGCGCACAAGTAGAATTCAGAGTGGAAAACATTGGTGACTTTTGAAGTATGACCCAGAAATGAAACAAAGGTATCAGAAATGAAACAGAATTGAAATAGAGGTCTTTAGGGCTGGCTGTATTTCTCACTATTTTGATATTTTCCTCCAAACCTTCACTCCGTACTCTAAGCTTCCAAGCCCTCATTGGATAAAGCATGACTCATCGGCTTTTGAACTTTAATGAATGAGTGGTACAGTGACAGAGCCACACAGTGAAAAACATACACACTTTTGTGACAGACTAAGAGTTGTGGCATTGAGGAGTCTTCTAGAAAAGCCTCTTTTGCCAAACAAGCTCAATCTCTTTAGCTAGCTGGTGTCTGAGTTTCGCAGTCAACGCACACATTCCCAGTGTAACATGCACTGTGGGCTCGAACCATCACAGGTGCCATCTTCACAGTCTCTCACGCGAACTCCCTTTAAACAGACGGTCTTAGCTTCCTTTTATTTATTTACCTATTTATTTACAGGCGATTTGTTTGCCATTCGTTTTAAGTTTTTGGGAGAATTTTGCTGCTATTTTGAACTACAATTACTATTACCAAGTATATTATAATACGTTATTATTGTTATTGTTATATAATTATGTTCTTTTCTAAGAAAACAAAATTTGTTGAAGTTTGTACTAAATGTCTGTAAGCGCACATATCTGTGACACCGAACTTGAAGGTGTTGTTTGACTCAATGGCAGTCCATTGAACAGGAACAGTCGGAGAACGCGGGGGTCGTTCCCCTTCGGCCTCTCCCTCAAAAGCTCTGGTCTTGTTCTGAAGTGCTGCATTCTATGTGGGGTCAGTAATGCACAGGATATTCAACATCTGCATCTGCAGGATTTTCTTATGAGTTGAAGGGGGTGGTCGGTCACAGCACTGGGGTGGAAGTTGAACTCTTTGGATCATTCTCCAAAAAAAAAAAACACAGGGAAAGGTTTTTGTTGGACACAATGTGTATTTGGCATGGGAAAATGTTTACCCCCCTGGGTTTCATTTGGATGATGCATAGATGATAACAGAGGCTTAATATTCTGTCACTTTTTTAGAGAGTGACCCTCAGTGCTCCATTTCTTTGAGAAGTGATCAGTCCTTACTGTTGCAGTCAGCCTGTTGAAATGGAGCTGAAGATGTCTTTAGGTTGTTGAGATACATTTGAAAATTATACTCAGGGAAAAAGTGTTTAGTTGCATGTACTAAGTACACATTGGGTAGGTTTGCCCTGTGAGGAATATTTACACAAATATTGGGGTGTCCAACCAAAGAGTTTCCCTGTGTTCTTTGCTTTTTTTTCTCCAGAGGTCAATCCTAGGCGATGACCTTAAATTCAAGGTGGTCATTTTGAAGACAAAAGTTTGAAATAATCAATTCACTGGGAATTCCATCCAGGATCTGATTTAGAAACCTTTGGTCTAGCCTGCAGAGAGGGAGATAGACAAACGTCTACACCAGGGTGCTGGACACCAAACGCCCTCCAGAACCATCTACAAACTTCCCCTGTGCTTCAGGTTAGGCCAGTGCAGAGCAGACAGCTAGAGGTGGGGCCTGCATCACTGGTTCCTCAGTGCCATAGCAACACTTAATAACCTCATTGGATTGGTCATTAAGCTTTGACCAAACGGCAGAAAGCGCAAGGCGGTCAGTGACACAGGAACTAGACAGTTGCGCAAGGATGCACTCTACCTGAGATGCAGGCCCCCCTCACCCAAACAGTCAACCCAAAGTAAAAATCAGGGGAGCGGAGGCTGGCCTTCCACCACCTCTGCTCAGACCCCTCTCTAAATGACCCCAAAGACTGACACCACTTGCGTACACTCTTTTCCCAATAAAAGTGACAGACCTGTTTACGACAGGACTGGACCCCCGTCACCTGAATGGGGCGCTTCACTAGAATGGCACCAGTGGAAAAAGAAAAAAACAACCCAGATGCACAAAGAAATATCTAAACAAAGATTTTAAGTAAAGAGTTTATGATTTGATGAATCTAAGCCTTCCAGGCTAATAACTATAGAGCTCTCCAAATGAGCGGTGTCATTACCATCTCTTAGGGCTGCCCACAGAGTCCTGCAGAGTCTTGTTTACATTGGGGGGAGAGGAGCCCAGGTTCCACAGAGATGGATATGCTTGATTTTTAAAAATGTAATTATAGCGGAGATTAATTTGTGAAGGCTGAGAGTAACCTGATTGCTGGCTGTACAGTGGGTCTATTTTCGGTACCGTTACTCCCCTTTCGAGGTGAAGGGCAGGTGGGTCTTTCCTCAAAGCAAAGGGCTGAGAGCCGCGTCCGTAGAATATTAATATTTCTTCAGCATAAAGCGCTGCCCGCTGCTTTTCCATTCTTGAAACTTTGTTCTTATTTTTGTACTGGAACACACATGGTACACACTAATATCCTAAACATCTGATATGACGTTTTTTTCAGCTTCTCTGATTTTTTGTTGTGTTTTTGGGAGAAAAACAAAAAACATGTGGTTAATATGAGACAATGTTAAGGCCTTATGAATACTTCTGTACTGCCGTGTTCACAGCTGGTTCTTCATAGACCATTACTTGCCTCATCATAAAAACCTAAGACTGGTATGGGACTATAGTTATCATTACCTATGAAATGGCAGTTAACATGAGGGCAACCCCTTTGACCTTCTTCTGCTTTGAATCTGCACTATAAAGTTACCCACAAGCATCATACTGTCTGCCAGTAGCAATGAGAACATTCGCTCAGTCAAGGTGACAGTTCTCTTGTAGAATAAAACACTACTAAAATGCTTTACCAGCTTTCATGTAAATCATCTAGGCTTTAAATGACCTTAAATGAGGCGTGTTTTAAAGTGCTCCCTCTCCGTTCCATTCAGCTGGACTGGTCCCAGGAGGTGATACGTCACGCCAGCTGATCAGAGATCAGTGCTGCAGAGGACTGGGGCACAGCCAGGAATGAGACGTTCCATTGCCCATTGAGTTTGGCTTCCTACTCCCTCATATGCCCTGGAGCTGCAGTGTCCCGGTCCGGTTAAACTATTCGTTATTGGCATGATGCAGCGATGCCAATGTGTTTCCAGCATCAAAAAAAACTTGAATCGTTTTGGGTGGGTGGAATGTTTAGAATGTTTCCCGAGCTGAAAGGCTTTCCCGGGATGCTGGAAACCATCATTTCAGACACTTCTCTTTTGTCTTGAGCACGCTGTTTCTTCAGGCTGACATACATCAAGAGAGCACACGGGATTTCAAACATGAAATACCAGATGTTCCTTCAAGTTTGAAGCGACTCGTTAGCAAAAACAATCAGCAAAGACTATGCACTAGTGCATTAGTCAACCCTGTATTTTTTTATCTGTCCCCGGAAAATGCCCAGAAATTGAACCTGTTTGGCTCCAGTTTTTATATCGCATATAGTTTTTGTCCTACATTAACTGTACATTTGCTGTATCAGGTATAAGGGACTTCAGTAACATGAAGGAGATGGCAACAACAATACCCATGAATGCGATGTTTTCTAAAGCTGGTGTTGTTCTGGCATACGGCAGAAGTGAAAAGCTTGCATATGGCAATGAAAGACAGTCCTCAAGGTTGAGGCCTGAGGTGAAAAGGTCATGAAATACCTTGTCACTACTGTCTTTCTCTATGATGCAACAACCAGCCCCATATCGGATTGTGAACACAGTTCTCTCCTGTGCAATATAAAATGTGTGTATCTTCTACCCATATGTGCCAAATAAGCAACACAAAATGCCAAGTTCACCATATTTGCAAATCATTTTTTTAATCAATCGATTCTTCCCTATGGTTGTAATATTGCAAAAGTTACAATTTTTTTAGGTGTAGGTCTTTTTTAGAGCCAAAAATGTGACTGGTTCAACATGTAAGTCAAAATCGTAAAGAATATGGTAGTGTGATCCCCTGCACTGCAAAAAATAGTTTGGTTTTTTGTATAAACTATAGTCGCTGTTGAGATGGATTATCGTAAAATAAGAATGTATTCAAAAAAACTGTGTGTTAAAAAATGTATTATAGAAATATATCTTGTGTGGCTCTTTTCTGAAAAGTCACACTCATCCCCAAATAATTTTTCTTGTGAAGATATTTCATAATAAAAAATGAAGACAAGAAAAATGAGAAATCCAAAAAAAATAATAATTTGGAGATTTTTTATCACAAGAAGAATGCTTTAGAAAATGAATCTTACACAGTTTTACTTCAATATATATACCGTCCCGTCATGTGAAAACAAAAACAATTGTTTTTTGCAGTGCAGCAGCTTTTCCTTGCACATAGACGTCACTTTACCACTTGAAAACCCAACGGAGGCCTGACCTGGATGATCGAATACGCAACTGAACCCCTTGATCATTCCTGTTGTAAAGCAATGGCCTTTCAGGCAAACAGTCTCGTTTTAACCACAATGAACTGTACCGGAGAGCGTGCAACAACGTTTTTGCTGACAACATAGCCATCTGAATCAGTCTCGGCTCATAAAGACGATGTTTGATCCGTGTGGATCGAGTGCCAGGCGGTGATCAAAAACGCCATGTTGGTGGCGGAGAGATCGACTCGCGGGCTCAGCAGTCTGATTCACTGACAGACCCTCTCTGCAGCACCTTAGTGAACATTCGAATATCAGCTTTGACATTTCTCTTGTAATTAACCACTATTACAGTTGTGTATGTACATATCACTGTCTGTACAAAAGGTATGCTTTTATTAGGCTTTGCATGACAGAGCTGATAAAAAAGAGTAACTGTTGCAGGAGTACTAGAGTTTGCTGGTGTGGTTAGAATACTTTGGTAATGGCTACAGTTCCAGAGGCAAGGCCAAGGAGTTCATGTTATGTCATGTACAGACTTTTTGCGGTGTTCAGTGACTGTCATGCCTGCTTCACGGTGCAGCAGTGCCCCAACACGCTCCACAGTCCTTAACGCGTCTGCTGCAATGTCACAGCAACGTTTTGAAAACGTTACATGTCACCTGGGTTGGCAGTTATACGTGCGTTTTGTTGCTGGGCAGTAACACTGGAATTAACCCTCAAGCCGCTGTGCTTGCTATCACTGCATTTTTTCAGGCAGATTACTCTTATTTTAAACTTTTATCCAAGCATAAAGATGTTAATATTAATAGCAAACTGAGCTGAAGCTACATTTGGCCTCCATCTGTAGTGAAAAAAAGTTTAATTTATTAGGTTGGTTTGGCAAGGAAGAGCTTCTCCCCAGCTAACATGTAACGTTATCACAATACTGTGACATTGCAGCAAAGGTCATAGCTTTTTTCTGCTTTACAGTGATACTCTAGAGAGCATTGACACAGGGGCGTCTGTCTCCCCTATCTTCACTGGCTGACTGTTGCAGATGCTGCTGAACAGAATAGTGTGTGTTAGCATACATGCAAACGCCCCCCTGCAGAGTCATCATACAATCACAGTCAAGTTTTAAGCATGCAGCTGCAATGGTACTTTTCAGCATTCCATTCCATCAGATTATGTACTACCTCTGTCTCTCAAACGACTATATATTTGCAGACCTTTTCCCCCCATAATTCATAATTACATACAGGCTTTATAGGATGTGTTGCCAAGGAAAAGAAACACGGCTCAGGCCTAGCCTGTGGCAACCGGTGTAGTATAGATGCACAAGGATGCACAGCAGGTGGAGCTAATGAGACATCCACTATTTCACCACAAAATGGTGGTGGGATTTTTTTATTTTGATCAGTTGCATCCAGTCGTTTATTTTGGAACACACAAAAAACCCACAACATAGTATCGATTTGGTGGCCATGGCCAGCTAGGTTTTGTACAAATGAAAAAGTGTAATATCTTGAAGGGTTGGGGGTGGGAGAGGGGAGGTGGACATGCTTTGTAACCCTGTCGTTATGTACAGTTGTGATATTTGTGAAGGAGGTGTGGGAACCCTGAGATATGTATTGACAGAAGTGTAATTATGACAATCTTATTGACAAATGCTACTTTCAAATTCATACAAATTACTATGAGTAATAGTTCACAATGACAATAAAAAGGTAAGAATAATCTTATAAAGAGTAAATAAATGAAGAATAGTACAAAAGAGAATAATTTTGAAAAATGTCATATATTCAATTGCCAAAATGAACATCTGTAAAAAAATACTTTTTGTAAATTCCTCTGTGCACACAGCCTATTAAAGATTGAAAATGTATGAAGCTCGTATTCATTTTCCAATGGAAATGTATTTTTTTCTGTCCTATGTTTTTTTTACGGTTTGAACAGCAAGTGTATAGACATTATACTACATTAAACTGAAATCTTCGACCGAATGTTCATAAGTGCCATGCCATTTCTGAAGTCATTTATTATAAATAGATCACTTTAAGTAAATATGATCTCTTTGAGTAAATTATGCTAATATGACTATTTTTACGTACTCACACAACTTCAGTCTTTGTATTCTGGGCTTTGCCTCTGGTCATGTTGCCAGCTCAGGTGTGAATATATGTATGGAGAGAACACACAGTTATTTAAGTGTGGCATGGGGTACACATGGATTCACTATGAACAGTTAAATTGGTTGTGTGGTTTACTGAAGACAGTGCAACAAAATTACACTCTCTCAGCACCCAAAACAGAAGACTCCTACTGGTGCATTAGTGACACAACCCTATTGCTTAACAAATGGTTCTGGTTGACGGTTACTATTTCTGAACATGTAATGTAATGTAATTAACACCAGTAACAACAGGTAATTGTCTAAACAGATTGTATTCTACAGTTACTACTGCAGTTAACCTAGAAACTTGTAAGAAAACACAACAACAGAACAGTACGTTATTAACTCCAGCACAAGGCATGCTGGGTAGGATCCAGGATAACATTTGCTGGCTTCAGATGATTTGCCACACTGCCCCCTTCTTTAAAGGGACAATGTCCCATTGGCCTAATCCAGGTTCCCTGCGGGATCAGTCATCCAGTAGGGTGGGCTCCGGCGACGATTCCTCTGCCTCCTAGGTCTGGTGTGCCCCCTTGGCTGCTCTGGTCCAGGTAAAGGTTGGTCAGCAAAAGGAGGGCGGTGCTGTCAGCCCAGGGTCCCAGTTCATCCCTTGGTTATCACTGCTGCTGCCATCCAAGACATCCAGGGAGGGTGGCTTCATTAACTCAGTGTCACTACCCCCTCTCTGGGCACCGGTGGGCCCATCCATAGGGGTTGCAAGGGAAAGTGTCAGTTCTGGCCCCTCAGCCACCTCCGACTCAGCCTCAACCTGCTCCTGATTGTCTTCCAGACCCACATATGGTGTCAGACGGTCCTGGTGGAGAACAACCACCCGGGAACGGACATGTAGCCGCAAACGGTAGGTCACATCTGAAATCTTCTTGCTCACCAGGCAGGGTCCCTCCCAATCACTGTCAAGTTTTGGGGAATGCCCCTTTCTACGGCGTGGGTTGAACACCCACACCCTTTCCCCCGCTTTGAATTCCCAGCAGGTATTGTAGGCTCTTTTCTGCCGCTGTCCTGCTGCAGCCATATTCTCCCGAGCCAACCGGTGCACGTTATCCAGCCGATCCTGTAGCCTGTGAACATACACCTGATCAGGTTTCCCTGGAATATCTGGAATTGGGGGCCGTCCAAAAGCTAGGTCCACCGGGGTGCGGCGCTCCCTCCCAAACATAAGGGCTGCGGGTGTGCATCCTGTTGATTCCTGTACTGCAGAGCGGCATGCCAGGAGAATGCAGGTAAATGGTGGTCCCAATCCCTCTGATGTCTGGCAGTGAGCATGGCGAGCTGGGTTATCAGCGTATGATTGAATCTTTCTACCAAGCCATCACTCTGGGGATGCAGCGGGGTGGTTCTTGTCTTCTTCACCCCCAGGCGACGGCACACCTCTGCGAATACTTGGGACTCAAAATTCCGCCCCTGGTCACTATGTAGCTCTTCTGATACTCCAACCTGGGAGAACGCGCCCTCTACCAAGCAGTCAGCAATGGTGGTGGTAGACTGGTCCGGGATGGCATATGCCTCTGGCCACTTAGTAAAGTAATCCATCACAGTAAGGGTATAACGGTTTCCATCCTCAATCACCGGGAATGATCCAACCACATCGGCTCTGATCCTCTTCATCCGGGCCCCTACTCTGTACTGCTGTAGTGGAGCATGGGACTGCCCCATGGGCCCCTTCTTGGAGTTGCAGATGTCACAGCGACAGCAAAATCTCTCTATATCATGGTGACACCTCCCCCAGTAGAATTTCTCCTGTAGCCTCCTAAGTGTCTTTGTGACACCAAAGTCCCTAACTCCGGGAGATCCATGCACAGCCTGAAGCACTTGTTTCTGGAGAGATTGGGGGACCACCAACTGCCAGGTGACCCCACCTGTTGCCAGCTCATGCCAAGCCCGATAGAGCCAAAAATCCTGCAGCCGCAGTGAGTCCCACTTGCCCAGCAAAGCCTTCAGGATAGGTGAATGTGGGCTAGCTGTCTCCTTGCTGGGGCATTGCTGATGCTGCAACCAGTGCATCACTGGTCTCAAATCACTGTCTTGCTTCAAGAGATCACTGGAGATCCCCTATATCTGCTGGGGAGAATTGCAGGAGTGGGCAGGAGAGGGCCCGTACAGCTGGACAGGATCATTGCTGCTCCCGTTCCTCCATGCGATGGCAGTGACAACAAGCCTCCTCCACACAGGGCCGCCGGGAGAGGGCATCCACATTGCCATGGCACTTGCCCCCCTCGGTGCTCAATGGTGAAATCATACCCCTGCAATGCCTCAATCCACCTGGCAACTTGTCCCTCTGGTTCCTTGAAGATGAGTAACCAGTGCAGGGAGGCATGGTCAGTCCTCAGGAGGAAGCTCTGGCCATATAGGTATGGGCGGAAGTGGCGCACGGCTAGTATCACTGCTAGGAGTTCCCTCTGGGACACACAATAACTCCTCTCTGTCCTGCTCAAGGCCCGACTGTAGTAGGCTACAACATGCTCCCCTTTTTCACTGCTCCCACACCCTCCTTACTGGCGTCGGTGTCCAGGATGAACTGCTGCCATATATCTGGGAGGGCAAGGATTGGTGCTTGGGCCAGTGCTTGACACAAGGCCTGGAAGGACTCCTCACATGCGTCACTCCATTGGAACCACTGCCCCTTCTCCATGACCTGGTGGAGGGGCCAAGCCACATCAGCGAAGGACTGAATGAACCGCCGGTAATATGAGGCTAGCCCCAGGAAGCTTCGTACTTCTTTGACTGAATGTGGAGTTGGCCATTCCCGCACAACAGCAACTTTGTCTGGATCGGTAGACACCCCTTCAGGACCTACCACATGCCCCAGGAGCTTGATTTCCTGCTGTAACAGATGGCATTTTTTGGGTTTAGATGCAGGTTGGCTGCCTTGATGCAGTCCAGAACGGTGCAGAGGTTGGAGAGTGCAGCAGCAAAGGTGGGGGCATGGACAAGGAGGTCATCCAGATAGACTACAGAAGCTGAGTGCGGGATGGGGCAAAGCACATGCTCCATGAGCCTTTCAAATGTGGCAGGGCTGCTGCAGAGGCCAAAAGGCATAACAGTGAACTGCCACGAGCCACGCCCAATGGTGAAGGCAGTCTTGGTCCAAGCCTCTGGCGCCAGTTTCACCTGCCAGTACCCACTTCTCAAATCTAGGGAGGTAAACCAACAGACCAGCAACACTATCCAGAGCGTCATCGATGCGGGGGAGGGGATATGAATCTTTACGGGTCACAGCGTTAAGCCATCGATAATCTACGCAAAAGCGGATGGACCCATCCTTCTTGATTACCAGCACAGCTGGGGAAGCACAGGGCCTGTCAGAGGGCTCAATCACCCCAGCTGAAGCCATCTCCTGGATCTTTTCTTCTGCTGCCTGGAACTAATGTAATGTAAAAGGCATGTCTTCAGAAACTTAGTTAAGGGGAGGTGTCAGGCACGTTGACAGATGGGGAGTGCATCGCCTTTGTCAGTGTCATGCCGGACAAGGCCCGCACCTGGGCCCCTTCTTCCTCAGTCAGCCTCTCTGTGCTTCTTTCAGCTAACTCTTCCGTAGCTGCTGCTGTCACTGGGGACACTCCTTCCCACGACCCTCCAGCTACATTCATGACTCTGCTTCCACTTACCACGCAGGCCCTGGATGTGTCTTCTGCTAACATTAGTAATCCCTTGTTTCCCACTTCCAGGTGTGACTCCGATGCCTTAATGACTGCGCCCACTGCCGCTAAGGAGTCCAGTCCCAGAATGCACCGCTCATTTATGTTGGCTAGCCAGAAGTCCTGGAGAATCTCCCCATCTTCCCCGCATCCGCACTCTCTGCCCAGTGACGGTCTTCATCTTCTTCCCTGTAGGCTGCCACTCGACATCTTTCTCCAACACCCCTTGGCCTGATCAGACTTATAGTGGACCCTGTGTCCACTAGTGCCGTGCAGGGCTCTCCATTGAGTTCACAGGGCACAATAAGGCTCATCCCCGGGCCGATTTGTCCCACCACTCACGGCCCTGTGATATGTTGGGGTGAAGCAGTATGGATAGGCCTGTCCCCCTCTAGGCCAACCCGTTGGTGTTTCCCTGCCCTGATGAGCCAGTGGCTGTTGAAGATGGGCTCAGGGCAAGGGCCGTCGTCTGGGCCGTGGACACTCCCGCCTGCGATGGCCTGGCTTCCCACACCCCCAGCACAGAAGAGGTTCTAGTTGCTGTGTGGCTAGGACCAGGGCAGTTCCCTCCTCACTCTCCTGCAGCGCACGTACCTGGGGCCGTGGCATTGGGGCCACCGTAGTTACTCCACCCTCATTCAGGATAGCTTCTACCTCCTCGGCTATTCGCAATGCCTCTGCTAGGGTCAAGGGGGAGTCAGGCGCACCTGTTGCCGCAGATGGGGGGCTGAATGCTGCAGAGGAAGACATCCAGTGCAAGGCAGCGAATGGAGGATTGGGGGAGATCAGGGTAGGCTTGCCCGGCTAACCGTTGAATGTCAGCGGCTAATACACCCAGCTTCTCTAGCCCTTTCCACGTCTGTTATGGAGCTGATCTCATGATTCATGGGTATATGGTGGTCTCCAAACCGATGGCCCAAGGCGGAGATGAGGGCCCCCAGTGAGATCACTCCTTTGGCCCCGAAGTCCAGCAGAGCCTGATGAGCCTCTCCCTCCAGGGCCGCCGCCAAGTTGATGACCCTCTGTGCTTCCGTCCACTCAGCCACTGCAGCCACGAGCTCGACCTGGGCCAGGAATGCCTCCCAGCTGGATGAACCATCGAATCGCCCCCGCCTCACCATAGCAGGCACACTGGGGATGGTAGTGGGAGTGTGGTGACGCAGGGTGGCTTCAAGCTCAGTGATTCTCTGCCTGAGGTTGGCCATTTCCAAGGCCTGAAGGGTAGGGAATGTTGGCTGCCCCCCCCATCACTGCTGAGGGAAGTAGCACGTCCTCACTGGCTATAGAGACAGTCCTTTCACCATGGCTCCAGGTATTCCAGCGGAGACCTGGGGCTGGGGCTGGAGCTGGCCAGGGCCGTTCATCCAGGATCTTGTCCTGCAAGAAAAGAGTTCTTTCTTTTCCTCAGGACTCTGCTTCTCAGACATTGCCCAGCACGTGTACCACACTCAGGGGTAGGCACAGGTCTCCCCCTTCCTGAAGCCATGCTATGCTACTCCCATCAGGAAGAGAGAACAGTTGCCTAATCTCTGCTTCCAGGGTAGTGATTTTTGTTTCCATCTGCCCTCTAGCCATCAACTGTTCTGCTGTGATATCCTTCCCACTTCTAAAACCAGTGTGGCATGGGATATACATGGATTCAATATGGACAGTTAAACTGGTTGTGTGCTTTACTGAAGACAGTGCAACAAAATTACACTCTCTCAGCACCCAAAACATAAGGCTCCTACTGGTGCATTAGTGACACAACCCTATTGCTTAACAAATGGTTCTGGTTGACGGTTACTATTTCTGAACATGTAATGTAATAACAACCATTAACAAGTAATTGTCTAAACAGATTGTCTTCTACAGTTACTACTGCAGTTAACCTAGAAATTTGTAAGAAAACATAAAATGGTACTTTATTAACTCCAGCACAAGGCATGCTGGGTAGGATCCAGGATAATATTTGCTGGCTTCAGATGATTTGCCACATAAGGTTCTTTGTTCCTCACCAAAGCGATTGCACCCCATTTTTGATCGCTGTACCATGCAATACGTGTTCCAGAACAGCACGGTAAAGCCTTATCACTTCCAAAATAAGTTGAATTCTAACGCATAAACACATAAATCTTAGCAGCGCAACGATCAGTGTTATCCGTTAACCAGCACCAATCTTCCAATATGTCAAAACATCTCATTTGATTTCTGTTATTCACAAACATTGTATCTCCGCCTTAGCCAGCTGGAGCTCACAACACCAAACTCAATTCCTCCCGAAATTCCAGTGTTATTTTTTTTCATTTCAAACTATGCTCACTTTTCTGGAAGCAATTCACAATATGCTTGTTCCAGATCAAAATCCGGATCCAGGGCAGCCCAGATTTGTGGTAGTATTGGACAATGTAAGTTTTCACTGGTCTGTTCTGGTCCAGAACGGGTTTGCCACCCATCCACAGTTCACAGTTGTGTACCTCCCCCCATATTCACCTATTCTAAATCCTATTGAGGAATTTTTCTCCACGTAGCGCTGGAAAGTGTATGATCGTCAGCCCTATGCCTGCATGCCATTTCTCCAGGCAATGGAGGAGGCGTGTGGGGACATAGACGCTGCCTCTGTCCAAGGTTGGAAACGCCACTCTAGGTGATTCTTCCCTCACTGTTTGGAGGAGGGAATGCAGCTTAGCACTGGCCACCCCCCCAAATAATTTTTTTCTTTCCTCTAAAAATTCTACTTTTGGTTTACATATGTTTATGGTTTCTGTACAAATTTCCATATGGTATATGGTTTTGTTTTCTTATATGCCATGCAACACTGTACTACAGTAACTACACTAATGTTTTGGAAAAACAAATATTTTCTGTTTCAACATTGCATTGGTGTTTACTGTGTACATTTCAACCCCTCTCAGCAGATTACTTTCACTCTAGAACAGTGTATGGAAATGTAAATACAATCCTATGAAAGACAGAAGAGCTTTAGATTTAGAACAACAGTGTGTACATGGTATCTCCAAAAATTTACTATTGTGAAAAAAGTGTTTGCCATTTGATGCAAATACTTGGTTTTGAGATGTGTTTATGGTATTTTGAATGCAGTGTTTCATTTTGCAGGAGATATGAGGCATTTTGCATTTTGTGTGTGCAATTTTTGGATTTGTGTGTAGAGTTTTGAAAAAAAAGAGATCTGGTTTCAGAAAACGTGTGAAAGCAGTTGTAAAAAACTTAAAAAAATCAGGTAGCCCCCCTCTTTTTGGTTCACTGAGGAACATAATTTGACATTTTCCACTGTGCACAGCAGAGGGCGCCCTCGGTCAAACTAACCCCTGATGTTAAACCTCTGGGCTGCTTCCAAGGATCTCATTCCCCAGTAAAAGCTGTTACTAATTGTGCAGGTGAGTGTGCATATACAAGAATTTTACACCATTAGAAAGAGCTTTACCACCCGAACCAGTCTGGCATTATATTCATTAATATGGGGGCGAGTGTCCCAGTAAAACCTAAGTGTGATTTGCAGTAAACTTGTGCCACAATATTTTAAATGATATCTCAGGTACCCACATATTACAAAACACAAATAATTGCTTGAGAACAGCAAGGTTGTTGAAGATCACACACTGCAAAAGACAGAGAGCTGGGAGCTCGTCTTTGCATCAGTTGTGGAGGGAGAAGTCATTCACTCTGACTCGCTAATTCCGTATACATCTGCTCCATTGCACCGCAGATCCAGAGAGAGTGAGGGAGGGGGAGAGAGAAAGAGAGAGAGAGCAGACTGCAGCAGCAATCCATCACATTGCAAGACCTCCAGCTCAGCAAAGTTAACCCCTGAATGGCCAAAATGTGCAACCCTGTCACAGTATGCTATGCTTAAATAAACTCTGAAGCTGTCTGTCTGAAGGTGGTGCATCGATGAAGATAAAATCTGAGATGAACTCAGTGCAATGCCATGAAGCTGTCACACTCTCTGGTGTGTAATGATGGAAGAAGGCCTTGGCTTGGCGGTTCTGCTTAGTGTGTAAACTGCAGGACTTCCTCAACTCACAGGCATCCTTTTGCTACCTGATTTCTGCTTTAAAAATGTGTATCACTATAATTATAATGAAATTATAATGAAAATATTATAATTATAATGAAAAAAATGCTTCTGTCCGCTTGTACATTGCATGGAAATCACACTTCTTTTACTGGTGTATTTTGTGATTAGCACTACAAAAACGCTGCCAACTGCACCCCACTGTATGTGCTTTTGGGCGAAAGTCCACAGTTATCATAACGTTTCATATTCTGTGTGAAAACCGTGTGTTACAGGCATGTTTTAAGGGATGAAGGTAACAGTAGAGTACAAGCAGGAGAGGGTGACTCAGGAGCAGACCATCTCCTTAAATAACCCAAACAGAACCTTTGCCATTTGTACAATAATACACTGTATCTCAAAATGAATATGACTGGCGGTCAGAAACGACTTCATTGTAAACCGTAATAAATCACCTTTCCAGAAAGTAATAGATCACTGCATAATACGTTGATATGGCGTTTTAGTGAAATATTGCATTACTCTTCTTACACTGGGATGGCCCGGCACTCTACCACAGCAGTCGGCACGCGGAGCTTGAAGGAATCCCTGTGACCAAGACACGATTGGTCAACTAGATTGTCACTCATAATCTGGTGAAGCAGAGGACAGAAAGTAGACTGAGCAAGGGAGGCGGGACTGATGGGGTGAGCGATAAGATGCTATTGGCTGAAGAGACAGAAGCCGCTTGTGTATGTTTCTGAGAGGGCGGGGGGTGTTAGGAGGAGGGAGGGGGGGTGCGCGGCGTGTTCTGCAGAGGAAGTGCGGGGGGGCGGGGGGACCTGGCTTAAAAGGCTGAGAGTGTTTTACCGCAGTATCACTGTATTTCTGCATATCTCACCCGCATTCTGCGGCAGTCAGGTTAGTCTGGGGGGAGGGAAATCCTACCGGCAGGTAACGGACTGAATCTCACTGGCTCATCCATTTTTTTAGTTTACCTCTCATTAGATTCTCGCAGCCACACAGCAATAATTTAATATTATTTATTATACTCATAACAAAGCCATTTCGTTTAGGTTGACGGGCAGCCGAACGCACACTTATTCGCTTGGGACTCGCATATTCAGTTAAACGGCAGCATTTACGTTTTCATTGACACAGTTCATTTGGCTTCTATGTTACATTTTTACGCATTAACCCAGCGCCCAGGCTTTAGAACAGTACGTAGCTAAATAAGGGAAATTGAAGAAGAGTGAGCGCGCGGCAGAAGGGGAAAAACGTCAAGCGAAAATGGCAAAGGACGGCGAAAAGAAGACGTGCGGCCAGGTGATGGACGAGTGGAAGGAATTCATCTGGAACCCGCGGACGCACGAGTTTCTGGGCAGGACGGCGAGCAGCTGGGGTGAGTCGGGCTGTAGCTCGTTAAAATGATCTGCCGGTTCTCCCGGATCGCCCCGCATTCCCCCGTCTTTCCCTCTCGCGCAACCCCTCCCCGCATCCACCCCGCAGTATACCGGCACTTCATTTGAAACCAATCCGGCCGCCCTTCGCGGACCGATTGACAATTAATTTACTCAGCAGCCGCTCTGTACTAAGAGACTGAATGTTATTTCAAACCAAAACTGTGCTCTGTATATAAGTGTTGCATTTGTTTTTTTTTATTATTTCAGCAGTCTGATTAGTTTAGTCAGAGGGATATGATATGCATGAGCAGCGGTAGATGCGGTCGATGTTTCCGTGTGGCGGTAGCTGTCCGTGCAGCAGTGCTGAAACTCGGGGTTTGCAATGCGGCATATGCGAATACGAGATGTGCCAGCGCCTGCAGGTGGATTTTGTCTGCATAATGCAATTCATTATTTTTTATTCCATCGATCTTCCCGTGCAAAGCCGGACGTATTTTTAGCTTATTGCTTTGTTTTACATTGCTTTTGGGGAAGAGGACATATTATTGTTTAACGGAGTGTAGCTTATAACAATACTGGTTTATCCGAGGCGGGCTGTTTCGCACAGGCCTCTTAAAATTTAATGCGGATTACTGTATCGTATGCCCACTCTCTCTCTCTCTCTCTCTCTCTCTCTCTCTCTCTCTCTCTCTCTCTCTCTCTCTTTCGTTCATCCATCCCAATCAACCATCCCAGATAGCAACAATCGACAGTAAAATCAACGGACAATATGTCGACAATTTTCATATGATAGCGCGAGCGCGCGTGAGAGAGAGATTAATGATAACATGATGCGAACCATTTGGTAAAATGCTGGGATGGGAGGATCGGTAATTGCTGTGACATTTTCCAATTACATATTCAGTGCAAAGCAATAGATTCTATCAACGTGTATATCAACCGGTCTACTTACGTAATTGTTGGTAGAAAGATAGACACACACGCGCACACACACACACACACACACACACACACACACACACACACACACACACACACACACAGACACAGACACACACACACACACACACACACACAGGCAGAAGCCGATACGCCCCCTCCCTCAGATCCATTTTCCAAGAATTTGCTGACATTTCGAGTAGTCTATTTTTCATTGTAACCGGGGTTAACGGCTCGGGTTGATATGGTCTGTTACGAAAATTCCGGGGAATATTTTATCCCGATGTCAATACTTAGCGAATACAGATCTTAATATGGTTCAGCTGTCATCGTTTTGCTTATGATATGATCCAAGTAAAGAGATTCAAATATAACAGCAGGGAAAATGGGTTAAAATGTAGGACAGCCACTGGAATTTAAATGGGAAAAGGCAAGGCGTCCATGATGCCGGATAATGCTCTTTAACTGTTCATACATGAAAATGGATAAATACATGAATTAATAAATGTGACCCCTGTAGAGTCATGTCTTTTGTGATGTCATTACCGCTTCAGTCTCAGGAAAGCCGGAAGGGGGAGATCTATATTGACTATATTACTGTACATCAATCGGAAGGCATTTGATTGTGATTAACAAATCACGTTAGTTGAAGTTTGATGTGGCATTTTGTTTCGATAAGAAAGGTCTCGCCTCTACTTTAAGTCACTGCACCCCCCCAACACCCCTCGCCCCCATCTCAGTTTAATCAATTCAAAGCAGCAATGAGCTTATGCAAGAAATCCCCATATGCAGATATGCAGACCCACACAAAGGCGTGTTGGTATAGCTGTCCTTGCACGGATGCTTTTTAATTGCAGTAACTCTTGTCTCTGGTCAAATATCTCTCTCTCTCTCACACACACACACACACACACACACACTCACACACACACACACACCCATACACACACACACTTTGTAGGGATCCTGTGAGGATTCTCTGTGAATGAGGAACTAGTTCAAGGATGTGCCATCTTTACACAGCTAGAGAGAGAACATAAAAAAAAGAAAAAAGGAAATACAGGAAGAAAGAAAGAAAAGAAAGAACGAATGATCTCACATTCAGAAAAAAACATGAATATTTTAATCCGGGATTGACATCAATATGGAGAGAGGGGAAGAGGGGATTTAGATGAGTAGAGGAGAGAAGGATTTGGACGAGGAATAAAGGGAACGGTGGACTGTGGTCACGTGGCAGAAAGTGTCTGTCTGTCTGTCTTCAGAGTGATAAAAATGGACTCCCCCAGCTCCAGTTCCACCACTGGCGTTCTAGGTTATTTCAGTTGGATGCTAAATAAAATGCACTTTATGTCAAGATGGACATTGGACAAACTGGACGAACTGTCCACACAATGTTTCTGTGGTTGTCTACCCATGCAAGCCTTTCAACTGAACCGCACCGTCCGCAGAATGCATAACAATGAGTACACAATGCACACAACATGTATGATGAACATACCAAACAAATTCAGCATTAAACTGTGGTCTACACTGAATCAGGTGTGATCACCATGGTCTGCCATGGCTGTTTTAATATGAGATGTTTTTCTGCAAAGGGACTGGCTTTGCAGAAGTTACATTACATTCACTCACCAAAGCAGTCCCATCCAGAGCAGCTTATGCCATTTACATTTCACATTTACATTTATACAGCTGGATATTGCTGGATATTGACTGAGGCCGGTCAGGTTAAGTGGTTAAGAGTATAGCAGCAGCGGCCCAGCAGGGAATCCAACTGGCAACCTTTGGGTTACTGGTCTTACACCTGCACCATGGCATGACGATTGATGACTGGAAGGGAGAAACATTGGCCCATCTACACCACTGTTTACCCCCCCATCCCCTGTCCCCTGTCCCCCAACCCAATGCAAAAATACACACACTGTTGCCAGAGTGGATAGGGCCCTTAACATTTGAACTTAACTTCATCACACAAATAAACATGACTATTATTTCTTTTTCCCTGCCTAACAGTTTGGTGAGTTCAGCACACATGAATGAATATGAATGTTAAAAATGTTTGTTTGTATCTGAAAAAAGTGACACATCTCTGTGTCATTCGAAGTGAAGGACAAATGTTGATTCAGTGCCAGGGGTTAGTAGCCTGAGACAGCCAGACAAGAAGCTAGGGATAGACACTCCACCCCCCGCACCAAACTACTGCCAAGCTGTTCAAACAGTGAAAGGAACCGAAAAGCTGGTCACCCAATGCCCCTGCGGTGTAATCTGAGCAGAGCTGAGGGCAGTGTGTCCGGTGAGAGCAGAGCTGTATCCGAGAGCGTGTCTGTCTGCGGCAGGCTCCGCGTGCAGGCCGCGCACGTTCATCCCATTAGCAGAGCCGGAATTAAACAGCGCCGGCCGGCTTCTGCGCTCTCATCCGCCATTAGCCGCGAGAACAGTCTGAACCCGGCTTCAAAGGTCTTTTTGATGATTCACGCGGACCCACAGCATTCTGCTCTACGTGGCGGGGTGGTCCAAAATAGAAGAGGCGCAGCAGAGGGGAGGAGGGACGTTAGAGGCGCAGCCTGTCGCTGGGCAGCCTGGCCGCCGGTTCTCTGAGGTGCAGCGCATCACGTTCACCCCGACCCCTCCGCAGACTCTTTAGTGCTCCCAAACATCACCTTGCCATTTCAGCCAATAATCAGAGAAAGACAGAAAGAGAGAGAGGTATGGAGGCAGGGAGAGACAGAGAGAGAGAGAGAGAGAAAGACAGAGAAAGAGAGAGAGAGAGAGAGAGAGAGATGGAGGCAGGAAGAGAGAGAGGAATGGAAGGCAGAAGACTTGACTTTCAAGCATTGTTTAATGAAAAAAACATCTCAACAAACATTTCCGCTCAATTTAAAAGAGGAAACACATCGGAAACAAAACTAAAAAAGGGAACAAAATGAGGACCAAACAATACAAAGCACCCAAAAAAGAACAAGCCAAAGAACAAAAGCATAAATGCCGCAGCCCTTCAGGAGGAGGGAAGGAGAGGGAGAGAGAGAGAGAGCGATGGAGGCATGAACGGAGAGGGAGACATGTAAGGAGAGAGAAAGATCAACCTGCAAAGGCAAGGGTATCACTTCTGTCTGATTAGGAAAAAAACATTCATAGTAATTGGAACAACTGTGAAATTGGTTATCGTGTTTGATCTTGCACTATTGCTGTTGCAGTACTGTGCTCTGTGTGTTGGTTCTAATAAAGTGTATTTGCATTTGAAACTGAATTCGGGGGGGTGGTGGTGGTGTTGAATGGACAGGGGATGAAAGGAGACAGGACACCAGAGTCACAGAGAGAGGGGGAAGGAGAGTGGGAGCAGCTTTGTGTACAAAGAGCTGAGTGCGCAGTCCAAGCAGACGGACGAAATGGAGAGTGACAGCGTCTCACACACGCACACACACTCTTTCTCCGTGACACACACACATGCACACACGCACACGCACACACGCACACACTCTCTCTCTCACACATACACACACACACTCCCTCTCTCTCTTACACACATATATACATACACACACACACACACACACACACGCACACACACACACACACATATATACATACATGCACACACACACAGACGCACGCACACACACACACACGCACACACACAAAACACACACATGCGCTCACACTCACACACACACGCACTCGCCGGAGGCTCAGATGACTCAAAAGCAGCTCTTTGCGGTCAGGGCAGCACTCTCCCTTGCGATCGTCTCTTTCTCTGCCACCCTATCAGGTTACGGGAGAGACGTACGCAACAGCTCTCTGTCCACCTCCCTCTCCTCTGTCCCCCCGTCGATTTCGATATTCTATCCACAAGAGGGACTCCTGCATTGATTGCTTCTCACCTCAGCCCTGTGGAACCCCTGCCCCCCACCACCCGGTCACCGCAAAGGGCATCTGAGAGGAAACACTCCACAGAGTTCCTTCCAGTACTGATGACAAGGCATGCGTAGCGACTGACTGCAGTCACGCCTGTGTTGACGTAACTGTTGGGTGCACAGCGGCCTGTACTCCATGTTGGCCTCACATTAACGGTCAGCACTTGGAGTTGAGTGTGCTTGTGTGTGACACGAACAATACGTGCAAACGCACCCTCTCAGGGACCCTTCCTTTCTGCTTGAAGAGTCGAGAGGATGTTTAATCCTTGGATGCGTGTGGTTCCAAGGTAACGATGGTTCACAGCTGTGTTTCCTGCGCTCACAGAACAAGCTCTTTCCTTCAAGAGACACTTTCCCTGTTTCCATAATTGTTAAGGATGATTCTGAGGATGAGCCCCCAGGTGGATGGATCAGCACAGATAAGAGTCTCTTCAACCGAGTCAGCTCTGATATATCAGGCATACGATCAAGAAAAAAAATAGGCGTAAACATGGTTTAAATTAAGTCAAGATATTTTCAAGTCAAAAATATATAGAGGCTAATATATGCATTCGAAAACACACATACACACACACACACACACACATTGCTGGGTGTTATTTATATGTTGACATCATAGCAAAAAATGAAGGCATGCCTGCTATTGAGATGTATGTAAAGCATTGGAGTTGATGTCAAGCCAAACTTGGAGTCTGATTTCATTTAGTTTTATAGTTGGCCAGGTACAATTTCAGTGTTTTTTTCAGTGCAATTCCTGTCTTGTCTTTACTGACAGTCTGACCATGAAGAGAAAAGCAAAGAAAAGCAAGATGGCAAACACAAGACTGCAATACACACTGCAAATGAAAGTGCTTTAAAATGTAAAAAAAACCCTGATTTCTCCTGCATAATGTACAATATCTTAGAGGAGATGAAAGCTAAATTGATTCTGATTGTAGCTCCATGGTGCCACAAGCATACTTTTTCATATGAAGCCAGATACCATGCAAGTACATGTCATACATCTGAAGTTATAAGCTATTTTTACAGGAAGGGAAAATGGGTGAGAATTGTAGAGCATGTTGTAGGGTTATGAAGAGGCAGAGGATTACAACTGCATTAGACTGAAATGCAGCTATTGATTATACAATGTTGATTATGCTCCACTGTGTGACATGCCTAGCAACACCCTTTTGCTTTGACTATATTCATGATATGGCCTTTCCTCAGTGAGGGGGATGGATGAAAGAGAGGTGGGAGAGAGAAACAGGAGAGGTGTACTGGAAGGGTGGAGAGGTCAAATGAGGGAGAGAAAGAGAGAGAGAGAGAGAGAGAGAGAGAGAGGCTGGGAGGAGGTGGAGCGACTGGTTGGAGGGAATGTCAGCATGACAGGTGGGGGCGTGGCCACAGAGCAGTTGAGGAACTGGACTTCTAAACAGACGTCTGGAAGCTCCGACCTTTGGAGTATACCTGCAGGGGTCCCATATAGCAAGATATGTAATATTATTCTCCAGCAATTGAATGACACAAATAAATGATATGACCAATGTAAGTGATACATATCATCTTGGTCCTGGATCAACACCTTATTCCAGTGCCTTTTGAAACAGGAAGTGACTATCCCTTAATTCTGGCGTACCAGCCAGGACATTCACCCCCCATGCTCTCTCTCTCTCTCTCTCTCTCTCTCTCTCTCTCTCTCTCTCTCTCTCTCTCTCTCTCTCTCATTACTGTCACATTTATTTAGCCCTGAGAACTAGAGTGTTTAGAGTGCTGTGGCCCCCACAGCCATGGATGTGATACCTCTTTAATGTGTCCGTCGTTTCATCACCTACTATCCAAAAATACATCTTGGCTGCGATGAGAACACCACCGCGGCTTTCGGCTGCGCTGCTTTAATGGTGCTGCTGTTATGCACTAGCACTTCGGTGACGGGGGGGGGGTGACGCGAGAGCTGGAGAAAGGGGAAGGGGGCGGAGAGAGAGAGGGAGAGATAGAACAGAGAGGGAGTGCAAAAGCAAGTGAGGCAGGCAGTGCGGGGGGAGAGATAAGAGCGTTGTGTGAGAGGAGAGTGGTTGCAACACTGATGTAATGGTTTGTGGGGCGTCACTTAAAAAGCACCGGCACACAGTAGTATGTGGCCGCAGCTCTCAGGAAGTCGAGGAAATTTGAGAGGTGGAGGGACAGACGGGGAAGGGGGAGCAGTCCGTGACAGGGAGAGGAGAGAAAATCAAAATCTGTCTTTTCAGCCTCTCTTCAGAAACCGCCACGCCGGCCTTGTGTCCTCTGGCTTACACTGCCCTGTCAGATTTGGCTGCGGGAGTCAAAATGGCATTGGTCGCAGAGTCACAGGATGCCCAGTGATAGGTGGTCTTGGAAAACCTCAGACCTCCTGTAACCTCCGGGGGACTCCCTTTCCTTCTACTCCTCCAGGCATCCCTCTCTCTCCACCCCTCCATCTCCTCCTCCCCCTCGGCTGATGATTCTTGTAATACTGCAATTCATCTAGTCACAAATATGAAATACTATACGTCAGCAGCACCCACAGGAAGTTAATGATCTGTGTGTGTGTGTGTGTGTCTGTGTTTGTGTGTGTATGTGTGTGTGTGCGTATGCTCCAGCATGTGCTCTTTTGTCCATTGTCAGTGTGTTCTGCGTGCATCCAACTGTGACAGTGAGGTCACTCTTACCTCACAGACTCTTGACTGTCTGGCTCTGTGTACAAACACACTGCTCTGGTCACGGCTGGGTTTGTAGGTTGCTGGTGCCTAACCTCGGCCACCCCAGGGCTGTTTAAAGATGCAAGACGTCCGATTTAAACTGCCCTGGGCAGCATGTCCACAAGGCATATCATGGAACATGATAAAAACTGTCTCGCCTCTCCGCTTAAAAGGGACATGGTCCCCTGTCCTTCCTCACTCTCTCCCGGAAGTAAATCCCCCCGGTTTCTGCCCTGTCTCTGGGGCGAGAGGGGAGAAAGGGGGAGAAGGGGGGGGCAGCAGGAAGAGCCACTGGTTGGAGAGAGAGAGAGAGAGAGAGAAAGACAGAGACAATGTTTGCCACTGGCAACGAGAGCGAGCGAGGGGGAAAATGAGGAAACAAGACCGGGAGATGGGGGGAGGGGATAATCCCGGCAGATACAAAATTCCTCCCCCGCAACCCCCTCTCTGTCTGTTCCCCTTCATTCAACCTCCCCCTCAATTCCGGACCCCCAGCATGTGCTGATATTTAGGTTAAATAGCAGAGGGAGATGAAGAGAGGGAAACAGAGAGATGGAGAAAATGATGGATGGGCAAAGAGAGGGAGGGAGAGAGAGAGATAGAGTCCGCCTGGGTTTAGAGGTAAAGAGGATTATGGCCTTGCCTGGTCTGTTCTGACATTTGGTCAGTGGCGTGATGGTTGGAGAGAGAAAGGGGGGGGGGAAGGGAAGGAACAGCGTGTTCGTACATGAACAGTAGGACCGCAACATTGCGTTTGAAATGCGGATCTGCTTTCAGCACGATTGCTGCTGTTGTGGTCCTTATGGGTCCAAATGTGGTCCAAGAGTCCTGTCCCATGTTGTTCTTTTAGCGGTCCTCAAGTTATGCTCTGAAACACCGGAGTTGTCGACTCCCAGAATGTGTTCTGCCTAACCCTAAACATTGTGGAAAAACAGTACATTATGAATTTATTCAGCAGGGAGTCTAATCCAGGCCAATTTCCACTTTCACACCCTAGATATTCCATACAACCAGAGCAGTCGAGATAACGGATGTGAGCCAGGGGTACTAGAGCATCCTATCTAGGCTTCAACCCCATCTGCATGCAGTCCAGAGTCTCTTGCTGTAGGAACTAAACCACACATCATTATGACATCATAAAGAGCCTTTCCCATTGCACAATGCAACTGTGGTATCCAGTGCTGTAGGCACTACTTCACATAGCTCTGTGACATCATTGTGTTTAGTGCTGGAATCATTCCACCATACAGCCCTGTGACATCACAGAGTTAAGTGCTGTAATTACTACACCACACATCTCTTTGATACCATAGAGTCTAGTGCTATAACCACAACATGGTGACAACCAGAAAGCTAGGTGGTTGTCACCATGCTGCAAGGTGCAATTCTATGCTACCTCCTTCTACAGAGAACCCGGTTATTGGTGAAAATATTGTCACTAATACAATGTGAATTCATAGGGCATGTTTAATTCATTACGCTTTGGTAATGATAATTTGATATTGATAATGAGTTTGAGGAGTTTTAGCAAAGCAGGCTAGCTAGTTAAGTTTCCTTGATTTTATCCACTTGACTTGAATGATGCAGCACTGTATATAGTGGATATCTACTGTATCTCTTATCCTATCCAACATTTTTCTCACATGGTCATTGCAGTCAAGCCATGCACTTTTCACATCACACTGACTTATCTCATCTAACCACTTTGGAATGACTACATTAATTGAGCTGAGGCAACACAAGGTGCAACTATCAACATACCACAGTACAAAAAAAAAGGGATGCGTTGAAACCCAAGACATTTTGTGCCAATGGCCAGCTATACCGCAGAGTTTCCGGTTACCCATCGTCCAGCCAACTGCTCTGTCATACTCATCAATGACATCCCCCTGAGAGTGCAGTCAATGAAGTCCAGCAATCCAATTACATAATTAGCGCCACGGATGGCGGTGGAAACAGTATCGTGTCCGCGTCACGTGCCCGTGTGACAGAGAGGGGATGCTTCCATACGCCGGGCTCAGGATTCACAACAGCGCTCTGCTGCTGTGCATCTTATACATCATCAGCCACGCTGTCTGCCATATTGTTGAGACATTTTGGCTCTGCAGGGATAGAGAGGTGATCTTAGCCTTATCCACCTGCCTGTTGAACCAAGTCCTCCACTTTGGCACTGAAGTGTCCATCCCCTACACCTGAGTGTACTGGGTATCCAGTCTCTACACCCAGGGAGAGTGTCCATTCACTACACACAGATGGGTGTTCAGTCCCATATTGAAGAAGGAAAAGAGAACATGATTGACGAAACAGGGAGTCATTTTGTTTGTGATTGCAAAAGAAAACAGGGCAATGACATACGGACATCAGTGAACATATGGAGTATGAGAAGGAGATGGCAGAAACAGGGGATGAGTATTAATTGACCAATTACAGTTGCTCCCTAAAGGAGAACTCTGACTAAAAATGAGAATTTGCACATTTTAAGACGCGTCAGGTAATTACACGCGCAGTTGAACAGTCCAAATCTCATCCCTTGAGTCCTGCTCTAAGTAAGAGGAGCAGCCGTTTAAAGTTGCCTTTCAGACAGCTACTGGAGAATTCTAGGTGGGGGAAAATCCAATCCAAGTAATAACTTTAACTGCACCATTAAGAGCTAAAGTAGGCAGAAATCAGGCCCATGAGGCCTGTGATTGCCCATCACTACATTCAACATTTGTCCTTAGCTTTGACCAAGAATAAAATTTTTTTTTTTTTCTTTTACGAATGAGGTTTGGCAAATTCAGCAGTAACTGGAATGAATGAAAAAACGTGGGCACTGAAATGTTGACATTGTTGTGAGTCGGATGTTGAGTGAATACTGGTCTTCACTCTGTACTATGCTCTTGTATTTGGCTTGTCAGGCATGCACGCCTCTGGGGGAGGGCTGAGAAAGGCAGAAACATATGGAATTGGGCATTGTGGGCATGGGCATCGTGATTGGCCTGTGGCTCAGAATGGCTGTCCTATCACAGGGAAGCAACGCCCTGAGGCTGGACCATTATAACATGGCATCCCGAACAAAGTCTCTCCAGGCTGAAAATTATTAACACCTGACCATCCAACATATGACTTTGATTATACCCCTGCGTGCTGTATTTACCACCAATAGAAGATCAAAAGCTGCATTTGTTTGTGGAAAACAAAATCACTTGGGAACAAAGAAAACAGCAGATTGAAAAAATGTTCTCTGACATCTCAGCTGTAGGAAAAAAGCTGATAAAAAAACCAGTATCAAGGTTACCAGGCACAAGAAAAGAAATCACAAATGGAAATAACAGTGTCATACTGAATAAGTCAAACAGTGTTGTAGGAATGGCGCCCTAAACATACAAGTGTGGAATAGTGGTCAGGGATTTTTTTGTAACACCGCAGGTTAGGACCTGGGGTGGGCCTCTGGCCTGGTGCTGTGTCCGTGAGAGAGGAACTTAAGCTGAATCTCCTTCGTTAAATATCCAGCTGCACTAATGGATATGTGCAACGTAAGCTACTTAAGTCGACCGTGACCAGTGCATCTGTTACGCGAATAAATGTAGTGTTCTTAATTATTTAATGAACAAAAAAGATGAACGTAAATGGTTTAAAAAAGACTCAGTTCCCGGCTTGCAATATAACTATGGAGAACAAAGAAGGATTACTCTAAACATAGAAACCAATGACGTACAAAAATGCCAGTTGCCTTTGAGTTTTTTTTTTTTTTTTCAAGCAAAAGTCATTGAGAGCTCAGGGCGACGTCAGCTGGTCTCGAAAAGCTACATCTGGCAACCCCGATTACGACAGCTCACTTTATTCACTGTTGCTTGTAATGGCTGTTTTCGCTGTGGTGAAGTTTTTTTTAATGTTCAAATTGAAATGATTACATTCTTGTGAGATGCACACATTCTAAGGCTACACGATGATGAACACAAATCTGGTTTCAAGAAATTTGTCGCATACCGTCTCTTAAGTTAGCGTGCAAGAAATGCGCAAGAGACTCGCACGGTCGCACCCATGAAGAAAGTAATCTCTCACTGAAGGTTTCTCACATCATACAGCCCTGAAGGTTGTATGGTAATTAGCCATCCGTTTACATACCTCTGTACTTGCGTGCTGCTATGAGCGATCTGTCATTCCTCTGTATACACTATACTGTGTAAACATGCACAAATGAATGCAAACAGACAAAGGAGGCAAGCGTAACTGCGGCGGGGTTTCGAATGGGAATCCTGAAGACGCTGTTGGATAGGGCTTCTGAGTTTCGCATTGTCATGTAAGTGCCTGTGAGCGCGTGAACACAAACGTGTGTGTTTGTGTGTGGACATATATGTGTGTCTTTGTGTGTTCATGTGTAAATGTGAACGTGTTTAGTATCGTGTAAGGTATGTAACCCTCTGTATCTCTCACTCGGTAGGTTTGATTCTGCTGTTCTACCTGATCTTCTACATCTTCCTGGCCGGCATGTTCGTCCTCACCATGTATGTGATGCTGCTGACTCTGGATGAGTACCAGCCAACATACCAGGATAGGCTGGCCACTCCAGGTACACCCTGTATATATACACACACAATCACATGCACAGAAACACATGCACGCACACTCACACACACACAATCACATGCACAGAAACACATACAGATACACACACACATGCACACAATCACACGCACAGTAGCACATACAGATACACACACACGCACAATATCACACACAGAGACGCATACAGATACACACACACACACATACACATACACACAATCACACGCACAGAAACACATACAGATACACATACATGAACTTTAGAAAAACGTGGTCTCATGGTTCACATATGGCTTCTCCCTCCCTGGTTCTCTCCCTCCTGCGGTACCTTCCCCTCCGGCTCTCTCTCCCCCCCAGGAATGATGATTCGACCCAAGCTGGAGTCCTTGGAGATCACCTACAACATCGAAAACACAGAGAGCTGGGACAAGTATGTCCAGGCTCTGGATGCCTTCCTCACACGTGAGTTTGGGGGCCGGAGGGCTGCAGAAAGAATTGGGCTGGAGGGAGGGAGATGGAAAGAGATGGTCGAGGATAGGGGCAAGTAGAGGGGCAGGTAGGGCTGGAATGGGAATGCTGGGAGACTGTGGGCTCCAGTAGGAGCGGGAGTGGGATGAATGAAGGGAGGAGACAGACAGAGCCAGACGTTCAATTGGAAAGTAATATGTCTGAGCGTGTTCATGTACTTATGGATGATTGTGAGTGTGTGTGCATGTATGTTTATGTGTATGTGTATGAGCATGACTGCATGTGTGGGTAACTCTGTGTGTGTGTGTGTGTGTGTGTGTGTGTGTGTGTGTGTATGCACGCGTATGTGTGTGCGTGTGTGTGAGTATATGTGCACATATGTGAGGTTGTTTGTGGTTGGCTGAGTGTGTGCATGTATGTGTGTGTAGAATCTGGTCTAAATTATGTAGAATCTGGTCTACATAAAATAACTGCCATTGTACCCCCCCCCCCCACAGCCTACAACAACTCTCAGCAAGTCATGAACAACAAGGAGTGCACCCCAGACACCTACTTTGTGCAGGAGGACAGTGGCGAGATCAGGAACAACCCCAAGCGCTCCTGCCAGTTCAACCGCACCATGCTGGAGGAGTGCTCGGGCATCACTGACCGCGACTACGGCTACCGGGCTGGCAAGCCCTGCATCCTTATCAAGCTCAACCGGGTATGGAGGCGGGAACGGGGCGGGGCCAGGGCGGGGCTGGTGGCAATGCCAGGATGGGGCTGGGGTTGGGCCGGGGCAGACCGCAGCAGGGCGGGCAGGGCAGGGTGGGGTTGAGTGGAGCGTGGGTGGGGGTGGGGCAGGGGCAGGGTCAAATGAGTTCATGGAATGAGCCTCGCAAAACAGTCAGAACAGAATGCAGACCGAAACTCATCTGTTCATCCCCGGTTCAGCTGACACCGAAATGTAAACAGTCAGGCTGTGTCCTCAGACAAATTTGTCATGTCCTCAAACTTCCTCTTGCATGTACTATTGCACTTAACAGAATATGACATGTTACGTAACAACTCCCGCTATGTCCGGATTGTGAGGCTTATGATTTAGTACCATCGCTGCCCTTAGCCTGACCCTCTTGAATGCACTTTTGTAAGTCACTCTAGATAAGCTGATGAATGACTAAATGTAAATGTAGATGTAAAAATAGTAGAATTCAAATCCTTTCATTTGTTTTCCAGCATTGACAGGACTTTTATCAAGGTTTCCCCATAATGTGGGGGACTGCTTCCTCCATTTTGCTTTATGTTAAAACAGTTAAAAAAAAAAGAAAATGAAAAAAACTGACTGTGTCATCGTGGAACGATACCAGAGGTGTCTCAGGGACACAGAGGCAGCTCCGGCCCCCTGTTGGTAAACACCTCCTTGTCCCTTTCCCCTTCCAGGTCATCGGGATGTTGCCAGGAAAGGACGGCAAGTCTCCGTACGTCACCTGCGGGGCCAAGGTGAGCCTACCTGTTCCGCCCTCAACACTCTCCTGTCAGCCACAGTTGCGCATCTGAACTCGGGGTCTGTTGCAGGACCAGCTCAAAAACAACTTTTGTCATTCATTTTACACAAGGGCTGTCTCATTGTAAGAAAGATCACGATTCAGTTTACCTGTTTGATAAGGTGCCAGGGACACTCTGGTTTCAGTTTCATCTCAGGTCTTCATTAGATGATTAAAGCCCCCGTGGCTGTGGAAACAGATCACCTGCCCCTACGCATGGTATACAGTTCCCACGAACCGATCCCCTCTGCTGTGTCCTCTGAGACACAAGTGAATTCTGACTGCAGTATTGTTTTTAGAAATAAAAATGTTGGAACTTTGCCACTGCCAGCTGTGTCAGTTTCAAAAAGCCATTGAGTCTGTTTTTAATGTAGTACCATTATTCTTTGAATGTCATTGCTTGTACACTTCATTCCAATAAACTGCACTGGGTAACATTAGAAGCCAAGATATATTTCTATCAAAGAAGAAGTCTTTCAGAGAATTCACAGGCTGGCTGGCTAGACATACAAACCTGTAAAAGCTAAATTCCAGTGTAGCCAGGTGGTGAAGGTACTGCTTGCTATGTGTCCTCCATGTTTGCATGCTATTAAACCAGATTAAAGGGACGACCGTTTCACGCTGAGCACCGACTAAGCAGACCGTGGCCTCTGCCCAAGAACCTCTGGGCCTGTTGGAATTGTCACGGCACCGCAAAGCCGTCTCTGGCACGTGCCACACTGAGCAGCCCGTACGCGCCGATTAGCCTGAATCTCTAAAGCCTACAGGATAGCAGCCTGTTCGATTAACCTTTATCTAACCGAGTAGGTTCAGAGAGCCTGTTCAACCTGCTCACAAAACAAAATCAACGTGTGACTGGCCACACTGGTTCTGAGGTCATCAAAAATAGAACCGATGAAGCCAATTTGCAGAGTATAAAACCAGGACCGCATGTGGAAAACGTGGGCTAATGTATCAGCGTTTTATGGAATTTGCCTTGGTTTACTCCACTAGTATCATGCTGCCCTATGAGACAGCGGGGTCTAGATCAGTGGTTGTCACAGAAATTCTACAGAGATGATCATCTTTCAATGTTTGACAGCTCAATGTCTTATTTGCCTGCTCAGTCTGACTATTCAGGAATATCATGGTCTGGAACATCCACAGCTAGCATAGCAGTGCAGACAGCACCAGAACCTCCTGTTACCAACCAGAACCTCCCAGACAAGGGAGACCAGGGGGGAACATCTGGTCAGAATATAGAATATGTGTGGCAGCACACACTAGTGATCCACAGATTTGTGGTCTCCGGGCTAACTCAGGTCTGAATTACTTTACTGTGGCCATTGATTGGAGCATGATGTGAATCACCTGCTGTTCCAGCTGCCAGCCAGCTGCTGGTTGAAAGGCATCTATGAAACAGAGGTCTCCTGGACCAGCTGCAAGAAATCACAACGACTGACAAAGCGCTACCAATTCAGATTAATACTCCGCCAAAATGTTTCCTTTCGTCCAGTGCTGTTTGTGTTTTTTTATGTGATGTCATTTTATTCATTTATTCGTTTATTCATTCCTGCACGTGTTCATTTCAGTCTCGTTTTTCGTGTGTCCGTCTCTTACCCTTCATCTCCCGCTCCTCTGTCCCCTCCCCCCCATTCGCCTCCTGTTTGCAGAGGTACAAAGTTGGCGACGAGTGGGTAAGTGCAGCAGAGCTCAAAGCAGTCGCTTGTGCAGCCTGCATACCCCTCCGTGGTGCAATGCCGGTAGGGTAGCAGGAAGCAGAGTGCTTTCAGCTGGTGACGTCACTCCCTGAGGCTTAGCCGGCGTCATTGCCTGTCGAGCTAAGGCCAAGCTGCCTTCAGCTCAGCCAGTAACGACGCGGCTGACTAGAGTGAGCTGGCCAATGAGAATAAGTTCTGCGCTGTGTCCTACATCACACACCAGCATACTGTATACTACTGTGCTGAGCAGTTCATGCTAAATCTTTTAGTATGCATCAGTAAGTACAGTGAGTACACATTATGTGTCATTTGTTTATGCGCTTCTCTGTCAGAATTCTAAATTAGCAAATTTTGACCTTAGCAACAGTAGAGGCTAGCTAGCTAGGTATGGTATTTTGCTTGCATAATAAATACTACAACTGGCATGTTATGTTGTACAACAGAACATCAAACGATCAATGGTAGTGTAATACCGATAATAAATGTGGTAACAGTTGTTTGCTGTCTAGCTGCTTGAACACTTACTACATACAGCTGTTCAAATTGTATGCAATTTTTTTCATTTGTAATTCTGCCATAAGCCCTGCCCCTTTTCTTTTGCAATGAATTCTGGGATGGGAAGCATGAAACACAGTGGATAGTGTGCAACTGATGCATCTTCATTTTTTGGCGATTGCAGTATGACATCTGGGTACTTTCAAGCATGCTATACTATCCATACAACAATGTGTGAATGCACTAGATAGCCAGGCGTACTTGCTAAGTGTACTACATAGTATGCTAGTGTGCGTTCTGGGACACACCTCAGGTCTCACTTGTGGAGCTGCAGACCTCGTTCCTTACGTGAGGAGGAACAGGCAGCAGAAGTGAAGTAGTGAGAGAAGCAGTAGGGGCTAACCCCGTAGCTCTTTAGCTCAGTCATAGATACTGGTCATGAGACACACCTGTGTGCCTTTATGCGTGTGCATGTGTGTGTGTGTGCTGTCAACCTGCAGCACACACACACACACGGCGTGAACTCCAGAGATTTTTTTATATAAACTCCAGTGTTTTTTTTCCTCTTCCACAGAAAGAAGATGCTGCAAACATGGGAGCCCTGGTGTACTACCCTCCCAACGGCACCTTCAACCTCATGTACTTCCCTTACTACGGAAAACGAGCCCAGGTACCACTCCCTGCGAGATCCAGCCCCCGACAGCTGTCTCGGCCTGTCGTTTCATGCCTTTAAGTCTAGCAGCGTGCTCATGATGTAAGGAGGAGGGCTCATAGCTCAGAGGTCTCTGGTGCTGCTGCTGTACCCTCGGGCAAGGTGCTGAACTGAACTGCCCCGGAAAAATGTCCAGCTGCATACATGACTAAATGTGTTAAAAAGGGTAAGCTGTGCATGTCACTCCAGATAAGAGTGCCTCCTTAGCAAATGTAATGTCTGTGGTTCATTTCAAAAGGAATATATTCCTTTTCATGAATAGTTGAGTAATTCAATGCCATTGAAGGAACTATTATTGTGATCAGAAGGTCGTAGGGTCTATTCCCAGATGTTGTGCCCCCAGCTGTCTAACTAGATACACAAATTATTAGCTATGTACATCATCTGAATGAGCGTCATTGCCAAGCTAATGTTTAGGTACTGTTTGTGCTGAGTCAGATACTGAAATGCTGAGTGAGGTCAGAGGTACCCAGTGCCCAGTAATTGGTATGTATATACAGGGGGGTCAAACCTACAACACTCATGTTCCAACCACGCACTGTACTAAATCCCCACAGCAACAAACAAAAACAGCTCTGCAGCAAGAACACTGCCGTCTCATCTCATGTCTTCTCGGTAACCTTAGCGTTTGCGTTGCGGTTTCATGTCCTGTAAAATGGGCCCGAAGCACCGCAAGGCAGTTTTCCCTCGGCCGTGTCACTCAAATGTTTTTGTATTCGGCAGTGATGACAGACGCACACCCCCTGGGAAATCTGAAAGGACTGGTTTTGACAAGCTTTGTTTACAGTAGCAGCTGATGTTTTAAAGTGTGTTTCAGCTGTCTGAACCACCCTTTAGGATGAGACTCTGTGGAGCAGCAGCTGGGAGGGCTCGTGTCCAAAAGGTCATTGCGTCAGATCCACACATACTCTGGGACTCTGTTGTTGTACTCATGATCAGAGCAGGGTTATCCATGTGACATTTTACAGCAAATTAGAGGTCACTGCAAATGGCATTCTGGTACCCCAGACAAAGGTATCTGCACAGTGAAACGGTATACCTTCAGCATCTGGCGTTCAACCAAGATCCTGACTCACTGTGGTCATTAAAGACCCTGGTATTTATTACAAAGAGTAGGGAGTAACCCAGTGTTGCGGCCAAAACCCTAATCAGGTTCTTTCAATCTGGACGCATAACCATCCAGATGGTAATTGTTTAAATAAACCCTCCCTCTCCACCTCAGCCAATCGGTGGTCAGAGTTGTGGCGTTAAAAGTCTGCCGTGCATCACTCAGGTGGGTGCCACACATTGGTAGTGGATGAGATTAATCTGGTCTCTCCCTTCACTTGAAAGGTGAAAGGTCTTGAAGGGTGCTACATGAATGCAGTTTATTAGAGTGCATGAAAATGCACTCTATTGTTATCCGAATTTTTCTTATTCTTCTTTTTCTTCTTCTAACCAATTTTGTGCGTTTAATACAGCTTCAACCGTTTAACGTAGAAACTTCATTCAAATTGTGTTGCGTAGGTCTTACAAAGGACACTTATGCTATGTATTTTTTATTTTTGTAACATTTATACTTTTTAAACTATTAATTAAAAACTATCAAAATTTTCCCCATAGACTTAACATTGGCCTTTATGACATCACAATAGAGCCATTAAGCCATTAGAATCTTGTGGCAGCTGTTGTGACCACCTACATCTGTTTGATGTAGGCCTATATACTTTTATCTATGTAAAATTAGACTGTTTGCATTTTCATGCACTCGTAATTCCCTGGAATTACATTCTCTAGTTATTATTGCTGTTGTTGTTATTATAGTGTAATAATACTTATGTTTATATATAAAATGCAGCCAAGCATAATTGCTTGTCATTAGCCCCCTAATTCTCTCCATGAAGACACGCCCAGCTCAGACAGGTCAGCTGACTCCGCCCCCCTACCCCTCCCCCCTTTTTAGGGTCGTTTGGGCAGCAGATGCCCCCAGCAGAAGGTACCCCACGCATGCTGATCCAGGATCGATTCTGTTGTTTCGCTTATAATGGCTAAGATTACAACTGCTGTTGGGAGAAATCTGACCCTAGACCAGCGCTTACTGGGCAATTACCGCCCCGTAAAGAGGACCCTGACTGTCCCTTCGGCTCAGTTCATGGCTGTCGGTCACATTCAGCGAGGAGAGGGAGCAGCGCTAATGGAGTCGGAGCGGCTTTGTGCTCCTCCTCTCACACAGACAGAACATGAGCATCCCTGCCACAGGCGGGTTCGTCACAGCCGACCCCGCAGGGCTTTAAAGAGGTCGCTCCTTTACAGTGGCACGCAACTGGCTTGAGTGGATTGGGAGTGACATGCGGTGCTGCAGCTGGCATTTGTCGCCTTTACCCATGAGCACTCAGCTGCACCCTATTCCCCCCTGCTCCCCCCACCTCCCACTTCCTCCACTCTTTTTTTCCCTCTCTCTCTTGCTCTCTCTGTCCCTCTCTCTCTCTTTCACACCCTCTCTCCCTCTCTCTCTCGTTCTGTCTCCCTCATGTTCTGTCTCACTCTCCCCCACTCTCTCTTGCTCCCGCACTCTCTCTTTCACTTTCTCTCTCTCAATTCTATTCAATTTTCAATTTAAAGGTACTTTATTGGCAGGACAGACAATTGCTGTGTTGCTAGAGCAACAAGATGAACACTTTCTCACTCTCTCTCTCATGTTCTCTCTCTCTCTCTCTTTCCCTCTCTCCCTCTCTCTTGTGTTCTTTCTCTCTCTCATTTTCTCTCTCTCTCTCTCTCTCATGGTCTCTCCCTCTCTCTCTCCCCCTCTCTCTTTCACTCACTCCCTTTCACTCTCTGTCTCCCTCCTCTTCTCCAGGTGAACTACACTCAGCCCTTGGTTGCTGTGAAGTTCATGAACGCCACCTTCAACACCGACATTAACGTTGAGTGCAAGATCAACTCCAACACCATCGCCGAGCCCCAAAGCGACAGAGACAAGTTCGCCGGACGTGTCTCCTTCAAACTGAGGATCAACGAGGCTAAAAACTAACATCCTGCCCCCCACCTCTCCCCCGACCCCCGGCCCACCCAAACACACGCCACTCCACCTTCTCTCACAAGCAAATACACTTATGCACATACCCATAACCCACGCCCCAGTATTAGCACCCTACCCTGGTAAGCTGGCACACTTTATATTCATGGCTGTACTTTCTCCGTTTTCTCATCGTCATTCAGAGTCAATGCGTGATTGGGTGGCACTGAGTATAGTTTCAATGTTCTGAATTGTCCAACCTCCCTCCCCCCCTTACCTGGACTCCATTAATCAATGGTTCTACCCTCCATCACACCCATGTCACCACCAATCATGGACAGAGATGCTGGTGGCCTCTGCTACCATTGGGCAGAGAGTGAAATCCTCCCCCTCTCCCCAGCCCCAGTTTCTTGGAGTGGTATATTCCAAAATCTATGCCACACCCCCAAACCTCATTTCACCCCAGAATCCCACCTAAAGCACTATTTGGCAGCAGCTCCACCGTGCAGTGACTGAACATGCTAAACCTTTACAGAGTGTGCTAGGGCAGCGTGTGATGTCCCCTTAAAACAGGGTGGCAGTTCTGAGTACATGTTGAGGTGTGTTTCTGTGTGCAACATTCAGAACTTAGGTAACCCTTTTCTACAGCAGTTTGACATAGTTTATTTATATGCATGACTGGCAAGGGAATATATAATATTTGTGTGTGTACATATGTAGCTTCATATACGATATATATATTGCTATATATGAACAAACTTGCAATTTTAACCTTTCAATGGAGTGATTGGCAAGGACTTGCATAAACAGGTTGCTTTTGCTTCCTCATTGCTACTTTAGTGCTTGCTATATGTCCTATCAGAGATACAGTTCACATACTGCATTTAACTCCTTTGTTAATAGCTCTGTAGCCTGTAGCCAGATTCAGCCCTTTTGTGCTATATGGTTAAATCGAAACAGCTTTTCCCTTGTCAAGCAGCTCTGTGGCCACGCCCTGAAGAGTGGAAGGGGACTTTTTAAGGTGGCTTCGCACTGCTGGCCACAAGAACCAAACTGCTCAAAGTACGACCTCTACTGTAATTCCCCCTTAACAAGTGTATGACAAACAATCTTGGAGTATAACAACCATCAGCAGACTCATACAGAGTCCGGTTCATGTTAATTGGTGGGTGGAGTGGAGGTGTCAAAGGGACACAAAACTCAAAAGGCAAAGTTGTAATAGGTTTTTGAATCACTGTATTTTGAATCTTAAATCTACTTTAAATTCTTCTATGATCCACCTGATCGCCCCTCCCCACTCACACAAGTGCAAACACATGGCAGCATGGTTCCACACTTATTGGACCCCACTCCACCCCATTTCCAAATTCAAAATTGAGATATTGGGTTTAAGAGTGTAAAAATTCTGCTTTACCTTACCTAATCTGAACATGCATGTTCATTGATTCATACATTCATACACACACACATGGCCTGAGATCTCAGGCTAGCACTACATCTGTTTCACATGTGTTTGTGTGTAAGTGATACAATTAGATGTCATGGCAATATATGTATTGATTTGCACTGGACTTGCACTTAATATTTTATCCTTAATGTGCAATCAATACCTCATTCACATGTTTGTAGTTTATATCATGTCACTTGGCATCCATTTGGTGAATGGTTACCACGTTCTTGTATTCATTCCTCACTTTAAACATCCCTCAAGAGCTGTGGTGTAAAGATACCACTTAGATTCACTACATCTATCAGGCCATACCCCTGAGTAAGAATAATCTCCACCACCTTTGGTCATACAGAACCTAAATTGATTCTCAAAGTGGTCAGACAGTGGTATTAGTGGTGTGTTTACTGTAGGGTTACTCTGACAGTGGTAAAAAAAAAAAAAAAAACGGACAAACAACATCCAATCAACGTTTATCTGACGTTTCACAAACGTCATTTTGCCTGGCTCGTCACGCTGCCCGTTATGGAATTAAGGGAGCTCGCTGTAGGCCACAGGCCCGATGAGTCACACTGAACCGGCGTGTGTTTGAGTTGGGTACTGCGAGTCCCCCTGCCCGGCCACGGGGTCTAGGGAATGAAGCGTACAGTTATGTAATCCCTGCTCTTGCAGCAGTACGCGGCGTGTCGCTCTGCGTTAGCGTCCGGCTTTTTTTTCACGCTCGGGATACTGCTCGCTCTCTCACGTTCGCCTGTGTCACTCACCTCGGTTTAACCCGTCGTGGGAGATAAAAAAAAACGTTCTGTACAGTTGCCGAAGCTCCACTCCCATAGGTGGCACTGCACTCCGACAATAACCACCCAAAAGCATCCAAGACTCCATCTTTTTTAATGCCTGAGCTTCAGTTTTGGTTCTGGGAGAGAGAACAGCAGGTGCACGGCATTAGGCTGAGATGGGTGAAGAGAGTTTGTCTACACTTGTGAGTAGAGTAGACTCTGGTGGGTACCTTTTGTCGCCATGAATGGGGACAGTGTTTTAGAATCTCAATGGGACCGCCCAGTCTGATTCTTTCATTACTTTCTAATCTCTTAATCTCTTGTCCTAATCCAGAAAAAAGGGGGTTCTCCTCCCCTCCCCCTCTGGGTTGCCTGTCACCCTCTCCCTCATATCTCTCATTTCTAGGGCTATCTCTTTGTCTTCAAGATTGACTTTTTGTCCTTTCTGTCCTTTTTCTCCTTTTTTTCTACACTGCCGTCATTTCGCTGTTTTCGACCTTTTCATTCCCACTTTCTTTTTCCTGATCATCCTCTCTCATATTCCCTCCGTCTCTCTCCCTCTCTCCTTGTTTCTACCTCCCTCTTTCCATCTCTCAGCCTCTCTCTCTCTCTCTCTTTCTCTCTCTAAACAGCTGACACAGACAGATTCTGGGCTTCACTCCAAACACACACTTGATTGCTTCCCTCAGCTCTCTCAGCACTCCTCCATTTATCTTCATCTGTTCATTTTTACACCTTCCCTCACCCCCTCCACGCTCCCTCGACTTCCCCGCCCCTGCCTTTAGCCCCATGAAGCATAATCTTTCGGTACTTAAAAACCACACTTCCCTTGGGTCACCATTCTGGACACAGCCAGTACATTCCAGGAAAGTACAATTGTATACATAGGTCAGCGTAGTTTTGTGTGCATGTTGGGGAGACACTTATAATATTATAGAACGTAACCCCTCAACCAAAGACCTTTAGCATGCAGCGTAGCCCTCTACTCACAGTTTACTTGCCCTTTACTTGCTTCAACGCTGGCTGTCTGAGCTGAGAGGAACATCTGTCATTCATGTGGCCGTTTCTTGCCGTTCTAATTTGCTCTATGGATGGCCAATGGAAATTGTTTCATTAATTTATTTGTTTGATTGCTTTTTATTATTTATTTATGTGTGAATTTATTTTTTAAAAGTACTTCTTCAATTTGATTTTGTGTTTATTTCACTTGCTTTTTTTGTAATGATTCCTCCTTCATTTGAAGTCTAAAATTCAAATTTCTGTGTCAGAAATTGTATAATTTTTTTTTAAAGAAATGTATCATTTTCTGCTCGGAAATCTTTTTGATTCTTATGCTGCGCTTTGTTATTTTGTCACTCCCTCTCCCTCCAAAAAAAAAAAAAAAAAAACGATAAAAAGTTTAGTGTGCTGAAATTACAACAAGAAAAACTGTATTTCAATGGAAAATGGAAAAAGAAAACCAGATCTGTGGCTTGACTTGACTGAACGCTACACGCTTACTATGGTTAGCATGCTTTCGCTTTTTGCTTTAACACCGAGATAGCAAAGTTGGACCAACATTCCATGTTCATCTGAGATCTGAGAAACTATTGTCTGTATGTCACTCCTTGTAACCACCTAAAACTCCTAAATTTGGAAATTTGGACTGGTGAGAGGTTTTAATTAAAGTCCTCACTCCCACCACCCATGCACACACACATGCGCACACACCCAAACTCCCCCCCAAAAGGGACATTGCATATCTTTGTTGTGACATCATCTGTCTGCTCAGCACTGAGTGGTTTTCCATTTGATTGAGTGAGGGAAAGTCCTATTACCTTTCAGATATAGCCCTTTACCTAGTGAGGGTCTCATCTTGCTAAGAGTATCCAGTTCAGACCATGATGAAAATTGGGATGGTCTTTTCCTATTTTGTACTGTATTTTTTACAGCCACATATAGGAGTTGCACAGGAAGTGAAACGTGACAGAAAAATTACCAATCCCCCTTTTATCGGGAAACTTCTTTCAATTTTTTTCCTCTTATAGAAGTTATATTGTCATATCCTGCTACCAATTCAATAGTCTCATATCTGAATGATTTTGTTTTGTTTTATTAACCTGGAGATGTCTTCTAAAGCAATATTTATAAAAATATGTATATTTCTGGTGTGGCTGTACATATATATTTTCTCCTTTGGTTGGCTATTTTAAAGATGGTGTAAAAGAGATTATTGAGTGAGAGAAAGAGAAGAGTGGATATGTGTAAAAATCTATATGTATGAAAGTATTAGAATTCTGCCAATGCGCATTTTAAAGATTGCAACAAAAAACACTAGGATGACTGGAGTAAATCTTTTTTTGGGGGGGAAAAAACTCTAGCATTTCTTTTTTTTACTTTAATTTTATTTTTGAGAGGTAATAATACAATAGCTATGGATTGTAGTACTGTAGTTACTTTAGATAGGTGTGCTGATAGCTAGGTGTGCGCCAGTTAAGTAGGACTGGTGACACATTCGAATACTTGAAGGGTGAACATCTATCAAGAACATCTGAATGATGCAAAAAATTTTTTTGCAGTTTTGTTCTTTTCTTGTTTTGTTTTTTTTTTCTTCTCGTCTTTTACTTCTTGCTGTTTTTCGCCTCTCTTTTTTTCCCATCATGCCGTGCTTGTTGTGTTTTGTTGCCGTTGTAACTCCCCCCTGCAGAGTGACTCCCCCTGCGGTGTATTTCCCTGGTCACAGTTAGCCTCCACTGCGTTTGTCACGATAACTAATCGATCGGCATCTCATGAGAACACCCGATACGTCTTACAGACTGGCCGGTATTGTTTACAGAGAAGAGAATGTTTACATTGTGTAAAACAATCCTTGTGATTCAACAGAGCTTTTTTGAACATGCAGCAACTTCAATTGAACCAAATCATCACAATGTACCAGACAGTCTCCAACCTAAAGTGAAAAAAACTGCACATATCGTACATATCTTTGATTTGAAGAATACTTCAGGAAGGAAAGGATTAAAAAATGTTTGTGGGAAAACATGTTTAGCAAACAGGATCTTAATCACTTCCTGTATAGTTGGCTGTCTATTGATTTCTTTTTTTTGACTCCTGTTTTTTTCCTTTTTTGCAGTCATTGTACTTTTCTCTGTGTTCATTTTCATTGTAAAGACAATACTAGAGAAACCAATAAAAAAGGACAGTACAAGAAAACATTTGGCCCTTCACCTGCTTCCATGTCCCCTCTGATGCATTGTGTCAGGGCTGGAGTGCATCTGTTCTCAGATAGCTCCAAATAACCCCGTGATCAATGTAAACAGTGGTCCACACCTGCAGATGAAAAGATCAAAAGAGACCCAAGGCATGGAGATGATTTTCATGAGGGAACATCCTTGACCAACAGTCAAGTTAATATTTTTGGTTAATTATGCTGGGGTCACTTCCGCCTTGTGGTGTACTTTGCTGACTTATGTTCCAAGCTTTTAAATGTGAGAAGACAGCAGTGCTATGGGCACAGTTCATTAACCCTCTTCTGCCTGCAAGACAGAAGAGATGTGCTCTGCTCTGCATAAGTTTGCAGGCAGTTGCTGTGGTGAAAGGCTGGATGGAGACATGAGTCAAGCTTCCCTCTCTCTGCAAACAGGAGATGGCACATGATAGATGGGCATTGTCACTTGCAATAAAGTCAGTGCACTTGTCTCTCATAAGCATTTTGGAGGTGATAGGACTAATTGTTATGGTGTAGCAAAGGGCGAGAGCAGTCACCACACCCAGCCTCGAACCTGGGTCTACGGGGTACCAAACATGCGACCACGACGCCAAAGAGCCAGGCTCAATGGTATGGCAGTCAGAGCGCATACTCAACCATAGTGACGGTGCTCCGTCACACTGCCCTTCTCTTCGGGAAGCGCACCCATGTACTTCACACACCAAGGCGTCCCTCGCGCATTCCCCTGCTGTACTTCTCCCATCCCAGGGTGCCCCACTCACTCGTGCTTCATGCATCTCTGGGGTCCCTCACACCAGGGTCAACCTAACCTGGGGCTCCCTCATACGGCTCACACACTGGGCATGCTTCCAATGGCCTCGCAGCCAGCCATCCCACTTCTGACACCATATGTAGCGAAGGGCGAGAGCAGTCACCCCACCCGGCCTCGAACCCAGATCTACGGGGGACCAAACATGCAACTTTGACCACAACGCCAAAGAGCCAGGCTCGTTGATATGGCAGTCAGAGCGCATACACAACCGTAGCGACGGCACTCCGTCACATATGGATTTCTTTCTGATATCTTGTTAGGTGGACTGTCAAAGGGCCCTCATTTCAATGCTTGGTCATTTGTGGATGGTGTCTGGTATGTGCAGATTCCACTGCGACTACAAGAAAATTTGTTAGGTGTGATATGGGAGTCAGATGTGGTAAGGCACAGTCAGGATACGGTTGGGACATGAATGTGGCACGATCAGGATTGGCAGTCGGTCCAGGCTTTCCGGCTCCTGAACCAATCAGAGATTGAGGGGGTCAGCTTTCACAAGAGGAGTATGTCAGCAGGTACTGGGTTGAGGCAGAAAGTGCCGATCTAGGACCACACTCCCCAACCACAATTCCAACATTGATCATTATAAACTAAACAGCAAAACAGGTCCAAGATCAGCACTCAGGGGCAACTTCTGCCTAAAGCATTATTCACAACTGGGTCCGCCACAGTGGAACAAATTGCTTTTCCCCATACTATTCACAGGTGGTGGTTTCACCCTCTGGAATTTGAGGGGACACCAAAGTTGTTGATGTGTGAGGATGCCAAAGCCCCACTGTTTAGGGATCCTGGTGATGGAATATTCACTGGCAAGGAGAGAACTTTCAGTGTCAGGGTTCTACGTGTGACATCATAACATTAGACCCCACCCTCAACTCCTCAGCTCCATCCCCTGCCTCCCCTACTGAACAGCAACTTTGCAAAGCTTTCTGTTGCTGCTCAGCGAGCAGACTGAGAGAGCCAAAGATGGATGAGGAAAGTATTTCACTGGGAAGTTAAAAAAAATGCTGTTCACTGATGTGCCTTTGGATGCCCATATAGGCAGGGGAAAGCGAAGATGGAAACATTTAACAGAATGCCTGCTGAGAAGAAGAGAGATGTGTGCAAACTCCTGTCTCTGCTGTGTGTGTTCCATCAAAGGCAGCTAGCTGGCTTGTTACATTCCTTATGTACAGTATATCATTACAAGTAAGAAAACAGTCCTTTTTTTCAACACTGGCAAGCGAATGTTATCATCATTTTGTGATAAGGACCTCTGTTAGGTAATCAGCCTCTTGGCTAATTACGCTGTAGTTTAAAACAAAAGCCAAGAAAGCCAAGATCATTACCCAGTTAGCTTGGTTTTTAAAGTTAACTGAATATGTGAGCTATCCATTTTGCCAGTGAGGAGTTTTTACATAGTATTCGATTTCAACACGTAAGCACTTTTTACGCAATGGTATCCACAGGAATAGCGGACCTCATAAAGTTTTGGGCCAAATGGATTATTTTTACAGAAATGTGTGCTGTGTTGATGAGTTGCTGTTCAGCGTGGACACTGCATATGTTTCCCTTACTTCATCCTGGAGTTCAACATCTTTATACCATAGAGAGTCTTAGGTTGTCATCATACTGTGCCAGAGCATAGCGGCCAATGACACTTTACCTTATTAAACAGCACATTGGCTCCGCCCTCAGCAGGAGAGCCTGCTCATCTGCGAGACAACTTAGAGGCAGTGAGACACTGCCTGTGTCGTATCTGAAATTTCATATCGTACAACAGCTTTTCTGCTTCTCCAAATTTATGAATGCTCTCATCCATTCTGCCTGACCTAACACCACATATTTTGGGATGTACAGCACCACACTCACTCCGCTTTGCTGTTTGTGATTAACGAGCCATATTTCTCACAGTCAGTAGGAGGCCTTCTTTTATTTAACCCTTTCATTTCCCCAACAGTGTCTCTATGCGCATTTACACTTCTGCCACATGTCACAGCCTGTTGTTTCACCCCAGTGAAAGTAAAAATATTAATTCATAATATTTTTGGAAGAATTCCACACCTGCACTTTCATTTGAGAGCTGGCCATTTTTTGGGCTTCTTTGACATTCCTCTGTTCATCCCTCCTTCGGTGTGAGAATGTGATTCTGTTTTTTTCTCCTTTCCTTCTCCTTCCCCCCCTTTGTTTATTTACAGTCAAACAAAGCTAAAGTATGAAATACAAGAAATATTTATTCAAATGAATTAAATGATATTTATTGCCTGATACAAAAACCATGGAATCTGAAATACATTGTTTAAAAAAGAAGAGAATTATTATGTAAAGAGAGACATAAAAATTAAGAAATAAAACAATTTTGTGTTTAAATACATTGGTCTGATGTGTGTTATTTCAGAGTGAAAATATTGATCTTTTTGATCATTCAATTTTTGAGGACAGGAAGATTAGAAAAGGCATAGATGAGAGGGAGGGATGGGAAAGAAAGGGAGAGGGGCAGAGATGAAGCGATAGGAGTAGAGAAGAAGAGATGGGGAGAAGGGGAGATGGGGAGATGAGGCACAGGAGAAAAGGGGTGACAATCAAGGACAGAGAAAAAGAAAAAAAGAGGTAGAATTCTGAAATGAAAGAACAGCAGTTAGTAAAGCAGAAGACAGAAGAGAACAGAGAACAGAGGAGTGTGTGTGTGTGTGTGTGTGTGTGTGTGTGTGTGTGTGTGTGTGTGTGTGTGTGTGTGTCGGGGAGTGAGAGAGAGAGACAGATATGGTTCTCGTACCTGTGATTCTGTGTATGTTTCATTTTAATGTCTGAATAGGAAGACAATGTTCACCGTTGGGTGACAAATCTGAGGACAGCTTGTGTGAAAGCAGGGCAAGCTCTTCTACATGAGCTGCTTAAACTGCCACCCTGGTTCTCAGCCTATCCCAGGGCTCCTGGGCTCTGAGCAGAGATTGGCTGCTGTCTTTCTCCCATGCCCTGTGCCAAAGAGTGGGTACCTCAGGGGCAGGACTGGCTTCATCCTCATACATCCCCTGTTTGTGTGTAAAGCCACTTCCCTGGGACTGCCCTCACACACCCCATTAGAGCCTGAGTGCTTCACTCCATAGAGATGGATATGCCCTTTGATTCAGCAGCTCAAGGTGGATCAGGATTTATGTAGGTTAATATAATCCATTGCAGTGACATGCCAGATACACCCCTACTCACACACACAAAGATGAACATGTTGTTACATGTGTACACACACACACACACACACACACACACACACACACACACACACACACACAGTAGTCAGGCCCATGCACATAGTCCATAGTCACACCTACACAAAGACACACTCACAGTCACACACACTCACACATACACATACACACACATTCATTTGAGCCCCATAAAGAAAGTAATAACACAGAGGCTGGTAATCCATGTTACTGATCAAGAGTTATGACTTGTTCAGTGTGACCTAGTAATTCAACAGTAATTTGATAATTAATCAAGCCGAGACAGCTATGTCAGAGGCAGACATTGATACAAACATGGACGTTTCCTTTGTATTAGCACAACTACTCCTGCAGCAAGAGCCTTTCTTTCACAGAGAACAAACAGAGGGATACATGTTTTAATGTCAGATAGACAGAAATGATCAGTTAACAGCTGTTTCAAACCTAATTGATTGAGAGCTCATTTGGAATCCAGAGAAACACCTTACATCTGGTCCAATGAGATACAGAGCTGTCAATTTCCCCTGGACAAGTGCATTTATTATACACCTGAATAGCTCCAAGACACATCATATCGCTCCACATCATCTGCCTTTTGCCATGTCCAGTGCAAACTGTCACAGCTGGGCGAAGACGATCATTGCTGATGGTTTGTGGCAGTGTTTTATGATTACTTTAATATGAATGGGTATGAACGTGTAATTATGTTTAAGGGCTCTCTGTGTCCCAATAATTGTACCAACTACACAATATTCAAACATTCTCAGTCAGTTTCACCTTTGTCAGTGTTGTCTACATGAGAATGCCTGTGCTTCAGCGCAGGCATAGGATAATCATGTGACTCGTTAATTGGCCACGCCTCCCAATTAAGTGTAGCCAATTAAGAATCAAGTCAAGTGGCATATACACGACTGAGAGATGGTTAAGAGGTGAAACAAGGGAAGGACAGGGAGCTTTGTAAGCCTTGGTTTAAACCTTTTTTTTAAAAAAATCTCTTCGTTTACTTGCGCCTGTCTTTGTCCCATTTTGTTGACTCGTAATGTTTGAACACATTTAATCCCCTGTATCTCTTTTTAAAGAAGCATTTCATGTGAGAAGTAACCCAGCTTCATCTCTCTCTCTCTCTCTCTCTCATCACACACACACACACACACACACACACACACACACACACACACACACACACACACACACACACACACACCTACACATTTGTGTGTTTACGGAGGCATTTAAGTCAAAGGGTCGCGCTTGAGGGCACGGTAGCAGGACTCCAGCTGAGACTGGACCCGAAAACCCTCTGGCAACAGCCGTAAACACAACTCGTGCCGGCACAGCTCCGCTCCCCTCCTCCCTCCATCTGTGATGTTTACCAGGGTCCCGGTAGAAGCCGCTTAAATTAATTAAAAGCAGCTCATGTTTTATTGAGCCCCGCTCACGGTACAGCAGGTAGCCATTGTTGTCTGGCAAGTCATGTGTGAGCAGCCGCTCTCGCGTTTCAGAACGTCCCACAATCGATGCCTGGACTGTTTACACGAATGGAGAGTCCTTTCCGTCTAGAAATTGCAGACTGCTTTGGAAAAGGTCCGCTTCTTCTCCCCTTATTTGATCTTAGAACAATGCCTGAAAAGTTGTCTACACTGTGCACCAATACACACACACATATCTACATCTCATATTTGTGTGTGTGTGTGTGTGTGTGTGTGTGTGTGTGTGTGTGTGTGTGTGTGTGTGTGTGTGTGTGTGTGTGTGTGTGTGTGTTAAATGCACTATACAAAACTGGGATAGGAAACTACATCTTAAAGATACTATGATAAGTCATGGAGAAAAAAGATGATGTCATGGTACATCCTATCTATCACTACATTAATATTGTATTGTTCTCTCTCATGAGAAAAATTTGTGTGCTCAAATAATGTTGTTGTGATGTATGTGTGTGTGTCAGTGGTCGTTGGGTGTGGTTCAGACCAAAATAATTCAATAAGATATACATGGACGAAGAGTAAAATGAGGCTATTTCTTATTGGACAGCAGTCTTCAAATGCTGTACTCCCCCTGGGGATAGGATGTTATGCTGGCAGACACAACAGAGTACACACAGATCAGAACATTAGACAGATAGCTGCCAGGGTGGTAAGCACAGTCTTATCAACGTCACATTCAATATTAAAATCAGTTTTTGGAGCCGTGCATGAGCGTGGCTTGTCAGTCTGCAAATGGAATCCCAACACCCTGCCAACACGTTGCACTTGTGTAGCACTGCTGCGACACCGTGCTGTCACACTCTGGTCCCCAGCTGAGGCGATGCAGTGAGGTCTGTCTGCCTGAGAAAGCTGAGGGCTTCCTGGTCCCACCTCAGATCTTGTGGAAAACTGGAATATTTTTCATTGACCCCAGGAAGCGGCATCCAGAGAAACTACCAGAAAACAGTGCAATGCATAGGCGTCATTTACACTGGGGATGCTGGGGACATGTCCCCGCCACTTTTTGAAAGCCTTTAGTTAGTTGAACCCGTTGTTGTCCCCAGCATTTTTCAAAACAAACTGACGCCCATGGTACAATGGGATGAAAACAGCAAAATACAGACACAATAAACTGCATCTTGAGGTGGACAGGAGATCTAACTAGTTTCACCCCTAACTAGCAGAACTCTTTCCTGAAATTGACTCTTTCCAGGCCAGGTGTACAGAGGCAAAAATAACATGCTTGCAGTAAAGTCAGTGGTGTATACTACACGCTCAGTTGAGGAATGATGGGTATTCCTGTCAGGCTCAGAGATCTTCTCTTATCTCTTTCATAGTATCTCATTGGTGATCTTAAGGAGCAGTGCTAGCACTCTGAAAAGGGTATTTTGACACTGTATCTCTTTAATGATCTGTTCTCTGGGTCTTACTGATTGACCTTGTCAAACTGTCACCTCTCATCACTTGTGCTTGTACGTCATAACTCCTTGCAACTGAATTGAATTTCTCCTCCATTCCCCCTAAAACAGAAGTTTCCTTTTTTCTGTAGGCTATATTTGTTTGCCTTGAAGTTATCCTAAAAATCTCAGTTTAACGGCAAAAATGTAGCTTGTAAGATAACATGTCCGCCATTTAATTGTGTCTATCCAAAATATTCTCCCTAAACAAAACCTCGCATCGCTTCCACACATAGGGATTGGTACCACCTGACCACCACGGAGAAAAGAAAGAAAAAATCCGACCAATCAGAAAGCTGAGAGGAGAGCTGGACCTGTATCCACGGAGAGGCATTCTTCCCATGGAAACGCGCTCCTATATTTACCCCTCGGGGCGCTGAATACGAACACCTGCGCCGGTCATTGGGTGACGACGCTGCTGTAGCAGGACCAGGCGGCCGAGTCCGCTCCCGGTGGACACCGACCTGCAGTGACCGCAGGGGCAGAGAATGTGTGCGGCTCTGTCAGTGGTGTCAGTGGAGACAGTCCCGTTGTGGACAGTGCTGTGCAGACGTGTGGCGCAACATCCGACGGAGAGAGCGAGAGAGGGAGAGCGAAACGTTCAACCGGGTGGTGACATAACTAGGTTGGAGTTAATGTTATGCACTTACGTAACAGGCATCTTTTTTCCTCTCTGCTGGTCGACAGCAAGGTTTGAAAGTGCATTCGCAATGCGCTGTGATTAAATTGTCACGACGAGTTAACGATGAGTCGTAATGTATTGACGTTAAATTGCATTGCTATAGACGCCATCGTTTAATTTGTGTACATGTACATAATCACATAGAATCACAGACATAAATAATTTTCTCGATGGAAACGATGCAGGTGCAGATTGGTGTAGGATACATGGGGGAGTCAGGTATACGCACTCAGTGCTCTATATTAATCCCAACACTGTAATCTCGTTCACAATAATCTAGTTCAGCGGCCATTCAGCGTCTCTCCTCCCCCTCTATATATCTCTCTCCCCTATTTCTCTTTTTTATCCCTGTGTAAGTTCATTTAAATACGTAGGCTATTTATTGTTTATTAGGTATTATTATTTTTGTTATTATTAAAAATAATAATACACATTTATTAGGGTTATTATTATTATTATTATTATTATTATTATTGTTAGATGAACATCTGTAATAATTCTGCTCTGAGTGGTTTGATAGCACTGTGACTGCTCACTGCACCTAGTAAAAGGGCTCAGCAGGTTTGATGTTAGCAGGTGTTGGCTGATCATTCTTTATGAACAGAAGCACTACAGCTTACCACTATGCATCAAAAAAGGACCATTAAATATCCACATGTATTCTAGATTTTTTTCTTATAAGAATTTATTATCTTTCACATAAGATAAATTGTATGATTTCACACATTCAGTGTGCAGTTGGGGTTTTTTTTGGTGGGGTTTTTAGCAGCACTATTGCAGCACTGTTGACTGGAATATGGTTCATTCAAGTGACTTTGTAACGTTCTAATTATCTCATTACCTGGCGGCACAAACTGCCGCCGTGGCTTTCAGTTAAGTCTTCCTGCTGTCAAATCAAGCAACAACTTTCAAGGACAGCGAGAGTGAGTCACAGCGGGAGTTCACCTGAGGGCAACTTCAAGATCCTCATCCATTCTTTTCCATAGAGTCATCTTCCCTGCCCCCTCTCCCTCTCTCAAGGATTCAAGGGTTCAGACTGGCTTTGCAGCATGACAGCTGTCCAGTTTCCCCAGAACAGTTTAGGATGCAAACATATACGGTCAACACTCCCTTCCCTACATGGAAAAACACAGCTAATAATACAAATAAGTAAATAAAATAATTAATATCTCCTTCTATCTGTCTGCCACAGAGTATATCATATCACGTCGGTCCTTCTCTCTCTCTCTCTCTTTCGGTATTGTGGTATCTTGTGGTATTGATCAATAGTCATTGTATTTACTATTATCTGCTACCATGTGCTCTGATCCTACGGTGGCCCAGACCACTGTGGTTTACCACATCCAAACCCGTAATGCACGACCTGCACAAGACGAAGAGTTTAAAACATTGGCTACTTGTCAATCAGGCAGGAGTCGTAGCAAGTGTTGCAATTAGGATAGAACAGTAAGTTTGGGGTGGGGGGGGGGGGGGCAGTGTAAGATGGGTGCACATCAGCAGCATTTGAAACTATACAAACACCCGTTCAACTTCCAGTAAATGACATTCACCCTGGTTTGCCAACAGGTGTGGGACCTTATGTCAGAGCTCTCCCAGCGGAGAATGCTGGGTTTTGATGACAATTTCCATCATTCATCTGCATCTCAATGTTATTTTTTTTTTTGCTTCCTTAGGTAATGTAGCCATAAGATAGTTTATGCAACAGCTGCCAGATTCAGTGGTCAAAGATAATTTTGCCTGGGACCTGTTTTAAAAAAACACCATCCTCGCTCTTGCTGGAAATACTGGACTCACTGTATGATCCACACTCATAAAATAACATTCAATGAGGATCATTTGGTTGTGGACATTTTCAAATGATATATATCGCTAGCTATGTAATGTCATTTACAAAGAGCATCAACTTGATAGCCTCCATCTTCTGTGTCCAGCTCCTATTATATCTAGACTGCTGGTACTTTGAGTTTCAGTTCATTTTGATCCACCCCAACCTGTCCAGTGGCACTTCAATCTAGAAGTCTGATTCTGCTTAATTTTTATCTGTGCTAATCCATGAGCTGTTCCTCATCAACAACCACAATTAAAAATGATTGGACTGCATCTCTGCTCCCACTGTTTTGCCAACCTGTCTTCATAAGTATAACTATAGCTGCAGAAGTAACTAGTAGCTGCATGTAAGGGTTTGCTGCATCACAACATGGTTTCAGTAAATGTTTAGCTAAAAAGCCCTGGTAATTCTTAAAATGTGTTTAAATTCAGAAACATTTTTGTTGTGATGAGCTGAAATGTTCGCATCTATTTTTGACTCAAATCCGAATAATGTCATTTAGTACTCTACTCGAGCTTCAAATGATGCATGCAAAACAGTTTTCAGGTTAATCAAGGTTTTCTGCTCCACATTATGAAATGTTTAAAAATACAAGCCATTGGAACTGGTGCTACAAACAATGCTGAAGCACCCGAACCGAAACACAACAATGCCATTCGGTATAAATTTAACATATGGCCGTCCTATCTTTGTCTCTCTCTCTCTCCCGTCTGTAAGCCTGGTGTATTAATCAGAGCATGAGAGTACGTGGAAGAAGGGGGGAGGGGCAGAAAGAGGGGGATTATACAGTATTAAGAGTATTTGTGTGTCTGAAATAGTCTGATCAAGTGATCGCCAAGTGTCTGATACACCCTGAAGCATGGAGAGATGACCGTGACACAAACACGCCATGAGTGCGCGCATTCTGCATTCTGTTAGACTTGAGTTTACATTTTTGTGGGGAAATCTGGTCAGTGCCTGGACCAAATGGAACTGTTTCCAGAGGTTTTGTTTATAAATGATACAGTTTTTTATTCATGCCTCCTCATTCATACAGTTAAAATGCAATATGTGCACTTTGAGACTCATATACGCAAACCTCTATGACTATGGATCAATATGTTGCGATACAGGTTCTGTGTCTCCATAACCCCTGTTTGCCCTCCATAGCTCAATCCTGGCAGTCATGATTGACACCTTGTGCTTCCATGCCAGAGTCGTGGTGAGTTTGGAGCAGGCCTTTGGGCTGGTCTGGAAGATGAGTGGATGGATTCGCCTGGTATGGTAGAAATTAGTGAATACTGAGGTAGAAATTGCACCAAGCTGGCAGCAAGGGCAGGGTAGGTGACAAAAACCCTGCAAGATCACCCATTGGTCTGAAAGGTACATTAGTTGGATTATATGTACCCTTTTTAACTGCATCCTGCTACCAAAATATTAATCTAGGCCTATTTGTATTGCTAGATTCTGACACCTTAGTACATCAGGGGATTATCAGGAATTTCAATTGTCTTGTTCAGATTTTTAATTTAAAAAACATGTTTTTTTTTTTTTTTTGAAGATGAGGGCGTATTGTCGTGGGCATTCCCTACGTCACGGTGTGGTGGTGAGTGTGTGACGCTGGTACAGTTATGTCACAGCGTTAAACGTAAAAGACCCGATTAATCCATTGACAGGTGTTCAGAACATCTGTAGGGCAAAGGCAACAAGAACCGTTGCAGAGTCTGTGACCCCTGGTGTTGAAGTTGTGGTATTACACCAATTTTTATTAAGTGAAGTAGACTAGGCCCTGTCCACACGTACATGGCTATTTTTAAAAACGTAGCTTTTTCTATGCGTTTTGGCCTTTCGTCCACACGCAAACGGTGTGTTAGGTCACTGAAAACGGATCTTTTGCAAAACACCTTCCAGGGTGAAGATTTTCAGAAACTCTGGTTTCAGTGTTCACGTGTAGACAGAGAAAACAGAGTTTTTGGCTTGTGACGTCAGAGTGTGCGCCGTAATAACTTTTTTCAGGCTTCTGATTGGCCGACATGGCTTTATGGTTAGGGTTATATCGTCACCTGTTTGTTTGGCGTGCTCTTGACAGCGTGTGTTTGCGTTTTCGTGTGGACGGAGATTTTTTTAAGAACGAAGGAGGAAAACCCCCGTTTTCAAAAATACCCGTGTACGTGTGGACATGACCTAATACTGTTACCCCTTAAGTCCGTTTTGAAAACAGGGCATAGTCTTTTGTGGTGCGACAAGCTGATTTCACATAATTCATAACGATTTAACTACTGCACGTGCATTGAAATAAAGCATAGAATTTTGTACTGCACACCAAACACATGTTTCAGATGGTGTGTTGTCTGAAAAATCCACCTTCCTTAAAAGGTAAAAATTAATAGCCGTTCTAACGTATTACATTCCTGTACTCAGATGATGTATTCTTAGAGTGGACAAAGCCCCTAAGCTCAATAAAATATGTAGAGAAATTATATAAGTACCATTACATAATTTCATTTCTTTTTGTCAAGGGCAACATGTTATGTTACACATTCTGTAACAAGTCAATACAGCTGACTCTGTTTTAATGAGAGCAATTTATGTAAGTTGAAACTGGATTTGAACCTGTAACTTTGAATCCAGAAATCTGCTGTTGCTTTTCGCTTTTTATGCTTTTTTATGTACGGAACCGTTTTTAGAAATTGTCCATTAGGCTCTTTACACCATGACAGCCTCTGCAGTCACACCAGTGTGCTGAGGTGAAATGGATCCAACCTTCTGATACACTTGCATGCAGCCAGCAGCTGTTTTAAGTCCCGTGGTGCACCGCAGTGAAGTGGCCGCTCATCGGAGGATAGGTGCTGCTCCACTGAAGTCATTCGTGCAACTTGCAGGCACCTGCTGAATTGTGGGGTGCCTGAGAACAGTGAGACTCTGGGGGAGCCTGGAAGGCAATCCTACCCTCGGCAGAATGAGCTCAGTTTGTTCCATCTTTGTCCCGGTCACTGTGAGTAAATGGTTTGCGGTCAGTTTCAAACCCAGGCCATAGTACTGCGTTCAAAGCAAACGCCTCGCCCGCTGAGCCAATTGGGACCATTGTCTTGTTTTACTACACTTATTTGACCCTGAATTACTCATCACAAAATGATGCATCGCAGTGCCAAGCAGTGATTGAGGAAGCTGTTATGTTCCACGTGGCAGACTGTTGTGTAAGCATTAGAAACTACACTCTGCCTTACTGTACCTACTGCCTTGTAAGTGGTAATGTGCTGCCCCATATTGATGTGTTTGATTCCCCATGGGGGCACTGCTGCTGTACCCTTGGGCAAGGCACTTAACCCATGATTGCCTCAGGAAATATCCAGCTGTATAAATGGATAACATTGTAAATAAAAACTGTAATTGATGCAAGTTGCTCTGGATAAGAGCATCTGCTAAATGGCAATAATGTAATGTATTGGACAGTACTGGATACTGGTAAAGGCTGCCTGTTTCACCACTGCTCTTGTACTCTCAGGCAAATTAGTTATCCTGAATTGTGTCAATAAATATCCAGCCATACAAATACATGCACATACATATAAAAATTGTCACAGTAAACTGTAACTGTAAACTGTACATTGCTCTGGATAAGAGTTTCTAACCAATCCAAAAATGTAATATAATATCCTATGAGTTACACTGTGTCTCACTGTGTTGTAGAATAGTGTATTCTCATGGTATTGTGTGTGTGGTGGGGTGCTTTTTAAATTACAGTAAAGCAGGTCTTGTATAGTATGTTGTTGATTACTGTAACAAGGTATGTGTGTGTGTGTGTGTGTGTGTGTGTGTGTGTGTGTGTGGGATTTTCTGTAATTTAGTGTAAAGCCGCTCCTGTGTGGTGTGTTGTAGTTTACTATAGTGTCTACGTGTGTGGGGGGGTGGGTGTTGTGTAATTCAGTGCAAAGCAGCTTTTGTTGTGTGGTATGTTGTAGTTAATCGTATTGCAGCACCATATGAGTGTTTGGCTCTGTGGATGGTATTACAATGAAGCAACTCACTGCTGCATGTATACTGCAGTGAAGACTGTGATGTTGCTGGGCCACATCCTCTCTCACATTTCCTGATCAGGAGTATATTTGCCCTCCCCTTTACAGCCCCTATGGCAGTTCGAGCATGCTGTGCTCCTCCAGCGCCCCCTGGGTCCTGCTGTACACCTCCTCGATGGCCCTGACCACTCTGTCCAGCACGGGCCCCGCCTCCTGGTGGCTCTGCACACACACCAGCCGGAAGAACGTGTCCCACTCCGGCATGGCCAGGAAGGCGAGCTCGGCCGCCCGGCGGAGGAGCCAGGGGTGGTGGGGCGCCAGGGCCCGCTCGTAGGCCTCGCGGCAGAGCTCGGAGGGGTTCCGCGGCCTCCCCCCCGCGCCGGGCCCCTCCCCCATGCCCCGGAGGAAGAGCTGGAGCCACAGCAGGGCCCGGTGCAGCCGCAGCAGGGTGCGGCAGCCGGACCCCGTCTGCCGGCGGAAGTCCACCACGCCCCGCGCCAGCTCCCACCGCATCATGGAGCGCACGGACGCGTAGGGCCCCCCCGCAGGGCCGCCGGCCTCGCCTCTCTCCTCCTCCGTCTCCGCCCGTCCCTCCCAGTCCTGCCGGGCCAGCTCACGCAGCAGGGACACTTTGCTCTTGACCTTTTGAGAGAAGAACTCCACCACGGGGCCCAGTGATTCCATGAACCTGCGGGTGGGGTGGGGTGAGGGGAAGGGGGAGGGGTAGCAGCTCAGCGGCCAGGACATGGAGGGTGCGCCACGCTTCATGGCGCAGCTTTAATCAGCTTTTGGAGCCACTGCAGCCTGCCTAGTCCTGGCCTGCTGATTACACTGCTTATGAGCCATCTCTCTAACAACCTCAGTTCACCTCATTCTCTGGAAGCCCTGGACAGAGGACTCTCAGATACATCCTAAGGGTTTATCTGTTCATTGCAGCTGTGGAGGTCACAGTTTTCTAGTAAGAAGGGAGAAATAATGTAGCCTTGCTCAAGGTTCACCATGTACTACTTGGAATCCCCATAGTCCCTTGTAATTTGACTCTGATCAGAGGAGCTATTTCAAATTTTTGAAGAAATTTTGACCTGTGAAATGACTGATGTGCGACTGTTGAAAGAGAGGTGCTGTACAGTGCTTTATGGTGGTCTCACTTGATTAGCTCGTCCCAGCTGGACAGGTACGGCTGCAGCAGGACGTCCGACCCAGGCCCCAGGGCGGAGTGCAGGTGGAACAGCAGCTGGGAAACCTGGAACCTCTGGCCCGGGCACTCGCTCAGCAGGAGGCCGTCTCTGTGGATACTGTCTCTGTGGACACGGTCTCTGTAGATACGGTCCCTGTGGACACCGTCCCTGTCGCTATCCTTTTCGCCAGCCACAGCAGGAGGGATATGCTGAAGAGCGATGAAGACAGAGACCAGGGGGCAGAGAGGGTGGGGGACAGAGAAAGGGAGGTGAATGAACAATGGGAGATATATCGAGCAAAGAGATGTTAACTGTGGCTCTCTCGGCATGTCTACAGTGTCACAGTGACACTAAACTTTACTTCACTGTATTGGTCTCTGTTGCCATGGATACAGTGCACTACACATTACTTCACTGTGCTGGCAGCTATTGCCACGGATACAGTGCCTGACACTACACACTCCCTTACTGCGTTGGTCGCTGTCGCTATGGATACAGTGTCCATCTGTGTTGAGCCTGTCTCCTTCTGTGTCTGTGGATGTGAACATTTCACTTACTGAGAGAGAAATATACTATCTCACTATGCTGCTGTGGACAGTACGGCAGGACGTCTCCTTATTTCTCTCTCTCTCTCTCTCTCTCTCTCTCTCTCTCTCTCTCTCTCTCCATACTGCAGGGACAGGAACTACATTTACATTTATTCATTTGGCAGACGCTTTTATCCAAAGCGACTTACATAGGTTACAGTTCTTTTTTACAATGTTATCCATTTATACAGCTGGATATTTTACTGAGGCAATTGTGGGTTAAGTACCTTGCCCAAGGGTACAGCAGCAGCGTCCCAGTGGGGATCGAACCGGCAACCTTTTAGTTACGAGTCCTGCTCCTTAACCACTATGCTAAACTCCCTTCTCTCTCCTTCTCTCTCCATCTGTCTGAAATTCCCCATTACCTGCAGCTCTGCCACACCATTAGGCCCAGAGTGCAGGCATGCCCCCCCATTTCCCCCCTTTCCCCAAACTCCACTGCCACACCCAATCCGCTGCCCCCTCACCTGTAGCTCTGGAGAGTAGACGCTCAGGCAGGGGCGCCAGGAAGACTCGCAGGCCTGCGGGCTCCCCTCCGCTGAGGGAGGAAGCCAGAGAGCGGGTCACACAGCGCTCACAGACACCACACAGTCACTCTGACCTTCCCACACAGGTCAATAAAACACAACAGGCCTCACGGGCACGACAAGGTATTCAGAGTTTCTGCACACAAGCAATACAATCATAGACAACACACTAACAAACCTTTAACAAAATATTACCAACAAAATATGTGATAGTTGTTATTTTAATAGAATACGTTATGATGAATAAGGAAATCCAAAAAAATTAATTTGATTTTATCACATAGTGTTTCATCTGCAGCTATATGTACACTGTGTCATATTGACTGATACTCACTCTCTGACACTGGTACATGCAGTCCTATCCCTATATATACACACACTGTATTCCTACACACACACACACACACACACACACACACACACACACACACACACACACCGTATCCCTATACACACAAGCACATACTCACACAGCCCAACAGGGAGAGCCTCACACTTAACTATACATATAGGCACTGTGATACACTAATCAAGACACACACATACACAGTGTTGCTCTGCCCTAAATGACAGATATGCACAGGCACACATAGAGGTGGCAAACTGTTACCCGTTCACTCAGAGAGAAACTTTATGGGTTTAGAATCCCCATACACCGGTTCATTGGCAAATTAAGGATACTCACGGAGCCACAGAGAGCCGAGGAGGAGGAGCAGAGCAAAGAAGGCCACAGGAAGCAGGAACCGGCACAGAAATCTACTCCCCAGTGAGGTGCTGCCCTTAAACCCCATGGTGACCCCTCTGTCCCCTCTGTCCCCTCTCTCACATACACCTCTGTCCTCTCTGGCACTTCAGTTCCTCCGTCTACAGAGTTTCTCCCTCATTCTGCCTCCCTCTGTTTTCTCCCTTTTCCTGTTTCAGCCTCTCCCTGACGGTATTCCTTCATGCTCTCCGCCCTCAGGTTAAAGGTACAGGTGCTGTCCCTCCATCAGTCCTCCTCACTTCCTGTGAAAGCCACGCCCACAGGGACGCCCTCTTTCTCCTTTCCACTGCCACATCCTTCTTTTATCTTTAATCCTTCTCTCCTCCTCTCCTCCCCTTCTCTCTCTCCTTTCCTTCTCCCTCCTCTGTGTTGTCTCTTATTCCTGTTCCACACGCAGCCTTTTTTCATTGTCTCCTCCAGAACAGCTCAATGCAGCAGGTCTGTGTGTGCTTCTGTCTCAGGGTCCAGGGTTTAGCTACAGTAAATCAGCGTTGACCTGATAAGGCTAAAAGAAAAAACAAAAACCCTGGGTCCTGTCACACCCCTTTCCTCAAATTTGTCACTATCAGTCAAAACTCTTTCAAGAGCTGGCTCTTTTAACTCACAGGTTGCTAGTTCATTTCATGGATGGGACACTGCTGTTGTACCCATCAGATACCAAACCTGGATTGCTTGTGTAAATGCCCAGCTGTATACATGTAAACTAGCTCAGTCAGTCTGGCAAGCGAATAGTTAAAGTCAGAGGCCTTAGCTAGTCCATAAATTCCCCTTCAGCCCATCAATGTGTGACATCTGGACCATAACCTTCCAGCACCACACCTCACATGCCTTATCATGACCACTACGGGACAGCTGGACCCCAATCCAGTCAGGGGCCACGGAGCGTGATCAGGCCTCTGAACCACACCCTTGGCCACGCGGCGGTTGCAGCCTCCTCCCAATTCCCCTGGCCCACTGAGCCAATTCTCTGCTGTGCCGCGTGCTTCCATAACTTCAGCACAGAGTTCACTGCGCACCCATACACGCTGGAGAGAGCAGTCCACTGGTCTCAGTTCAGTCCCGCATAACTCAAGAGTTAAATTTGGCATTGAGAAATGCACTAAACCACTGACCCAGGTGCGCTATGCCAGCGGCATGAGGTAATGGTTTAGGCTCTGGACTCTGGACCAGCCTTTTGTGTATTCAAGTCCCAGGTGGAAGCCTTGCGCAACACATTTTACCAGTGTAAATTTCCTGTAAGCCTGGCTGTGAATTACTCCAGCAGTCAGATATTTACTCGGCTGTATGAATGCTTCACACAACGTGTTGCGTCAGACTGTAAGAAATGCCATACTGGACAGAGTCTGTACAGTAAATAAATACAGCTATGAATCCAAACCCTCCGTTCAGAGGGATTCATCCACACTATCTGTCTAGAATCAGAATGCTGACAAATGTTCCTTAATAGCAATAGGTTTCCCAGTCAAATATGCCTTTGATCTTACATCAACTCACATAACGTAATACATTAACTGAGCAATATGGCTGAAATTAAACTAAAGCTATTAAGCCCTGTGTGGTGTATCAGTGCGAGTCAAATTCAATTTCAGATCTCTGCTCAGTGATCAGAATAACAAGAACTCATTCATTCATATTATCATGAGAAGTTCTCATTTCTTCTCTTGTGGGGGATTTCCAGGACAGACTGAAAGGAAAGATTTTGGTGATTAAATACTACACCTGATATGCTATCTGAGTAGTTATTTAGGGGGTGTTCTCTGGGATTTGAGTAGTTTGTTGGCAGGAGCCAAGAAGAACAAAAGGTCTGACTTTATCAGTTTCATATAGTGTGGACTCTGGACATGAGACAGTTAGGTAATCTCAGCTCACAAACACACACACACACACATACACACAAACACACACAGACACAGACACAGACACACACACACACGCACTTACTCACACCACACACATACACACACACACACACACACATTATTCTCACATGCACACACACAAACATACATTCTCACACACACATACATTCTCAAACACACACACACACACACACACACAAATATATTACACACATAATACATTAAGCATTCTGATACCAGAGTGGAACTTTTGTGTATTAACGGCCATGTTCGTCGATTGGCCCGACCCTGCTGCAAATACAGCTACAGGTTATTTTGTTCTCATTTTTTTACTCTCTGTATAGAGAGAAATCTTTTCAGGTCATACAGCTGAAACAGAGATAAATAGGTGTGCGTACCGGATCCACTGGACGCAGGTGGTTTAGGACCATGACTGTAAATGGGGACATACAAATTTGTTTCAGACACACTGAATTGGGCATATGGGGCATATTCTTCATATTTTCTCCTAAAATCCCTGATGTTCCCAATCTACCTTTTACAGTTTTTCCCAATTGCTAACACACTATAACCGGTTTCCTCAGCAAGAAAACGTATAGCCTTGCCTCATTTCTCAGAAGATACACACCTTTCTCACAACTGTAAACACTATTCACATGTTTTCACACAAGTTTCTATGTGTAAAATCCTTTTTGCAAAACTCTATGCAAACGTGGACAAATGAATCATTCACTGCACGATATGTTCATTCAGCAAAGACACGCAACCAATACAATACACTCAAGTCATTATCATCCGAACTCAAAGAGCACACCTTTCCCCAGGTGTAAACACAAAGTCACTAAATTAGGGCCATTTTTTTGCATGTGCTCTGGAACAATGGATCCTAACCATGCAGAGGTCGAAAGACATCAGAGAGGTGGTGAAGGTCAAGCACGCAGAGGAAGAGGAAGAGGATGAGGACGAGCAAGACCAAGTCGACAACAAAGACAATTTGTTTCTGATGCAATTCATGCAACTATTGTTCTACAGTCTTTCTCAATTGCTTAGACACAATTCCTGGAACAACTCACCATTTTCTTAAATCTTCACACACAATTCTAAAAACTCACACCCAACGGTACAAACATCTAACTTCTGGGTCCCAATCAAACTTTGCCCTCAGACAACACACACAAGCTGTCAAAAACACAGACTACATGACTGTTTGTTACACACTGGAGGGATTTATTCAAAACACTCCTACCAAAATGCTTAGAATAGGTTTTCAGAGAAATAATTTGGAACAGCACTGACTATCCAGATAACCCTTTCAGGAACACCCTGGCGAGAGAAATACAAAACAGTGCTGTAATAAATATCTCTTGCATTAGTGGATAAGGGAATACTATTGTATATGATGTTTTGGTCAAAAACCTGACCTTTGAAATGTTACACTGATAAAACATATAAGGAAGCATCCATGCACAGTAAAATACTCAATTTCCAACAGCTTTACTGTATTTCCAAATGCAGCAAATGATCAGGTTACTTAGCATCAGCATCAGCATCAGCGTTCTCATCATCTAGTCTCAGGTCTGGGTCAGGCCATAATATCTCATCAACGTCACACATTGTGTTTGCTCTTGCCAGGCAGCGTGGGAAAAATGCCCTTGTGTGCCTTATCCAACCTTGGATAGACTCAACAGACACATCACCACAGGCGTCCACCATTGCCTCCAGGAGGTTTTGCTGTGCGTAGGGGTTGTGGTCATACACTCTCGACCACCATGCTGAGAAAAAAATCCTCAATCAGATCCAGTAACACTTTACAGTACTATACAGTACTGCATTGATATGCTGGAGAGATGGGCCATACTCTACATACTGTAAAAATTCTGTACAGTATAGCAATTACCTGCACATATTGGAATCGTTGGAACTCAGTTTGAATTCCTTTCAAAAGGCACATGGTACAGCTGTTTTGTCCTTATGTGGTTCTTCTAATCGATCCGGTCAATGGTGGAAATGCTGATGCTGTAAGTTCTTTAGAAGACTACCTGGTCTTCAACTATTTGGGTTTGAATTTCTCTCAAACAGACGGCATTATTGGCAATCACCATATTCACCAGGGCACTCTCCTGCTCAGCTGTGAGAAGTCTCCACCCACCTCCAATAGATGGCTACCTCTCAGTTCTGCAAAAATGAAATTTGACCATTACTGATCTATGGTCATCCATTACTGTGGTACAGTAAAAACTACACTGAGAACAAAGTGGAGATTCAGTCTATATGCACTAAAACATTACATGTATCACAGTAACAACAAGGCAAATTACCTGTTTTCCCTTCTGAAAGTACGGACAATGGATGCAACTGTGTAACGGCTTAGGAAGGGCTGCACTATCTGTCCAGCTTCTCTCATAGTCCTCCCATGTATGAGCACATGATGAACTAGGGTGGCACGGATTTCATCTGAGATTACTTGTCTTTGTTGTTGTCATCCTTGTCATCGTCCTCTCTGTTGTCTTGCAACATCGGCATTGTTAGGATCCATTGTTCCAAAGCACATGGACATGCCTCTAGGCCCTATTTATTGACCCTGCAATTCTGATTGGTGTGTTACAAATTTGAGGCTTAGTGTTTGCACCTGGAGAAAGGTGTGGCCTTTGAGTTTAGGTTGTGATGAATTGAGTTAATTCTATTGAGAGCATGTATTTGCTGAATGAACATATAGTGCAATGAATGATTTATTTGGCCACTTTCGTGTAAGGTTTTGCAGAAAGAATTTTGAATATTGAAACATGTGTGGAAAAAGGTGAATAGTGTTTACAGTTGTGAGAAAAGTGTGTATCTTTTGAGAAATGAGGCAAGGCTATATGTTTTCTTGCTGAGGGAACCGGTTATAGTGTGTTAGCAACTGGGAAAAACTGTAATACATGGGATGGCCATGAGGGAAGCTGTACAGAGGGTGCATCCAAATGTGAGTCGCTTCACTGTTGCATCTACTGTCTGCACTTTCAGGCGAGAAAACAGGTACTTTGCATCGGTGTTACAGTAATGCATGTATACACGTACGGTAATGTTGTAGTGCATGTACAGACTGTAACTATACTTGGAACTTGTGGTCTCACAGTGGTTTGTACAGCTCCACAGTAATGGATGACCATTAGCTATCCGTAATTTTTTTTTTTTGCAGAACTGAAAGGCAGCCGCCTGCTGGGGGTAGGCAGTGACTACTGACAGATGTGCAAGAAACTGCAGTTGTCAACATGGTCATATGGTCTAATAATGCCATAAGGTTGCGGGAAATTCAGAGGCGCATAATTGAAGACCAGGTGGTGTTTCAGGGTGTAGATAGCATCAGTATATCCACTATTGATCGTATCCTTCATCGTAACAGGCTACGGACAGAACAGTTTTACTGTGTGCCTTTTGACAGGAACTCCGACAGACTGAAGGCCCAACGTTTCCAGTATGTACAGGTAAGTATAGTTAAGCTTTTTGGGTAATTTCTGCTGGTCTATTCAATGACTCTCCACTCTAGAAGTAGTGCTGTGTAGTACATGTGCTTTGCTACTGTAAACTACATTGTGGTTCTTCACATTAGGCATGGCATACCTTTCATTGCAGTATAGTCAATGTATTAGGCCTATGTGTATTTACATCACTGTATTTACATATATTTTTTGTTTTACTTTTGTAGAGAATCTTTGAACTTGATGTGATGCCTCAGCCCCGTGAGTGCATCTTTGAGGCAGGGTTTAACCTCACAACAAGGCGCATAAGGGGACGGAACATCATTGGTCACCATGCCGTTGTGGAGGTTCCTGGCCAGAGAGGAGGCAACGTGACTCTGTGCTGCAATCAGTAATCAAGGGGTCCTCCATCGCCATGCCACTCTGGGTCCATATAACACCGCACATCTGCTTGAATTCCTAGGTCAACTTTAGCAACGACTTCTACAGGAAGGGGAACGAGGGCAACCAGAGCAGTCCCAGTACGTTATCATCTGGGATAACGTTAGTTTCCATCGGGCTGCTCTGGTTCACGCCTGGTTCAATGACCACCCCACATTCACAAATATTTTTTTGCCTGCATATTCCCTGCTCCTCAATGCAATGGAGGAATTTTTCTCAGCATGGCGGTGGAAGGTTTATGATGGTAACCCCTACACAAGAGAAAACCTCATGATTTCCATGGAGGAGGCCTGTGGGGATGTGTCCATAGAAGTCATCCAAGGCTGGATTAGACATACCAGGGCATATTTTCCTCGTTGCCTGGCCAGGGAAAACATCCTTTGTGATGTTGAGGAAATTTTGTGGCCGGATCCAGACCAGAGAGGATATGATGATGTAGAGTAGTTGTAATGAGATTTATAGTATGGAATTACATTTGTTTATCTTATGTATATATAAATATTTTTTGTAAATTTTTCAATTTTTTTTTAAATTGTACTCTACCTACCTCATGTACCACTGTTCCTTCCATATGGTTTTCTGGAAATAAAGGGTTGGAAAATTTCTGCTCTCTTCATACAGTAATTTGTCAGTGTGACATTGCAAAGGTGTTGTATAGTATTGTTTTGAATGTCTCTTGATGGTGTATAACTGTACGGGTAATCTGTATATCAGTAAAGTGATGTTACAAAGTTCAAAATAATGCAAATCAAAATTTCAGAAGAAAAAATACATTCTGGTAAGAGTGTTTTGAATTAATCCCTCTAGTGTCTAAGAGGCAGTCGTGTAGTATGTGCTTTTGATTGCTTGTGTGTGCTGTCTGAGGGCAAAGTTTGATTTTGACCAGAAAGTTAGCTGGTTGTACAGATGAGAATGATGTTTTGATAATGTGTGTGTAGCTTTGAGAAAATGGTGAATGGCTTCAGAAAATGTGTCTTAGCAATCGGGAGAAACTGCAATCTGAGCCCTGCCAATGGTGTGTCTTACAGAGGCTGTGGTCTATTTCAAGTAGAGGAATATGACAGATGAAGACACATTGTGCTTGTTAATATGTTTATTATTGAGAGGAGTGTATAAAATCCACTGAAAATAAACATTTCTCTCTTCCCATAAGCCAATCACCACCTCAGATTGGGTGCTAGCTCCAGGCTTCTGTCACCTCCTAATGTGGCACGGGTTTACTTTATAAAACCTTGAATGGCAGTTTTGTTTATACTTTTCTGTAACTGGCATTGAATCAGGCTGAATAATGGACACACTGACTGGATGATAAAATGGCAGAAAAAAAACAGCCTTGCAGCCTGGGCAGTGTAACTGATTGGCTCACAGAAACACTGACCGACTCCCACCCCACTCTAACGCTGCGTCCCATTGGCCACCTGCCCAGTGCCCGCCTCCTCTCTCCTCTCGTTGGCCCGGGTGTTTGGCGGAAGATGGGGCCCCAATTGGCCAGCAGAGTCTGAACCGTGGACGGGACCTCGAGCCTGAGACACAGACATAGAGACATATATAAACAAGGACAAAGATAGCGGAGAGACATTACTGGTGAGTTTGCCGCTGAATCTCTATTGAGCTCCCAAAACTTCCTCCTTTGAAGTGTACTGCTGCTCCCACAGATGAATCCCATACAGAATACTCCTCCCACCTGCAGACTGCTTTGTGTTCCTAATGGAGTAACTTTCCTCCGAACAGCCTTAACTCTGTCCCAGATCAGTGCTAAGGAGTATTGCTAAACCCTCTCCTGCCCACACACAGCCTTAACTCTGTCCCAGATCAGTGCTAAGGAGTATCTCTTAACCCTGCCCCTCCCCCACAAGGCCTGATCTCTATCCCAGATTAGCACAGAGGGGTAATAGAGACCTGTACCCCAGGTGACCCTACACCTGAAACCCCTCACAGATGTCAGGTGTGCCACACGATATGGGCCTCCTGTGGAGCAGCTCTGACGTCCCCTTGGCTTTATCTGGGGGCAGTGTAGTGTGGAAGTTTTACCCCACCGCGCCCCCTGCACCCCACAGCCCCCCACCCCTGACCCCTCCTTTTAACTGCTCTGTTTCTATCAAACCTCAAACAACCTTTTTGTTCCTCCCTGCCAACATCTGCGCAGTATCTGTTAATGTATGCAAACATGACTATGAAAAGGAGGGTTACAGTAGTCTATGCAGTCCAACTGACATGATAGTTAGAAATATTAAATAACAATAATAATAATAATAATAATGTTTATTTAATGTTTCCTCATACCCTGTCCAACACCTCCACTCCATGTCACCTCCTCCATTACCCAGAATCCCCCCTCCCTTCCCGTCCCCCCCAATACCCATAAGCCCTTTCCTTACCGCTCGCCCTCTGCCGGAGAAGATGGTGGTGAGGCTGCTGTGGGGCTTTACGTGCCGGAGGGGGCGAGGCTGTTTCAGCTCCAACAGCAGCTCCGGACTGCTGAGAGAAAGACCTCCTGCAGGAGGGGAAGGGAAAGGAGGAGGAGAGGAGATGATGAGGAGACAAGGAGACAAGTAGGAGAAGGGGGAGGGGGGAGAGGGGAGAGGAGGAGAAGAGAGGAGGGAAGGAGAGAGTAGGAGAGGGAGAGGAAGAGCAGAGATGATGAGGAGACAAGGAGGAGGAGGGGAGGAAAGAGCAGAGAAGAAAAGGGAACATGAGGAGAAAGGAGGAAGGAGGAGGTGAGGAAAGAAGAGGGGAGATGAGGGGAGAGGAGGAGGTGAGGCAGAGGAGTTCCCGTCATTACTACAGACAACAACACTGAACTGAGAGAGACATTCAAGGACATACACACTGTCTGACTGGACATCATTGTTGCTAAAAGAGCAGCAAGAGAGAACACTTATCACAGTCTGTACACAGAGTGATAAGACAATACACACACAGACAGCACCGCAGGTGGCCTCAAATCTCCACACCCAGAGGAGTGACAGACAGGCTGACTTACTGTCCTGCGTGGGAGAGAGGGTCACGGGGCTGGTGACGGGTGTGGCTGGAGGGGAGGTGGGTGAGGTCGGGGACGCGGCCGGGGAGACGGGGCGCTCAGGGGACGACTCCTGGGGACTCCGGCGCGCTTGACTTTGTGCCAACTCTGCCAGCAGCTGAGGACTGGCAAGGGAGAGGGGCTCTGTGGGAGAGATTGGGAGACATCACCCTTTTATTATTAGTTAATGTTTTCCCCTCCAAATGGTCTTTTTAATCATTTGTGCACCCTGGCATGCCAGTAAAGCTCATTTGAATTTGAATTTTGAGATGGAGGTGAGGAGGAATGGTCCTTTTTATTACCATTTATTTATTTCTTTACTTGCCAGATGCCCTTGACTTCCTCCACACCACCTTACAGAGCATTCAAGCACAGCACTGCATACAAATAGCAAAACAAGCAGGCTCAGTAAAACCAGTAGCATATCGCACAACTACAGAAACATCCTGAGGCCACACAGAGCGAATGGACAGGCACTGAGCACCAAATACAAACCCAAGTACAAATGACCAGCCACGCCAAAATCAAACAGGAACTGCAATTACTTGCCACAGTGACTGCAAGCGAAAACCTACCAACAGTCAGAGAGCGCTTAAGCAAAAATAACATAATTATTTTTATTGTGTTATAATGATTTCTCATCTGTGCTTCTTCCTTGGGCGGTACTGTAGCTTGTGTCGTCACACCAGAAAGGGACTTTTGACTGTCAAATTGACTAGAGGAGGGAAAATGAGTTTAATGTTCAAATTGAGTTTAATGTCCACTGTTTAATCATTAGTCATTCAGCTGTTTCAGAAAGCTGCCCAGCGGCCTCTTCGGTCACTGAGCTGTGTGCGACATGTGACGTATTCACACACTTGTACCCATTACATACCCTGCAGGCACATATGGTGCCAAAAAGTAAGGGAAGCTTACTCTGCGTTTTCGGGAGGGCGCGACTGGGAGAGACACTGTTTTGTGAGGGTGACGCGGGCGGCTTGGGCGAGGCGGAGGGCGAAACGGGCAGCCCTGCTGGTGGCGTTTTGGGAGGGGTCTTCTCTTGCGGGGAGGGGAGGTGGGTGTTCATCGGAATGATGAGGACCTCCGGCAGTCTGGCTGGAGGAGTCTGCTGGGAAAAGAGAGAAAGGGAAGGAGAAAGAGAGGCAGAGAGAGGTAACAGAGCGAGGGAAATGGAGAGGTTGGGTGAAAGTCAATCGTATTACCTGACATCGCTGTTCATTCGATATCTGTCTTGAGTGAGGAAGGAGACAGGGGAAGGAAAGTGGGGATGGATGCACAAACTTGATATTACAACTGTTAATATTTGATTACGAAAAGGCCGTGTGGAGAATAGGGGAGAGTATATGTTTACTGGCTGCTGCTGTTGGTACGTGACTGACACAAATACCTGGGCAAGCAGGAGAGGAGACAGCAAGGTGAGGCATGGGGAGATAGCTGGAGGAAAGTTACAAGGGTGACAGCAAGAGTGTTGAAACAGATACCTTCGCTCTAAGATTACAAAATGCTTCCCTCTTGTGGCAAATCCAGAGTATTACAATTTGCTTTGCCTTCAATGGATCTCTTCCAGATAAAAAAAATGCCCTGTTCTAGCTGCTTGCAGGGACTATGCAGCAGAATTCCAAGACACTTGATAAAAATCTTTTTCTTTCTGTCCCCCACACTGCTATACACTGGGAGTAAACGGCATTAGCTATCGACAGCTAGCTACAGCTAGACCATCTGTGAAGAGAAGTGCAGGCAATTTGGATGCTAGTTTGGTGTTAAAGAGGAGGGAGGGAGGGAGTGTTGCAGAGCTGCGCTTTTGAGCCACTTATTAAGCCAAAGAAAGCTAAGAGTAAAAATAGCGTGGCAGGAAGACACAGCCAGCTGAGTTCCACTGCTGCTGAGGATACCAGCATAACCCAGGTCTGAGGACTGAACAGAATCTGATCCATACTGGTGCAACCCACAGCTATTCCCTGTGCAAACTGGCTGAATTTGCACAGGTACGCCTGACCTTGGAACATTCTGGCACAGATCCAGTTTCTTTGGCTCTGCGTGTTATTTCAAGTCATCCATACTGAAACTGGCAGGAAAACTGAAGAGGGACGTACATGCAAAGCAGGTGAAGTGAACAGACAACTACTGAATATGACTGCCAAATGACCTAAATGTAATGTAATGCAATGTAAAATGACTGGCTACTGGTTTCATATTCAGATTCCGGATCATTCCAGTTCAAAGCTGCAGCTGTGAAATAAGTACCGTGCCTGCAGTTTGTCGATAGCTTCTTTTGGTGCATTTTCAGCTGTCTGAATCAAGCCACTTGTTTGAACAATTCAAGGGTTTCATATTAGGTCACTGTGTGTGTCTCCGACCCTCCTCACCTCAGCTAATGTGTGGTGAGTGTTCTGGCACAAAATGGCTGCCTGTGCATCACCCAGGTGGGTGCTACTCCTTAGTGGTAATTGATACAAGCCCTCAACCATTACATTACATTAATGTCATTTATCAGATGCTCTTATCCAGTGGTTACAGTTCTATCCATTTACACAGCTGAGTACTTACTCAGGGAATTCTGATTTAAGTACCTTGCCCAAGGGTACTATATCAGTGCCTCAGTAGGGAATCAAACCAGCAATCTTTCAGTTACAAGCCCTTCGTCTCACCACTATGCCACACTGCCACCCACCCCCCCCTCCTTTCACTGTGCACTTTGAGAACCTTTAATGGTGCTACATAAAAATAATCCATTATTATTATTAGTAGTAGTAGTAATTGTAGTAGTAAGAAGTAGTAGTGGCATTGGTAGTATTATTATTAATACAGATACTCTGTTCTCCACCTGCACACCTCCTAACTGCCCACCCTTCCATCAAGGACTCAGTTATGTCCACACCTTCACTTTCAGCAAACACAGTTCGTTACTACAGTGCTACTCCCCTGAGGAATTCAAAATTCCCTCAGTGCTGTTCCAGCACATACATCCAAACTCTTGAGTTCCTCCGTTTTGATTTGGTTGTCAAAATATGTTTGCAACTGACTGAACGTCTGTGAAGACTAAGCTGGTCCCAGACAAACGTACTGAAGTATATGACCAGTATGTTTACTTCTTATACTGAATCCTACTCAAGTCCACTTTTCACGCAGGACCCATACCTTCTAAATGGAGATATGTATGGATTAGCCGTCATTCCTTTCTCGGGATTACCAGTTTGCTTCAATATTGCCGCTTTAATCCATTCCATTCCATTCACTTTGTTGAAACTGAACGCCATAACGAGTTGCTCCCGGATGTGAACAAAACCCTAACATTTACCTGGCTTTCTCTTAACACACACTTCCAACTGGTGCATGGGATTCACTTTTATGTTCTCAAGAGAATACAAATGCTACAATGTTCAGTGACTGACCATCTTGGCACTGGAGGGGACAAAGGTGTTATTGGTTGTTCAGTTTGACCAGATGCTTGCTGGAGAGGATTCGGAGATAGAACTTAATAACAAAATAAACTGATCCTGAACGAGTGTTCTGAATGACCATGAAGTGGTCCTGTGTTCACAGTCGACTGTCCTGACTCCGCATTTACATTATATTACATTATTGCCATTTAGCAGATGCTCTTTAGCAATGCCCCAGTGGTGAATCAAATCAGGAACCTTTTGGTTATGTACCCTACTCCTTACCACTATGCTACACTGCTGCCCGTTTTTATTATGGGATTGCTCCCCAGTTAAATCCTTCACCAAACAACACCAAACTGCTTTCTGCATGGTTCCACTAGGCTGACACTGCAGGGGGGAACTGGGGTGGCTACCTTGCGATGCCATCCCATCCTTGCACTTGCACCCTCACCTTGCCTCCTCTCCCAGAAATCACGGCAAGTACTGATCCTGGATCAGTGATGGGGGAAAGCAGGAATACGTGGGACTCCATTGAGTGGGATTCAGGGACAAGCAGGTCTGATCCTACAAGTCTTGCGACAGGAAAATATGGTTCAAGTTTTCTCTGTTCTTTTTATACCTTATTTGACTCCATAGCGTGCTCAAGGCGGCCTGGCCAATGGCGGTGAAGATCAGAGGTCCAAACTGTTGTAAAGAGGAGGGACGATGTGAGAACTCACCCGCCCATGTCATAAAAACATTCTCACAACATCCTAGTGTAACCCAACTAACACATAAATAACATTATCATAACATTCCAGTCTAACCCTGCTAGTACATAAATAACACTGTTAAAACATTCTAGTGAATCTTAAATAGCACATAAATAACATTGTCACAACATTCTTACGTAACCCAATTACCACATAAATAACATTGTGACAGTATTCTTGTACGGCCTAGCTAGCACATGAATAACACTGCCACGCAGTTCCTTCATCTCTGCATTCTTGCAACGTTGCAGCAGCATCGGGAGAATGGACCATGGACTCCCACTTGCACCCTGAAAATGAGTTCTCATTAAAAAAAAATCCCCGACATTTACATTTACATTTATTCATTTGGCAGATGCTTTTATACAAAGTGACTTACAACTGACGCAGAGTAAAACACAAGCAAAAGCCATATAAGGAGTCAACAATACTAGAACTGCTGCATGACCAAGTTTCAATATTTGGCCAGACGAGGTACAAGCTAGCTGGTAGAGACACAAGTGCATTAAACAGACATGGTGATACTCTTCTTGTGACTGTTTCTTGAAATAATTAGCTACCATTTTATTCCCCTGCAAGCTCTCTCCATTATCCATTTCAATTTCACAGAATATGTTATTATTATTATTATTATTATTATTATTATTATTATTATTATTATTATTATAAAAGTTGTTAGTGATTTTTTTTTTCATTTTAAGATGGAGACTGATGCCTTTTCATCACATGGCCAGTGGTCGGATGTAGAGTTTCCTTTTATTGCCAGGGTGGACATATCGATTTCACTATGTATTAATAGAGCTTTGAAGACCGTGGAATTCACCCAGCACCGAAATAAGCTTCGGTTACAGTCACACGAGACCACAGCCGGGGCTGCCGCGGCGATGAAAACAAGCATATTTGCGCGCGTGCTTCCACCGATCACACTGGAGTGACACAGACTCGGTAGGCTTAATGAGTGATACAATAGATGTGCAGGAGGAATACCTTCCCCTTGCGGTCACAGTGTACCAATAATGTGGTGCTCCATTACGGAGAGTTCACTAACAATTTTCCTTCAAGAGACTGTGACGTGCTGTACACGCGCATCACACAGCGGTCAAATCAAGCATAGCAGTGAATGCGCATTACGGATTAATGGGCAAATTGCGTAGCCTACGCTCGACAGAACGTCGATAGACTTCAGCACTGCAAACTTATTTGAATAGAGTTAGTTAATGTATCATTAGTGAGAAATAAACTAAATGTATATATCAATGAAAATAATAGTGTAGGTTATAACCTATTAGGCCAAAATGACGCTGAATGATGTACGGCACTGCGACTTTATCATAGCCTAACAGATGATCAAACACAAATTATTTTAAAAACAATTTAAAACGAGTAGAGTAAAAATGTGTAACGGAGAACAATCGTGCAGCTCTGAAAACTCACCACTGTGACTCCTCCGAGGGGCAGGGAGACTAAACCCGACTCTGAACCTGGGTGCCCAGTACGTGACACTTGCGTTTACTGTACGTCCTGTCACCCTTCTTTTAGTCACGACGTCGAAATCTGCAGAGTAAGTCACAGATTAGTTACAGAACATACGGATTTATGTCGGCTGTGTACCCCATGCGCGTGTTTGTGTAGGCTATTTCTGCGCCCTCCGTCTCCTTGGATTTTTTTTAGCAAATCCATGTATTTAGCTAACCCGACACCTACTTAGAAAGAGTTGCTTACGGATTCACATTACTGGTTTGCTTACGGTTTTCTTCTTTTCTTCTGTCTTTGTGTGTTTCATCCTCTGCCTCGGTGTTATGCCCGAGTTCCAGTGTTATTCTGAATTAATTATTGACGTCGTTTTTATGGCCCCAGCAGTCCAGAGGTTGTTGCCCTTGGTAACAACTTGAGAAAAAGTCATATTTAGCGCAGCCGCTTATTGCATAGATCAGAGGGATATTTATTGCACGCCGGTAAGCTAATATGCATTGTCGACGTATGCAACCTGTTAAGTTCTGTTAGGAGAAAACTGTGGTATTTTACCGGTTCATAGACAGGTGCACAGTAACTTGCACACTATCCTCAGACGTGTTGACAAATACCCCCCCACTGTAAGGGCCGGATTACGGCGAAAAAAACAGCAGCCAGTCAGCTAATCAGTAAATACCGGTAGCCACAAAGTTTTGGGTCAAAAAAGTGGGTCGAACTTTTTATTCATTTTCAAGCTGGTATTTGTGTAGTAGCACACCCCCGCAAGTTATGAAACGATGCGCTTGCAGTAGCCTTGCAAGATGTTGAAGCCGTCTGCTAGATATTGTTTGTTTTCTCGGACTTGACCCTGCTTTTCACGAATTTTTTTCTGCCTCGCTAGCCATGTAGCACTTGCCGTAGGCCTATGTTGTACCTCTACATAAAGTCAGAGGAAGCATGAATTGCTGGAGGATAAAGGCGCGGGTTTGTTCCTCTTTTTTGCGGCTGTCGTTTATAAGGAAAGTAAAAAGGACCCACACTGTAAAGGTTGAACATAGCAAACTGTCTTGTCAGACCTCAAAAACACAAGCTTTTGTTATTAATTCCTAGTTGTGTCGACAGGATGCAATGCAAACTCGCAAGAAACAAGACAATCTCATTACAAAGATGTTAACTTAAAGTGTCACGTAATTAGCAAATGATGAATGATTGCAAAATGTAACAGTAGATCCTTTTTTGTTTTAATGTGCTGTCTACCCACTCGTCGCCAGGAGAAAATATATGGGTGCAATTGCAATCCACCGGGGTGCACAAAAAGGCATAAATACTGAGTAATATTAATAAGTACATTGGGATATAAGGTGTGTTCACCTCACCTTCATTCCACAAGTATGTGATCCATAGGATGGACTGAGGATGTCTGAGGACGGGCACCCAGGACCCAGGACCTAACCTATCTATCTCTACATAATATGTATAAGTAACACAATATATGTAAGTGTAATATGTTACTTATACATTGGCATCCATCCAGGATTGCCCTGCAGTGAATTTAAAATGGAAACCAATGCGGTATTAATAGGATTCACTTCCATGATTAAAACATTTTAGTGAATCGTTTAGGTTAATAATTTGTCATTATTCTCCCTCTTTCATGTGGAAAAATGTGCTTTCATGTGTCGTATACGTATCTGGCTGGATGAGTTACCAGGTTTCAGCTGTCTTGGCCAATCAGAGATGAAGGTATTTTGTGCAACGAAAAAATATTCTTCCCCTAATATGCCAAAGTTAACCCTTTCTATCTGTTCACCGTTGAAATCTTTTTTTATTGTGTTTGTTAACAATGAAAATATGGTGTTTTACTGGTCATCACTTTTATTCATCACCTTTATTTGTCAGACTCAAGGTCCACACAAACACAAGACAGACATAACATACAACATACATAAAAAAGGAGTATTGCACTTCTTATAAAAGACACTTGTAGTTAGTCACTAATATAGGTTTATTTGGTTGTTAATTGTGCTGGCTTGGACATTAGCGGATATTGGTGTAAACCAAAGGCGTTAATGTGTATGGTATTACACTACATGTAACTATTTTGTGCTCTCCACAATAATTTTAGATTGCAATGCGCTCCTGCCAAAAGGCTACTGAACATTGCATATTGTCGTGGCAAACTGATCGAGTCTCTTTCAATAACGCTTCGCTCTGTGGCCATAGCCTAACGCAGATTTACACTTGTGCCAAAATGCGGCTGCCTTCGGTATAACTTTTTTTCAGTATTTGCCAATAGATGTCGCTCTCATCTCATAAAATGGCAATTTATTTAGCGCGAATTGAAACACGACACGTGAAATTCACAAACCCCCACAACAAAGTGTTGAAATGTAGCCTATATGTCGATGTCAGAATATTATTAGCCGATTTTTCATTGAACAAGAGATGGCCCATAACGGCTCGCTACTTTTATTGACAGATCATTCACTAACATGTTGCCTGCCAGTTGTAACAATATCTATGCTAGATAAGAGGTTTACCGAAAGGTAACTTTTGGTCAAAATTACTGGATTGCATTTTTTATTCAGAATAATTCGGGATTACCATTTCCAGAATAATTTTATCCTGTAACATAGTGGTGGGTGGGTGGACCAGTGTTGGCGTCATTGTAGATAATTGTGCTGTGTTGTGCATGAACGTAGCCAGTTAGCTGTTTCAATTATTTACAACACAAAGTAGCCTACAGATAGGCAGCCCTGAACAGAAAATGTTTAAGCATAACGTTATATTTTCTTTATTGCTGACTATTTTCTGTGTACACATAGCCTAACTAACCGTTATCACTCCTTGTCTTAATGAACACAAATAAAGCACATTGCTGTGTCCGATTTTTTTTTTTTTTTTTTTTTGTCATCGCATGAAATAATACGGAAAATTTTTTGGAAGGGAAATAAAGTTTTTGGTGCAGTTTTCTATGTTTCTGTCCTCATCCGAAGAGACGTTCTACGCGCAAGGGGAGGAACTTCCGGATTGACAAAAGTTGTCAACAGTTTAGCGATCGAGCTGGATGGAGAAAGATAAACATGTAGCTGACTGGCTCTGCCTGTGCTCCCCAAAAGAGCGTAGACACTGGGGAAGGAAGGAAACGCACCCAAGTCAAGAATAAGGAGGAGAGAAAAGAGGGAAACGGGGATCAAGCCTGTCGAAAATCGCAACATGTCTATTCGATCTGCTTAAGTAATTGCAGTCAAAAACAAGGCGTTCAGCTATTTAGCTAGCTAGCTCGTTGGCTATTTTTCAACAGATCGTAAACAGTTAATTCTGATTTTATCGGTTGATTTTTTGGGGGGGCTGTGTGGGTGGCTAGCAGGCTAGCTAGCACCTCTAGGGTAACGCGGTACACGGAATATATTACTACAAGACCCCCCTCGACTCACGTCACCTCAACGCGAGCAACTTTTTTTCTTCTACAAAATTGCCAGTTTTATGTTTTTCCCTTGGACCTGAACAATTGGGAATTAGTGAGACTCATGACGAAACTATGTCTTGAATAATTTGATGCAGTTCAGAAAGGCAAGCATGCTTGTTATCGTGTAGTGGTGTTATGGTGCAAGTTAGCGACCTAACAATTTTCCGCAGAAATAACATCACAATTTATTGTAACGTTAGTTAACGTTAGTTACCTAGCTGTCTAGCTAGCTAGCTTGGGAGGTTGCCTGTTACCACGATTTCAAATTTCTTGTTATAAGCAGACTAGCAAGCGATCGAAGGCTTGCCAGGATTTTGCTTGCTTGATTTTTTAAAGTTAGATTTTTGTATGTTCTAGTGAGATTGCATGCTGTAATCACAATTTATCTGGGCGGTTGGATAGGTAAAACGCTATTGAAATAGCAAAATGCATAGAAGGTTTGTCAGGGAACTGCAGTTGAGAGACGTGCAGTTTTGCTCCCCTGAAAAAACTAGCCCAGCTATGCGAGCCTGAGGGTACCATGAGATGCCACAGAGAGACATTTAAAAGTTATGTTTGAAATGCTTGCAAAAGCCACTGACTTATAATGCGTTTAGTGCCTTACGTCAGCGAGCGCTTGCTAGCTAGCTAAGTTAGCTGTTCGGGCTACAAAATACATTTTAGCTAGCCTAGCGAACATAGACAGCTGGGATGCGTGCATGCTGCCAGCGGGTGAAACATCTGTTGTAATCCATTCTATTGAATTAGGTTAATTTCGAATTTTATGTAACGTTACAATAATTGAATAGTTAAGTTATACGCTCAGAAATTGCGACATGCGCAGCTGTTTCCGAGCGTAGCCATTACAAATGAGTAACTGGCTAGTGAGTTAGCCAGGGTGCATATTTCAGCTAGGGTGCCTGAGTACCTAGCTGGGCGCAGCAGTTTAGTCGCATCAAGTTATAGCCAAAGGTGTAGTTTGCCAGCTAGCTGCTTCAGTTGGGGGGAATGTACTTCTTATATAAAACGATAGTTTCGCTGTAGTTGTAGTTGAATTTGAACTGTAAAAAAGTGTTTTAGCATGCTAGCTACCTAGTTTGACTTGTCAACTCGTCGTCACCCTCCGCATCGTGGATGGTTAGCAATGCTAAATAAGTGATCAAACTCCGAATGTTGCCGTTAGCTTTTTAAACAAGGGCGAAGCAGAAAATTACCAATTGCGTGTACTGTTCTTGAGTTTTATTTTTTAATTGCATGTTATTTGAGGAAAAAAGGAAACGGGACTGCTAATGTTTTTGCAATATCAAAAAAGACAGCTTAGAAGACTTCCTTTGCTGTACATCAGTTTCCTTTCTGAGGTTAGGCGATGAAGCAACCAGCTGCTGCATTAATACAGTCATCGCCTGTCAGATTCAGGATCAATTGATGGAACGCAATAGCCAGTGAAAAAGCTTGTTTGAAAACAAGGTATGTGCCTCTAATGAACTGTTTATCAAACGCCCTTGATTGCAAAATGTTCATTTTCTAAAGCGTTAACTGTTAAAAAGCACTGGAAGTTGAATTAATTGTAAAACAGCAAATAAAATGTATATCTGTTTGCGAGTCGTCATTGCGATATTGCCCTCGGAGATATCTATAAATATCTGGCACTGAGTGGCAGTGCCAATTTACATAGACTTAAGCAAATAAATCATTGCGCAATAGTTGGACAGGGCTCTACCACGTTTTTATTTATAAACGGTGGCTCAAGTACAGAACCAAAACACTGGGGGAAATATATTTCTTTGTAGCAATAGATATAAGTGTACAAGAAGACCGCGAGACAAAGTATATGTACTTAGTTTATACTGGTACCTGGTGTTTATTGTAATAGTTTCAAAAGCAGCTAGATACTGAAGTTTAAACTTCAGAGCGGATCTTTTCAAAGCCGTGGTAGAAGCACGTCAAGTGACCGTTGTTTCATGTATTAGTATGCCTTTGTGTTAAGGAACTCCAGAATGTAGAGGGTTTTTGAGGGATTAGTAATTCTAAGTAGATCCTTCCTTCTCCCCACCCTGCCCGCAAAACTAATTAGATGCACTTGTATTGCTCTGCCTTGGAACATTCCCCAAAGGTTTACTTTCTTCCCCTCCATGTCATTTTCTTCCTCTGCACTACTGTCCATGAGACATGATATCAGACTTTACCGGCTTTAGTGGTGGGTTAACCCACAGTTAAATTCCATTTGGGGGAAAGACGGTGAATGTGGATCTGACGGACTTAAACCTGACGAGCCGAGGGGGGTGAAAGAGCAGGATCTTTTCTCAAGCGGAGAAAATGAGTGGCGGCAAAAAGAAAAGCGGTTTCCAGATCACCAGCGTGACCTCGGACTATGGCCAGGCATCCGCAGAATCGCCGAAATCGTCCTTGCCGGGGGAATCCGGCACGCCCCCATTCCAGGCACTGACCAATGGAGGGCAGAGTGCGGCCCCCACCCCCTCTCTCACTGCGTGGCAGGCCGGCCGCCCCCCCACCGGGTCCCCGGGCGAGTCGGGGGACCTCACGGCTCCGTCCTCGGCTCCCTCAGTTTCCGTCGCTGCGGCAGGGGAGGGCGGGGGGAAGATGCCCAATGGCCCTGCCCTGCTGAACAGGGCCAGGACTTTACACCAGCACGCCAGCTCCAGCCAGCCGGGCACCCCCGTCAGCGCGAGGAAGCAGCTGTCCCAGGAGCAGGGAGGGGCCGGCTCGCCCCACTCCTCCCGCTTCCGGGTGGTGCGCCTGGGCCAGGGCCTGGGGGAGCCGTACCGCCGCGGCCGCTGGACCTGCGTGGACTTCCTGGAGCGCGAGGGCGGGGAGGAGCGCGGGCTGAGGCGGGTGAAGGACAGCATGAGGCACGCCCACTCTCTGGAGTCGCTGGAGACCGTGGGGCTGGGCGGGGCCGAGGGCGGAGGGGGCGGACCCCGCTGAAGCCGCTGGGGCGCATCCGGGCCCTCAGGTCCATGCACCAGGTCCACTCCCAGGGCACCACGCACTTCCTGGCGCCCCACGTCGGTGGTGGGGACGGAGGCGGGGTTGGGCCTGCCAAGCCCTTGAATGGCGGGCCGGCGGAGGCCGACTCGCCAAAGGGAGGCCCCACCTCCAAACCCCGAACCTTCTCCAGCGGGCCACCTTCCCCTTCTCACAAAGACCCCCCCAACGTCAGACTGGCGGATGCTGCCATCTTTGACCCTCCCCCTCCCCCTCTCGCTTGGCCCAGCAGGACCCCCACCTCTTCTCGCCCACCAGGCAACCGTCCGAATCCGTACGTCCACGCAACATCCCCCCGCCTCTGCGCCTGGACATGGACGCTGTTGGGAGGGTAAGCACACCTGACTGAAAACGTCATCAGATCCATTTATCATTCTCACCCAAGCAGCCCTCCTCTCGGCATAGACCATGACTTTACAGCACTGTAGAAATTATTACAATATACAGGCCTAACATTTCTCTCAGCATCATCTAAAAATAAGTCCAATACTGTTGAAAGCCCCTTTGTTTTCTTGAATGACTACATTAATTCACAGTATTTTTTATTTTTACATTACGTTATGCAAGTTGATCTTATCCAGTGTTGGTTGTGTAGTTTGTATTTTCATCATTTATGGCTGGTTGTGTAATGTAGCGGTTTTGACTGAGTGCCTTTCTAATAGGGTTCAACAGCAGCGGCCGCACCTGGAAATCAAACAGGCGCCCTTTGGGTTGCCGGCCCTGCTCGTTGCCACTGCACCGCGCTACTGCACAGGATGAAACGCCCTTATCAAAACTGTGCTAAATGTTTTGATTAGGAGATTGATAAGAGGTGTTTTCAAATGATAACCAAGTGTTCCCTCAAAGCATTGAGCTTTGATTTGATTGAGCTGATGGGGAAATGGGCAAATGTCTCTTACGAAAGTGGAGGTTATGAAGCCTGAAGTTACGAGTGAAATGAGAAAATCTTTCCACTCTATTTATGTAAGGCCTGGTATGGTGTCTAGTGCAAACTAAAGAACCTGTGGGGAGGACCTGCCAAGACTAGTGCCGGAATGATGTACATGCTACCCCCCACCCCACACGCACGCACGCACGCACGCACGCACGCACGCACATGCACTCACAAATATCGGAGCTGCCCATCCATGCCATTTTAGGAAGAGGGTAGCAGTGCAGATCCTGCACAGTTTCGCCGATCATAGTGACATGTAGATCAGCTGATACAGGCCATCCCAAAGAACAGCACACTCCATCCAGCTTTTGGTGCCTGTCGGCACTCACTGATCCAAAAGCAAATAAATAAAATTAAGCACTGCCTGGTTTTCATGGTTGACAGTCAGCGCAAAGCTAACAAGAAGCTGGCTACTCTAAGCTAACGGCGGGCCGGCGGGGCTTGCTGCGTTGTTTATCCTGTCCCGTTTGTTGTCCCTGAAGCCTCTGTTGCGAGAGACCCGCTCCCAGCCCACCTCCCCGAGCCCCCTGCTGCCCAGAGACGGAGCGTTCCACCACGGCACGACCCCCATTCAGACCCCATCTGCCCTCAGCCTGGCTCAGTCCGTGCTGGGAGGCGGGGGGGCCTTCGACCTGGACGACGAGAGGTGAGAGATGGGTTTAACGCCTTGCCGTTGACCGCCTCAGGTGGGCTCTGTGTGTTCGGAGGGGGAGGCACACCCGCAACCATTTGCATAAGTCCTAATGAGTTCCCTTAAGCGTGAATGCCAGCTACCTATTCCGCAGTGGGGGGTTGTGCCCGAAGGGTGTGGTTTTCTTGGCCAGAGCTATTCCGGGTAAAGATCCATGCCTCGCTCCAGGGCAAAGTGGCAGCGAGGTGTCAAATCCCTTCCGAACATGGCGGTGTGAAATTTTAATCGGGGGGATCTCTGGGTGGGGTGGGGGTTGGGGGGCGAGGTGGACAGGGGACAGGGGACGTTTTCGGCTGTGCCCCAGTAAGGCCGGCGCCGGGCTGCTACGTAGCAGATTTCACGACCATCTGTGTCACTCCCGAAACACGCCAGCAGGAATTCCACGCTCCCTAATCCAACCGCGACGTGACCGTGCCGTGTGTTCTAAAGTTTCTGTGGGGTTTTTCTCCTCCATTAGAAAAGGAGCATTGCTTTTGCAGGAGGTTGGAAACCACCTGAGCAAGCTGCCCCTTCCTGCCGCGCTCGTGACTCTCCGCACCAACCGTGGGAACGGCGGCCACGAAGCGCTTTCCAAAAAGAACAGTACCACGAACGTTGTGTCATGATTCGCGGTGATGTTAATATTTCTGGTCCTGTGTGGCTTACAGCCAGGTTACGGCTCAGCAGATTCTACCTTTACGCACTGTTCGTTCGGGTGCCTTTGACCTTAATGAGTTTTGTGTTGTGTGTTTGCTTGCTGCACTGTAAATTATTGGAGTATTTTTAGACGCCAGGGTGGAAAAGCGCAGTCACACTGTTAGACCCCAGGCATGAAATAGGAACTCTGGGAAACTGCCGCTTCACTGTCAGCCATTTTGGCTCCAGGCCAGGATGCGGTCTGTTGCTTTTCTCAGAGTCATAATCCCAGCTCGCAGAATGGGTGTCAACCCCCACCCCCTCACTGCACTGCTGGAGGGAGAGCACAGGGAGCCGAGAGTTGTCCGAACTTCACAGTTCAGTGTGTGCAGTCACAGAGGGGGCACAAATACCTCAACAATGCAGTGTTCACCCTGTAGCTAACAGGCATGTGCACATTCACACAAGCACGCATGTGCACACACACCCCTGCACCACACACACATACACATACACACACATATAAACACAGACACACACCCCCACACACACAGAGAACCCCCCCATCCTAATGATACATCAGCACATACACACAATCCTCCTCTCCTCTTCTCATACACACACACACACACACACACACACACACACACACACACACACACACTCTCTCTCGCTCTCTCTCTCTCTCACACAGCACTGAAAGGGAGATAGAAGACATGTCCAGTTCTCTGTTCTGTATCCTTGTTATTGATGAGAGGGGCTGGCAGGATCAGTCAGCAGGTTTTTCTGGAAACTGCCCTCACTTGCCTGGCAGCTAGGAGTGTGTCTGTGTAGGAGCTAGTGTTTGTGTTTACGGTGTAAATCATACCACCCTGAATCACAATGGCCAGTGTTAGTAGTGACCCCTCTGGATGTGTGTGTGTTTGTGTGGGGGCTATGTGTGTGTTTGAAAATGAGTTGGATGAAGGGGGTGCTGTGTGTGTGTGTGTGCGCGTGCATGCGTGTGCATGTGCGTGTGTGTGTGCGCATGCTGTTGCCTCTCTTCCTCCTCCCAGCTGACCTCCCGACACCCTTCAGTTTCCATTTGCTGTCTGGCCCTTTCCACCCAAACGCAGTGCTTATAAATACCCTAACAACGCAGGCTCCAGTTCTCCAGGCCCTTCTCCCTGCCCCTCTGCTTTTACTGCACAAGGCTGGCTCTGGATTACTCACGGCCAGAGTGGAGGAATAGAGGAGCTATTCATGAAAAAGAGGGATGGAGGGGAAGGGGAGAGCGATGGAGAGGGGGACGGGGGGGAATGGGCGCTGAGGCCCAGGCCCGGCAGGGTGGGATCGATCCGCGAGGCGCACTCTCGCGCTGACCCCACCCGCCCTGCACCCGCCCTGCACCAGCCTGCAGTCTGAAAGGCTCCCATCGGGTACCTCGTCCTCACAGCGGTCAGCGTGACCGCTTTAAACGCGTGTTCACACAGTCACACACCAGATGGGGGGACGGGTAGCGTGCCCGCTCTCATGCGCGTCCATAATCCATGTCTGTGTACTCCTGTCTGTCTCTGTACTGATTGTACTGCTTTTGTGGGTACGTGTCAATCACTCCTTTATGGTTAGGTTTATTGCTACAAATCTGTGTGGGAGAGGTGTTATTGTAAAGTCACTGAGTGCAGCGGGTGCTCTGACTGAGATTGTATCAGCACAGACGCACACACATACACTCACACAATGTGGGTCAGGGTGGGTGTGGGACCGCATATCGCTCAGACTTGTTTGTGCGTTGCCTGATTCGGGCGCGTGGGAGGGAGGGCGATTACGCATCTGAATGATTAATTCCTCCAAGCCTGGCATTAAGTGTTGCTCAGATTTTAAACACATCGCTTACCGGGCGTCCTCAACAGATGTTGCGCCCCTCCGCCCGGCACAGCTTCGCTGCGGAGAGGGGCAACGTGCACCTGCTCCCCCCAGGGTGACTTGCACCCAGCCTGCACCAGACCGTTTCGGTCAGATGGGTCCCCTGAATGCGCCTGTCACCTTTCTCTGAACTACGCCAGTTATATTTGACTGAAGTGTGAGGGCGCAGGGGCTAATCATGCAGTTGAGGGGATCTTGCCTTTAAGTGCTGCTTCTTCATTTTCCAAAAGGCCAGATTCCGCTTCGCCCAAACAGCCAGTGCCCTGGCGTCTTTCTTATCTATACCTCTTTCAGCTGCATTTTCAGAGCTTCCTTTTCTGCTTCCTCATCTGCTTGTTTCTTTAGTTATGCATTCTCCTCACCGTAGGCATTAGAACGCATTTAAATGAGACAGCAAAAAACAGCCCTCCACAGATGCACACAGAAGCACACCGGAACATTCCGTCTCTCCACCAATAGCTGTTGACATAATTACAGTAGTTAGTGTCTGTGGGCGTCACCCTCTGCTGGGCACAGGCCTCATGGGGAGCTGTCTCTTGTTAGACTCTCTGCCGCTTCTCAGCTGCCTGTCATTCAGAAAGCAAAAGGCACATTTATTGTTTGTTTTTTTTTTTTTTTTTGGAATTGCATAATTGCGTCAGTGTATCAGCAGCCAATGCAAACAGGGGTGGGGAAACCTGAATATTCGCAACACCCGATGTGGCGTTCAGAGGCTTCCTGGAATTGCCGATTGTGCATTAGACTTGTCATCCCCTGCAGTCGTGCAGGAGTGCCGGGGAACAGTGATTGTTGTCCTCCAATAAAATTGCACACCAACAATGATTGTTTTTCACACTACAAGTCCCAGATTGCATCAGGAGAGCAAATGCTGCGTTCAGAACAACCAAAAAAAGTGCACCTACCTACCTGTATGCACTACTGCAAGCCTATGTTCCCTCCCAACCATTGCACACTGTTACTGAACAGTGTCTGGTGGTCCTGTTACATTGCAACACAAAATTGCTACCCAGAGCTTTCTCTGCCGTTGTCCCCCATGGTGGAATGAGCTTTCACTCTTCAGCCATTCTGTCCCTCGCTATTTTTCAGAAACATCCGAAGACACAGCTCTTCCTCTGTCACCTGATCACCTGAATGACAACCACCTAAAGCAATTCCTTATGTCCTAAACTAGGTTTTACTTGTACCTTGTACTTTCTCTGTCAGACTGTTGAAACTTCGTCGTGCAGCATTTCTACTGTTGTGACTCCTTGTATGGTTTTTGCTTGAGTTGTACTCTGCCTCAAAGCGTCTGCCAAATGGATAAATGTAAATGTAAATGTCTGAGTCCTGTGCGCCTGAAGAGTCACAGGGTTCTGAGAGTGGTGTGAGTAGGGAACGTGGAGTGACAAAACCCACCCTACCATGGCGGAACTAGTTGAGCCATTTTCCGGTCCTGAGGGCTCCTGGTCATTGTCATCGACAATGACAGAGTACAGACTCAGGTTCCCAGGGGCTTTCATCTTTCAAAGATTTTCAGCACCAGGATTACACTCTAGTTCTGTTAGGATTGGCAAAAAAAGCAGTGGGTAAAACCACTTGGAATGAGTAGCTTGACCTGTTTTCACTTGACGGTGAGCAGTGGAAGATGACTCATTTAGCCTCTGATCCCCATCTTATATAGAGTATACACACTCCACTGCATTTGCAGGCAGAGAAATATGTGACCAATGGGATCAAAGATGGGTTGGACCAATGGGGTTAAAGGTGGATTGGACTTTGTTGGTGCCAAACCAAAGGAGATGCTTTCATTGCGTCTGTCGGAAACGCAAACAGCACGGTCAGAGGGCCCTGACCAGGTCCTATTTCTGTCCCCATGTTTGTTGTGACCAGCGATGCTCGCCCTCCACTGGCCTCGGTGCTGGTTCCAGATGGAGAGGCACAGGCGTCGTGCCGCTGTGATGGATGCGTTGCCATGGGAAGGGAGAGGATGCAAACCCGACACAATGCTGTCAATGCATTTTACGCCCATCCCCACCCCTCCCCCTATGGCGCACAGCATCGCCCAGCTGTAGTTACAGTGTCCCTCCAACAGAGGGAGACAGTTTACATCACAGCCAGTCCCTTTCTTCAGTGCCCAATTTTTTAATCTTTCTGTCTCAGTAAGGAAGTGGACACACTGAAGCAGGTGCACGAGGCACAAGGACATGCGGGCCCAGTCCACACTCGGTCACCCCTTTTCAATTGTTGTAAGGACCAGTTTGATTTGGCTCAATTTGGAGAAGGTGGCCCTTGTTTCTTTGCTCAACAGAAGCACAATGGAGCAAACATCAGCACAGCAATCACTGAGCTACACTCCAGCAGGTTGGTGTTTTCTGTTTATATCTTATCTTCAGCATATCGTAGTGTCAATGTTTATATAATGTGAGCAGAGTGGGTTTAACGTGGCGATAACCATTCAAGAGAAAGAGTAACCCGTTGCACTACATACTTGCCCTCAGTGTAAGAGGCTTGCCATTCCTCACACAGGCTAAGCCGAGTCCCGCTCCCCTCATATGACAGGGCAGTACCAGCACCAGAAGGTGCTGTCCCCCGCACCCACCAACAAGCAACATCCTGATTGGCCGGCAAGAGACGATTAGCCAATCAGCGCGCTCACTCCTGGCGGGTGCAACGCCGCCCATGTCGGCCTGCTCTCGATTTCACAACTGGGTGTAGAGTCATTTTGCAACATTCGTGAGCAACAGCTTCCGCTTGCTCGACTGGTTTTGAATGCAGCCCATTCTCAGGTTGTGTTGCGTTTTGTCGCTGGAACATTTAAGGCGTATTCAGTTGCTGTTCTTTGATAACCAAGGAGCAACTGCACACACTGACCCAATCCCAGCCTGACGGCCTCACCCCAGCTCCTGTTAACCCACGCACAGCAGAGGGGTCAAAGTGACCCAATTTAAGTATTAGGGCTCAGCACATATCTGGGGAATTGGGTCCCTGGAGAAGCAGCTTTTGTGGCGCTCTCCTTAAACCAACAATTATCTACAGACCTTTGGCTGCACTTGGAGGTGGCTCAGAGGGCCAGAATTTCCCAGATTACCTCAGAAAGAACACCATCTCTGTACGTGTCTCTGACCCCCTGACCCCGCCCCTCCCGCCTGCTGTGCCGGGGAGTCTTCTTTTAAAGAGGTGTAAATCCCGCACCAGCGAGAACGGGCCCTGACACCCACTCGCGTTACATAACGGCGCGATCGTTAGCGTTGCGCAAGAGGAGCCGATGTTAGGGGTGTACCTCAGGTCAGAAAGTGTTTGTGTCGGTACTGGTCAAGGATGCGCTGTGTTTTTTGTAAGGTTGATGCGAAATGCAGGGTTATGCACACTGGGACATTTCAGTTATTTTCCTATTGGACAATAGATAAACCGTCTGTTGTTCTATTATTTAAAAAATACAAGTGTCTTTGTTATCTGGTGTGCTCACTCCAAGGATCAGGTAAATTTAGGTGGGACAGGTGGACAGGTCAGATTCAGATAAGCCTGAAAAAGAGGGGGGAAAAAGGTGGGACACTCTAGTGAAATGCATTATCAAAGGTATCTATATGGAAAGGGTTAACAAGGAAGGGCAATCTTAGTCTTGGGTAGCATACTCAGGCCTTTCTGTAAACAGTGAAGGGTGGGAGGCCTGGAGAGAGTCTAATAAGGACAGGCTGACCTATGAGGTTTCCTGAACCGCTGAATGGGCAGAGCCAGCTCATGCTGTCAGTGACTGGCCAGTCTGACCCAATCAGGGTGCTTCGCCATGGAAACGTGCTGTGGCCTGCAGTAACCTTTGTTTACGCTTTGCGCGGAGGTCCTTGCATGATCGTGCCGAGAGGGGAGGTCGAGCCAGCTGGAGGGCAGCGCGGGCTGGGAGGGTTGAGCGGAATGTTCCGGGGCGCGGGGCACGGAGCAGAGCCCCCTCCTGGCTCTCAGTGGCCACGGTGAAATGCCGTCCCGCCCGCTCCGCTGGCAGCCGGCCCCGCACGGGAGAGCACGCACGCACGCACAGGGAGGGAGAGGGGAGGGCACGGCCACCGCCCGACCTGGCTGGCTTCATCATGTTTAACCGCAGACTGGTCCAGGTGGTCGGAGGTACAGGCAGAGCATGAGGAGGAAGGACGCTTCACGTGACACAGGCCAGGGGGGAGGCACCCTTGAGCAGATGGGCGCTGCCAGACAGTCCCGCAACCACGTGACCACTGCCCCTCGTCCCACCCCCGTCCCACCCCCCACCATTACCGAAAACTGGGACTGGCCCTGGGAACCGGGAATCTCTGTTTTCCGTCAAGGTCCTCCACTCTTCCCAGCAACACGCAGACCAGACATCAGATCGGAGGAGGCATGGGTTTGCCAGGTTCTTATCTGTGATTAGCACAGCCTCGGAGGAATAGGGAGCCCCCAGGCGTTGGCCGTTCGGGCTCTCGATATTTCCTGCCCGGTGCCTTATCTTAAAGGGCGTCCGAGAGCAGCCTTCCCTCCGTGACGCGTGCGCGGGGGACCCGGAGGTCCCGTGGGCCGGGGGTGCTGAATAACGTCACGTTTCTGCTCACAGAGGGACCCTTTACCCTGTGCGCACACACAGGGGGAGTGTGTGGGACGGGAATGCCGCCTGCTCTCCCATTGGCCGAGCCAGTGAGTGGGAGGGGTGGGGCTGGGGGGTTGCAGGAATGAAAGGGTGCCTGTGTTGGCCTATCGCGGCTGAGCACCGGCAGGGCCCTTGTGTGGGCTGCGAGGCAGCTGAGGGGAATGAGATTGGATGCTTTTCCATCGTGACTGGAGTACAAAAAGAAAAATAATGGAAAAAAAGCCACGCAGCAAGTTGCTGGAGTTTATGGAAGCAGCACGTCAGGGTGATGTCTAAAGAGAGTCAACGGCCGACCCCGGACCGACGGGATTAAAGGTTCACCTCCAGATTGTATGGATGCAGGATTAGCCATCGTATGTGCTCCTTACCCAGGTTGAGATTATCCAGCGCACTGTGCTCGACAGTGTTTTCATTCTTTGGGATTTACACAGTCCGGTTCGGATTACTGTGAAAACGAACAGCGTCCGCAGGCGTGGGATTATTTCACCCCTGCCGTGTTTGGGGCCTGCTTATTTCCTTGACGACCTGGTGTCCGTGATTTTGGAGGATCTCCCCCGACTGATTTGGTTCTGTGGTTGCCAGGTTGAGCTCTGATGCAGAGTTGGCGGCGTGCGGTTGGCGCGGACCCTGACGTGGCGTGGGTTCAGGATCGAGCAGTTCGGCGTGGACGGGCTGGCGGTCACTCGCGCTGAACCTCGCCAGACCAGACTGGATGCTTGGGTTTCTTTGACCTTGCTCATCTTATCTGGCCTGTGGTGACCAGAGGTGTGGGATTGGCTGTGGCACAAGGCAGAAGGGTCTAAACGCTTACCCGCGTAACACACCGCATGAGCAGGTTTCCCTGTGTGTCTGTGGGTGTGGGTGCGTGTCTGTGGCCGTGGGGTGGGGGGGTGGGGATATCAGAGCATCTCCAGTCCAGAGGGTGGACATTAACACCCTTCCTCCCTGCAGTCTCCCTCTCTAACCCTCATCCTCCCCTTGTTTTCCATCCCTCACTGCTGTCCAGGAAGAAAACACTGCTCATACTATGCAGATTCTAGCTCAGTGATGTAGGACTCACAGGAGTCACAGCACAGAATTGCCAAAGTGTCAGAGATGGGTAATGCACAGTGCTACATTATCAATGCAATGCAGTAAGTAATCACGCTGATCATAATCTACATTTTTAGTTCATGGAAATAATTAAAGTAGCAGTTGTGCATTTTCAAACTTTATTTTGTGAGCAGTAAAAAGTTGATGTTACATGCTGGCCATCAATTGCAGAAGTGGAACTTGTGGGTCAGTTTCTCCAGGCTTTAAGTGTTAGTTGGTAGGTTAGCATAAACTAGAATGGAAATGGGGTCAGACTTTGTGGCCTAGCCTGCACAGGAAATCTTTTGCAAACCACTTGCACTTTGAAATATAAGAGGAAATCAAGCGCTCACTTCCTCAGCAAACAGTTAGCTTGTGCAACACTCTTGTGCTTGTACAGTCATGTTCGTCAGTGTAAAGAAGATTGTGTCAGCGTTCGAGACCCGACGGCAGCCCCGACCCCTGTCTCTCCCTCCGTCTCTCCCCTCCTCCCTCCCCTCCTCCCTCCCCTCTAAGCTGTCCCCCCACAGGACCCCCAAAAACACTTCCCAGGTCCCATCCGCCAGGTCCCCCTCTCCAGGGCGTCTCCTCACTAGCCCGGCCCCTCATTTGTCCCCGCCCCCCCCGCTCGTGCTCCGCCCCTCCTCCCCCACACTGAGGAGAAGCGCCGGCTTCTCCGTCTCCCCTGCCAGTGCTGCCCTGCCTCCTCCCACCACCCGCTCCTCCAACCCTAACCAGCACCCCGCCCCTCACAAGACTTCCCCGGGGCTCCACCGCACCCCACCCGCTCCGTCCAGCTGGCCCCGGCACCCTTCCACCCCGCCCCCCCTCCCCCGCCCTCTCAAGGTCCCCGGAGGGGCGGAGAGGCCGCGGGAAGAGGGGCCACCGTGGGCCAGGGTTCGAGGCTCATGGCCCAGCAGTCACGTGGAGCTCTGCAGCAGCGGGAGGCAGAGGTGTGCCGAGGTCACGGAGAGGAGAGGGGCGGGGTCCGGGGAGTCTCCGCCCACCCCCCGGTCCTCCGCCGGCCATGCCCACGCTCCCTTCAGCACGACAGTGAGAGGAGTCCTGGGGGAACGAGAAACAAGCCCCGCCCACCTCAGCAGGCTCAAAACGTTCAGCCCACCCTCACCCCACCCCCACACCGGACCAGCAGAGCCAGCCACGCCCAGGAAGCAGAGCCAGAGCCCCACCTGGTCTGCGTCAGTCCCAGGTCAGCTGACCCCGGACCCCGGCTTCTCTTCTGCCCTGAAGCCATGGCCATCTGGAACCTGCAGCCCAGACTCCAGCGTCGAGAGAGACCCATACACCTTCAAGCCAATCAAACCTGGACTTGTCCAGCCTCCTCATATGAACTGCAGCCAGACCCACAGCAGAGGACCTCCTGCTGTTTCCACAGTAGAGGCAAACAGAAAGGCGAATTCTGGTCCTATACTAGATGCATCAGAAGGTCATCCTGGTCATCCTGGTCCTCCTGGACTCAGAGCTCAAGCTGGTTGCTGGAACCCCAGCCCCACAGACACGTGCGACCGTCAGACCCAAACCCAAAGCCAGGACTGTGAGGGCCACGACCTCGTCGCCCATCAGGCTGTGTCCGTTGGACGCTTACAAGTGGCAGAGAACATCCAGACCATGGGTGCGGCCACCGTGGGGTGTACTCCCTCTGCAGTCATTCCTCCCGGTCCCTCCCAAAACCTGGGTCCGGCATCCTCTGGTGGTGCTAGAGGCCTGAACTCTGAATCACAGTCTGGTTCTTCTGCTCCCGAGCGTGCTCAGAACAGTGGCGGTTGCACTATCCAAGTGCAAGAACATAATGGGAACAGCCTCGTCTGTCTGGGGTCACATGATTCCAAAGGGGGCGGGGCCATGCCACCTGCATCCCTGTGCTCGTCTGCCACCTGCATTCGTCCCACAGTGAACCCTGCAGCTTCTGTGGCCCTAGCTGCCTCACAGGGTCCCTTTACCACTACTGCCCCTGTGGTTGCCTCACAGGGTCCCTTTAACACTACTGCCCCTGTGGCAGTCTCACAGAGTGCCTTTAACACTACTGCCCCTGTGGCTGCCTCACAGGGTGCCTTTAACACTACTGCCCCTGTGGCTGCCTCACAGGGTCCCTTTAACACTACTGCCCCTGTGGCTGCCTCACAGAGCGCCTTTAATACTACTGCCCCTGTGGCTGCCTCACAGGGTCCCTTTAACACTACTGCCCAGGGCCCTGTTCACACTACACCCTCAGTGCAGGTGGGTGGAGCAGGGACAGTTCTAGGCCATACAAATGCACCATTCCTTCAGAGCATACATCCCTCAGAGACTAAAGCCCGGCCATCCAGCACCAAAACCCACGTGGAAGGAAGCAAGGCCAAAGAGCCAAAGCCAGTGCCCCTATCCCTGACGCGGAACTCGGACAAGGCTTTCCTGTCCCTGCTGTTGTTCATTCATAGGTAACCCTGGACACCAGAGGGAGAAGGAGAGGCTAACGCTGGGATCGGGGGGTTAGAGGCAGAGGCTAACGCTGGGATCAGGGGGTTAGAGGCAGAGGCTAAAGCTGGGATCGGGGGGTTAGAGGGAGAGGGAGGTTAGAGAGGGATACAGGGTTTAACAGATGGTGGGGAGGGTAAGGTGAGGGGATCATTTCAGCCACTGCGTATATTAGCGCAGCCTGTCTGGATGGTCATTGTAAAACTGTGGTGTGTGTGTGCGCATGCGCGTGCGCGTGCGTGTGTGCGTACGCGTGTGCGCGCACGTGCATACACGTGAATAAGAATCGCTATTGCCACTATATTTCCAAGTGTAGACAGGTTCTAATCAAGTGCGGTGTATTGAACAGAGAAAATGATGATAACAATGTACAAGTACACCAGGTACCGCAAGGCAGGGCAAAAACCATACTGTTACCTCACAGGACCCACCACGGTCCGCCCACGCTTCCAGAGCAAAGAGACTGATTAACCCAGTCACTCTGCCAGCACTACAGCAGTGCTGACTGCAACACTAATGCCTGTCGACAAAGAGTTGTGCGGATGTGTAAATGAGCCTGCCTGCGATACCAGGTTCCTTTGTCTGTAAACTTACAAGAACATTTAAGGAGACTGAGCAAATCACGTGGGCTGTATTCCTTGCAGCATGTTTGTCTGCATAAATATGCAGATATGCCTGTTGTGCATGTGTGAGTCTGAGTGCACACGCGCGTGTGCGCATGCCTGTGTTTGTGTGTGTGCCTGTGTTTGTGTGTGTGAGTGAGTCTGAGCGCATGCGCGTGTGTGCATGCCTGTGTTTGTGTGTGTGTGTGTGTGTGTGTGTGTGTGTGTGTGTGTGTGTGTGAGTCTGAGTGCATGCACGTGTGCACATGCCTGTGTTTGTGTGTGTGCATGTGTGAGTCTTCATGCATGCGTGTGTGTGTGTGTGTGTGTGTGTGCGTGTGTGTGTGTGCGCATGCCTGTGTTTGTGCGTGTGAGTGGGTGGGTGCACGCCCGGTGTGTGTGTGTGGCGGCTGATGGGGGCGCTCGCACGAACCGTCTCCCTGGGTCACGCGGGGGAACCCGAGTCAGCTCCGGAGTCCTGCTCCAGGCTGCATTTTCATTTCACCGTCCTTGCGCCGATGCTTGGAACACCGGGGCGTGGGTGGACTGCTTTATGGAGAGGGTGGGGACTCCAGTAACAGACAGAGGCGCAAATCGCACACGTGACATAGGGGCACAATCGGGACAAAAAGGCCAGCCCTATAGCCGATCGCCCGACCCTCTGATCACTTACACAGCAGGTCCATGTGGCGTGGTATGTGCTTTTAGCCGTGGGTGGGAGGGAGGGGGCTCGGAGTCATGTACACATTGCTGACAGTGAAATCCTGTGCTTGCCCCGTGACCGCTTGGGCAGCAGTGTAGCATTGTGGTTAAGAAGCAGGCCTCGTAACCAAAAGGTTACCGGTTCAATCCCCGCTGGGGGCACTGCTGCTGTACCCTGGGGCAAGGCACTTAACCCACAATTGCCTCAGTAAATATCCAGCTGTATAAATGGATAACATTGTAAGGAACGGTGACCTATGTAAGTCGCTTTGGATAAAAGCGTCTGCCAAATGAATAAATGTAAATGTGACCTCTTGCTGGCCTCTGAAGACATTCAGTGTTTGTTTGCACTCACCCAATGGGCCGAGCGCCACCGTTTGCCTTCAGGTTGGCCGTGTTTGCCTCCGCCCCTCTCCTCCGTCTGTGTCTCCACATGCTGTATGTGTCACTGCTGCAGGCCTGGAGGATCGCACCCCGTTTGAAACCCGTTTTTTCTCTCTTGTGTGTTTCATGTCTTACAGCGGCTCTAGTAACAGCATGATTGCAATCGACAACAAGATTGAACAGGCCATGGTAAGATTCTGTTTGTGTGTGTGTTTGTGTGTGTGTGTCTGTGTGTGTGTGTGTGCGTGCCCCTGTGTCCGTCTGCCTGGAACTCTCGCCCCAGTACCAGTAAGCGTGCTGCCGTTGGTGTTGCACTTGTTATGTAAATATGGAAGTGGCTTGATCACACACGCTGTGATCTGTGTCGGTGCGACAGGGTTTACTCAGTCTGTGTCCTTGCGTGTGTGTATATGCTTACGTGTGTGTGGTGTTTGCTGATTGAGTCCAAAACTGTATTGTCCTAAACCTTTGTGTCACCTTGTGAACAGAGCATGTTTCACACCTGCCGCAGCTGCATAAAAGAAGATGTATAACTCTGAATGCTTTTCATTGTGTCTTTTTTCATGAGTTGTTCTGATCTCAGTCGTTACACTTAATGTTAAAAACATCCACCCACACTTCTATGTAAACACTTCAGATTGCATGTGGAGGTGAATCAAGGTAGTGGGGCACATTTGTCAGAGAAAATTGCTGGAGAGAGAAAATGCAGCTGGAGTTGGTGGCTGGTTGTGGTTGAGGAAGTGCAGTTCTTTCCAAATGCCAGTCCATTTATCTTCTGGGAAAAGCATCTCCTTGCAGTGATGTAGTTCACAGTGCGGTCATGCGCTGTCAGGTTTGCGTGCTGTTGCCATGGCAGTGCAGACGTGGACAGATGGGACGGAGGGGCAGGCGTTGGCTGTTTCTGAAGCTTGGCTCTTCACTGCAGGACCTGGTGAAGACCCACCTGATGATGGCGGTACGCGAGGAGGTGGAGGTGCTGAGGGAGCAGATCAAGGAGCTGGCCGAGAGGAACGCGCAGCTGGAGAGAGAGAACTACATCCTGCGGGCCCTGAGGGAGAGAGACTGAGCGATGGAGAGAAGGAAAGAAAGAGAGAGAGGAGCAGAGAGAGAGAGAACGAGACTGAGAAGAAGGGTTTCACTCAGGAGGGATCAGGGAGAGGAGAAAGGTATGAGGGGCTTTGCCTTCGTCTGACCAGCTCAGAGTTGCTCAAATGGGTGAGCGACGGTACACGGCGGTGAGACACCCGGAGGATCATGGGAGATGTAGTCCTGGAGATCTTCTGCAATGCCTGGGAGAGCCAAGTGCAGATGTGGGACATGAAAAAGAGGGTGGGGAAACGACAGCAGTGTGAGTGAATGGACAGTAAGATATTATGAATGAAAGGAGGAAGACAAGGGGTAAAATAATTTTGGGTGAGTGGGAGGGAACTTGGACAACTCCACTGCTCTGTAACCAGCTAGCCCTTTGCAGCGTGGAGTCCTTTCCACCTCCAAAAACACACATACACATAAACACACATGCGCGCACACACACACACACACACACACACACACACACACACACACACACACACACCAGAAACCAGCAGCTGGAGTCACTCTAGTGATTAACACTCACGTCACATAATTAATAGTGTGATCACGACTACGATGGTTTTAATAATTCAAATAATATTGACTTTGGCAATGACGATGATATAATAATGGTGATGAAAATAATAATAGCAATAAGAATGCTCTACAGTGTGCACGCTTTTAAAAAAAAAAGCATACATTTTGTTAATTTATTGTTGTGTTTCCGTTATGGGTTGTATTATAAGAGGGAGGAAGGGCCGTCATGGTGTTTCCTCCTGGACCTGCCAACTTTTTTTATGTTTTGTTTTTCCTTCATTTTTTCTCAAACAATCCCAAACCCTTAAAGGCATTGTTCGAACACTTCAAAGGTTCCCAAAAACGTGTTTTTCTGTTATTTCTGTGTTATAAAGCCATATATTAGGACAGAGCCCAGGGCCTCAGTGTCTGTGCAGGGGTGGCTCTTTGTCCCATTTTAGCCTGTCCGACTGAAGTGGCCAGATGAAACTCCAATCCGATGCCTTAAACTCGTTGCACTGCGTAGCTTTTGTATGTTGTACAGAGACAGGGCTTGAAGAGTACGCCGCTAATCTTGATTGAATATCGTGCGCGTTTTTTTGAAAAACGTGTGCTTTTCTCTCCAGTCTTTGCTTGTTTATTTTTTTTGGTGAGCACTGAGACGGTGAGGGTTTTCAAGTTTTTGGGGGGGGTTTTTTGGCCGTTCTAGAGCCACTTCTGCTCCACCCACGCTCCGCGCCCGTGCCCAGTGCCCCGACGGCCCGCAAACGTCCCCAGAATGTTCCTGCAACGTGTGCAGCGGCGGAACGAGAACGTTTTGGGGGGGAGACCAGGTGCACCTCACAGCTCGCTCCAGTCGCTGCCTCCGTCCTGTGCAGCCGCCAGTACTGCTCGCCCAGTCCTGTTATTCACATCATGCTTTTCTCACAGCTTCCTTTGAGGGCTCAGAGCGCAGGAATTCCAGTCCGTCTCGTGCCAGACAGGGCGTGTCAGGACTCGGCCGTTACACGCCTCTGTGTGCGGGACAAGACACAACAGTTGCAATTTCTGTCTGAATTCTGTCTTTTCCTCCCCCGTAACATGTGATGCGCTCCATGTGTGAGGATATAAACATTAAAAAGACAGAGTGCACAAGCAGGTTTTCTGTATTAGGTGTACTGTGTCGACGGTAGGTTAACCTCGTCGACTGCAGCAGCTGGTCACGCTGGTAACCCTAACCCTAACCCTAATTTTGGGTCCCCTCACAAACACCCTCTCTGCCTAATGTGAGGACCTTGCGGGTGAATGATGGCTGTCTCCCGTGACACAGCGGATGACAGTTGCAGCAGAGGGATCACCTATATGCGTGACCGCGCTTCGGGGCGTGTCCCTGCGAGACCCATAGTACACCTTGGCCACCGCCCTCTGTCACATTGGGGGGTGGTGTCCTCCCTCCCTCCCTGCAGACTGTTAACTCACTGAACCCTCAGTAAGAAGCACACTCCATTAAACTTAAGCGGAGGTCACACATCGCTCTGGGTATTTCACTCAATAACATGGACAAATAGTGTTAAAAGTAGTGTTACAAGAGCAGGAAGGTTTTTTTTTCTTTCTTTTTTTGTAAAAATAAACTTGAACGAGACAAGCAAGTCATTTTATTTAAGGGCTCAGATTTGTAAAAGCTGAGCACCAATCAGGAGACAGAAAGGGTTCATCTGCTATGTTTAGCACCAATGCACTGTTCTGTACTTAGACGATATGCATGCCATGGTGTAACTGTGGATTCCTCCAAAAAAAAAACCTTGTCAAAATATTTACTCTAGTACCATAAATGTGCCATGGTTGTTACTGTACCATTTCTTCACCAGTTTGCCTTTGGTTTTTTTTTTTTTTTTTTTGGTCAAACTTGAGTTGTCCGTTGCGGTACATTTATTTTCTCCTGGGCTTTTAGGTCATCTCTTTTTTTTTGTTTTTTTTTTGACTGTTACATCAATATTTCTGTTTTATTTGACATTACTTCTTATTTTTCCAGGATGTTTCTCCTTTTATTTCATGGAAATGTACTTTTCTAAAGAAGTGGTGGTGTAAAGTAATAATTATTGGTAAATTGTGTAAAAATGAGAAAAAGGATTAATCTAATAAATAACTTTTACTAAATGTTCTCTCGTTGTTTTCACTGAGGGTTCCCATTTTGTATTATTTCTGTTATACTTTTTTTCTTTTGGTAGCCTGTAGGACTCTTGCTTAAACTGAATAATTTGTCCAACCCTGTTATTATTTTAATGATAATGTCAGAAAATGTCCCAGTATGTGTCAGAGTTCACTTGACTCCCTCTGTTTTGACAAGGACTTCAGGACGCTTAGATTTTATCTGACCAGAAGCCAAGCTTCCGATTGCTTGACAGACACAGTATACGGTCCCCTCCCACACCACTTTTCTCACAGTTCACAGTGGAAAGAAACATGTCCTTTTCCTGGCACTAACAGTAGTTCCAGTAAATTTTGTAATGCTGGACACTACAGTGGAAAATGATAGTTTCATCTTGCTATGAGTTCTTAGTCATCTCTGAGTTTGTTCTGCTCAATGACTACTTGCCTGCAGTCTGAGAGCCCCCTGACCTCAACCATGGTGACACATGCAGCTAGAGTTCTTCTGTGTGTTACCTGCTTTTGTGTTCCAGGGAAACGGGAAACCTTCAGAACTTGGATGTAGCTCCGGAAGCTTCAGTTGAACCTCCTAAAAGCAAAATAGTGGTGTAGATTTGTTTTGTTGGATTTTATTTCAAAGATTATTTGTTCTGTGCACTGCTGTGAAAATGTAACATATGTTTTTTTTTTTTTTGGAACAAAAATACACCAATATACCAAACCAATGACGCATATGAACAAAATTAGGCTACATATACTTGATGTGTGACTTTTTTTAATCAATTGTTATTATAGAATTAACGCAAAACAGTGCGGTATTATTAATTTTAATGTGAAATAGGAATTTGAAGCAGATTTTGGGGTTTAGCCCATAATGTGTTGATAGTACACGCACAGCTAGTATGAAGATAAACTCATGCCTTCGGCATTCTCTGTCCTTTTAACCTTCCACTCACTACGCATTGCAGCGCTGAAAGACAAAGTGTTCATGGCCATCAGTTAAGCGTAAACGCAGCCCGGGTCCACTAGCGCTTTCGTCATCTGGATGGGCTCACAACTGACGCCGATGATAAAACTGGCCAATCCATGTACTGTAAAGATTGCCGCATATGCGCAATGCCTGCTCTATACTCAGTGCCCGTGAACAAGCACAACGTTTTACAGTCAAATTCCAAGTTCTTCTGTCCCAAATTTGAACCAGTAACGCTCAGGCCCGGCGAACGTTACACCAAACTGTATGATTTCAAACCTGGGCTAAAACAATAATAACTACTCTTGTATTTGGAGCAGGCTGTATCAACAACACTAATATTGTTACAGATAATTAACGGTATACTGATTGCGGTACAGCGCTACATAGAATTTTATTGACTGAACTAGCCACACCCCCTGCTGTTTGTACATATGTATTACATTCAATGTTGGGTATGGGTACCTGTATAGCAGTGTAACAATTTCTTTTACAAATGTCCCCAGCTGTTTCTGTAAAAACATACATACATTATTAAATCGTGGACGGAAAATACATCATTCAGATTACATTAGAATAATGAAAAAGCTGAAAGATTGAACTCGCATATGCCGTTTTGTTAGTGCGTACAAATCTGTGATGCTGTAGTGAACCATTGGACTACATTTTTCCCTGCAAAGCGATAGAGTAATAATAGAAAAACTACAACTCCTGAGATGCAGCTGCACTCGAAATGCCAACACTTCCTTTGCGAGCTGTCATTTGGCATCAGCCGTGGTCCGAGGCGAGTGAGGATACAGTAGAGGACCACTCGGGCGGCACGGAAAACCAGACGGGGGAAAGCAACAGAAACAAGACAGACTGCGATTGCATATAAACGGACCCTTCCGAGCCCAGAGAACATTCGCTGACCATTTTCAGCCTAAAACCTTGTTTCTCTGGCCAAGACGTCCCGACAAAGAGCTCACGAAAGAGGAGATGATATGTTGACCCATACCCGGGTAATTACCGATGCATAACAGCTAGCTAGCTAGGCAGATATCTGAGGATGTGGCGAATGTGTTTATACAGGAAATAAGTTATTTCAGGCTATTTCTCTGCTATCTTGATTTGGCGCTAACGCTGCTGCGTGGTATCTCTGGATTTATCGGTCGGTTTTGCGAGCCCGACGTTTGGTTATCGATCATGCTGATGTGTATGCGAGTAGCGCGCCTTGATAATTCAAATACCTTTCCGCTACAAACATCGCCGCACTGTGAACGCGTATGGATGTAAACATTCAGAGAACCGTGACATTATACATGCCCTGGTCTGCATGACATGCTTTAGCGTGCTGGCTATCAGGCTAGCCCGAGCTAGGCAGCTGAATTCTGTGAGACAGACAGGTTTAGTCTGTCCGCGGCAAAGGTTAGCTTTGTATTACTGAACCATATGGACTTGCGACAGTGTTTCTCTCAGTCTGTTCCTTTGTATAAATTTTATTGATTTTGTTTGTTTTAGTCATTTTACGATAGCAACGTGTCTGGGTTTTGTATCAAGTCAAGTGTATACCACGTCGTACGTTACTGTACCTACACTTCAATAAGAACGTCAGGATGTAATATGAGTTATATGTGGATTGGCGTCAACGCTGTGGTTAAACTGGGTATACATGCCGTAAATATAGACATTTAGAGTTATCAGTCTTCATGTTGTGTGGCAACACTCTTGCCAGATGTACAAAACTCTGGTGTTGTGGTCATCATCACAGTCACCTGGCAGCAAGCGCAACCCCGTGCCAGACTGCCCGTCAGCACTCAGAGACCTTGCATGGGGGAGACTGGTGTGAGGTTGTGTGTGTGTGTGTGTGTGTGTGTGTGCGTGTGAGTGTGTATCACAGGAGAATGTGGCAGTTTCAGCTCTGTATGTCCGTGGGGACCGACTTGCTCGGTGGGGAGCCAAGCAGAGGCATCAACCTTTGGAGCGCTGCTGACACAGCATCCAACTGAACTCTCTGAGCAATGTTTTTTCTCTTCTCTCTGCTCTCTCTTTCACTGTCCCCCTCCCTCTTTCTCCCCCATCTCTCCTCTCTTCTTCCTTCTCTGCCTCTTTCCCCTTTTTCTCTCCCTTCTCTCCTCCACTCCTCTCTTCCCCTCTCTTCTCTCATCTCTTTTCCTCTTTCCTACTCCTTTTCATCATCCTCCTTTCCTTTTTTTTCTTTTTTTTATCTTTTTCCTCCTTGTCAAATTTGTTTTTCTTAAATTCATGGACAGCATCGATGTATTTGTGAGAAGGTGGGCTACGAAGGGACTATTTGTTCTGTGAACACAGAGGAGGTGTTAGGGTTTATGTGACCAAATTTGACAAAGGCAGTTAGTGTCTTAGTGTCTTGTCTTCTTTCTTTTTTTCTTCGCTTTTGGCTATATTCCACTCTTCAGTGACAGTTTCAAACAAAGGGCTTTCAAAAGTCAAAACACCCTGCCCTTCTTTCTCTCCCTCTTCTCCTTCTGTCAGTCTTCTTTGTCTCTCTCATCCTGTGCATGCCTGTGTCCCCACATTGCCTGCTAGGCAATAACTCCACCTCACCTTCCCCAATGAGGCAGGGTCCCTCCATCCATTCCCTAGGACAGTCGGCTTCTGTGATTTTGTGTGTGTGTGTGTGTGTGTGTGTCTGCATCTCCCTGTCCCGACTGTAGGAAGATGTATCAGGCACAGAGAGCTTGCATGAATTTTTATTATTGCTTGTTTTCGGTAATTCAGTTTCACTCCTGAGCTGCTCCATGTCTATGTCCGCATTACTCTGTTGATTATTACTCTTTTAGAGGTCCCTGAATTTTCTGCACTGGTACTGGCTCAAACTTACACCGCGGACTCTATTATGATCATTACTCTTCTGTCTTTTCCATGCTTCTCATTCAGCAAATCGGTCATTTTGGCTCAAATAAGCAGACTTGATTATTGCCTTAACTCATAAACAGTGAAGATGATCATGATCCTCAGTGTGATGTAATGTATTATTACAATTTACAATTAGTAACAGTTAAAAGAATATTGTACCATTAATTGGATATCAGTACACTTACACTTGCTCTCTAGAGGATTCATGTAATTTCACGGTGACTATGGTGCACTGTAGACATTGTCATGGTAATGTAATTTACTCATTTATCAGGAATAAAAAATGGTGTAGAGTTGCTCTGCCCATTAGGGCTTGATTTCATCAGGTTTGATTGGTTACATTTCAATAATGTGAGATACCTACAGGATAACAGTCGAATTGCCTGCCTTGTCCTAAAAGCAGTTGCAGTTGAGTGTGTGAGGAAGCTGGTTGATGCTCCTCACCAACAAATGAAGAAATGGAGCAAAATTTTATTTTCACATTGACACAATTAAACAAACAGTTGTGTAAGGGACAGGTGAATGCTGTCAGTGTTTAGGATTAGGGTTGGTACCCAGTTCTGTACCCAGTTCAACAGTGTGATTTTGTGAACGGTGTGGTATGGATGTTATGTAAGAATGACCAGGTAGCCAAATGGTCATGGAAGGATGACTTGGTGCAAACTGAGCTCTGAAGGTGACAGGAAGAAGTTGCGTCATGGCAACAGCGTGACGATGCCGTGGCAACACGTGACGACATCTGCTGGGTTGCCGTCTGCGACAAACGGCGCCCACGCTGAAGAGTGAGAAGACACCGCGTGGCGGGCGCGGGCTGGCCGTAATTTGGCGGCGGGGTTGTGCCGTTTCGCCAATGTCGCCGGGACGTTGGCCGTTAGCTGGGTCGCCGTGGTGGCGCCGACCCGCGTCGGTTAGCCGGGGAGGAATGCGAGCGCTAAGAGGATCACCATCAGCAGCTCCGCTGGCTGTGACCTGCATTCTATTGAGGGGAACAACAGAGGGGGGGAGGGGGAGGGCCAGCCAGTCCACCCCCCTCCCCACATTTCTGGACTTTTACATCATTTCTAACAGCAGAGAGACCTGTGAGAGGGCAGCTGTGAAGCTTTGAACTTCAGACTGATCCATGGGGGGCACTGAGATTACCCCACACATTTAGCGATCCCTGAAGTTGCTGCACTGGTACTGGCTGAAACTTACGCCAAGGCCTCACTGATGCTGAGCAGTTCCTTTACATTACTTTTCCATGCCCTGCTCAAGCATATTGACCTTCGAGTCCATAGGCTTAGATCACCACACTGACAGAAAGGATACGCCTAGCTCTGTGTGCCACTGTAAGTTATCTTTTTTCCTCAAAGATATGCAGTGTGTAAAAAAAAGAGGAAGCACATGTAATGTGAGAAAACTATTGCATTGTTATTGAATGGTTATGACTTTCTTTTAGTTAAAAACCGACAGAAATGAGTAGTTAGGAGAATGAGAGATTCCACTTGGAATTCCAGTTACATATCTACAATTGTGTTTGGTTTGATTCAGTGGTTGGGAGGTACAAAGCCAGCAGGAATGCGACAGAGCCAGTGCATTAATTACCTCCTGAAATCCTGACACCTCAGTCGGTGTTAGTGGAGGTCAGCAGTGGAGAGGTGCTGCTGTTAAAGAGCGTCGCTGCACACAGGCCGCACAGGGCATCAGCAGAGGGAGGAGCGCTGGGGTCAGCATTGCACTGCAGTCACACTGATACAGCAGCACTGACACAGCAACACTGAAACACACTGACAATCACACTGACACAGCAACACTGAAACACGCTGACAATCACACTGACACAGCAACGCTCAGACACTCTGACGATCACACTGACACAGCAACACTGACACAGCAACACAGACACACTGACAATCACACTGACACAGCAACACTGACACACACTGACAATCACACTGACACAGCAACACTGAAACACACTGACAATCACACTGACACAGCTACGCTCAGACACACTGACAATCACACTGACACAGCAACGCTCAGACACACTGACAATCACACTGACACAGCAACACTGAAACACACTGACGATCACACTGACACAGCAACGCTCAGACACACTGACAATCACACTGACACAGCAACACTGAAACACACTGACGATCACACTGACACAGCAACGCTCAGACACGCTGACAATCACACTGACACAGCAACACTGAAACACACTGACGATCACACTGACACAGCAACGCTCAGACACGCTGACAATCACACTGACACAGCAACACTGACACAGCAACACAGACACACTGACAATCACACTGACACAGCAACACTGAAACACACTGACAATCACACTGACACAGCAACGCTCAGACACACTGACACAGCAACACTGAAACACACTGACGATCACACTGACACAGCAACGCTCAGACACGCTGACAATCACACTGACACAGCAACACTGAAACACACTGACAATCACACTGACACAGCAACGCTCAGACACGCTGACAATCACACTGACACAGCAACACTCAGACACGCTGACAATCACACTGACACAGCAACACTGAGACACACTGATGATCACACTGACACAGCAGCACTCAGACACACTGACGATCACACTGACACAGCAACACTCAGACACACTGACAATCACACTGACACAGCAACACTGAAACACACTGACAATCACACTGACACAGCAACGCTCAGACACACTGATGATCACACTGACACAGCAACACTGAGACACGCTGACAATCACACTGACACAGCAACACTGAGACACGCTGACAATCACACTGACACAGCAACACTCAGACACGCTGACAATCACAATGACACAGCAACACTGAGACACACTGACAATCACACTGACACAGCAGCACTCAGACACACTGACGATCACACTGACACAGCAGCACTCAGACACGCTGACAATCACACTGACACAGCAGCACTCAGACACACTGACAATCACACTGACACAGCAGCACTCAGACACACTGATGATCACACTGACACAGCAGCACTCATACACAGAGACGATCACACTGACACAGCAACACTCAGACACACTGACAATCACACTGACACAGCAACACTAAGACACCTTGACAATCACACTGACACAGCAGCACTGAAACACGCTGACAATCACACTGACACAGCAACACTCAGACACTTTGACAATCACACTGACACAGCAACACTCAGACACACTGACAATCACACTGACACAGCAACACTCAGACACGCCAACACTCAGACACTCTGACAATCACACTGACACAGCAACACTGAGACACTCTGACGATCACATTGACACAGCAACACTGGCACAGCAACACTCAGACACAGCAACAGTCAGACACACTGGCAATCACACTGAAACACCAACACTCAGGCACTCTGACAATCACTGACACAGCAACACTAAGGCACAATGACAAATGAGCAAATTCATCAACTCTCAGATACACACTCTGACAGACGAGGCAACACTGAGACATGCTGGTAAATGTGCAGCCTCATCAGCTTGTAGGTGTCAACACTGACAATCACACTGACACAGTGACAGTTACACTGTCAAAATAACAAACTTGTCACCTCCCAGACAGGTAACAAACACTCCAACACAAAGACACACTAACAGAAGAGCAGACTCATCGATTCCCAGATGACTAACAAACACCGACACCCCCACACTAAGACACACTTAGAACAGACTCATGAATTCCCAGACCGTATCAGCTGAACTCACAGTCATAGATGTCAAAAATAACAATCACACTGACATACTACCACTAACACTGACAAACAGTCAGGCTCAGCTCCCAGACAGTTGCCCCTATGCACCAACAGTGGTACATTAGCCAACACACTGACACATCACCTCCCAGATTACTAACACTGACACTCCAACAATGATAAACGACCAGACTGACCAACTCCCAGATCTCAACACTAAAAATCACACTGACACCAACCCTCAGACACACTTGCAAACAAACAGGATAATCAACTTCCAGACATCAACGCTATCAAAACACAATGATTAGTATTTGATTAGCTCTCAAATACTAACTCTCACATTTACTCTGACCCATCAAAACCCGAATGTTTATACTAACATGAACTTAGACACAGTGGCAGTCAGAAGTAAATGAATACAGGCATTCACAGTGGGTCGCCACTGTGTGTACCTGGTACACCGACACGGCTGCAGCACTCACATTGATATGAATCGGCGTATTGATATGACTCTGTTATGCTGTGTGTACTGTAGCATGTACAGGACAATGTGATGCTGTGTCTCTTATCATAAGCCTGAAGGTGCTGGAAGTGTGTCGTGTATACAAGTGTATGCGTCTGTGAGAGTGGGAGAGTATCTGTGTGTGCATGAGAGAGGGATTGTGTGTGTACATGTTTGTGTGTGTGAGAGAGGGATTGTGTGCATTTGTGTGTGTGTGTGTGTAAGTGAGAGAGGGATCGTGTGTTTGTGTGCTTATGTGTGTCTGTGTATATGTGTGTCTGTCCGTGCGTGTATGTGTGTGTGTCTGTGCGTGTGCACGCGTGACTGATTGACCTGTGTCCTGTCTCTCTCCAGCTGCTGCTCAGACTGCCCCAGTGTTGCAGGGTGTGGAGTGTGGACCGTGGCCCATTCAGCTGACACTGTAACACACACCGTGGTAAGTGTCTCTCTCTATTGGCCACTATAACACATACCATGGTGAGTGTGTGTGTGTGTCTCCCTCTCTGACACTGTAACACACACTGTGGTAAGTGTCTCTCTCTATCTGCCACTATAACACACACCATGGTGAGAGTGTGTGTGTGTGTCTCTCTCTCTGACATGGTAACACACACCGTGGTAAGTGTCTCTCTATCCGCCACTATATAACACACCATGGTGAGTGTGTGTGTGTCTCTCTCTCTCTGACACGGTAACACACACAGTGGTAAGTGTCTCTCTCTATTGGCCACTACAACATGCACCATGGTGTGTGTGTGTGTGTGTGTCTCTCCCTCTCTGATGCTGAAACACAGTGACACAGTAACACACACTACTGTAATTGTCTTTCTTCCTCCCTGACGTTGTAGCTCACATCATGGTGAGTTTCTCTTTCTCCCTCCCTGCATATCCCTTTTGTCTCCTGTCTTCTGCTCTCTCTGTGCTCTGTTCACCTTTCTCAGATTCTATCATCCCATCCAAGTCTTCTCTGCATCTCTCTTCTCTAATTTCTTGTGGTTGTTTTTCCTCTTCTCAGATTCAATTTTAAAAGAAGAACGTTTAATCATTTCTGCTACTGATACCTCACCCTGTATAGACTTTTAAATCAGTTTGCTATCATATTAGCCAGAGGCAGCTCAGATGTGGAGTGCCCAAGGGATTGTTATAAAGAGACAGCAGCATACTGACAGAAGAGAACAGGGGAAGTGGATCTCACGCTGGGGTAATGAGTGGCAGCTAAAACACTGAGCAACAGCACACTCAGACTAATCATTACCTCTTCCAGACAATCATTCACTCTGATGTCATGTCGGCAAGCACTCAGGTGATATTACAACATATTATTCAACCATATGAGGTCATAATGAGGGGGTTAAACTCACTTGCAAACTCATGTTTGGTAGGCCAGGGTGCATGCCTTATCTAGGGCAAAGGGAGCCACAGATTCCAGCGCTGTTACGAATGTGGTTAGCGCTACACTTAGCACTGGAGTTAGCGGGATTTATGCAAAGCACAACTGTACAGTACCTCAGTAATTCAGGTTAATATTTTTTTGGCAGAAGGCTTAAGGGACCATGTTTTCCCTTACCGAGGTTGGGATGCCTCCCTTTTTTCACTCCAGATGAGTGAGTCTGTGGATTTCAGGTTCTGACTGGATATGGTGCACCTGGTAGTATGAGAAATCTCAGATGTGTAGGGGCTGTGGATGCTACTAAAGCCATAGTAAGTGGGGTGGACAGGAGAATCAGAGCTGAGACAGAATTACATTACATCACATTAGCTTAGCAGGCGCTCTTATTCAGGGCAACTTACGTAGTTTACTTGTCACACATTTATACAGCTGGATATTTACCGGAGTAATTCAGATCACGTACCTTTCCCAAGGGTAACAGTAGTACCCTAACCGGGATTTTAACCAGCAACCTTTGGGTCCCAGCCTCTGCTCCTTAGCACTACATCACAATGCTGCCCAATTTCAGAAGCACGCTGCTCGTTAACTTATGCAGAGTTAATTGATTTGCAGCCAGCTGGGTGTCCTCTAACACCACACTGCACGGCGATTACATTCACACTGTATTAGCGCCGCGCTCGTGTTAAACGCTCTAATGAGATTACGGTCAGATGGGAGTAAGTGGTGAGTGGGAGGTAACGCTTTACCCCCTAGATTCTCTCACTACCAGACCAAACCAAACAAAATGGTCATACACAGAAAGCTTAAGCTTTAAACGGAAATAAAACAGGGAAAAGAACATTTAACGCCACCAGATGCAGTACTGTATTGGCATGTTCTCTCTCTCTTTCCCTCTCTCTCCCAGGGCTCTGGAGCTGGAGTAGGAGGGAAGTCCATCGGAAGGAGAGATGGAGAGAGCGGAGAAGGAGAGGTGGAGGGAGGCGGAGAGATCGGGGGCCCAGTGCGTCAACCGCGGGGAGGAGGAGGAGATGGTGAGGCCCGCGTCCGGCCATCCATCCATTCTTCCCGGGGCCAGCTGTAGTTCATTTTTCCCCTCCATCTCCCTAATCTGCTCCGTGTTGCTGTCACAGATCCCCGTTAATCTCCGCTCTAATGCGGCCTAATTCCTCTCCCAGTTGTGCATTTTTTCTCTCACTCTTTCACTTTTTAATTCCTCCCCTCAAATTTTCCTTTCAGACATGGCCACAGACACACATTATATATTCTGTGTGTATATAACCAAAAGAAGCTGAAGAGTTGAAATTGTGATGGTAGTTGTACTGAGAGCAGATACATCGTCTGTAAGTTACTGTGACATGGTAATACTTAACCTCAAAATGGGAGAAGTAGAGCTGGGTGTGAGAAGGAAAGGGTATGAAAACAATGAAGGGAAAAAGGGCCTCTCCTATGAGAGGGAGAAGGGGAGGAAAGAGAAGACCTTGGAGGAAAAATGGAACTCATACTGCACTGCCACAGCCAAAACTTAAAATGCATTCCTGAAGTGGATGTCATTAATAGGACTCTAATGACCTCTTTTCATTAGTATTGTGATTAGCTGAATTGGTAGCAGATAATAATAATATATCACCTTTAAGCTATTGTGACTTCACAATAGTTGACCTCAAAGCCCATAGACAGCTTTTAAAACACTGGCCTTTCAATTCACAGGGTCCTTGTTCGATCAGAGTGCACATTGTCACCAAGGAGAATGGGGCTTCCCTCAGCACCTCCTCTCAAAATTAAGGAGGGAGAAGGAATAGGGAAGTGAGAATTAGATGGAGAGGGGGAAGAAGAAGGAAGGAAAAGAACATAAAAGTATGGATGAAAAACTGCATGCCATACCAAAAGGCCACAATCAAAACTTAAAACTACATTAAATAAAAACAGATTTCCTTAAAATGACTCTGATAACCTCTTTTCACAATTGTTTAGAATGGTTTGGAATGATGCAGTTTTTGCCTAAGATGGTATATGTTGAAACAAGTATGCACTTGACATATGTTCAGATCTTGCTGGTAACCTCCTTGTTTGTGTAACCCTTCCATTCTATTAGATGTGCTTTATACTAGCACTTTGGAAGTCACTCTGGATAAGAGCATCTGCTAAATGACACACATGTACATGTAAATTATCTGAATTGGTAGCTAATAATAAGTATCACTTGTAAGCTATTGTGACATCATCATTTTGACCTACAAGGTCATTCTTCCACACCACACTCCAGTATCTCCTCTCATTAATGGGAGGAGAGGGAGAATGAGGAGGAGGAGGTGGAGGAGTGTTGGAGTAAGGGGGAGACAGAGTATGGGTGAAGAGGAGAGGGGTAGTGGGAAGGGGGCTTCTATGAGGCTTTGATAGAACTGGCCACAAAATCACAAAAGAATTCATATTAGCTTAGCTATTGCTTAATAACAGTCTCCTCTGTGTGGATTCCTACAGTACTGAATGTGAAGAACACTGCAAACATTTATAAAGCCAGTTGAATTTTACTTATATACAATAGGTTATGAGGGCAAAAACGGTAAAACTGTACAATACTTCCACAAGGATTAAATTCAGTTTAATCATAACAAAAAGGGAATAAACTCAGGATTTACATGTAGACCCACCTTAATTTTGCTGTACAGCCAAAACAAACAACTTTGGATAATAAACACTTAAAAAAACAATAAATACAAAAAACACATGATCACAGTCACCACAAAGAACACTTGTACCGTTTTAAATTAAATTTCGACACTGCCAATAAAAATGTGCAAATTCAAAACTAGCCAATCAACAGGCAGGCAGAAGAAGTGATTACAGGGTTTATTAGTCCCATGAGGAGCAAGTCCAGTAAGTCCCGGAAAGCTGCTTATCGGACGGTTTTATTATTGAAATGATGTCAGCCTGGCTGTGTGTATTTCTGTTTTTCGGTTTGGTCGAGACCGCCGGCCATCAGCTGAGCTCCTGGCAGCCTAGGGAGCAGTGCTGTGTGTCAATGTGTCTCTTTCATTGAAATTTTTGTCACATTTTTGTCAGTGAAAATGGAAAGACGCGCACCGTAAGCCAACCAAAAACATAAACTGCACTATAGAAGTGGATTTCTGTCTTTAATGAGTGTAATGGTTATTGGGCCTGGTAGCAGAAAATATATACACTGTGTCACCTGTGTGATGTTGTGACATCACAGTTGACCTCACAGGTCTTTAATTGGTTCAGAGACCTCCTCTGACACGTTTCAGATGTAGGTGCCTGTTGTCAGCAAAAAGAGCAGGGCTGTGTTCCAAATGGAAATTTCACACAGCTGGCTTCTGCACCTCCCATTATCTCCAAATGAGAGAGTCGGGGAGAAAAGGAAGGGGAGCAGGGCAGCAATAAGGAGAAACACAGAAGGAGGTCAGGAATAAGAAAAGGGAGAGTAATTGTGAAGAGAACAAGATGCCACCTGAAGGCTTTTGTGACATCATCATGTGTGACATCACAAGCCTTACTCCCATACTTTTCTTCAGCACCTCCCCTCTAAATGGGAGATGGGGAAGGAGAGAAGGAAAGGGGGAGAGTGAAAGGTAGAAGGAGAATTGACGAGCAGAGAGAGGAAAAGGGGAGGCTTAAACCCACACTAAAAACCTCCAAGCAACTCAGTTTCATGCTGTTTCTTCCCTTTATTCTTACAAAGTATCAGCATGCCATATTTCCCCACTTTATACAAAGGGACGAGTAAGTGCATTTTAGGTCTAATTCCCTGCAACAAGTCCCTTTTTACAAGCTAAATATGATCCCTCAAAGCATGTGTAGGTGCCTGCCTTTCACCGATTATTTCAGGAATGAATAACATGTAAAAACTCTAAGTTATGTAAGTCACTCTGAATAGTCTGAGTGTCTGTGAGGCAACAGTAATTAATTTATATTATTAGGGTGATGATATAATTTTGCAAGATGTCAGTTGAGGTGGAGTGTTATCCCTTTTTCATTTTTCAGCCTCCAGCAGGCACGGAGAGGTAGTCTCCTGCCGATCTGAATGCAAATTGGATTTATATGAGGCTTCAATCACCCATGAAGCTGGTCACCAAGCCACGAAGGGATTTCAAATCAGCTTGTTTCATTATGGTTATCCTCTGGTCTAGATTCATAGTGATGGCAAGAAGCAACACAAAATATCTGAAGTTCTTATTGAATTATACTTTTGCATTTTGAGGGGGAAAAAAATGTAAAAGAGCCAGTGAAAAGATATTCTTTTCTTTTTCACGTTTTCCACACTTTAGAAGAAAGTGGCGTTCTGTCCCGGTCCCACCTGGCTGACAGTGGGAACACAGTCCCTACTGGCTGCCCAGCCAGGTCTGCCTGTTTCAATGGCCAGGAAACGCTCACTGAGCCTGCATGCTGTCAATGTGCCTCTTTGTTCAATATTTTTCACTGTGGGCAGGTCACCCACCACTATGGATTCTGTTTTTTGGACTGGAAGAGCACGGGAGCTTAGCTCTCTGTGTGTGTGTGTGTGTGTGTGTGTGTGTGTGTGTGTGTGTGTGTGTGTGTGTGTGTGTGTGTGTGTGTGTGTGTGTGTGTGTGAGTGTGTTTGTGTGTGTGAGTGTGTGTGTGTGTGTGTGTGTGAGTGTGTTTGTGTGTGTGAGTGTGTGTGTCTGTGTGTGTGTGTGTGTGTATGTGTGTGCGCACATGTCAGAGGGTGTTGTAGTCTTGCCTGTGTTGTGATATTATTGGGTTGACACTAATTGTCTGTGCTGCAGAGGAGGTTATGTTAGGGCTAGTGGGCCTGGGGGCTACAATCTACATTTATATTTATTCATATTGCAGATGCTCTTATCTGGGGTGACTTACAAAAGCTGCGTTAAGTTGAACATGTAGCTTTACAGGTACTGAATCAATAGTGCTATACCTGCAATGCAGCACTATTGCGGGAAACATTGCCATAATGACTGCTGTCATAACCCACATGAACATGTAGCACTCTTACCATTTTCAGCTGCCAAGCCTGTGCCAGCACAAGTTACAGTCACCAAAAAATCTCACAGGCAGGACTCCTTTGGATTCTCAGCCTTTGGGACTTAATTCCTTTTCCTAAATTCATGCAGAAATGTGAATGCATTCTTGCTGTATGTTAGTTGAAAGTGGGGATTGACCTAAATCTGCCCTGTGTGCATTGTGTGGCGTTTGCTTGAAGGATGTTCCTGCAGAACTCTGCGCTCAGGGTTTCTGGTGGGTGCTCGTCACCAGGGGCAGAATCTTGCCCTGTCAGCGGGCTCTGGGCTTAACTGCCACAGAGGGAAATTGGCTTTTTCTTTCTGGAATGAAATTCCCCGAGCTCATTGCCTTTCAGTCAAGCTGAAGCTTCCTGTTGAATTTATTTTTAGACAGAAACATGTGCAGCGTAACAGTGCGCAGTGCACTGCTGTTTAGTGTCCTGCTGAGAGGTGATGTTTTCCACCCTGAGATTGTTATCGTTTTCATATACAGTTGTACAGTTGTAATCCTCTCTTCCTGTCTTTCCCTCTCTTTTTCTCGTTCTCTGTCTCTCTGTTTACCTTCTCTTCCTCTGAGCCCATCTCTCCCCCTCTGTGTTTTCCATGTTTCCTTTTTCTCTCTCGTTGTCTCTTTCCCTGTTTTTCGCTCTCTCTCTCCCTCTCTGCCTCCCTGTCTGCCCCTCTCCCTCTCCCTCCCTCCCTCTCTCTCCTTCCCTTCATCACACTCCCTCTCCCCCTCTCTCTCCTCTGTTTCTCTCTCTCTCCCTCTCCCTCCCTCTCTCCCTCTCCCCTTCCTCCCTCCCTTCATCACACTCCCTCTCCCCCTCTCTCTCCTCTGTTTCTCTCTCTCTCCCTCTCCCTCCCTCTGTCCCTCTCCCCCTTCCTCCCTCCCTTCATCACACTCCCTCTCCCCCTCTCTCTCCTCTGTTTCTCTCTCTCTCCCTCTCCCTCCCTCCCTCCCTCTCTCTCCTTCCCTTCATCACACTCCCTCTCCCCCTCTCTCTCCTCTGTTTCTCTCTCTCCCTCTCCCTCCCTCTCCCTCCCTCCCTCTCTCTCCTTCCCTTCATCACACTCCCTCTCCCCCTCTCTCTCCTGTTTCTCTCTCTCCCTCTCCCTCCCTCTCTCCCTCTCCCCCTTCCTCCCTCCCTTCAACACATTCCCTCTCCCCTTCTCTCCCCCCCAGGAGGTGTGTGGCTTTGTGCCGTGCACATGGCGGCTGTGTGTGCTGGCTGTAGGGTGTGTGCTGTCAGGGGGTCTGCTGGCCCTGCTGCTGCTCTGGGTCCCCCAGTGGAGCGTCCGCTGGTCCTGCGTCCCCGCCCCCCTCCACCTGGCCTCTGTACTGCTGCTGCGCACCACCGTGAGTCACTCTGTGTGCCTCTGTGTGTGTGTGTGTGTGTGTCTGTCTGTCTGTCTGTCTGTTTCTGTGTGTGTGTATGTGTGTGCGTGTGTGTGTGTGTGTGTGTGTGTGTGTGTGTGTGTGTGTGTGTGTGCGCCCGTGTGTGTCTGTCTGTCTGTCTGTTTGTGTGTTTCTGTGTGTGTGTGTGAGAGAGATAGAGTGAGAGAGAGTGTGTGTCTGTGTCTGTGAATGTTTGTTTAAAAAAGTACAAAAACCTCCCATCTAATTAGAAAAGGATGAAGGAACAATTAATGTGGTAGCTAAATACTGTATGTATCATTGTGTTGTATCCTGAGGGAGAGTGGGTAAACAAATAAACTAATGAAAAACAATTAATAAGTTGCATGTGCAAACTGTGGGTGTGTGCATTTGTGTGTCTATGAGAGGGGTTGTGTGCCTGAGTTTGTGTATGTAAGGGTGTGTGTGAGAGAGAAGGATGGTGTGTGTTTGTGTGTGTATTTGAGGGGTTGTGTGTGTGTGTGTGTGTGTGTGTGTGTGTGTGTGTGTGTGTGTGTGTGTGTGTGTGTGTGTGTGTGTGTTTGTTTGTGTGTGTATGAGAGGGGTTGTGTGTTTGTGCATGCTTGTGTGTCTGTGTGTGTTATGGGGTTGTATGCATCTATTCTCCTACATCAGGCCGAAGGGACAGTAGAGAATGTGTTACCATCACTGTGTGGGCTAGCAGTGTGGTGCAGTGGTCAGGGCTCTGACATCATCCACTCAGGAACCTTAACACAACTCCACAATAAGCAATGGACTGCAGTAATGATGTAATAAGTCACTCTTTGTGTTTCTCCACTGGTCTGTGGGACTTCCTGTCTGTTAGTGTCTTTCAGTATCGTCTTCCCTGAGGCAAAAATAGATACAAATTACTATGGTAGAATGACAGTGATGTTGCCATTAACCCGCAGGGTGTAAGACGTGTGTGTTTCTCTCAGGATGAGTTTGGCAGGTATTTCCGGGTGTGGGTGCGGATACTCCAGGTTCCTGGGGTGGACCCCCTGGGGCTGGGCGTGGCAGCAGAGGGGGGAGAGGAGGGACAGGACAGCTGCACCAAAGGACTGCTGGACAATACACAGTCTCAACAGGTAACCACACAGAACACACACCCACACAAAGGGTCTCAACAGGTAACCATAGGGAACACCACACACACACACACACACACTCACACACACACAGTGTCAACATTTAACCACAAAGAACACACACACAGTCTCAACAGGTAACCACAGAGAACAGAAACACTTATGCGCACACACACTGAAAAACAGACACACAAACACACACACTCAAGCAATCTCAGCAAATAGCTAAAGACAAAACACACGCACACACACACACACACGCTGACACACTGACAAACGGACGCACACACACATACAGTACAAACAGACACACACACACACACACATACACACAATACTTGCCCCAAGGCATGACACACAGAAGGAAGGAAGAGAAAAGAGGTGAGAGAGAGGACAGAGATGAGCCGGGGGGTGACAATAGAGACTTATGACTGATATTCCACTCTCTGCCCTTTCTGTGTCCTCCCTCTGTTCCCTTCTCATTCCATCTCTTCTTTCCCCCTCCTCCTCCTGCTCTCTCTCCCCCTTTCCCTCTGGCAGGTGCGCTACTTCTGTCTGCAGTCGGTGGTGTATGTGTGGAGCTCTGGGTCCCAGAGCTTCTCCCGTCTTACTGCCCTGGACTGCGGTGTCCCAGTCAGAGACTTCTACTCTCTGCACAGCACAGGACTGCTGCCTAGCGTACAGCAATATAGGTGTGTGTTTGTGTGTGTGTGTGTGTGTGTGTGTGTGTGTGTGTGTGTGTGTGTGTGTGTGTGTGTGTGCATGTGTGCATGTGCATGTGCATGTTTGTGTGTTATGCCAAGTGTCTGTTATTCTTCCTCTCTGTGTGGAAATGCAGGGTGTCACTCATTCCTCCTCCCTGATTAGAATGTAGTGTCAGTCATTCCTTCTCCCTGATTGGAATGTAGTGTTAGTCATTCCTCCTCCCTGATTGGACTTCCAATGGACAGCGTGGATGGTTGCTGTTGCTCGGTGTCCTCCTCAACTTTGTGTTTTTCTTGTTTTTTTTTTAATAATATTTTCTAGTTTTTTTTTCGTAACCTGTAAAGCGCTAATCAAGTATGACAGACAGACTCTTCTGGATATTAGACTAAATTCGCAATCTGGAACTTTTAAACTAAATTCGCAACCTGGAACTTCACCGACGGACTTTCCTTTGGTTGGATTCAACTCACCTTGGTTACCTGGGCAGAAGCGCCGCCGGAGGAAAAGGGGGAAAAGAGTCGGGGTCCTGGTCAGGCTGAGGAACAGACAATGCCGCTCCCCGCTTCCTAGCGTTCTCCTAGCGAATGTTCAATCTCTGGATAATAAGCTGGATGAGCTAAGAAGCAGACTGGCCTTCCATCGGGACATTCAGAACTGTAGTGTCTTTGTTTTCATGGAGACGTGGCTGGATCACTCGGTCCCTGACTCAGCCATTCCACCTGAGGGCTTCTCCATTCATCCCCGGGACAGAATAGTGGAGTCGGGTAAGGGCAAGGGGGTGGTGTTTTTATCATCAACAACCGGTGGTGTGTGGATGTACAAACAATATCAACAGGGTGCTTTCCTGGTCTTGAACACCTCATGATCAAATGCAGACCTTTTTATCTGCCCAGAGAGTTCACAGCTGTGTTTTTCACCGCTGTTTATATCCCCCCACACGCCGACACCACACGGGTGCTGGACAAACTGTACAGAGTTATCAACCGGCAAGAAACTCTACACCCAGAGGCTGCTTTCATCGTGGCTGGCGACTTTAACAAAGCCAACCTGAAGAAAGTTTTGTAGAAATACCACCAAAATGTACATTTTCTAACGAGAGGTGAAAACATCCTGGACCATGTTTACACTCCGTACGGACAAGCCTATAAAGCCCTCCCCCACCCAGCCTTCGGCAAATCAGATCATGCCTCGGTCCTGCTGCTGCAAGCCTATAGGCAGAAACTGAAGCGTGAGCAGCTTGTGACGCGTACAATACAGTGCTGGACGGACCAATCAGACGCCGCCCTGCGTCACTGTTTCCGCATTACAGACTGGGACGTTTTCCGGATCACTGCTAACAACAACATCAACGATTACACTGAGTACATAACCGGATACATAAGCAAATGTGCTGACGACGTTGTACCGCGGGTGACTGTACAGACTTATCCTAACCAGAAGCCGTGGGTTAATGGAGAGGTCCGCCCGGCGCTCAGAGCGCGGACAGCAGCCTTCCACTCCGGAGACCCAGGCAAGTACAGAAAAACCCGTTACGAGCTCAGAAAGGCAATAAAAACGGCCAAGGGACAATACAGGGAAAAGGTGGAGTCATGTTACAGTGGCTCCAACACCAAGCACATGTGGAGTGGCTAAGGACCATCACGGACTACAAGGGAAAGCGCTGCAGCGTGGGGGAGGTGCCTGCTTCTCTTCCAGAGGACCTGAACTCCTACTACACTCGCTTTGAGAAACACACCAAGCCAGAGTTTCTGCCAGAACAGGACAGCTGCCCACTTCAAATATCTCAGGCAGACGTGTGTAAATTCTTCAAAAAGGTAAACGCAAGCAAAGCTCCTGGACCGGACAATATCCCGGGCTGTGCTCTCAAAGCATGAGCCTACGAACTGCTAGATGTATTCACAGACATCTTCAACCTTTCCCTGCTCCAGTCTGTAGTCCCCACATGTTTCAAGAAGACCACCATCATCCCAGTCCCGAAGAACTCAAATGTGAGCTGCCTAAATGACTACCGCCCAGTACCTATCACCTCCATTGTCACGAAGTGCTTTGAGCGGATAGTCAAAACCCGCATTACATCCTGCCTACCCACCACACTAGACCCACTTCAGTTCGCCTATAGGCCAAACAGGTCCACAGACGATGCGATAGCATTTGTACTGCACGCTGCCCTCTCCCACCTGGACCAGAAAAACACCTACATGTGGATGCAGCTCAGCTTTTAACACCATGGTGCCATCCAGACTCGTCATGAAGCTCTGAGACCTGCACATCAGTTCCTCCCTGTGCAGCTGGATCCTGGACTTCCTGAACGGGCAGACCACAGGCGGTGCGGATCGGCAACGCCACCTCCTCCACACTGACACTCAGCACTGGTGCCCCCCAGGGATGTGTGCTCAGCCCCCTGCTGTTCTCCCTGTTCACCCATGACTGCACGGCCACACACAGCTCCAACACTGTGATAAAGTTTGCTGACGACACCACCATCATCGGCTGCATCACAGATGGAGACGAGTCTGCCTACAGAGCAGAGGTGAGAGCCCTGACATTGTGGTGTCAGGACAGCAACCTCCTGCTCAATGTCAGCATGACCAAGGAGCTGATCGTGAATGACAGGAGGCTGCAGGGAGGGGGGCACACCCCCCATCCACATCGAGGGAACAGCAGTGGAGAGGGTCAGCTGTTTCAGATTCCTGGGGATTAACATCAGTGAGGATCTGAGCCGGTCACACCACACAGGTGTGGTCGTGAAGGCAGCGAGGCAGCGGCTCTTCTTCCTCTGGCAGCTGAGGAGGTTCGGCATGGACTCCAGGATGCTTACCACCTTCTACAGGTGTACCATCGAGAGTATCCTGACTGGCAGCATCACGGCCTGGTACGGCAGCTGCACCGCCCTCAACCGCAAAGCTCTGCAGAGGGTGGTCAGATCAGCACAGCACATCACCAGGACTGAGCTGCCAGCCATCCAGGACCTCTACAGCCAGCGCTGCAGGAGGAAGGCACAGCGGATCCTCTCTGACCCCAGCCATCCCAGCCACAGACTTTTCACGCTCCTGCTGTCTGGCAGGCGGGACAGGAGCATCCGGACCCGAACCAGCAGGTTCAGAGTCAGTTTTTACCCGCAAACCATCAGGCTTCTGAACTGCTGACACGAACACTTGCACACACACCATACACATGGCATACACTCACTACAGTGAATGGACCCATACCTCACACAATTGGCCACCTTAAGGAAACTAATATTTACACCGTTTACATCGTTTACTACTAGTCACTTTAACTATATCAATATTGTACTGCACTGTTGTTTACACTGTTACATTGTTACACTGTTTACATTGTTACATTGTTTACCATTAGTCACTTAACTATATCAGTATTGCACTGCACTGTTGTGAAATTTACTTATATGCCTTATCTCTACTTATACTACTATCTTACTTATTTTATTTATTATGTAAAGTTGAGTTGGCTCTGAGGCTAAGAATTTCATTGCTGGTAATGATGTTGCATTGTTATCAAGTATATGACAATAAACTTGAAACTTGAAACTTGAATGTAGTATCAGTCATTCCTCCTCCCTGATTGGAATGCAGTGTCAGTGTGTTTGTATTAGTGTGAGGCTGCCACACAGTGTTTTACGGGACTCCACTGCATGTTTCACCTTGTAGAATTGTTTGTTCATGTTTATTTTCAGAGATTAAGAGGTACTTTGTGTGCTTAATGCAGTGCTCTCTCTCTCTGTCTCTCTCAGGAGGCTGTTTTATGGAATCAATCAGATTGAAGTGAAAGTGCCTTCTATTCCCAAGCTACTCGTCAAGGAGGTAAAGCAGAGACGCTCTGTGTCATTTCATCAGTGCGTTCAGCGTTTATTCCCACACTTCCATCACTTTATAACAGATGTTAAAACACACATTCAAAACCACAGGGAAACCGGGCAGCTGAGAGCTAAACAACATGTGACATTTTTTTCAAAGTGCAAAACTCAAAGTGCAAAACCTGTACACATTTCCAGTTGCAGTTCTCCCTCTCTGAGATAGGGAACATTAAAGCAATTTTTGCTTCATACAGTTTTTCTCTGGTAAGAAACATTGCAAAGCGCATACTACGACTATATCAATGATTGTCACTGTTGTCTATGAGGGGAATGTGTGAGTATAACTTTTATAATTGCAAAACGCTTTTTCCCTCATGAAGTTGCATGCAATGCAGGGCTTCATGCCGTTGTGCTTTATGTAAAGAGAGATGCTCCAAATGTTCCAAAAGGCATGTCAGCAATTCTGGGAAAAATATTTTATGGCAGGATGACTACCCAGCAGCGAACTCTCTGTGAGTGCAATGTTTCAGCAGATGTTATTCTCTGACATCCTTAAGCATTAGCTTTTACCAGTTCCATATCCTTCAGCAGGAAATCCTTTGAGTCTTCACTCCAGTTCAGCAGCAGTACTGATAGTTACTCCTCTGAGCAGCAGTGTGGTGTAGTGGTAATGAGCAGAGCTGATAACCCAAAGGATGCTGGGTAAGGTACCCTTGGGCAAGATATTTAACCCGAACTGCCTCTGTAAATGTCATGCTTTACAAATTGATAACATGTAGAAATTGTAACCTTTGTAATTTGCTCTGCATAAGAGCATCTGCTAAGCAACAGAAGTGAGACATAATGTACTCTCCTTAGAGAGTGGCCTAGTCACCTGTGTATGTTACATACTGCTAAATTAAATTAATAAAATGCAGGAATGGCCTCATGGGACTTTATTTACTGTTAATGGTGAGTTTACTGCAGTTAACATCTGTTAGAAGTAAGTGCATGTTAACAGTTATGTTAAGTGTATGTTAATATATGTCAACAGTGTGATGGGAATGAATGTTTGTTGAGAGTGAGTTTTACAGCAGTGAGCATATGTTAACAGTGACAGTAAATTAACTGTGAGCTTGTGTTAACAGTGGCAGTAAATTAACTGTGACCTTATGTTAACAGTGAGTGTAAATTGAAGTCAAGCATAAGTTGATGCTAATGTTAGCAGAGCACGTGTACACTGCTCTGCCTCGATCATGGAGAACAGCCGGTTATTGTTTGGGCAGGGTTATAAAGGGGTCAGAGGTCACTTTACAGAAGGGTGCTGATTGAGTGGCGTTATCTCGAGAAGTCAGTCCAAATATACATTCAGAATAGAGTCGAGTTCAGTCTAAAGAGTTTAATCTTCAGAGGAGAATGAAGAGAAAAAAATCACAGTTATGGCTGTAACAGCAATAGAAAGTACTTAAGAGGCTAATTACCTCTTAAGAAGATACTGGCCATTTTTTATGTAGCAGTTTGTTCATTTTCAGTGTTATTCCCCTGTATTTCTCCTGACACCTCTCTGAGTATGACCAAATGTTCCATTTCATGTAGACCTTCTATTATTACAAAAGGTTTACTTAATACAGAATTCTTGAAATATTTACTCATGTTAATTACGTATTTATAAATATGTCATATCTCTAATTTTTTTTCTTAATTCCAATGTATTACAAAGAAGTTATGGTTATAAATCATGAACAAAAGAATATACTAAATATATAAACATCTACATGTGCTGAAATAGATCATTTTATTGTATTACATTCAGACTTAAATTGCAACCGCAGAGAGGCTATTGTTGCTAATATATCACTGGAAAAATTTTCTCTGTCAGTGGCTCTGGACGTGAAAGAATGTGTTCGCACATACAGCGAATGTCCGCTGTCAGAAAACGGCTTGCCTCTGATAGCGTGTGACAGTTGCCAGGCCGACCTGAATTAGAGCAAAGGTCATAAATAAACTGGACGCAGCACTAACGCATTCGCTCCGGATAAAAGTGTCAGCCAGGCAGATTATGTCACGCTGCATAAACACAGCTATAACACACTATAATGCAGAACGAGCTTGGCTGGAAATCTCTCGATGCCTGTTACCTCTTCCTTTCCATCAAATGACCCTTAAAGCTCTTCTTAGGTTTTACATTTTAGTTCATGCTCTTACAAAGATGGGACTTTAAACTTGAGTTGCTGGTGTAGTTTAGTACAGCCATGTTTCTGCAGTAGCTGTGCAGGTGATTCTGTGGTGCTTGTAGGCCCTGTCACCTCAGGCAAAACACATTAATCCATCAGTGACTTTGGAATCTTGCAGAGTCTTGGGATCGGGTTTTGTAGTAGTTCTTTGGGTTAAAAAGCGTTAGCTGGAATGTTTGTGTGTTTTCTGGTATATTAAACTTCTGTTATAATAGATTTCAGCTAGTTGTGCTTTCCAAGCATTATGTTGCCACATCTGCTTTTAATAGGAAATGTCTTACCAATATGTATTAGCTATATCTAATATTGTTACACTGTCACCCAGGACATTTTGATTGCTGCCATATCAGTTTAGAACTTAGGCTTGAGATTGTCTCATAACTATGGAAATGAATATCCTGTTGCATTTAATATGTATTAAATAGTTGCTAAATGATCAGAAAAAATGGTTTAATAAAACATTTTATGTTTTACCACTTTTGTGGTATATTCACAAGTATAAATATTTTATTGTGCATACATTTTCTCATTTGTGGTCATGACATAAAACCGCATTTACAAAAAATGTCTGTATGACGCATACACATATATTTATATTCTTATGTTATTATATGTAATTTTGGTTTTGCCTTGCATGCTGTGTGTATGAGGTGGTTAATGCATGTTCAGAAAGTGCATCTGAAAACAGAGAATCCCACAATTCAAATCTCCCAGACTTTAAACAGCAAAAAATACAAATGGCCACAGAAATTGTTCCATCGGTTTGTATCTACGGTTGAGACTAAAATGTGCTCCTTTTAGCTATTCTCAGGAGATGCATTTGTGTTTTATTCTTTGTTAATGTCATTGGTTGATGATTTACTAATGGTTAAATCCACAAATAAACAAGATCTACCCACAATTCACATGTCAATGTCTCTCAGACATTGAAAAGCTTCTGGTCCTTCCTGGTGACACAGAATAGCATTGGTTGCCACAGATTTAGAGGCAATGAGTGACACAATAGAACTGTCTCTGTTTAATTATTATATATTTGATTTTCCATTAGAAATATGTAAATCTGTGTTATTTATTTCCTTTGGTGGTTTTATATTGTTTTGTATGTTATTAAATATGATTTGGTAATACAAACATAAATGTTCTCAAGCTAGTAAAGCAAAAATAATTAAACTGTCGTGTACTGAACTGAACTGAATTGAATTAAATGACTTGTCAAAGGAGATCTGGCTTTTTGTCACATTGGCTGTGTCACAAACATCCAGTGCACTATGTGTGAAAAGGAATAAGGGTTATACTCACAACTGTGTGAAGTTTGAAAACTAAAATGATCCCTCAATATGAACACTTGTCCTTTGTGTGTCTCTCTTTCTGTGTCTGTCTGTCTGTCTGTCTCTCTCTTTTTGGCAGGTGCTCAACCCTTTCTATATCTTCCAAGTCTTCAGTGTTATTCTCTGGTCTCTGGACGATTATTATTACTACGCCTCAGCTATCTTAATGATGTCACTGCTATCTGTCTGTACCTCACTGTATACTGTCCGTAAGGTTAGTGTGTCTGTCTGGCTGACTGTCTGTCTGTCTGTTTGTCTATCTGTGTGTCTGTCTGTCTAGCTGGCTGGCTTGCTGATAAGCTGACTGGCTGACTGGCTGGCTGGCTGGTCAGCTGGCTGGCTGGCTGGATTGTTTGTTGTTTGTCTGTCTGTCTAACCCTCATTGTATGCTGCTCATAAGGTCTGTCTGTCACAACCTCATTGTTTATTGTCCACAAGTTTCTTCTGTCTGTCTGCACTTCATTGTATGCTGTCTATGAGGTCAGTTTGTCTGTCTGTCTGTACCTCACTGTAAACAATTCATAGAATTATTCTGTATAACTGTTTGTGTCTCTATAAGTTGCTCTGTACTGTTTATAAGATCCCCTTTATCTCTGTGTCTGTGACGTGTGTGTGTGTGTGTGTGTGTGTGTGTGTGTGTGTGTGTGTGCGCTTGTGCATGTGTATGTGTATGTGTGTGCGTGCACTTGTGAGTGTGTGTGTGCATGTGTGTGCGCATGCGTGTGTGAATGTGCGTGCATTTGCACATGTATGTAGTACATTTCTATGCATACAACATGTTCCTTTGATTTTTTTTTGAGCTAGTGCCTTTTTTATTCTCCCATGTCTAACCCTTCCAGGCTGTATGTCTGTACAGTCATGCTGTGTGTTTATCTGTTGTTTATAACTGTACCCCTGTTCCTGTGTGGTTATCTTCCTGTTTAACTAACCTGTTTGATCACCTGTGTCTGCATCTGTACCTCGTCATGGTAGCGTATGTTTGTATGTGTTTGTGCCCTGTCCCTATGTCTTTGTGCTTGCCTCTGACTGCCTCTGGTTCTCTGTCCAACTGTTTCTCTGTCTGTCTGTCTGTCTGTCCCTGTGTCCGTCTGTCCATCTCCCCCTCACAGCAATACATCCTGCTCCATGACATGGTGTCTGCCCACAACGTGGTGAGGTGTACCGTCTACAGAGGCAGCCAGGGTAAGAGAGCCCCACGCAGGGGCTAAAGTTAGCATTCAAAGTCCTTCTCTCTCCCTCAGGAAGGGCCTCTCTGCTGTGATCCAGGAGGGCTTCAGTCAGAAAGCTCTCTGCCTTTCATTAATCCACCGACGCTCTCAGAACTCCTCATACACACTAAAGAGCTCTCTTCACTGACAAGCTGAATCCGCTGGTTGAAAGTCACATATGCTTATTCCGTGAGGAAAGGAGACCAGAGAAGGGTTTAACAGGCGTAGAAATCAGTCACATTCTTGCCTTTTAAGGGGACATTGACTTGCTGTGTGTTCAACACGCACAGCTAAATGCTCTCCCCGGGAGTTCATTTTAAGATGCCGTTTAAAGGTGTTTATTTTCCCCAAGAAGGTGAAGTAAATTACAAGGTCCTATTAGAAACACATGTAAAATGGGCAACAGCGTGGTGTAGCGGTAAGGAGTAGGACTTGTAACTGAAAGATTGCTGGGTCAATTCCCTGCTGGGGCACTGCTGTTGTACCGTTGACCAAGGTTCTTAACCCACAATTGTCTCAGTAAATATGCAAGTTGCTCTGGATAAGAGTGTCTGTTAAGTGACAATAATGTAACGTAAAATGATGGCTTTAAGGTAAACCAGCACAGAGAACAGCCCTTAGTCCTCTTCTTGTGCTCATCTAAAGTTTTCAGTTGCCGCAATCCTCAGGCTTAGGGTTAGAGTTACTCATAACCGTCAAAGTAAAACTAAACTTTCATTTTTTTTCCCTTCTTCCCTTCCCTTTTTGTCTCTTCCTTTCCTGCTCTCTCCTGTAGACACTGAGGAGATCCTGTCCACTGACCTGGTTCCTGGTGATGTCATAGTGATCCCAACCAATGGTATGATGATGCCCTGTGATGCGGCTTTGATAGGCGGGACCTGCATTGTCAATGAAAGCATGCTGACAGGTGAGCATCGACCACAGCTCTCCACCGGTCCTAACGCTGGGAGTTAGTCATAATATTTAAAGAAGTGTTTATGCAGACAGTGCTGAGTGCTATATATATGTATAGAGAGGGAGAAAGAAATAAATGTATATTCATGTAAAACTGAGGAGTCTCAGTATCATTGACCAACAAACTGAAGGTTAATGTCAGGTGTTTTTTGTTTTTGCTTTCACGAACTTGACTTTCTGCCTTGCACTACTTTGCAAAGCAAACAGGATGCTTGCTTGCCTTGGAATATTTTGTTTTATCTGGTGACCTCCAGACACTTGCATGCATTGTAAATGGTGACCACTATTCAAGGTGAACATAGTTTTGTTGTTAGCAGACGTGGTTATTTTAAGGGTAAGGTACTCATTTTCATCTTGTCTTGAATAGCAGACTGTGGGCTGAGAGTAACGCAGGTGTCACAAAACAGCACAATGGGCGAGTATACCGCATGCCAGTGTCATTGTGTAAGTAGACTGTACCAATGGGACTGATCCACAGGGGAGAGTGTGCCCGTGACCAAGACCCAGCTGCCGCTGTCCCCCCGCGGCAGCAGCCTGAATGGCGCCCTCCAGGAGCCGCTGTACGACCCAGAGGAGCACCGCAGGCACACGCTGTTCTGCGGGACGCAGGTCATCCAGACGCGCTACTACAGCGGAGAGAGCGTCCGCGCTGTGGTCATCCGCACAGGTGTGTGTGCGCGTGTGTGTGTGTGCGCGCGCGTGTGTGTGCGTGTGCGTGTGTGCATGTGTGTGTGTGTGTGTGTGTTTGTGTGTGTGTGTGTGTGTGCTCCCAAGCGTATGGTGTGTGCAGGTGAGTCAGAGGGTGTGGGTATGTGAATTAGAGCACCCTCCATTGGTGGTACAAGAAATTTAATTAATATAATTCTCATATAATAGATGTTCCCTCTGCATATAGTAATTGCACAGTGGTGTTCACCTGTACATTTCTGCACACCTTTGTCAATACACACCACATGCTCGGGTGTGTGGCACCCTGGGTAAGGTCTCATGGGTCAATGTGAGTGAATGTCTCCTTCCCCTGAATCCTGCCCAGGATTCTCCACAGTGAAGGGGCAGCTGGTGAGGTCCATCCTGTACCCCAAGCCCTCGGACTTCCGGCTGTACCGGGACGCCGTCCGCTTCCTGCTGGGGCTGGTGTGCGTGGCGGCTGGGGGCATGGCCTACTCCATCTACATCAGCGCCTCCCAGGGGGTGAGAGAGGGGTGGGGCGGGGACTGACGGGGGGTGAAAGAGATGTGGCGGGGTGTGTAATCACAAGAATGCCTGACGTTACGGGTAGAACTAGTTATACAGTAATGTTAAAGTGAGTGACTCCTTTTGACAACGTTTGCTGTAATGTTATATAGCAGGGCAGCAGTATGGTGTCTGAGCATCAGCGTGATTTAATGGTAAGGGGCATGATTTGAAATCCAAAGGTTGCCAGTTAGATTCCCCAATGGAGCCCTCTTGTTGGTACCATGGGCAAGGTATTCAACCCAAGCTGCTACAGTGTATCATGCTGTATAAATGGAGTGGGCAGTCCATACATAGTTAATTAAGAAGGAGGTAAAATGAACACAGGTGAAATGGTCTTAGTTTCATGTTCTTGTTTCTGTTAGCTGATGTTGAGTGGCTAACCATGAGATGGCCAAGGTTTCTTGGGTGGGGGGCAGGGGGTTGGGATTGGGGTAGGTGATAGGATTGTGGGTGTTGGATTGTTTGTGGTTGTCTGAGGGAGTACTTTTTTGTTGTTCCTGGACACTTTTAAACTGAATGATATGATAATTGACATGATAATTGATATGATAATTGATAATGATAATTGATATGATAATTGTTCCCTAAGGGGACAATAAAGTATATATCGTATCGTATCGTACAATGTGAAGGCTTTTGATGGTTCAGTAGAATGTCAGAAGTCAGGGTAAAACTGTCTCTCCCCCCTCGCTCTTCCTGCCTCTCTCTCCGTCAGGAGTCAGTGGGGCGGATCCTGGTGGAGGCGCTGGACATCGTCACCATCACGGTTCCCCCGGCACTGCCCGCCGCCATGACGGCCGGCATTGTGTACGCCCAGCACCGACTCCGGCAGAAGGGCATCTTCTGCACCAGCCCCCAGCGGATCAACACCAGCGGCCAGATCAACCTGGTCTGCTTTGACAAGGTCAGAGCGCAGGCCCGGGGATGACCACTGCAGAACAGCCTTTAGCATCACAGTTAGGACCCTGTGCTTCAGATGCCTTTAATAATAAATAGTTTACATTGTGCACACCCAACTTTTAGTTTGGTTTGTGTTAGTTTTTGTTTTTGATGAAAATTGTAAAGGGATTTGATGATGTTTTTCAACATCTTACTTTGCGAAAATTGTAAAAGGGGTTTTCACTGTGATCAAAAAGATAATTTTGAAAAGTTCAACATCTTAACATTTGCAATATTTAAATTTTTTCAAATACTTGTATAATTGTATTGCATATTATATCAGGTTAATATAACTTGATTTTGTGGTTTTGTGGTTATGGTTATTCTTACTGATGAAATTCAGTTTAGCTGGTGTGCATCCAAACTTTGTTTTCAGGAGACTGCTGTTACCTCAGAGGAATGAGAAGGAAGCACAGTGGGTTAGCCATGTACACTTGTGTTTGGACTGGTATGTGGATGTCAGCTCTCTCTCTGTCTGCGTCTACAGACTGGTACTCTGACTGACGATGGCCTCGACCTTTGGGGGATTCAGAGGGTCGCGGAGCAGCAGGTGCGTGCATGTGTGTGTCTGTGTGTGGTGTGTGTGTGTGTGTGTGTGTGTGTGTGTCTGTGTGCGTGTGTGTATGTATGTGTGTGTGTGTGTGTGTGTGTGTGTGTGTGTGTGTGTGTGTGTGTGTGTGTGTTTGTGTGCGCGTGTTAAGCTAATGGTTTTGAGTAGCATGTGGTGTTTTCTCCATGTTTGATGGATATTGCCTGGGGTTTCGTGTAGAGAGTGGTCTAGAAGAGGGAGTCTTGTGCTTGGCTTTTCTCTGCAGGTTCAGTCCTCCAGAGCAGGAGGTGGCAGTAGCGGGTCAGTCCCATTCTCCTTTCCTGGTTGCTATGGCATCCTGCCACTCCCTGACCCGCATTGAGGCACATCTGACTGGGGACCCTCTCGACATCAAGATGTTTGAAGCCACAGGCTGGGTAAGGAACAGACAGGAAAGACTGCAGATATTTTATTTATGATGAGATATTCAGCTCCAGTGTGCCCTCCATCCTCCATCAAGGAGGCCCCAGGAGTTTGCAGCACTGTGTGCATTCCTGTGCTGGCTATGAACATTCTGTTTTGACCACACCCCTACAAGAATGTGGCAGTGTAGCATAGTGGTTAAGGAGCAGGACTTGTAACTGAAAGGTTGCTGGTTTGATTACCCACTGGGGCACTGCTGCATCAGTAAATATCCAGCTATATAAATGGATAACATTGTAAAAAACTGTAACCTATGTAAGTTGCTCTGTATAAATGCTAAATCTATAAATCTGCTAAATGCCAATAATAATGTTAAATATCCAGCAGAAAACTTGCAGCCTCACAAATGGCAGAGAAAGAATTTTCAGTGTGACAAACACCAAGCTGACCATCTGGTCTCTATAAAGCAAAAGTTGATGGGAAGGACATCCCTCTAGAAACTGTGCTCTGATTCGCCACTGATGTTGTATGACATTTGCTGCCTTGCTGCCTAGTGCCACCTCTTCATCTGTCTGATTGTCTGTCTGTCTCTGACTGTTTCTGTCCTCCACTCTCCCAGGTCCTTGAGGAGCCCAGTCCTGATGAGACCTCCAACCATGACCTCATCATGCCCACCGTGGTCCGACCCGCACATCCCTTCCCCCTGGAAACACCATCTTGCCAGGAGCAGGACCCGGTGAGATCCCAGCCACCAACACACACTCCAGTGCACTCACATCATGACATATATACAATCATGAAATAAGACCATCTGTAATATTCCTATGTGCATGGTAATCAGAGTATCCCGAATAAACCCTGTGGAAAAGAGCCATGAATTTTCTCATGTGGGAGGAAATTCCTTTCACTGGCACTTTTGCAAAGCAGTCTGTTACAGACAATTTTTCACATCGCTCAAAAAATGCATGTTTTTTTGTTAGCCTTGACAGCTAGCTTGCCAGTAAAGTATGACCTAAGTTTCCTTGCAAAACATTCAACACATTTGCTTATAGGAGGAACATTCAGAATAACATGTTTACATGACTCAGTGTATAAGAATATCCCTCATGTCTTATCCAAGTTTCTCATATGTGGAAGACAGGGTGGGTTACAGTTACCAAAATAAGGTGTTTATGTGGCTCAAGTCATAGAATACTTGAACATTCGGGATAATACCGCAACACTCATGTGAATGTAAACGTAGTTACATATGCTCTAATGGCTTGCACAAACACACTCTTACATGTATTCAGAATGGTGAACAAATGACATGTCAAATGACATGCACTAAACAAACTCATACTTACATTTGGAGTGTAATGAGAAGAACATTGTTCTTGTGTTCACCCTCGTATACTCAAAGTCCTGTACATGATCCATATGTTGAGCCCTTCATGTGTCCTAATCTTGTCTATCTTTTGATCTTTCTGCCTTCCAGGATATCAGAGAGCTGATGGTACGTAAAGCCCTGTACTCCTTAAACGTTTAGAGCACACAGAGTTGACCATAAATTGTAATGTTTGTAAGCTTTTACCCATGAGCTTAAATCTTGTCCTGTTCAGATCATATATTTCACTCTCTCTCTTTTTCTCTCCCTGCCTCTCTTTATCCCTACCTCTCTCTTCATTCCTGGTCTTTGCCCATATATGTCCCTTCCTGTAAAATGGCTCCTCCCCCTACTTGTCAATCTCCTCCCCTAGGAGCGGTACGAGGTGGGGGTGCTGGCCCAGTTCCCCTTCTCCTCCTGTCTGCAGCGCATGAGCGTGGTCACCCGTGTGCTGGGGGAGCGCAGGCTGCGGGCCTACCTCAAGGGGGCACCAGAGACCGTGGTCCGCCTGTGCCGCCCAGAGACGGGTAAGAGAGCGAGAGAGTGTGAGGCAGGTGTCATGGGAGGGGTGAGGGGTGGGCGAGGAGGTGTCAGTGTGTAGCTGTGGACTCAGCACTGCTGAGGTGTTCAGGACTGGGTGAAGACCCTGTGGTTTATGTTCGGTCATGATATGCAAGGTGCCCCTGCTGTTTGAGTATGACAATGACTTGTGTTATGTTGACGCATGTTGATGTCAGTGCCGGTGGACTTCTGGGAGGTGCTGGACAGCTACACTCGGCAGGGGCTGAGGGTCATCGCCCTGGCTCACCGGCAGCTCGAACCCAAGTTCACCTGGCACCGCCTGCACACCACCGGCCGGTCAGTGTGTCCGCCTGCACTCAGTCCAGTCCTCGCTTTAACTGAGCACATCTACACTTTTATGTAAAACACTTTCTGGAGGCTGATCTGGTTGTTATAGTTTAGAGAACAGCATTTATGCCACTCTCACACAAAAACACACACATGCACACACACACACACACACACACACACACACACACACACACTCTATCATTTCAGATGGTTTATTGGCTTATTAATGGTATGCTTGACTCATATTTCTATTTACTATCTACTACAAGAACGCATTAACACCATCAGTATGTTTTTAAAATAGGATAGATTATCACACTTGAAAGGTATGAAATCTGTGTATATGTGTGTGCCTCTGTCTGTTTCTGTGTGCCAGTGAGGTGATTGAGTGTGAGATGGAGTTCCTGGGCCTGCTGATGCTGCAGAACAAGCTGAAGCCCCAGACTGTGCCGGTGCTGGCCGAGCTCCACCGAGCCCACATCCGCACCGTCATGGTAACAGGTGAGTCTACACCATATCCGCATTGTCATGGTAACGGGTGAGTCTACACCGCATCGCTCTGTCATGGTAACTGACAAGCGTATATCACATCTCTGTCACAGTAACAGTTGAGTCTACATAGCATCCAAGCTAGACTCCACATTGTATCTATGTTTTCATTGTTGAGGTTCAGGGGTGTACCAATGTGAGCCGGTCATAGCAGTGGTTACCAAGTGGCACAGTGGTCAAGGTGCTCACTTTGAATGCACCCCGAGCTTCGTCTGTGTCATCAGCCGACGATGACGATGATATCACGGACGTTTTTCGGGGAATTTGACTGCGCGTAACAGATGATCTCACGCGTGAGGTCTCCGCCCCCCCGCAGGCGACAGCATGCTGACGGCCGTCTCCGTGGCGAGGGAGAGCGGCCTGATCCGCCCACTCCCAGGTGATCATCACGGAGGCCCACCCCCCGCGGGAGGGCCAGCCGGCCACCGTGACCTGGAGCTACAGCCAGGACAGCCCCCACGCGCAGCGCCAGCCCCCGGCCCCCGCCCCCGCCCAGGAGACCCACGTCAGCGTGGGCCCGCGGCCGCACCCCACCCGGCCCAACTACCACTTCGCCATGAGCGGCCGCACCTTCTCCATCATCCTGGAGCACTTCTCCGACCTCCTGCCCAAGGTGAGGCCCCTTCCCACTGCCCACCAGCACAGCTCAGTTAAAACAGCTACATAAATAAAAACAAGGAAACACATGGCCTAACACATGGCAGGCTCTGAGAGAGAAAGGTAAAGAAGTGTGCACAGATGTAGAAGACACAGCAGTAAGGGGACATGCATTATAACTAGTCTAGGTTCATGAGTGTTTATTCAGGAGTTTGATGGCTATTTAAATCAAGCCCTCAACAGAAACGGTCTTTGTGATAAATGTGATAAATTATAAAATAATGCATATATTAATTAGTGAAAAAATGTACATAATTTACTGTACTGTGTTCTGTTGGGCGCTAGAAGTCTGAACTGGCTGTTTCACAATATATGTGTCTGTGTGCCCGTTTGTGTGTGTATGTGCGTGTGTGTGCACGTATATGTGTTTTTGTCTGTCTGTATGTGTGTGTGTGTGTGTGTGTGTGTGGGCGCACTGTATTGCAGTTGTTGCTGTGTGGGACAGTCTATGCCAGAATGGCCCCCGATCAGAAAACACAGCTTGTGGAGGAGCTGCAGAAAGTAGAGTGAGTAGCTCTGAATCACTGTGAATCACTCTGATGCAGACACTTACTAATACCCGCTGACACCAGCAGTCACTGACAAACATTGACACCAACAGTCACTGATGCACACACACGGATACCAACAGGCCCTGACACACACCAGTTCACTGAGGTACACTATTGCTAAAATGTTATTTTATTGCATAAAATGTTGTAAAGAGATGCTGATACAAACACTGACATTCACAGGCAGTGACTGTGTCTGTCTATATGTCTGTCATTCACAGCTATTATGTGGCAATGTGTGGAGATGGAGCCAATGACTGTGGGGTAAGACCCTCCCCTCCATCTGTCTGTCTGTCCGTCTGTGTTATAGTCTCTAGTTCTCATCTATTTTTATCACAGTATTTTGAGAACTTTCACTCCCGGTACAATCAGGTTATTCCCAAGACCCAGCCAGCTCAAATGTAAAGTTCACACAGCAGTCTTTGCTCAGCAGTCACATTGCTCTCATAGGAACACTGCAGTGGTGTCGTAGCGTGGATGTAGTGAGAGTGTTGTGCGTTTGGAGGGCACGGGCATGATGTGCGCTCTCTGCTGCCAGGCGCTGAAGAGGGCACACACGGGCATCTCTCTGTCAGAGCTGGAGGCCTCCGTAGCCTCTCCCTTCACCTCTCGAACCCCGGACATCTCCTGCGTGCCCCACCTCATCAGGTCAGCGTCCCCACCGCAGTTTTTTACACATTACCCTGCAGGGGTAGGGGGGTATATGTGCGTGGGACAGTTCTATCCTCCTTTATTCTTAACATGATGTGTGGCAATCTTGCACAAAATGGCTGCTGCCTGTTGACCAGGCACGCATTTAAAAGGCAGGGTCTGTGGGCATGTTGACAGCAGGAAGGAAGAACTCTTTCCACTGATTAAAGGATGATGGTTATCAGCCTTGGATGACTTCAGCATTGTTTATTTGTCCTGTATGTTGAGGTGTTGTTGTGTTCTGAAATCTGAACTTTATTCTTAAACCAGCAGAGGTCTCTGTGTGTTTCAGGGAGGGGCGGGCAGCCCTAGTCACCTCCTTCTGTGTGTTCAAGTTCATGGCCCTCTACAGCATCATCCAGTACCTGTGTGTGCTGCTGCTTTACTCTGTGAGTCACACTGCAGCTGCACATACATCTTTACCATCCCTCTGTCACACACACACACACACACACACATTCAGAACTGCTTTACACATGCTCATACACACCCTCAGACACTGTGTTGCCCAGTCCACAGAGTATTATACCTCTGGCTTGCTGTGGTGACCACTCTGTTTCCTGCAGATCCTCAGTAACATGGGAGACTCCCAGTACCTGTTCATCGACATCGCCATCATCATGTCTTTGGCCTTTACCAGTAAGTGAACAGTGAACAGCAGTCATCCGCTGAGCGTGTGTGCACTATAGAACCCTACCCAGCATGCCCCTCTCCTCACACTGAGAGCAGCCATTATCTACTTGCCATTACAGTCACTGGCATGTTTGTAATGTCATTCGCTGACCTGCTCTATGTGCAGACACACTTGGTGAGGGAAGTTTCTGGAACCGGGTGTCTCTAATCAACAGATGCACGACTGGCATAATTGTATTTCAAACATCACTCAGTGACTGAAACATGGACACCTCTCCTCACACCCCCCAATCCACCGCTTCCCAAATTCAGTCTCAAATTAAGTCCAATTCACTTTAATTCAGTTCAAATGAAATATGCTTTATTGGCAGGACCATACAAAAGGATAGCGGTGCCAAAGCAGGGCAGCAGAACCATCCATCATAAGAATGATAATAGTAATAATAATAGTAATACATTAAAATGACACTTTACATATACATTATTATTGATATGATTAACAGCCTCGCTCTCTTTCTCTCTCTCCCTCTCTTTCAGTGAGTCTCAGCCCGGCCTGGAAGGAGCTGGTGCCCCGGCGCCCTCCCTCCTCCCTCCTCTCCCCCTCCCTGCTGCTCTCTGTCGCCGGGCAGATCTTGCTGGCTCTCTCCTTCCAGACCACTGCCTTCCTGCTGGCCCACACACAGTGAGAGGGGGGAGATGGGGAGAGGGAGAGGAGGAAAAGAGGGGAAAAAAGGGGTGGGATGATGAGAGGAGCCTGGGGGGGTGCAGGAAAGAGAGGAGGAAAGGAAGGGAGGCAAGAGGGAGAACGATTGGAGGAGGCAAAGGAAGAAAGGGAGGACATTCTAGTGGTGTATGTACCTACATGTGTTACCCATTTTTATGGCTGATTATAGAGACAGTTCAGGTTTAGCGGCTTGCCTAAGGGTACAACAGCAATGCTCCACTGGGAAATCGTACGTTGTCAGCACCGTTCCTTATCCTACACCACACTACTGCCTCCGTACATGCAAGAACTTTCCAATGGTGTGTGCACATTGTAATGAGCATTATAGAGTGCACAGGGTACTGAGGAGTTCAAGAAGAGATGCTAAAATCTGAACTCTGCACACAGCGCCTGTGACTCTGCCCAGAATGAGACCTACCCCTCCAATTGGCTGGCCGGGAACCTGTCGGAGGTGGCGGCCAATGGGAGCACGCTCCTGGCGGGCGAGGACGATGGGGAGGAGGAGTCCCACAACATCCAGAACCTGCAGAACACCAGCCTGTTCTTCGTGTCCGGCTGCCAGTACCTCACCGTGGCCCTGGTGTTCAACCGCGGGCCGCCGTTCAGACAGCCACTATATACCAACTGTGAGCACCACGGAGCTAACGTACGAGACACAGAGAGTCAGGCTGCTGCAGAGGAGCTACACACACACACACACAAACAAACAAACACAAACACACACAAACACAATCACACAATCATACAATCACACACACACACACACACACACACACACACAAACACACACATACATCACACAATCACAATCACACACACACACACACATTCTCACAAACACAATCACACAATCATACAATCACACACACACACACACACACACACACACACACAATCATACAAAACACAAACACACACACACAATGATACATACACAATCACACAATCACACACACACACACACACACAATGATACAATCACACACACACACACACACACACACACACAAATACACACAAACACACACATTCTTTCACAAAAACACACACACACACACACACACACATACACACAAACACACACACACAATCACACAGACACATTCTTTCACACAAAAACACACACGCGCACACACACACACAAATACACACAAACGCACACATTCTCTCACACAAAAACACACGCGCACACACACACGCGCACACACACACACACACACACACACACAACCACAGACACACACACACACATACAGTCACAGTCACATCTCCAGACGTGCAAGGTGATTGGTTAACTTGTCCAATCCATACAGCTGATTATTTGACCCTACAGTCCACTACAAGACTGAGGGGAGTAAGAGGTGGTAGTAATGAGGATGCTGGGATATACCATGATGCTGACAGTGTCTGTCTGTGTCTGTCTGTCTGTCTGTCTGTCTGTCTGTCTGTCTGTCGGGCTGTGGCACACCTGCAGATCTGTTTGTGCTGTGTATCCTGTCCTCCTACTGCTTCCTGATCACCACGCTGCTTTACCCTGTACCTGCCCTGCAGGACTTCTTCCAGGTCAGTGTGTGTGTATGTATGTGTGCGTGTGTCTGTTCATCAGTGTATCTGTCTGTGTGGTGTGTGTGTGTGTGTGTCTGTGTGTGTGTGTGTGTGTGTGTGTTTGTGTGTGTGCGTATGTGTGTGTGTGTGTTTGTGTACATGTGTGTGTATGTATGTGTGTGTGTGTGCGTGTGTGTGTGTGTTTGTGTATGTATGTGTGTGTGTGTTTGTGTATGTATGTGTGTGTGTGTGTTTTGTGTATGTATGTGTGTGTGTGTGTGTGTGTGTTTGTGTGTTTGTGTGTGTGTGTGTGTGTGTGTGTGTATGTGTGTATGGGTGTGTGTGTGTTGACCCCTCTCTCCATGTCTCTCAGCTGGTGTGTATACCTATGGAGTGGAGGCTGACGCTGCTGGGTCTGATCATAGCAAACCTGATCCTGGCCTTCACACTGGAGGTGAGGGCAGCAGCCACAGCACAGCACGCAGGAGCAGGAGTACAGAGTCCCTTTAAAACAGCACATTGCTCTCTAATATCACATAATAAAGCTATACTCAGTACACTCAGTGTATACCTGTAAAGGACAATACAATGTAACTGTAGTTATATGCATATTTACCTCTGCAAGTACAAAGCACTGCAGCCTCACTATGACAGAGCAGTGTGAGTGATTATGGGGTTTGTGGCACAGATGTCTTGCTGCTGGTTCAGCTCAGAGTAGGTGGCCTAACCCAAAGCCTCTCTCTCTATCTAAGAGTGTCATTACAGACTGCAGGGAGCTGTGGAAACGACAGTGCTCCAATCAGAAGCTACATGAGCCGCACGCCGACACCCACTGCCCTCAGGTAAGCAAGCAGAAGGACACACAGTGTGATGCCGCCCTCAGCTGTAAAACATTCCTGCATGCACAGACACACTCATCTCGCTCACTCACTCTCGCGTTACCAAATGCCTGCGCGTAAGGGTCGGCCGTTTCATTTACTCACCAGATGGAAGTGGATGGGTTGCCAATGCAGCACAGTCGCTACGGTTGCTGTTGCCATAGTTCCCAGCCTCCCAGAGCCCGGTACCAGCGCCTGGCCCAGGAACTCCTGCTGGACCCTGACTGGCCGCCCCACCCAAGCTCCAAGGCAAAACCCCCCACGTGCCCTGAAAGTGATACATTCCAGGGCCAGGCACCTCAGACAACTCCGCTCTGACTGGCTGTAGGCTGGGCTGGACTACCTCTGAAAAGGTGTGTCTAATATCTTAAGCTGATTGTTAAACATGCTTGTGGTACAGTTGTTGATGGAAGGTGACAATATGTCAGAGTTGGGGTCAATTCTTTTTACATTCAGTCAATTCAAGAAATGAATGAAGTTAAATCAGTGAATTAATTTTAAAAATCTTCCTAGAAAATGAATGGACGATTTTCAATTCATGAATTCAATTTAAATTCATTCCATGAATTGACTGAACTGAAATAGAATTGACAGCAGTTCTGCAATGTATCCTTATTGATTTGGTGCCAAATTCCCATGAGATATTTCTAAGATCCTGACAAAAATTATGAGGGTTACAGATGAATAATGCAGTATTTGAAGGAATTAGGGAAGTACCCACAACTACAGTAAGACAATGTGTGTGTGTGTTTAAGAGAGAAAGAATGAGAGAATCTGAGAGACAACAAATCCTATATTATTACACTATGTATACAATATGATTTTTCATGCATCTGCCATGGCCATCCAGATATGTCTGCATAAATATATCATAGCTGATGTAGGGGGAAATGTATATTCAAAACCATTGTGGATTTCAAGCTATTTATCTAACTGAAAAACAGCACAGTTTTTTGTAGCATAATTTTCCTATAAAGATTTCAGAATGGTTTCCACTTTAAATTGGCATTTCTGTTGAACAGACTTGCTGCCTAAACACCTTCTGCCAGTTACTTTTCAGGATGTTTATTTGAGCATGTATGTAATATGTATCTAATATATGTATATGTATATAAGAAGACTGAATATGGTATCAAATAAATTTGTAACTTATGACTCAGTGTCTCAATACTGTCGTAATTCGGTTTTAATAAACTGAAGCTCACTCCATCATGACAATTTGTTATATTTTTAACTGTAGTAATTGTACACTATTTTGTAATCACAATGATATGGTACATGCTGGAATCTGTAATCTGTGTTCTTGGATGATTCAAGAAAGACAATTTCTGTAAAACTATTTCTTGTCACCAGAGGGCAGTGTAGGCATTTATACCTTATTATTTGCTTTCCTTACTAAAAACTGTAAAAAGAAGGTCCTGCTAACATTATAGCATCTTGGGGCCAAAACAGGTCTCTCCATTGGCTAACACTGGAAAACTGTTAGCTTTTATGAAAAAAGTAGGACTTGAATGATAATGTTCTGGGTGACATAGCAAAAAGTATGGGAACAAGAACATGTATTTCTTGAGTTTTCTGTGTTAACAAGAAGATGATAACAAACTAGCGATGAGTCAGCCGCCTGGTCTCTGGTTGATCGTACAACATGAAAGCAATTTTCTATTCTAAGGCAGGAACAATATTCAGTGGATTTTAAGTGAGTAAACATTAACAGTACGACAGCTGATATGCGAGCTTGACAACTTTAAGAAGTTAGCTTAAAAGCAAGCTTAAGAAGGACTTAGTGAGCAAGCTAGCTACCTACAATGGAGAGTTAGCAAGTTGGATCCTGCTTAAGTCATCAGCTAGCTAGCCCTCTCCCATTTTTCAGACAGATAATGAAAAGCTTCCCGACAGCTGCAAGTGACCAGCTAGCTAAGAAGCAGCTAGCTGTGTGTCCAGAACCTTTTCATAAGGCAGATAAACATGAAAGGTAATGTATAGCAAGCTAGCTCTGATACGAAATGGGAAAAACCTGAAAGGTAAAAAAAAAAATCAACAACATATAACATTAACACCTAGCTAGCTAGCAAGAGTGATGTTTTACTGCCACATTGTGGTTGAAAAGAGAGTGCAACCTAGGTACTGTACATGTACCTACTAGATTATAATTAGCTTGTTAAATGCAAGACATTTTACTGAATTTTATTTCATTGCCACTATTACCCTGCATCAACTGTTATACATAGTTTCATTCTATCTGATAACTTAGCGATCACCTTCAAACAGAGTGACATTGCTAGTGAGAGCCTGTAGCACACTTCTGCCTCATCACAAGACCCTGTCATTTACTGATGCAGCAATGGCGTGGCATTGTAGAGCGGGAGACCAAATTTCAGCTCCCAGCTCCAGCAGCAAAGCTTGTGGAGTCCTCTGGAAGTCCTCTTCCATCCTCTTCCTTTCCCAACTGGTTTGTTATGCAGAGAGTTTTTTAGTGATGTGGTAACATCACCATGCTGTAGAGTGGGAGATGAGGGTTTTCCTGTCCCCTCCACCCTCTCTCCTTCCCTCCTGGTCCCTTACGCCCTCACCCTCCTGGTTGAGGGTAGAGTGGTCCACTTCACCATCTCCCTCCCTGTTCCCTCACCCTTGAATGAGACAGGTAGGGAGAGAGAGAAAGTAGAGGAGACAGGGAGTATGAGGGAGTGGTTGGGAAAGGAAGAGGATGGAAGAACAGGGAGAGACCGGTAATGGTCGGAGGGGAGAGAGTGAAGAAGAAGGTGGGTGAGGGAGGGAGATGGTAGAGTAGATGAAGTGGAAGAGGAAGTGGTGGAGGGGACAGGGAGAGGGAGGGTAAAGGGAAAACAGGGAGAGGGAGGGAGATGGAGTGAGTGGAGTGGATATGGAGGGGGTGGAGGGAGGGAGGGAGTGAGTGCATGGGACAGGAAGTGTGAGAGGAGAGGAAATAGTGGTGGAGACAGGGAGGGAGGGATTGGGTGGAGGAGACAGGTAGGCAGAAAGAGAGAGTGGAGGTGATGGAAGGGATGGGTGGAGTGAACAGGGAGGGAGATGGTGGAGGGGGCAGGGAGTGTGAGGGAAAGGGTGGAGAGTAAAGGGAAGGGATGGAGGGAGTGAGTGAATGTGAGTTGGGGAGGGAAGAAAGGACAGGGAATGTGAGGGAGAGGGTGGAGATCACAAGGTTGGATGGAGTGGACAGGAAGAGAGATGGTGAGGGTGGAGTGCATAGGAAGGGGATGGAGCGAGTTGGTGGAGGGTGGAGTGGAGGAAGGGAGAGGGTGGGGTCAACAGAGAGATGGAGTGGACTGGTAGGGAGAGCGAAGGAGAGGGAGTGACTGATGAGGACAGGGAGGGTGAAGGAATTGGTGTAGGGGACAGAGTGTAAGGGGGAGGAAAGGAGTGGGAGAGGGAGTGATGGAGACAGGGAAAAAGAGGGTGGAAGGGAAAGTGAGGGAGGGGTTGGAGGGAATGGGTGAAGGAGATAGTTTGAGTTGAGTTCATCAAGAGGGGGTGAGTGAATGGAGGGGACAGGACATTTGAGATGGTAAAGGGGAAAGGGAGGAAGAGAGAGAGGGTGTAGGGAAAAAGGGGGAGAGGGAAAGGCTGGGAGGGAGAGGGAGGGAGATGGTGGAGTGGACCAAGAGGTAGAGGTTGGAGGGTACAGGAAGGGACAAGGAATTGGTGGAGGGGACAGGGAGTTTGAGGGAGAGGTTGGAGTATACCGAGATGGAGAGGGAGTAAGTGGACAGGGAGTTGGAATGAGTGGGGGGACAGGGAGTGGGAGGGAGAGGGTAGCATGTACAGGGAGGGAGAGGGAGTGAGAGGATAGGGACGAAGAGCGTGAATGGGGACATTTAAGAAGAGGGAGATAGTGAAAGGGACAAGGAGCAAGAGGGAGTGGGTGGAGAGGACAGGGTGGAAGAGAGAGGGAGAAGGTGGAGTAGTGAAGGACGGAGAGGGTTGGGGGGACAGAGAGAGGGTGCAGGAGTCAGAGAGAGGGAGAGGGTTGGGGGACACAGAGAGGGAGGGGGTTGGGGGGACAGGGAGAGGGTGCAGGAGTCAGAGAGAGAGGGAGAGGGTTGGGGGACAGAGAGGGAGAGGGTGCAGGAGTCAGAGAGAGGGAGAGGGTTGGGGGACAGAGAGAGGGAGGGGTTGGGGGGACAGGGAGAGGGTGCAGGAGTCAGAGAGAGAGGGAGAGGATTGGGGGACAGAGAGAGGGAGAGCATGGAGGAGTCAGGGAGAGATGGAGAGGGTTGGGGGGACACAGGGTGCAGGAGTCAGAGAGAGGGAGAGGGTTGGGGGACACAGAGAGGGAGGGGGTGGGGGACAGGGAGAGGGAGAGGGTGCAGGAGTCAGAGAGAGGGAGAGGGTTGGGGGACACAGAGAGGGAGGGGGTTGGGGGACAGGGAGAGGGAGAGGGTGCAGGAGTCAGGGAGAGAGGGAGAGGGTTGGGGGACAGAGAGGGAGAGGGTGCAGGAGTCAGGGAGAGAGGGAGAGGGTGCAGGAGTCAGGAGAGAGGGGAGAGGGTTGGGGGGACGGAGAGAGAGGGAGAGGGTGCAGGAGTCAGGGAGAGAGGGAGAGGTTTGGGGGAACAGAGAGAGGGAGAGGGTGGAGTGGACCAAGAGGTAGAGGTTGGAGGGGACAGGAAGGGACAAGGAATTGATGGATGGGACAGGGAGTTTGAGGGAGAGGGTAGCATGTACAGGGAGGGAGAGGGAGTGAGAGGATAGGGACGAAGAGCGTGAATGGGGACATTTAAGAAGAGGGAGATAGTGAAAGGGACAAGGAGCAAGAGGGAGTGGGTGGAGAGGACAGGGTGGAAGAGAGAGGGAGAAGGTGGAGGACAGAGAAGGGAGTCAGAGAGGGGAGGGGACAGAGAGAGGGTGCAGGAGTCAGAGAGAGGGAGAGGGTTGGGGGACAGAGAGAGGGAGGGGGGGGGGGGGACAGGGAGAGGGTGCAGGAGTCAGAGAGAGAGGGGAGAGGGTTGGGGACAGAGAGAGGGAGAGGGTGCAGGAGTCAGGGAGAGAGGGAGAGGGTTGGGGGACAGAGAGGGAGAGGGTGCAGTAGTCAGGGAGAGAGGGAGAGGGTTGGGGGACAGAGAGGGAGAGGGTGCAGGAGTCAGAGAAAGAGGGAGAGGGTTGGGGAACAGAGAGAGGGAGAGGGAGAGGGTGCAGGAGTCAGGGAGAGAGGGAGAGGGTTGGGGGGATAGAGAGAGAGAGGGAGAGCATGGAGGAGTCAGGGAAAGAGATGGAGAGGGTTGGGGGGACAGAGAGAGGGAGAGCATGGAGGAGTCAGGGAGAGAGATGGAGAGGGTTGTGGATGCTGAAAGAAGACAGCAATCTTTGGCTGTAGAAGAGGGGTGATAGTGGTGATGGAAATCTATTTTTCAGCTCAAATCATCCATGTACATCTTTAAATATACCATCATATTTAAAACATGAAGATATAATGTATCGTTGTTTGCATTTCCATGTGAAATGAGGCTGAACAATGACCATAATAGACCGTTAGAAGACTTTAGCTGCTTACATTGCAATAACCTCACTTCATAATGGTCTTGAGTTCAGTGAGTGTATTGGTAGTTCATGGTACAATATATATGTCACTTGTAAACCACTGTGATACCACATATGACCTCACAACACTAAACACCAAATCGCATATTGGCATACTGCTAACATGCTGTGCAGTATATATGCCCTACTAAATATTTTAGTATGTATCCATATGCACACAAGTACGCAGTATGCATCAATTGTTAATGCAGTAATGTTCAGATCAAATTGGATCTTTGCCTACATAAACATGAACCAAAATACCTTACTGTACAACGCAACATGCATATGAACAAACATGAAGATATAGTTTTATTTAAGTATATGAATCTCTCTCCGTCTATACGATCCAAACACTAATTTTCAATTTTCATTGTACAATGCAACATGCATATATTAACCAAGGTGAACATATTTTCATATTTAAGTATATATATCTCTCTCCCTCCGCCTGTATAATCTTTAGAAAAGCTAAACGATAACCAATAAACTATTAAAGAATGTCTACAACAGAAAAATGAATCATAACTTACCATGCCACAATACCACAAACAAACTTCAAAAAATATCCTGATAATGTAGTTGGTATCATTGTGACAACCTCACTTCGTAATGGACATGAGTGCAATGACTGAATTGGTGGAGTGTGGCAGAGTATATATGTTACTTGTAAGCCACTGTGACATCATACTTGACTCATGCTTGACTTCACAATACTGGAGACTTGGATTGTGTCAGGCAAAATTTCGTTCTAAAAATGTAACATATAAGGAAAGGATGTAGACATCAGGAATGAGAGGGGAAAGAAATGGGTAGATACAAGAAGGCTTAGAGGCCTGTGATGGGCAGTAAAGGGTGAAGAAGAGAGGGAACAGGGAGAAGGACTGTAACAGTCTTCAGCTGTAGACGAGGGGTAACAGTGATGGCAGAAAAATGGATTTGTCAAATCAAACCAAATCTGCCTACACAGAAATGCAAAAGCTTACCACATTGTAAAAAGACAACTACATATAAGCAAACGTCATGATATATTTATCTTTATATACTTATATGTCTCTCTGTTTCCATGATTTTCCAAACAGGCTAAAGAAGAACCAGTAGACCATTAAGGATGCCAGACAAAATAACAAGGCTATCAAAAATGCAGAAATTAACCAACAGACTAGAAAGGACTTCTCTCAAACTACCAGTGGCATAAAACAATGGAGAAATGAATCATGACTTACCAGATCATAGTACCACAAACAAAACAAATGTATTTAATGTTCAGATACCCTCACTTCATAATGGTCTTGAGTTCAGTGAGTGTATTGGTAGTTCATGGTACTATATATATGTCACCTGTAAGCCACTGACATCATATATGACCTCACAACACTAAACACCAAATCACATATTGGCATACTGCTAACATGCTGTGCAGTATATTCTCTCTACTAAATATTTTAGTACATATCCATTCACACACATGTTCAGATCAAATTGGATCTTTGTCTACATAAACGTGAACCAAAATGCCTTACTGTACAATGCCACATGCATATTAACAAACATAAAGATATATTCATATTTAAGTATATGTATCTTTCTCCCTCTGTCTATATAATCTTTAGAAAAGCTAAACGATAACCAATAAACTATTAAAGAATGTCTACAACAGAAAAATGAATCATAACTTACCATGCCGCAATACCGCAAACAGACTTCAAAAAATGTCCTGATAATGTAGTTGATATCATTTTGACAACCTCACTTCGTAATGGGCATCAGTGCAATGACTGAATTGGTGGAGTGTGGCAGAGTATATATGTTACTTGTAAGCCACTGTGACATCATACTTGACCTCATAATACTGGAGACCTGGAGTGTATCAGGCAAAATTTCAGCCTACACAAAAATGCACAAACTCACCACATTGTAAAACGATAACTACATATAAGCAAACATCACAATATATTTATCTTTACATACTTACATATCTCTCTGTTTCCATGATTTTCCAAACAGGCTAAACAATAGACCATTAAGGACACCAGACAAAATAACAAGGCTATCCAAAATGGAGAAATTAACCAACAGACTAGAAAGGAGTTCTCACAAACTACCAGAGGGTTAAAACAGTGTAGACATTAACCGTGACTTACTACACCACTGGACCACAAACAAAACAGATTTATGTGATGTTCAGATACCCTCACTTCATAAGGTGTGGTGCAGTGACTGTATTAGTAGCTGCAATATATATATATATGTGACTTGTAAGCCACTGTGACTTCACAACACTAAACACCAAATCGCATACTGGCATACTGCCTACTAACATGCTGTGCAGTAAATACTCTTAAGAATAATAAATCATAACTTGCCATTCTGCAATACTACAATCAACCCTCAACATACATTGAGATAATTTAGCTGATATCATTCTGATAACCTCACTTCACAGTGGTCATGAGTGTAATGTCAGCATTGGTAGTTTACGGTAGAATACATATGTCAAATCGAAGCCATTGTGACATCATTTTTAAGTCACAATACTAATACGACAGGGTCCGTCAGCACTGGGATGTGATTGGTTCAGAGGTCCCCTGTGATGCATAGTTCAGAGAGAGCTGGTTAGTCACAGACTTTGGCCATGTTTTCCCTTCATATCCTTTCACCTGCCTAATTCACTAGCCTTCTCTGCCCAAACATACCCTCAGCTCATCTACTTCTAATAAATTAAAACTTCAACATTTGTAGTGCAGGTTCTACAAAATCCTTCTCACTAAGGGGAATTTGAGACTGTGAGTCTGCACATGATTTGACACAAAATCAGGTTTTTAATGATGTTTTTTTTTTTTTTTTCTCCTGTATTTTAACACTTGAGTCATCATTTCATTTTATGGTTTGTATTCAGGTCTATATATTAGCACTCTGGGGCTTATAAGAACACTACCTGAAAACATGTGTTTAGTACTATTGTTTGGTTACTAAGGAAGCTATTACAACAGACGATTTACTGAAATCTGAAAAACTAGGAAAGCTATCAAATGTGATAAATAAATGGAGAAATTAATCATGACTTACCATACCGCAGTACCACAAACAAACCAAATTTACTAGATGTTCAGATATCCTCACTTGGTAATGGTTAAGAATGGAATGACTGAATTGGTAGTTTGTGGTACGATTATATATGTCACTTGTAAGCCACTGTGACATCACACGTGACCTCACAGCACTAAACACCAAATCGCATACTGGCATACTGCTAACAAGCTGTGCAGTATATACCCTCTACTAAATATTTTAGTACGTATCCATACATACACAAGTACACAGTATTCATCAATTGTGAACGCAGTAATTTTCACATCAAACTGGATCTTTGTCTACATAAACATGTACCAAAATGCCTTACTGTACAACGCGACATGCATATGAACAAACATGAAGATATATTCATGTTGAAGTAGATGTACATCTCTCCATCTGTCTATGATCTTTAGAAAAGCTAAACAATATGCCAAATTTAATACATTTAATACTTTGTACTTTATTCTACATATTAGCATTCTGGTTTTATAGCAACAATACATTTATTGTTACATTTTGTCATTGATTAGACGCTCTTACCCGGTGCGACTTCTTATCTTTAAATACAAAGCGCATTTAACAAAACACCATGAACAAGAACTATCAAGAAGAAATATGTTAGTACTATTACTTACAAATAAAGTTATTACAATAAAAACATAGTAAGAATGCTTAAAATAATATCATTTCGAATGAACCACTGCCATAATCTCTCCTTGATAATGTATTTAAAATGACATTTATTGGATCCAAGTGTGATCGGGAAGGCTGTGATAAGTGAAAGTAAGTTTCACTCGCGGGTTTGAATCTTCTAAATTTCACTTGTGATCTCACCACTGTGTGTGACAGTAACACATGTTTGAAAAAGCCTAGCTGTGTAGCTGTTTTGTACAACATCGTGCTGCTTTGTTACATGCACTTGCAATTAATAATTTACACTTATATTTTACATTTGCGTTTACATTTATTCATTTGGCATTAAGTCGCTTAGGATAATTACATTTATTCATTATCCTAAGCGACTTACAAGTGAGGCAGAGTAAAACACTCTCGATAAGAGCGTCTGCTAAATAGCAAAATGTAACTATAATGTAGGTGTAAGTTACCATAGTTTCCAATGGAGCTCAGACTTTTACTTCCGCATACTCACTCAAGCGCATCGAGGTCAGTGAACTTTATATTTCAAATTCATCGTTGACCCAGGATCACCTCCGTCAATCCTGATCTGAAATCCAGTCATTACGTGACGAAAAATTGAACTGATTCAGGATCAGCTCTTTCAGAAGAAGCGTCGATGCCGTTTGAAACCATAGAAACAAACGAAAGCAGTTCCGGGAGAATGAAAGATGGTGGATTTGGCAGAGGGAATTTCAAATGTTAAGCGTTAACGTTATCTAGTTAGCCTCCGACATGCAATTTTAAAGGTGCAACAGACATATGTTGTGAAAATATCTTAATGGAAACTACGAAGACATTCCAGCCAGTTTTATTGTTTAGCTGGGCTGTCATCGGCTGCTCTCGAGTAGGGCCGGACAACGTTTCCTATTAAAACGGTAAGACTGATCTACCAACTGAACAGTTAGTCAAGTAATGTTAATGTTAGCTTGCAGTTAACGCTAGCTAAGAGACTGTCCGGACCTGCTTTAAAGCGGGAGTAGATGCAGTAACTATCTATGTACCTCATCAGTCGAACTTACTTAGTTGAAATCACTTTTGAATCATTGCTGGGTCTGTAATTGGCTAACGTTAGATAGCAGTAGTTTGTCTTGTTATTCAAGTGGATTGGCTATGTATTTTGGCTTTGTATTTTCTTAATGCGACATTTACCATGTCGTACCATTTGCTATTTTAGTCGTGAAGCTAACGTAAGGTGATTTACTATGTTCTCCTTTAAGATTGATGCTTGTTTTCCTGTAAGATTACTCGCTATGTTTTCAAGTTTTAACCAGCAACCTACATCTAGGAGTTAGCTAGCGAGAAAACAATGTGTAGTCTCGTACGATTTCTAAACTTAGGCTGTTGCTGTATCGTTAGCGACAGGCTAGTCAGATAGGTATGAAAAATGTGAAAAGATGATGTATCTGCCAACTCTTACTGCGAATTGAATATAGACTAAATATATGAATATAATGAAAGCTAACGTTACTCCTGTATGTTGGGTATACTACACACGTCCTTGTTTTTCAGGATTTTATAGATTGTTAACGTTGGTTAAAATGTAAGATGTCAACAGGTAAATAAACCAGGAGTAGCAACTTTTCCCGTTCTACATTTTTTGCTCTGTGTTTCAAAGCTACGGCTGACAGACCATAGAGTACAAGAGCGGTGGCGGATGATGACTAAGGTGGGCCCTCGGGAGCAGTGCCCTCTAGCGTCTAGTACGGACCCCGACAGCCAGCCCAGCCCTCAGCCACCCCCCGCCCCGATGGGATACAGTAACTTACTGAGGTGCCCCGACCAAGACCTCACCCTAACCCCTGACAAGCAGGGCACAGAGACAGGCATCCTGAAAAGGGGGCGAGGAGGGAAGCAGGCGCAGCGACAGGTGAGCTCAAGAAAGGCCAGCACAGAGACCCATCAGTCCTGTGGGAGAGGAGCCTCATTAGCTGTACTGTGACCTCTTAGTGTCAGACCTGGCAACCCCACTGGTGATAGCTGTAGTCTTCATTTATATGCAAAGGCGGAGCATTCAAAGACAGTGAGGGACATGACCTGTCAGTCAGGGCATACTAGGAGTCTCTCAGCATATGGTCATCACAAGGTGTTCTGTAGCTAGGATGAGGACACAGGCACAGATTGTGCCCTGGGGGAGAAAGACGTGGACAGGTCAGGCCAGGGGGAAAAAGGCAGGCAGGCAGGCATAGAGATGGGCAGGTCAGTCAGGGGAGAAGGACACAGAGACACCTGAGTATATGCGCTGTTATAGCTTAAAACTTAGTCTAGCCAGGAACCTACTTTACTTCCATAAGTAGACATATTCATTCAAAAGCAATTGCTGAATTAGTTCATATTATTGTCTGTTTAACTTATGACCATGATGGAAAGCATTAACAGCATGTGTGTGCTTCTCCTTAAATTTATGTTAAAAGCATCAGTGTTTTTGTCTTGAATTTCTTGGCATGTTTAAGCCACTGACCACAAGTCAGGTAAACCACAGGTGAAATGCTAAGAATTATAGATCATCAGCTTCACCCCCTCACTGTGAAGCTAGTATTTTTGCCGACTTTCTCAGAGAGTGGAGTTTAGGGTGTGAGGGTGCCTCCAGCTGGGGTAGCTGGCCAGAGGGGGCCCAGGGGACAGACTGGGACACTGTTGCATCCTGTACCCTCGAACCCCGTTCACTGTTCCCCATCTTTGCCTCTTTAAGGTACGGTTCCGCGACGACCCAAAATCAAAGGCCATGTCAGTCAAGAAGGCTGGAGTTTCGGGGGAGGAGCCTGTCATCGTCACGGTGATAGCCGAGCCCCCCCGGGCTCCCTCAGAAACACAGACGGACCACAGGACTGTCAAATGCAAAGGTTATATACAGTGATTTGTTACATTTGTTATGATTGACTGTATTTGAGACTTCACTGTGTTTCCTATTCCAAATGGCAGAGCTCATACAATGCCAATGCCGCTGATGCGGATTGATGTGGAATCGACTAACTTTGTACCATGTAGATATTCTCATTCAGGTAGTTGCCTCCCATCTCTCGCTCTCTCTGTCTCTGTCTGTCTCTCTCTCTCTCTCTCTGCTCTCTCTCCCTCTCTGTCTCTAGATCCCTCTCTCTCTTCTCTTTTTCCTTCTTTTTGAAACTTTTATTGTTAATATTGAATTTGCAGAATGTGTGCCCTGAAATGTGCGACAAATGAAAGAGAAGCTTCAAAGAAAACAGTTCCAGTTTTGGACCAGTTCCAACTAGCCTGAGGCAAATATTCCATTGTTCAGCATCGTGAATGTTTTATGGTTCCTTTCACTTTGCAGGCAAAAAGAATGTGAAGAAAAAGAGAGGCTCAAAAGCGAAGGTGAAGACGCCGTCCCTGGAGCAGCAGCCCGAGGCCCTCGACGAGGTGTCTGCGGGGGTGCTCTGTGAGGGGGCGGAGCTGAACACCACACTTGCGCTAAGGGCGGAGCTGGATGGGTTGACAGAGGCAGCGTTCGACCCCAAGAAGGCGGTGCAGGAGCAGCTGAAGAAGTCGACTCACACCAAGAACAACATCGCCGTCAAAGCCACTGAAGGTGAGAGGAGGAGGGAGGAGGAGGTGGAGAGCAGGAGCAATGGGAGGGGAAGGGGGAGAGGCTATGCTAAACAGGGAGCTGTGGAGGACAGTGTGGGGGTGGATAAGCAGAAAGAGTGGTGTGGGAATAGCACAACTCAGACTTACTAAAGAGCTGGATGTGACACGGCACATTGCCTTGCCTGTTAGCAACCCACTGGTTCTGAATCTGCATCAGTGAATCTGAATGCTACTTGACACTGTGGAGACTGTTGTTAGGTGCTCTGTGTCTCACAACCCCCCCTTTCTGTCTTTCCTCTAGGAGTCAACATACCCCGCTCCCAGAATCTCTACCGGGCGCTGGTCAGTGTCAATGTGTCAGAGGATCAACTGATCAGCCAGGCTCTCCAGGATAGGCTGATGCTGGTCCCGCCCACCCGCAGCCATAGCAACCAGGTCAGGGCTATGACCACTTATGACATTTGGCTTTTACCGTTACTTGATATTACTAGTAATCAGAGGAAAACAGAATATCCTGAACTAGTATTCATGTGAGGAAGCTGGCCAGTGTTTCTCAAAAAACCACAGAACAGAAGGAACACACTGAAAAACAAATGAAATAATTTTAAAAATGGAAGACAAACTCAGCCTTGGCCACAAGCACCACAAGCTGCTCTCAAAAGTCTCCTAGCAGCATCCACGCACCTGCATTTAATGTTCCTCTGATTAGGCAGGTGTGGTCCATTAACCAATGGCTGGCTTCACATGCACACAGATAATCACAATGACAAATAGTTACACAATTAACAATTCATAGATTTGGATGCCATTGATGACAGGTGAAGGCTCTCCTTCACAATTCCACTAACTAGGATTATAAAACAGCTTCAGTTTGCAAGCAGAAGACCTTGCAACTTCTTTACTGAGCTGTCTTTATCTCACAATTTTCAAACTTATATAGGTTCATTTTAATCCTCAGGAACTTAATTTAGTATTCTGTAATGGTCACATTGGTCTGTAATGATCACTTACAGAGCACATGAACTATCATGCACACAGGCATGTTTTATATAAAGCATTAGCAATCATACTCAACCAGAATTATCAACCAGAAAATTAATTTCTTATATCCTTTAGACAGACACAGTTTAGATTTAGATTTAAACATAGTTTCATTGGCATTAGTTCTTTGGCCTTTATTTTAAATAACTTGCTGAAGGCAGTTTTATGTATTCACATTTTTTGTTCATTTATAAGTGAAATGATGTTCATGTAAGTGAAGTAAAAGTTAGGCCAAGCTACTGTCACGGAAAGAAGTCAAAATTTGTTACCAATTGCAGTGGAACACCAAGAATACCAGCTGGATGTTGCTGCTGTGTCCAGTGATGATCAGCCGGTTTGGCTACACTTTGAGATTTCTCAGACGTCAGCACTGATGTCATTCACTGACGTCAGAGTGTGTTGTCACTTGCATTTTGCATCTCCCTCGGCCTGATGCGCCCTGTGTGACAATCAGTGTTTACATGAAGGACATGTTGACTGCATCATTGTGGCTAACAAAGTGGTAGTGACATGCCTGTTTAGTTAAGTGCCAATTTTATGGATACTGTTGCTTTTGATTTTATGGCTAGCCTGTTTGTTGTGATTTTACTTCACTAGGGTTTACAGAGAATGGTCCGAAAAGAGAAAATATCCATTTGGATATGAGTTTGGTTCGAGCTTTCCTGCAAATACAACTATATCCCTCCAAACCCATGGTTAATGTGGGGAAAACCATATTGATTGATAGGTATGGGAAAGTGCCATGGATTGATCTGCAGCACAGCAACCTCTCTTCCTGTGTGCAATTCCAGGAGAGTCCAGCAGAGGGCCCCAACATCCTGGCCTTTTTCAACCCAGGGATAACTGTCATAAAGCTCGCATCTCAGACTGGTTTCTTGAACATGACAATGGAGACTCAAATGGCCTGATCTCCCGGGGGAGATGAATGGATGTGCAGCAGCCAAGGCCCTCTCTGAGAATGTTTCCGCGCCCCGCCCGTGCGACCTTTGACCTCTACCACAGACACAGGCAGTGGGAAAGTGCCATGGACTGCACAGAGCCCAGTGGAGCAACATCCTGGCCTTTTTCAACCCAGGGGAGCTGCTCCGGGAGACTCCGCTGTTCCCGGGAGTCAGTGATGGAACCTCTACCACAGACTCTCCACGACTGCACTTGGCAGAGACATCAGAAGAAAAATGTGAAAGGGTGAAAAATTGTGGTTGACCCTACTTTTCATGCACTAAATTTAAATGGAATTATTAAATTATCATTTACCAATAATCAAGATTAAGTGGTAAATTAATTGGAAACTTCAACTCATTTTTCCCTAGTTTATTATAATTTTTTTGGGGTGTCCCACTGGGAATTCTGACACTGACTGTTACTCTCATATGGTTGAGGAAGGAGACTGACAGACCCAGGAAGAGGGGTGATACTCTACCATAAGGCCTCGCAAAGAGCCCTGCGTGGCATAACATGTATTGTACGACCCCTCGGCAGGGTGGTGCTGTGGAGCAGGCTGCCTTCTGACCTCGGGTCAAATCTCGAGGCTGCAAGAGTGAATGCCGCAGCTGCACGGTAGCGGTGGCTGCCAGACTGCAAAATAAGGAGGTGGAGAACTTACCCGTTTTCGATAACCCTCCAGAACGTTTTCGATCGCCTCACGTGATTACCAGTCCTGCCGGTTTAGATGGAGGTCACCCAGCAGCCGGTTCCTTTGTACAGGACTGCGTATGTAGCTTCACCTTTACACTCTTTACGTGAAATAATTTCACCTGAAGCGAAATGTTTTCAAGTGAAAACCGGTCTCGTCTAAAGTAAAATGTATTCCGTGTGATGTGTTAGGTAAAACACAGGACACAACTAATGAAGAGGAGTCCACTGCTAATGGGTGAACTTTGCTTAACCTGGCAGGCTTGTTAATGGTGGAACATGAAACCAAATCTGGGGTAGGACAATTACCAGTGGTCAAGTTCTCTCTGCTTCTTGCCCACAGACCCCCAATGTTATCCTGTGTGAAAACAAATCTTGTAGTAGACAAGGCTACCTTGTGTCTTTTTAAGAAGAATTTGTATTTAATAAATGATTTATTTTGCATTTTGAGTGAATAATGGCTGATTTTTGCTTGTTTATCAGGTCTTATCAGATTGTGCAATGTGTTTAATCCAGTAGGTCTGGTGTGATAAATACACCCTTTTGCGTAGTAGAGTATGTGCTGCAGAGATTGGTACCTCATCCGTAATTGGTACGAGCAGACCATCATGTCTTGAAGTGTATGCTTGCAGCCCTGAGGAGGTACAGGTGTATATGGTGATGATGTTGCGATGGTGGTTTTCGGGTAAATTTATTAGACGGGTCAGAAGGGCAGGAGCGTCAGGACACTCTGTTCAGTGGGAGAACTGGAGTATGACACACAGATCAGCATCGTGACTAATCAGATCAAGAGGGGAGGGGTTAACTCTTTAATATGCCCGGTGTTTATGTGTAGGGCAACATCTGTAATTTTATTAGGCAAGAAAGAGACCCCTCCTCCCCCGCTGTGGGTCGTATTGATTTGGAGGTGGGGTTGGGGGTTGGGGGGAGGGGGTGTGTGCACCCACACTAGGGGGCATGCAGGCAGTGACTGCGGCTCAGCCCGGGGAGGGGAGCGGGAGCATGACAGCGGATGCTCTCTGCATGCAGAACACGCCGGGTGCACTGAGGAGAGGTGTGAGGTCTGGAGGACTGATGAACAGCTGTGTGCCACGGTCCAGGTAAGTGCGGGAGCCAGTCCCAGCAGTAGGTTGCAAGCGTTACTCTTTAAGGACAGTTGCCTCCATCCTATGTTTTATCTGATCGTGGTCCGAGGGAAGTAACATTTATACCGGTAATAAGTCCCACTATCAGAGCTTTTTAAAACCTCTTGACATGAATGAGTTCAGGACATTAGTGTTGGTTTATTGGTAATGAATAGCCTCTGGGCTAATAAGTAAGGATTAAACGCATTCATTTACTTTTGTTAGGCTGTTGCTGTTGGTTTGGAAGTGTAGCATGACTTGGTTTAGAAAAGGGGGTTTTCTTGCTTGTCAAGATATACATGTTGGTGGGGTTGCATTCTAATAATGCTGTTAACGTATGAGCATCAGCAAGATCTGTAATTTCTGTAATTCTCTTGACTTGTGTGAGGTGAGTGGCTAACTGGATTTGAGTCTTCATTTGCGGCTGACCCTTTCATGACTGCTGTGAACATGGTAATTGGGAAAATGTCTTTGTCCATAGTGACGTGTAACTGGATTTTCCCTGATATTTCTTTACATGCTTGACGTTAAGAAGGGGGTTCGTTGCCCTTACCCTTCACAACACTGATCAGCTACTTCGAGCCACAGCACTGATATGAGTATGCACCCCAAGGGTCTATGTGGTGTAGTGGTAGCAGGGTTAGTGACCCACAGGTTGCCAGTTCTATTCCCGGATGAGGCATGGCTGTTGTACCCTTGGGCAAGGTACTTAACCCTGATTGACTGGGTAAGATATCCAGTTGTATTAATGGATGGTTTGTTAGACTGTCTGCTAAGCAGAACTAATGTGATAAACAGCAGTGTATAAACCTGTGCTAGATGGCTTTAGGGTAAAGACTGACTGAGTCAAGTCCTGTTGTTGCTACCGGACCGATGTCCTAAAATGCATGTTCAATAGGTTGCGAGCCTATTGATATTGAACTCCAGCTAGAATTGATCTGTCACTAATTGATCTTGCGCTTCTGACTCATTAATGTATGTATTTGGTCTAGTTTATACATAAAAAATATTTTAAAAATTACTTGCATAGCTATAATTACCTTTAATGTTTAGACATCAGAAAATATTTTATCAGAAGAGAGTTGAGAATATATTGTAGCAAAACTGGGTTGGCAGAAAGGACCTGGATACACTGCACCACACTAGGATCAATTGACATTGATTGACAGACACCAGAGATCATTGACTTGTGCTCTGATGTACCACTGTGGTCTGCAGACACAACTTAAATGAAATGTCCTATAAACTCTCTAATTTTGTGTTTTTAATTTTTGCAGATGCACAACGCCCCCCCAGTGTGTCTTTGAACTAAACTCTGACATTGTCCTCAAGCTACTGTCAACAGAGAACTGAGCCAAGAAAGGAGAGCATTTGATTGGTCAGCTGGGAGAAATACAGCTTGATTAGCTGAGACGATTGGCTCCAGCCACTCCTGGATGAACACTACCATTCTTTCCAAAATCACAATGGAGTCATGCAACACTAAGTGTGTGCCAGGTTCCAAGAGAAAGACTTCTCTACAGAAGTGTACAGTAAACCTTACACAGAAAGGGACGGCTTGCTAACTGCATCAGTAAAACTGTTTGATCCTTACAACTCTCCTCGGGTTGTGGCAATGTTTTCTCTCACAAAGGACTGCTCAAACTGGCTGACCTTTGACATTGTTTGTGTGCACAAACACACAGATTATATAGGCCTGGTTTCCAAAAATTTTTTTCATCCATAGCCGCACCTGCCATGATGTCCCCGTGTAACTCTGGCTGATAATGTTAGAAATACATACAGATTCATCAGCTGCAGTTGAAGAGATATACTTGCCGCATTGATTATCGCTGCTACCATTATTGATGTCAGTGTTTCATTGGCTACCACTGAAATTTCGGTTGTGCCCCCACTACTGCCACCAGTATTAAACCCGTTACTGGCAGGCCCCGGCTGTGCTGGTTACCCCTGCCCCGGAGCAATGGACCCGGTGCTGGGCGAAAACGCGTCCGGATGGGGCTGCGGGGGCCCCTGCGACAACAGCAGCGAGGACTATGACTGGTCAGGCGCGCCGGGCCAGCAGGAGGCACTGTTCAGCGTGCCGGAGCTGATCCTGGTGACGGCAGTGTGCGTGCTGCTGCTGGCGGTGGGGCTGGTGGGGAACACGCTGACCATCCTGGTGGTGCGGCTGCGGAGAGACCTGCGCAGCACCACCTACCTGTACCTGTGCAGCATGGCCTTCTCCGACATCTTCATCTTCCTGCTCATGCCCATCGACCTCTACAAGGTGCTGCCGGACGGCCGCTCTCGCAGTCTCCCTCTCCTGCTCTCTCTCTCTAGCTGTACATTGCTGTCGTAATATATTTTTAATTAACTTCAATTAATTAAGTGTCATTGATTAACTAATTAATTTATCATTCGTTAATTGGTGTAGATTGATTTATTGGCAGCATGTTATTGCAACCCGTGTAAGTGCGTATCACAGTAGTAGCAAGAAAATGGGACACAGAGCAGTTTTAGCATGAAGCTAAAAAGATAACTTGGTACAGTGCTGTTTTTCAAGATGACATGCAACCAGGAAGATTTGATCCTTATAGTAGATTGATTGAACTGCTGATTCTTAAAAGCAGAGTTCCTAATTTGATCCACCTTTTGTCCTGTTTAATTGAGAAATGTCCCTGCCTAAATTCTTCAAACACTATATATTTGAATGTACAGTTTTGTACAGTCTTTTTTTCTCCACAGTATTTTTAACAGCATAGCTTGCAAAACTTGAATGTCACCCTAGGTATTGCAGATGCAGTGCATGACTAAATTAACTAAAATTAAGCATAAAATGATAATTTGACGTATGCTGAGTACAGGTATCTAGCTGATTCACATTCATTTTCATGACAGAACATTATCTTTGTTTCTCATAATGGCCATAGTGTGGACTAGAATAGCAGACAGTGTGGACTGTGGAAAACCCAATCTCAGAGCTGTGTTTCTACGACTCGTCTTGAGGCTGTGGTCTCGCTCAAGAAACCACCTTATTGTCCATGCTATGCCAACCAGCATCCAGGCACTCAGCTTAAATGAACAGCTCCCTTTTCAAAGCATTTACTGTGAAAGATGCTTCAGTAATGGGAGCCTGAAAGGAGATTCAATGTATTCAAATCCTAACGGCTTTTTAAATTCATTATCCGCCGTTCCAATCGATTGAGTATCGCATTACATATTGTGAGCCTAAAATGATTGCTTGATTCTAGCAAATGGAATATTGAAACAGAGTTGGTACAGGCATGGTTCTGTCTCAGTGTTTTTGAGACATTATATGTGCATTATATGATTCTTGTGTTAGTATTTATTATAAGAGGAGTACATTTTCGGCATTTTTATGGTGAATATATGCTTAACAGTTAGAGTTTCCTCAGTTTAGTCCCCTCCTCTCCTTGCCTGATATTTCAGCCTCTGTGGTGACGTCCTGTATATGTTAATCGTCCCTGTAATTTTCTCTGCTTCACATACCTCATCCACTCACTCTACTCTTTCCTACGTCCTGCCCCAACTTCATGCTTTCTTGCAGGTTTGTGAGAGATGTCTGTAACTGTTCATGTCTGTTCGTTAATCCAGCGAATTCCTCTCCTTCACATACTCTCTTCCCCTCACCCCCTCTACTCTCTCCTGCCTCGTTCTCTCTCTGTGTCTTCTCATGTGGCTATGAGAGACGTCTGTAGGTGTGCACGGTATCAGTGATGTAACCAACAAAACCTGTTTAACGAAGCCCCTTTCTCTCTCTCTCTCCCTGTCTTTTTCCCCTCTTGCTCCTTCCATCCGCTAATGAACCTCATCCTGCTCCCATACCTTCTGCCTGCTTTTTTCGCTTTTCCTTTTTCTGCTGTGTCATCATCCCCCTCCTTCCCCCTCACCGTCCCCCCCTTTCCTCCACCGCAGCTGTGGCGGTACCGGCCCTGGCTCCTGGGCGACCTGGCCTGTAAGCTGTCGCAGTTCGTGAGCGAGGGCTGCACCTACTCCAGCATCCTGCACATCACGGCTCTGAGCGTGGAGCGCTACCTGGCTGTGTGCTTCCCGCTGCGCGCCAAGGTGCTGGTGACGCGCGGCAAGGTGAAGCTGCTGATCGCGCTGCTGTGGGCGCTGGCGCTGGCGAGCGCCGGGCCCGTCTTCGCCCTGGTGGGCGTGGAGGAGCTGGAGGAGGGCGGCGAGAGCGAGTGCCGCTGCACGCAGTACGCCGCCAGCTCGGGCCTGCTGGGCGCCATGCTCTGGCTCTCCAACCTCTACTTCCTGGTGCCGCTCTGCTGCCTCAGCCTGCTCTACGGCCTCATCGCCCGCAAGCTGTGGCACCGGCGGCGCTGCGCCGGCCGTGACCGCGCCAACCGGCAGACCGTCAAAATGCTGGGTGAGCGGGGCGACCGGGGTGACGGGGCGGGGGTGGTGTGATGGGCGTGATTAAGGGGGAGGGAGGGGTAGTCAGACATGATGAGGCCACATCACAAATACCAGTGTGCTACACCAATGATATTTGTTAGGATAGGGGGACGTGGGGCTCCCGAGTGGCTCAGTCGGTAAAAGCACTCGTTCCGAGTGTAGACTGAACGCTACGGCCCGGGTTCGATCCCGGCCGTGTCACTAGCCGACAGCGACCGGGAGCTCACAGGCGGAGCACATTGGCTTCGTTCCGCCGGGGATAGGGGTGGGTACGTCGGCAGGGGCTTCGGTCCCATTAGAAACAGTGACCCCTGCTGGTCGATCGGGCGCCTGTGGTGCACGTGCCAAAAGCTGCATATGAAATGTCTTCCTCCGACTCATCTCTGTGCTAGCTTGGCTTGTGGGCCGCAGAGCGAAAAGAAGCAGCGGCTGACATCACGTGTCTCGGAGGAGGGCACGTGCTTGTCTACGCCTCCCGGATTGACAGTGGGGGTTGCGCAATGGGACCGAATATCAATGACTAATTGGGCATTCCAAATTCGGGAAATTGGCCATTCCAAAGTGGGGAGAAAATGGAAAAATGAAAAGAAAAAAAAAAAAAAAAGGATAGGGGGATGTGTAGGCTTAGATCAAGGATTCCACATATAAAATGATGGGGGATACAAGTAAGATTTATGAATGAGACTACAGAATATAACTACCATTATGAATTCATTAGTTCCTTTAATTGTCTTTGGTTATTTGACAACAATAATGAAAAAATGAAACTGTTTAGCCTCATTCAGCATCTAATAAATTGATACTGATTATTCCCATCTCAGTCATAAATCCCCCGCCTTGTTACATGTGGAGTCCTTCATCAATTTATTGGTATCAATGTATTAGCCATTTATTAACTGGTATTAATTAAGTTCTTTTAATTGTCTTGGGGTATTCGACAAAAAAAACAAGTTAGCCTCATTCAGCAGCTAACTGCATACAGTAACATTCATATAAAGTAGATAAGTACCAGCACGCTCATGTAGACCTTGAGGACATTATCCTGACTGACATCACCTCTCCCTGCTATAAATTTTTTCATTAGTAGTAGCTGATCTAGAACATTTCAGAACACAGGATATTCCTCATTAGTATACGTTCATTTGTAAGGAAGCTGTCATATGAAGACAATATTTTATCACTGAAGGCATCCTTAAAGTAATTGTCCATTCTTTACATTATTTATTTGAAAAGTAGGTGCCCCAGTCAATGTCACTTATATGACTTTTATGAGAAAAAAAACATGGTTTTACTGAGGCCAGTTTATACTGAACTCTGGATACTCTGAATTAAGTACCCTGCCCAAGGGTGCAGCAGTACCTCACTCAGAATTTGAGCCTGCTGTCTCCCTGTTACACTGTAAATGTTGTGCTATGCTGTGCTGAAGAATCAGTGCCACACTTTTGTCTGTCTGATTTCTTTTCTTCTCTCCCCTCTTCAGACCCCATATATTCACCTCCTCTTCGCTTTATCAACGCATGCTCATATATTTCTATGTTTGATGTACCTCTCCTTGTTCCCTACTGAATTTTTCACTCTCTCTCTTTCCATCCCCGTCCCTCTCTCCATGCCCCCTTTCCCCCGGCCCCCCTTTTCCCCCTCTCTTCCCCTCCCCAGCGGTCATCGTCCTGGCCTTCGTGCTCTGCTGGCTGCCCTTCCACGTGGGCCGCACCCTGTTCTCTGTGTCTCTCAGCAGCAGCCCGGACATGTACTACGTCAGCCAGTACTTCAACCTGGTGTCCTTCGTGCTCTTCTACCTCAGCGCCGCCATCAACCCCATCCTGTACAACACCATGTCGGCGCGCTACCGCTCCGCAGTCCGCAGCCTCCTGGGCCTCCCCGCGGCCGGGGCAGAGGGCTCCCAGGGCCGGGGCCTGCCCTCACCCCTCCCCGCCTTCCCCCCCTTCACCTCTCAGCACTCCCAGTCCACCACCAACCTGTGACGGGGACCCGCTCCAGGTCTTTTTTACCCACCCCACGCTAGGAAGCGGTGTCTGCAGTTTCAGGACGGGGGAGCGGGAGATGTTCGAGGCCGTAGTGGCAGTGGATCGATTCTGTTTTGCTGCGTGCGCTTCCTGAATGACACAGGTGGCGTGCTGCTGAGAGGGCAGACTGCCTGAGTGACCAGTACAATACGGACAAAGGAGAGTATTGGGAGGGGCTGGAGCATTTGGGAGAAGGGGGGGAGGTTACTTTTGAGTGTCTCCCAGAGAGCCTCCTTCCACTCATTCTGATTCGAAAGTCTTTCACTGTCTGATGGAGGGTGGTTCATTGCGGTTCGCCTTGTGGTTAGTGTGCCCGTGCTTTCACTGGACAGTTGCACGATGTGCGGGAGTAGGAGGAACACTGGCATGCGTGGCAGCTAGAGCTGTTCCAGGTTTTAACAGACACAGGACAGAGCAATGGCCAGAAGCTGTCTGTTGGGGGTGTATTTGCTGCTTCATAAACGTGGTCCCCATTGCCCCTCCACCCCCACTGTTGCAGTGCTGGGATGTGGGTGCAATGGAGGGAAGCCCTGGCCGGGAGGTGTTCTCGTTCGCTTTTGATGAGGCGCTGCCACACCAATCTTCCAGGCTTCATATTCAGTTATTAATGTCCTTACCCCTCATGTCCTTCCAATATCTCCGCCTGGGAGAGAAGCAGGAGGGGCAGGCAGGGAAGGAGATGGGCTGATGGTAGGTCGAGGCGAGGTGAACCACAAGAGACTGACAGTAGCTGCGACGGACCCCCGAGGGCAAAAGCTGTACCCCTCCTCTCCTTACAAAACCCTTGTGGTCGATGGATGCGGGCGGACACCAAATGGCAGTGCGCTCATTGCATGCGTTCACCAAGCGGCCGATACCTCTCGGAACAGAAAAATGAATGAACGCGCACCCTCTGACTCCCTTCCCCTCGGGCTATGGCTAGTCTCGCCTGCCCCCGCTGCACCCCCCATCTCCACCCACCCCATAAATCTCCATTTCTGTCACGGCCAAGCCGTGTTTACGGCTCTCTGTGCTTTTGTTTTTACTATACCAGAGCTACTGAGGTTAATAAGGGGCCACCCGGGACCTGAACCCGGATTTGCGGGAACACTAACCATATTGGACCAAAATTGCTATTGGTTTCTGTCACCGTTTCCCTTGTTTTCAATACCTGAATAATAACACTGTGGACTCACAACTTGATGCATTCTACAAACAGTGTTATACAATCTGTAACATCATTGTATGACTTTATTCATATATCATTATACCATAACACCTGAAGCAGTCGGACTTCTCAGAGCAGGAGGTGTGAGTTTGATCCCTTTCTACATGTCATTTCACCTCAGATGGTCCGTGGAAATGACTTTTGCAATGGTCTGAGCTGCCATTCACAGAGCAGTGGTGGATATGTAGTGATAAGACTGCCAGCAATGATTATTTCAGTCATTCTTGATCTGATGCCAAGCCCACTGTTAACTGGTTTGATTAAATATACAGAATTCTCTTGAAAATGTTATGCCATTTTTCCTTCTTTTGGTCTTCAATGTTTTATTTTGATATGTAATGTTCATTGCAGACATGGCAGGCAGAACACAGTGGTGTGATTTTTATGCTTTTGAAACAGTATGGGAAAATAGAAAAACAACATGGAAGGATTTAGAATGTTTTAATTTATAGTTTAAATTGAATTTAAACTGAATTTTTTTTATTTAATTTTTTAAATATACATTCCCTTTTGACTCAGATTCAGTGTCAGAGATGACTCTCAAAGACAATAATATCACACAAATCGAACCGAAGCAGTACACGTGCATACAGACGCATTCATTAATTCCATATTTATTCATACCCCTGAAGAGAAATGGAACAAAATCCAATTTAACAAAAACGTGTGCTGCTCACAGCTTTAAGCTCAATACAACATATAGTGAAGTTATGTTGCTCATAAATAATGAACACAAAAGTCACGTTTATTCACATTTCTAAATAATACAGCCAAAAAATAAATCTAGACCAGTGTTCAATGCACTACATAGACGCCTCCTAAGGTTTCTTGTTTTCTAGCATACAAAGGGAAGTAACGCGTTAAATTTATTGCGAGCGTGCATCACCACAGTTAAGGCCAGAGATCCATCTCAATTTCCACACCTATGTACAGGTGAGCTTTTGTAGTTTAAACTCAAGACTGTTCGGACGGGAAAATCTGTTTATCACAGCCAGTCTTAGAGTGATAAGTTATCATCGTTCTGTATATGTTTCGGTTAGTCGACCTGTAGGTATGTAGACTACTAGCCTATATACACGTATTGCACGATACTGAAATGCATGCCACCACACCATGGAGGGTAATGACGGAGGCAAACGTGAGGTGAGCTGATGAATGCGTGAATGGAAGACAGATGTTACTCGAGCAGACCGGAGCTGACATCGTTGGCGGTTGCGCAGCGGTGAGTCTCGCTCCGGGAGGAGAACTCTCACGCAACCGGTCTGCCTTCCGCTCGCCGTTCCCCGGGGACAGCAGACTGGGGAGGTGCGATTTTATTCAGAGGAACTCGGCGGGGCCCGGACCGATAATTACCCAACCAGTAAGAAGTGTCACGGTGTCCGGCTCATGGCTCAGCGAGAGCCCCCGGCAACATGGAGACGCAGGCGTGCCCGGCAGGCTTCTCTCTCCGATTACAACACCCTCGTTTTAGGTGCCATGACGCCCGGCTGCCCAAAAGCCAACCCCCTCCCCGCCAGTAGCTGGCCCTTGCTGGGCGCCAGGAGTACAGGTGGTCACGGTGTTCCCAAGTGTTTCACCTGTAAAATCCTCGCTCTCTGTGCACTTCTTCATAATAGCCCATGTGGTGGAAAATACACATTTACCATTTTTTGGGCTTGTTTAGGTACGGTTAAGGCCTTGTTCATTTCTAATTATTTATTGTGCTCTATGTAATCTGAAGGCTTTGAGTCAAACTAGTGGACTTTAAAATGTAGTATATTAGTCTTTATTGTGCCATGATGATGTATGTTTAATCATGCAGGGCATGGCCTTATTAAAGTTATGCAAAAGTGAGTTGTGGTCCTCACATTTAACCGGGTATTCCATTTTACGAAATCAAATTCACTTGGTCGATACTGCGGTCAATAGTACTGTCGACCGCAGGTCGATCTTCCTGTTCGGTGTTGATCTGTATTGTTTATGTGCGGTGTGAGAAGGTCGAAGTATCAGATGATCTAATACAAACGCACCTGTTGATCACTTAGTGGAATCAACAAGGCAACAGGTTTGGGCAAGGGGCGAGATCACAGGACAATGCGACTGAGGAGTTCTGCGGTTAGTTGCATGTGTATGTGACACCCTTTGTTATTTCTATAATGTTCTGTTGATGAAGAGAATATTTTCAACTTGTTTTGAATACTTTTTAACATTTACATTGAAATGCATGCGCACTGTGGTTGTGTAATTTCTTTAGCCTTAATGGGGTCTCCGCCAGGCTGGTCGTATGATCTTTTCTTTTGTAAAGGTGACGTCATAAGGGTCGCTTTGTCGAATATGATCTGATTCGCCCTGACTGCAAGCACAACATTTCAGATGGATTTGAAATGTTTTTTCCCCATAGACACAGATCGTTACAGTGAATCCTTTGTGTCAGTGTGTGGTAAGCAAAGGGCACTATCCTGGGATATGTACACACATGCTGGTGCATTGGTTCTGTTAGTCATAAATATCATCCTCGATTTACGTAGGTTTGAATGAGGCCATCATAAATCAAATATGAAACCACAAGAAAAAAGATTTCCACTGGCAAAAGATCAAACAATTAGAAAAACATATAATAATATATCATAAACATTAAATAATAATAAACATTAAAATAATACATATTTTGATATAGTGGTAAATGGTTTTGTACTGACTCAACAGTGATCGAATAAGAATGTGGTCATGTGATACTCCTTAACTGTACAACTTTAAAACTCTTCAGTGAAGCAGAGCAAAAATGAATATTAAACTATAAACACCATTTATTTTTCAGGTTTATAGAAAGCCATTTTTGGTCAAACAAATGTACCTCTGATAAACACACAGTGTTTTTCACTGGGCTGGATTTAGCTGGTCTAATCAGTGTTGTCTCTCCCTGATGGGAAATCCATTCAGGTGAGCCCTTGACTGGGTCATGACTGGCTTTCTGCTTCATAAAAACCATAAATGTACATAGCACACAAAAGCATTCAAAGGATAACAAATGAAAGCTAAACAAAACTGTAACTGCACATACTCTTTATGTCCTGATGTTCCACTCTGTGTGTTTCACATTGAGAGTTGTGCCTCTGCCATTGTTTTTTAATGCTTCTTCCCTTTTATGCAGCTCTGTTTGGAATTGCCAATTGTACATTAGGCCCATCTCACCATGATAATCTCTGCACTCGTGCAAGACAGCTGGGGCAAGACAAATGTAGTCCTCCCTTACACTCACATGCAGCCATTATCTAAGCAACTCATAGACACCTGACAAATTTCAGGGTGCCTGAGAGCAGTGAAACGAACCCTGGCTGATCCACCCATCCCTATCCTCAACAGAATGTAGCCAATTTGTTCCACTGTTGTGGACTCCCAGTTATTTTTCGCAGATGACCTGGTTGGTTCTGAATGTGGGCCATAAGGCTCTATCTTCACTCAAAAGCTTTGCTGACTGAACCACTCACGAGTCAGACACCCCTGCCTCTCTCATTGTTGAAGCTTGAAGTGTTCTGATTTTCATACTCTGAACAAACATTCATGAAGTGAGTGTGGCCTGAAACTGGACATCCATGGCTAGCAGAGGAACGCGGACAGCACCGGCACTTCCTGTTAGCAACCGGAACCTCCTAGACAGAGGAGGGAAACAAAGCTGGAGCTGAATATCTGTGACCATAAATGCGCTGCCTTGTCCTGCTTTATGACATCACTCACTTCTTTCCTCAGCACTGGCAGGGCAGTGAGGTGGACATGGACTTGGAAGTGTAAACGTTCTCATTGGTGGAGAATATGGGAGGGGCTGACCGCAGAGGGGGTGGGAATGTTGAGGTTTGTGATGACAAGGTACAGCCTGGGTCCAGCCCTGAAGCCTATCCTTAAAGGCACACAGAGCAAGGCTGCAAGGCTAAGCTGCCACTGATATTCTGGGGAATGCGAAACTCCATAACTGCCACTGTTTACATCTCAAAGAAACTTTCACAAAATGACTCAGCAATGTAGGCCCTACTGAAGTCCTTCCTGGACCAGGTTACCATTGAAATATAAGTTAAAACAGAGTTAAGGTCAAGTTGCCCCAGTCTCTGGTCTCAATAACATACAGTGCCATGAAAAAGTATTTGCCCCCTCCCTGATTTCTCCTATTTTTGCATATTTGTCACATTTAATTGTGTTTAATGTAAGACAAAGACAACCAGAGTAAACACAAAATACAGTTTTTAAATTATCATTTTATTTATTGAAGGAAAAAGGTTATCCAACACTATATCACCCATGTGAAAAAGTAACTGGCCCCCCCTAAACTTAATAACTGGTTGTGCCACCTTTAGCAGCAACAACTGTAACCAATCGCTTGTCACACTGAATTAAGTGTGACAAATATGCAAAAATAAAAGAAATCAGGAAGGGGGAAAATACTTTTTCATGGCACTGTACACAATAGTTTGTGACACATCCACACATCTGAAACAAGGTCCAGTCCCACTCTTGTCTCATGTTTCATTACACTCACAGTGAGGTTTCCTTAAACACACAAAAGGGCAGTAAAATATACAAGTCTTTCTTTAAAAGAAAATGACTGGAAAATTCTGTGCTGGTAAGGGATATGTTTTCTGTTTTATATTCATTTTGTCCTCCTGCTGTGTTAAATATTGTTTATAATGCTGCATATTCCTTTCCCTGTGGTTCCCTTCCCTTTAGTGACAAAACAGCAATTTTCTTTCATCTCTTTTCATTTCTGTGTAATTGTATAGTACATAGAGTATAATTGGCTCCTGTGAGAAGCTACTGCCATCTGCTGGACAAAAATCCACATTGCCGATGAAACATAAAAAATGGTTATACAAGCAGGACTGAATCTTTTCCATCGGTTTACAACAGTTAGGCATATACTTATTGGTTGTAGGTTGATCTTTCATGAAGACATATCTTGTGATCATTTTATTTGCAGAAGCATGGACGTCATGGCCAGCCCATGTGTTTTCTCTGTTATATTTATGGAATTTGGCACAGAGCTGTGGTATGTTGCTTCTGTATGGTAAGTTCCCCTTTTTCTCATCTCTCTGTTATTCTCTCTCCCTCTGTCCAATCTCTCCCTGTGTCCCCCTCTCTCTGCCCCTGTTCCTCTCTCCTGGCACCTCCACCCTTTTTAATCCCCAAACCCTCTTTTCAACCCCTCATTCCCCCCTTGTTTTTTATTGGGCAGTCCTGAGCTCCAATATCTTGTTGTCCTTTCCTGCTTCCCTCCTGCCACACCCACACATAAACATCCATGCCTTTGAGAACAGGGCAAGCACAATCTTGCTTTTCAGCGCTTGCAGGTAATTGTGCTCTCTCTGCCAGAGGCTACTCTTACAGAGTCATACTGTTTCCTGGATTCTCTCTCTCTTGCTTAACTGACTTCCTGCCCTTCCAACATTAGAGACAGCATTTGAACAGCACTGGTGTGAACTCCTCAGTCAATGACACATAAAAAGACCTTACCTCCCTGTTTGCAGCCACTGCTGAACCGGGTTCTTTTCTGTTCTATGTCTCCTCACCTGTTCAGCCAATAATAGTCCTTGGTCTGGGTGTAAGTAACCCTGACAGAACTGTAAATATCAACCGACAATTTCACTTAATTTTATGCTCCATCTCGTCCTACTGCAGTACAATTCTTCAGCTCTGGCAGAGACACATTTGGTGCAGGGACAGTTTTTTGTTTTATGCCATTTTGTCTCTCTGATATGGTATACAATGTACAACTAATGAGTTTTTTCACGTGGTATTTTGCTCCATTATAATTTGAAAACAATATAGGAAAGACGGAAAAGAAAAAAGACAAATCCATCTTATAATGATGTTATACTATAAATTCAGTCTGGCAACAGTTTCACCTAGTTTGCAGCGAAAAGCGAGCAATCACTGGGGTCTGCCTTGATAGCTAACCGCTGTCAAATGCGTGCTTGTAGTTATCACAAAAATAACCGCGATAAACACTGTTCAGGTGTTTTGTGGGACTTCGCCGCTTCAGACATTAGGTTATCTTCTTTCTGTTCATCAATAACAGAATTTCTAATTATTGATTTTTTTAAGTCAGATAAGCCCGCTTGCATTCTCTGCACCGCAGTGAATCTGGAGGTTTTCGTGTGTCCCAAGATTTTCTGAATTTCCTGCGGAATTTTGTTTTACAGCGGCCTATTCATTTTGGACAATACCAAAATATACGAACGCGATTTCATATCGCTTTGCGTTCCTGTCCAAGACTTTATTTGTTTGTTATACAGACTTGGTGAACCTCCAAAAAATCTCATTTTAGTTTCCCATCTGAATTCCTGCCGTACGTAGGCACTTGTTGCTTTATGATCTTTGTATAGGCCTATCTTTTCACACGATTTCTCTGTTGACTGACTTTTTATCTTAATATCGATCACATAGGGCGATGGGGTTTTTTGTTCTTTGTTTTTTGCTGGTTTTCCTTTGAAAGAGCATTTGAAAATTGCTTGTGTGTGGTGTGGTTTGTTCAGCATTGTTACGAAATTGCAGTGATTGCGCGTTCATGGGATAAATTAATCTCAGGTTTATCATGTTAAAGGTTTCCTGAGCGCAAGCATTGTATGTGTTCTTTAAGCCTCGATGAGGGCGCTCCCCATGTCTTTGCATGTTCACAGGCACTGCGCAGAAAGCTCTTGAGAACAAAAAAGTAGGCGAAGGGCGGAGTGTCTACTTCAATAGGCGCACAAGCCCGGAGCAATCTGGCTCGAACGAAGGCGAGGCGAGCGCAGCTTGGAGAGACGGGTATGTAGAACGCTTGTGGGTACCCAGGAGACGTGGCGTTTATACAGTCGACACTGCTAGACGTTTTAGGCTGAAAAACATTCACTCGTCCTTGTGGGAATAAAAATAAAAAAAAAACGCTTAAAGGATCCCGAAAGCAAGGTTATTTCTTTACTTTCAGAAATACCTCCGACTCCACTCATACTTTCACAAGGCGGGGCGTCGAAAGGCAGGTGAAAACTCTCGGTCATCCGTCTGAAGGTAAAATGCGATACTTGGTACAACTGCAGGCTGACACTGTTTAATCGTGGAAACAACCACTGAGTCCGACATACCGATAATACACTCCGTGTGAATTCCTTCAGATTATTGCAGAGTACCTGCAGGCGTCAGCCGTATTGTAGAGGAGTGTAATTCTGCCCCTTATTTTAACACATTTCGCACAGCTGATTCACAACAAATACGTGTGTGCTCACAGTTGCACGTGTTATGGGGTTTGTGTGACATCATTCTTTAAGTGTGCATGAAATTTGACTCCAGTCGTGCGAAAGTAACATGCGTTCGTTAGCATTTATTATGTAATGATAATAACTGTAACTGGTAGGCCTATTGTAAGCGAGATTGCCGCAATGGTTAATATGGGTCCTAATGCATAACTTTTAACATCTGCTGGACGTGCGGGAGCATGCAACACTGACGCATTTAGCACATCTCAGGCTGGGAGTGAGTTTGGATCGCGAGCTGTAATTTCATGTCAGTGCCTTTTCGGAGAGGTACGGTAAACTGGGCTATTGCGGGATGCATTGCGATTTAAAGGTTTCCTTTAGAAACTTGTAGCTATGTGGAAGGAGGATAAATAGGAAGAGAAGACAACAAGAAAGAACTTGCTGCGGCACGAACGGATATCTATTACGCGAAAGGAATTCGATTTGTCTTTGTACGGATTAAGCTTTCATAACAATTACCTAAAGACGTCCAGCAAAGTAAGTAGCTTCATTCAGTTGCAACTCCTTTTTCCCCACTCCAATATACTCTGTCGTGCTTTTTCGTGAAGAGGTAGTAAGCCTACCCGCGAGCAAATGTCGATGCGGACTTTGAAACTCCAAATTTGAACTTTTTTTAACCCCTTCCTCCAATATATCCCAGTCCATTTCTGCCTTTCTCCCAGCTTCACTGAGAGTTCGCATTAAGGATAGTTGGTTGAGCTAGGATCATAGTACGCTCGGTGAGATGGAGATGGAGGAGCTAGATTAAGGTACCTCTGTCAAATTTGCGAATGGAGGGAATGTAGCCTTCATTTTCAACGCTGACCATACTCTTCGTCATCTTCGCTTTTGTCATGATGTCAGGCTTTTCATCTTGTTCTTATTGGCCTAGCAAGAACAGCGCGATCAGGTTTCTCGTATATTGGCGCAAAGGCAAACGCAGTGGCTAGAACAAGTTGTGAATTAGCTCGCAAGATGCCATTTATCGTGGGATAGGATGCTGACCATTTTAACCCCGCTGTTGACACCGATCATAATGACCTTCACAGGCACGCAAAACAGTCAAAATCATGGTATCGGAGCGACTAAACATGCATAAAACATTAGTTATAGTTAGGTGCATTGTGAATTAATGTTACAATCTTGGGCCACAGTTCACATTAGTAGTTTGCTGCACCTCGCCTATACAATATGGCTCTTCTCTCCCAGATTTTACCCATACGAGTAATGCATAGGTCGAATAATAGGGATTAGGTTATAACATTGAGGTCAGTAGAAGAATTTATGATTTTTGGTCTTGAAGTGCTTGATCTGTCTGAAGCCTAGATGTTTGGCAGAACCCACTTTGGCTGTGTGGAAAGTATACACATGTTTGTTGCTGTGGACAGCCATAAATGGCGCGTCTCTCGTATCAACAATCTAAACAAATAAATAAGCACTATCACATAATGAATCTTGTGTCTAGGTACCGGAATTTTCCGTTTTTATCTGATAACTGGGCCCGTATGACACAAGAAACCATGGCGAATGAATGAGGAAGAGAGTTTTAAAACAGTACATGCTGGCAATGAAAATAGGAGTATCGGTGTGTCTTTAAACGAGGGCGGTATAGCATTGGGACTCTATCGCCATAGTTAGGCGTCGAGATGTCAAGATGACTTAGAGAAGTGGACGGATTCACGGGATGGAAACTTAGTACGTGAATGGTTAATAAAACTTGAGCCTCTCTCTCTGGCCTTCGAGCTAATGTTACACCTGGAATCTGGCAGTCATGGTAACAGCGGACATAGCCAATCAGCTTCCCTCCCCCTTTCACCCACGCGCGGGGCGTTACTGTAGCCCGTCTCAACTGCATTTACCCAGACTTCACACCTAGCGCAGTACCTGTAACGTTTTTAGGTTCCAGTGTCTGTCGCGTATCTGTCATGTTTTATTAGTCGCGATATTATGCTTTAGCATTTTAATCACAATTTAAGTGCCTGTGGGTTCCCACACCTTGTTTCTCCTAATCTCGTCAGGGTGTATATTCTTTGAATTCCCCTCATTTTCCATTCCCTGTTATACTGCATTGAGCTGGTTCCTTGTTTGTTTAACCGTCCAGTGCACTCCTGTTGGCATCTTTGCTTGTGCTTGTTTAAATTCACAACACCCAGAGGATTTGAGATGGGAAGTCATGTCTGTGTGCATTGGTCCCTCACTGAAGAAGAGGCTGGCCTTATTAAAGTTTGGATGTGTTGTGCATTGTACTGAAGGAGGAGTAGTCTTGGTAATGTGTTCTGTCCGGAATTGCATTGTGGATCAGGAAGTCGTGAGGGACTAATAAAGGTCTGCAGCTGATTACAAATTAGGCACCAAACACTACTTATCTTTCCACAATGCAAGAGTTGACGCCTTCATCGGTGGGGGGGGGGACTACTCAACTGGGGCACAGTCAAAGAAGTTAGGGAGCCTGGAGGAAATTGGATTTGCTGTTCAATTATTACCAGGCTCTTTACCAACATCTAGCAGTTGCTTTGCTTGGTCATTTCCTCCCCCCTGCTCCCAAAATTCAAATTCAAATTCAAAGTGTGCTTTATTGGTATGACTTCACAAGATGTAGCATTGCCAAAGCAAGTTAGAAATGTGTGTCATGTGATACAATACAAACAGCAATAGAGGTGAAAACAGTACGTGAATATTAGTGGAAAAATAGGACTTTTGAGTGCTCTCTCTCTCTCTTTCTCTTTTTACACACACACACACACACACACACACACACACACACACACACACACACACACACACACACACACACACACACACATTCCGTCTCTCTCCTTGTCTTCTATGAAGCATGTGAGTTGACATACAATCCAGTTTGAATGTAGTTTGACTGCCTTTTTCTGCTCCTCCTCCTCCTCCCCCTCTCTCCCTCTCCCTCGTAATTCTCCTGTTAAGGTGCCCTGATGTTTTGGGAAAAATACTGAGGCGGGTCGCAGGGTCAAACGGGAGCCAGTTGTGTGTTTGTCATCTGTGAGTCATGCGACAGCATTCTGTCGTGCTGCTGGATCGGGCCTCCCTTTGAGCAGGAAATTCATGCTTTCATTGTGGGGTTTCGTACGGCACAAAAAGGAAGTTCCTGTTTGTTTTAAAATGTTTTAAATCTGAGAACTTTGCAAAGTCAAAGCCAAACCTCAGGGTAGGAGGACCTTATTCCATCCAGGTTGTGAGTGTGCGTAATATTACATCTTACTTCACCAGCCCCTCTCCACACACTTAGAATGCTTCACAACAGTACAGAGCAATGCAAAAAAGAACAGGAAAAAAACCAGATTAAATGTAATACACAAAAACGTTTTAGAATAGTAATATAATGTACAACATAGAATATGGAATAGTAAAACATACTCTGCACAAGGACAATGAAGTTGAATCTAAATTAATATAATCTAATCTAAAACAATAACATGATTAAATTGAAAATCACAATAGTGGAGAGAGGGAGTGAAATGTGTCATAGGTGAAGGCTGAAAGCAAATCTGCAAAAAAATGAAGTATGAAGGGAAACTATTTCAGGTGGTACTGGGAAACTCCTCAGAGTCTCTGACAGTAGTAGGTAATGCATTCCAGAGCTGGGGGGGATCTATGGCCGGGGGGCTTCGGTTTGGCTGGTGGAGGCAGCAGACGGGTGAACATAGAGGGATGCAGAATGCGGGCAGTGGTGTCAATATAGAGCAGGGGACCCAGCGTGTGAGAGCAGAGGGCCTGACAGGTGAAGCGATGCATCTTAACATCAGCCCATCGCTGACATTAGCGGGTGCTCTCCCCCAGGGCGTAGCAGATAGCTGGATACTCACTCTGACAACTTGGATCACGTAACTCGCTCAAGGGTACAAAAGTAGTGCTTTGCCTGGGTCACGAGCCCCGCTCTTTACTGCCACGCCACACTGCTGCTCTTGTATGCTCAATGCAGTCTGTTTAAGATTTTAGCAAACGTTAGTAGTTAAGAGCATGTTACAGTCGTATAGTTTTCTAGTTATTAAAGTTTATAAAAGTGATAAAAATGCACACATTTTTCAGTTTCTGGTAGGAATAACATGGATCATATGGCACAGTGTAGCAGAGGTGGAAAAAGACCTACCACATGGAACGCCTTATGTAATCATTGTGTTGTAATATCTTACAAGTAATGCGAGTTACTCCATGCATCAATAGTGCTTTGTGTGAAGCAAAATAATTCCTTGTGTCAATGTGAAAATTACGTAACTTATGTAACTCATGTCCACATATGATAAACCTCAATCTGAAACAGCAGAAGTAGCACATTCACAGGGATATACAAGAAGATGAAGTGGCTTAAGGGTCTCTTGATAATGTACATGTTTGAAACTCAGCACTGCTCTTATTTCCCTTCTCTGTACTTTTTTCAAGAACAACATCTTATAAATGTGGTCTGAACAAGGCGTATTACAACACCGCTATTACCTCATCCTTTTGATTTATAAACAATTATTGTTTTCATATATCCTTTCTGTATTTTTACTCCTTTCTGGTCTACATAACATCTAAGTATCATTCACATTTTCAGCCTCTAATTAAGCATCCCCGTAAAAAATCCTGCCTTAAAGTGTTATTGCCCCTATGTAGAAATTTGCCTGAAGCAAATGTCATTTCCCACATCTTGCTCAGCTTTGGACTGTGTTTAAAGGTTCTTGAATTATTTTAGCAGCTTCCAAACTGTTCTCACCCCTCACACCCAGTTTGATATTCCCTTTTTGGAACTATGTGGTTATTAAATGATGTTTTTTTTAAATGATGACTTTTTGCCAAGGCTTGGGAGAGAGGGGCCACACGTGAAGCATTGTGGAGAATAGGAAGTGAGAGGCCGGTTTATGAAGTAAAACCTCTGGGGGGGGAGAGTGTGAAAACCCTCAAGTGCCGCATTTAGAGTTGCACTTTGTTGTCTGACGGACGCTCTCGTCCAAAGGTCACTTTCGGAGGCTGTGGGGGCTTGTGGCCTTGTGGTTTTCTGAGTGCGGATTGGCTGGCGGCGCAGAGGAGAGCGGTTGGCGGAGGATAGCGAGGCAAGGGTGGATGTTGCCACTGAGAGTTGGGGCAACTCGGAGAGCACCTGGAACAGTGCACCAGTCTTCACCAGGGCATTTTGGTGAACACTTTGAGCTTGTCTGGGGATGGCATCGCAGAGCTGAAATTGAACAGAAACGGAAGAAATGCTTGAAAGGGGAATTGGGCTCTTGAGTAGAACAGTTTTGGCGGAAGAGCTAGACAACCTTGGCTTTTGAGATGGTGTGAAGAAAGAAACCAATCACTCGGGGTAAGAGACATTAAATGCTCAGGCACGCAGAGTTCTGCAAGTATTTCAGAAGGGGAGTGAGAGGAGGTGGGGTCAGAATATTAATTTTGGTCACACCGTGTTCATGTGCATGTGTGTGCATCTCCACCTCTGCCTGCCATATCAGAAATATCACTGATGGTAACTCTTTTAACTTCTTTATTGTGGTACCATAAACACAGCCTCACTGCCAACTGAAATGTTAACACAGCCGTGTTCTTTGCCAGTGTTTTATGCAGAAAATGAAGTCGGAGAAAGGCAGGAATTCAGATTTTATCTCGCTGAAATCTTTGCCAAGTTTAATTGTGGGAACATTCTGTCATGTTGACAGCTGTAGTTTTGCTTTCCCCCCACCATGGTGAGTTGTTTCTGTTTATGCGTAGGAACACGGAAGGTTCTGTCCCTGCCCTGATATGCCGTGTCACACTCTGTGGTGTCAAATGAAGCGAGCGTGCAGTCATTTACCTCGCTGCTGGCTGGAGGAAGACTACAAGGTTGAAACCCTCTGCTTAGCTCAGGTTCAGGGGATTCAGCCCATTTCTGGTCTAGCTTTGTTCTGTCATCACCTTCATTTTGGCAGTCCTCTGCAGTGTAATTCAGTGCATTCATCATAATTAACAATGAACTGTCCAATCGCCAGTCACAATCCAGTTTTATGAAACCTGTAAAAGTGCAATAGGAGCATCAAAGGATGAGAGAAACTCCAAAAGGAGGTCCTGAATACAGAGGGTCACAAACAGAAAACAAAAGGGACCAAAGATTGCAAAAGGAGTGAAGTCACATACGGCAAGAAAGATTCCAAAAAAAGGCAATACCCGTCATTGGGCTCCCCAGTTTTAGTTCAGATTTTTCAGGTCCGCTGTTAACTGCTTTGGTCTCAGATTTCTGTGGTTACGCCGAGACCCCTATGTGCCTATGCCCGTGTGTGCTTATGTGTGTGTGTATGCGTGTGTGTTTCAGCAGGGCGAGGGGGGGCGAGGGCTGCAGTACCATGGCGTGTCCAGAGGAGGGCGAGGTGGAGGTGACCCGGGTCACGGAGCTAATGCGGCGGCTCCATTCCCACGACGACAGCCCCCTGTCCCAGGATGAGCTGGACTCCCTCACACAGAACAGCGGTGAGGCACCACCACTCTACCTGAGTTCACTATTAAAAATGATAGCCTACCTATTGGGAGAAGAGAGTGGGGTGCAGCGGTAAGGAGCAGGGCTTGTAACACGGTGCTTGCTAGTTCGATTCCCAGGTGTAGCACTGCTGTTGTACCCTTGGGCAAGGTGAATTGTCTCAGTAAATATCTAGCTGAATAAATAGATAACATGTAGAAGCTGTAAGCGACATAAGTTGCTCTAGATAAGACTGCCTGATAAACTAATGTAACGTGTATATAATACGCACCAAGTATATGCCCAGTGTGGCCCATTATAGGGCTGAATGACACAAGCTTTGCACGTCCAGCCAAACAAATTTTAATTTGGTGAAGCAGCTGCTACTGTTCTATCAGTGTTATGACCACTGACATCCCTTCCATGGTCGAAAGAACCAACATCTGTGGAAAAGGAGGCAGGGTGGATTTCCTCTGCCTGTGGAGCTGGCGAAACATGAGACATTGTTTGCCCGTGCCCAATATGCCAATTCACAAACCCATGTGTCCTCCTGACCATGCAGCAGAGGGGCGGGTCTGAGTGGGTGTGGCCTTGGGCGGTTTCCTGGGTATCACTTATGTCGAATATATTCTATAAAGGTTTGGACAGTGGTGTCAAAGCAGAAGTAATGGCTCCTAATATTGAGGAGTTGGAGGCAGATTCTTCCATCATCTCTGTCTTTCCCAAAGTTTCAGTTACTACACATGGGAGTGCTCCAACTAATTTAAAGTTGTTTTTTCTTCTTTATCGACACTTAACAGTGGGTTATTTAAATGCAGAGTGAGACCATTGTTACGCGAGATTGGTGATAGAGCAGACAGCTCCATAGAGGGTAGTACGATGTGACTACCTAAACAGGGATACAAAGGCAGAAAACTTAATTAAATCGCACACAATATTGACAAAAGAAGTCTGTAGTCAATAGATAGTATGTCAGACTTCATTTCAGCAGTTGGATTTCCGGGTGGTTTCTTGGGAAATGTTTATTTTGGGCTTTGAAGCCGTCTCAGTGGGTTTCATCAAGTCTTCTGCTGTATTTCTGTGTTATGGGCTAGTGAGGCAAACACTTCTGCATTATATGTCACTGACCAAACCTTCATATATTTGACCTGAGGTATTGCTACGTTCCAGAAACAACTTGTCCCATTCAGCCTTGTCCCATTCAACCTCAGAGATCAGTGGGCAGAGAGATTAAGGAAAAAAGGGTAGTATGGAATGCAATTTGTGTATTTCATACATCATTCTGGGGTTTTATTTGCTCAATATGGAATGCATCCTGTTAACCTAACAGTAGTCAGAGATGTCATAAGGTGGCCAGATGATGATGATGTACTCAGTGTTTTTAATGCCACAAAACAAGATATGAGAGAATTTTGCCCTAAATCTAATCTTATTATGGTCTTAGATACTGTTTTTGAATTTGGTGATGATGACTACATATTCCAGAACACATTGGTGTTTAATAGAGTTTTATCAAACACTAACGGACACGGGAAAGCACTGCGTGGACAATAGTAAATGGTTCGGTGTTGTTAAAGTGAACCCTTTGCCAGCAGACTTCTTATTGGAGTACTTCTGCTTTAAATTACCAGTGTTAGTATTTCTTAGCATATAAGGCATCAGTTTTACCATGAAGGAAATCTATGTCAGCTTGTCCATTGAAGCAGACAGGTGCCCTGCAAAGTCCAGCACGAAAAGGAGCCTGAACCTCTAGCCTGTGTGTCGACGGTCAGCATCGGTGAACCAAATCTGTTTGCTCCCCCTTCCCAGAGGAGCGCCCCTTCCTGGTGATCCACCACCTGCGTGCCGTGAGGGAGGGGGGTGTGCCACTGCTCCTGCAGGGGGCGCCCATCACCTGCCGGGTGAACAGCACGGAGAGGTACACCACGCGCTCCAAGGTGCGTGTATGGATGGGTTTGGAAATAGGTGGGGTCGTGGGGGGTCAGGGTATCGGAAGTATTACAGAGGGGTGGTGTTGGGGTTAAGGAATTGGAATGATAACCTACAAGTTGAAGGTTCAGTTCCCAGGTGTGGCGTCATTGTTGTGCCTTTGGGCAAGGTACTTAAACCAAATTACTGTAAGTGCCCGAGTGTGTAACTGGTTAACATGTAAAAAACTGTAATTTATGCATGATGCTTTGGATGACAGTGTCTGCAACGCAAATAGGTAATTTAAAATATGTAATTGGACAGTGGGGTTTGAGGTTGTGGGGCCTGGGATTGCTGTGTGTGTGTGTGTGTGTGTGTGTGTGTGTGTGTGTGTGTGTGTGTGTGGGGGGATGTCATTGGTGGTAGAGGTAAAGGGTACATTGGTATATGTAACTGGTGTAGAATTTAGTCAGCATGTATTTAGTGCAGTTAGTGTAGTGGATTCATCAATGAGCAGTTTGGTGTAGTGGTAAGAAGCAGGCCTCATAACCATAAGGTTGTTGGTTCAGTTCAGATAGGTCACAGATAGGTCTCAATACAGATAGGTCACATGAGAACTAAAGAGAAAGATTCAAAGATCAGGCTAACAGAGATCCACGAACTACATCTGTGGTGAGTTTAGTGGATCAGCTGCAATTAGCAGCTACAATTATTTGCATATCAACAGTTAACCAGATGTCCAATATACTGTTCCATCTGAATTATGTTATTATTGTTGTGTGGGATGACAAAATGGATACACAGAATGACTATTAAAAAGATATCTTTGTGGTTTTCAGTGATATTTGGGCCTTCCATGATATTATGAGAGATATTTTGCTTTGTGATGCAGCCTGACCAATGCTGATAGTGAAACCTTGATGCTATAAACCACTACATGACAAGCAATGAGGCTAACCGATGCCAAACCCACAATGCCAAATGACCCAGGTCTCAGGCACAGGACAGAGCAGGGACTGTTGCTAGTTTTGCAAGCTGGGATTGCACCCTCTGTAACAGGGTTATTGGAAATGAGTCCTGCTGTGTTGAAATAGAATTTTTGGAGTGCGCAACATCCTCCCCTCTACCTCATGTGCACTACCTGTAACAGCAAGCGTGTTCTGGCGTGAGTGCGTGTCTGTGTGTGGGTTTTTTTCCCCAGGTCTCTCTCTCTCTCTCTTTCTCTCTCTCTCTCTCTTCCTCTTCATGTCTCTCTCTCTCACCCCTCTCCGTGTCTCTCCCTCTCCCAGGTGCGTGTCTGTACTCTCTACACGGTCCGTCTCACACATGGCCAGTTCTGCTGGACGGTGAAGAGGAAGTACAAGCACTTCCAGGAGCTGCACCGTGACCTATACAAGCACAAGATCATGCTCAACTTCCTGCCCCTGGGGAGGTCAGCCAACCCCCCACCTCCCCCCATTGCAAAAGCCACTTCTGCTATTGCTGTGGTTTCTTCTTCTATTAGCATCCTGCTGAGCGCGCCCACTTGAGTCCCCAGCTATTCTGCTGCTGTTTCGGTGTGACCCTTCGCGTGCACGTCTGCTGCTGCTGCTCTGCTGTTACTTTCACTTCTGCTGTCGTAGCGTGGCGGAGGGCGGCAGCAAGGTTCAGCTTATGGCCCGTCTCACCAAGTAGCCTGCATTAAAAGGCATTTGCCCCCTCCCCTCCTCCTCTCTGGCCCCTGCTGTCTGGTCCACTCCCCCTCCCCCGCTTTACCTTCTCCCTCTGACTTCTCACCATTGTGTTCTGCATTCCTCCACCACCCCTCTCTCTCTCCTTCCCTCTCCTTCCCTCCCTCTCTCTCTCCTCGCTCCCTCTCCCTCTACTCCCTATCCTCTCCCCCTCTCTCTCTTTCTACATCCCCCCTCCCCCTCTCTCTCTCATCCCTCTCTCTCTGCCCTGTTGCAGATATGCTCTCCAGAGGCAGCAGCTGGGTGCGATGACAGAGGAGATGCCCTCTCTACACGGAGCTGACAGAGTCAGGAGGGCATCCAGCAAGCCGGTACTATACACGAACACACACACGCGCACACACATGTGTAAACACACACAGACACGCTCTTGCATATGCACGCAGACGCACTCCCACACACTCACATGCGTACACATACAATTATCTCCTTGTGATTCTTTTTCATCAGACTATCAGGAGTGTCTGTAAGGGTGTGTGTGTTTGTTTGTGTGTGTGTGTGTTTGTTTGTGTGTGTGTGTGTTTGTGTGTCTGAGGTTCAGATGCTGTGGTCTCATCTGCATCTTTGATGTGCTGCAGAAATACCTGGAGGATTACCTTAATGGGCTGCTAGAAAACAACTTCTGCAGGAGCTACCATGGCATGGTGAGTGTGCAGTCTCTACCCGCTGCACTGCAGACTCAGAGCTTCCCACATGTCCCCTGAAGCCTGCGGGAAAATCCACTAATAACCGCATGAATGCTTTGATTAAGAATGTTATTATTGGCACCTGAAATACCTGAAATGCTATTGTAGCACAGGCACACTGCATAGGGTGTTTAGGTCATCCTTGTTTGTTTCATGCCTCCAAGCTACCAGAAGCATTAAACTGGTGGAACGGCAATGTGTGCTTTGCAAAAGGCCATTTCATCCCCTTCCTTTTATGTTAAGTTTAGAATAAACCAGATTTCACATACAGACAAATGCATGGCTGCATCATAAGGTAAAGGACCTGCTCAGCTAAGGGAGGTAATCAGGAGCCTCAGAAACAGGGTAATCTTCCAAAAAGGCAGGTATTTATTTACATCAGGTGTAGTGGAACTGTGGGGGTGAGAAAATGGGTACAGTGACATAAAAAACAACAAAACAAAACAAAACACAAAATTAAGTTGCAAAATTAATACTCAGAATGCAGACAAAATCACTAGAGCAGTGTCAAAATACTAGCTAACATTAGCAGCCTCACACATCTGAGTGCAGCTGTTCACAAGGGCAAACCTCACAGCAGAACTGCTCTCAGTCACACTGTGAGGATGTTGGCGCTAAACTGCATCATCACAGGATGAATATTAAAAAATGTGTCAGTTATAAGTAATATGTAATAAGTGAAATGGGCATTATAGTTTTTACTGACACTGAGAAATTTTGACTCCTGATCACTCACTCTGGTTGTACCAATGTTGCCACGTTCTCTTTCCCAGACTTTCACACACACACTCTCTCTCTCTCTCTCTCTCTCTCTCACATACACACACACACACACACACACCTGTGCTCTGATTGCAGCTGGAGTTTCTGGACGTCAGTTTGCTGTCCTTTGTCAAAGACCTGGGGCCCAAAGGCTTGTAAGTGATCTGCAAGGCGCGTGTGTGTGTGTGTGTGTGTGTGTGTGTGTGTGTGTGTGTATGTGTATGTATATGTATATGTGTATGTATATGTATATGTATATGTGTGTGTGTGTGTGTGTGTGTGTGTGTGTGTGTGTGTGTGTGTGTGTGTGTGTGTGTGTGTGTGTGTGTGTGTGTGTGTACCTGTGCCCATGTATATGCTTTCATGCATGTGCGTGCATAATGTGTATGCATGCATGTGTGTGTATGTGCATGTGTGTGCTTGCATGCATATGTGTGCACACCTGCATGCGTGTGTGTATGAGTGCAGTAGCAGTGTGTGCCTGTTTCAGGGAGGGCTACATTCTGAAGAGGTCAGGAGGGCATCGCATCCTGGGCCTGAACTGCATCGGGCACCACCAGTTCTGCTTCCGCTGGTCGCGCCGGTGGCTGGTGGTCAAAGACTCCTTCCTGCTCTACATGAAGAGGGAGGCGGGAGTCATCTCCTTTGTGCTGCTCTTTGACCCCGAGTTCAAGGTCCTGGTGGGCCGCTGCTACACCGACACCAAGTATGGAGTTTGTATCCAGAACTTCACAAGGTGGGCCCACCGACAGACACTGCATTGATGGACCTGTGCACAGAATGAATTATGCTGATACACTGATATAAATGCTTTCTGTGCATGTTTATGTCTGTTCCTGTGTGTGTGGGTGTGTGTCTCTGTGCATGTATGTGTGCTTATGCGTGTGTCTCTGTGTGTATGCGCCTGTGTATGTGTGTATGCGCATGTGTATGTGCGTATGCGTGTGTCTCTGTGTGTATGCGCCTGTGTATGTGTGTATGCGTGTGTCTCTGTGTGTATGCGCCTGTGTATGTGTGTGTCTCTGTGTGTATGCGCATGTGTATGTGCGTATGCGTGTGTCTCTCTGTGTGCAGGACCCTCATCATTAAGTGCAGCAGTTACAGACAGGCTCAGTGGTGGAGCCATGAGATCAACAGGCTGGCAGAGCCATGTGACTTCCTCAAGATGCACCGGTTTGAGGGCTTTGCACCGCCCCGGGCGGACACGCTCACCAAATGGTGAGGATCGAGGGGGGGGCAGAAGGGGGTTATGGAAGGAGTCATCATTTCCTGTTTTCAGAGAGGAGGGGATATAGGGATGAGGAAAGGTTTAGAGGGAAAAGTGGAAGATTTAAGAAATTCTGAGAAAAATGGACCTCCGATGTGTTCAGTGAGCGTAATTGTGTTGGAGTGTCATGGGAAATTAAGCCTATATCTTATGTGAACATACCATGTGACCCCTCGGTCCATTGTACCCTTTTTTATGTTCATCTGTTGAACTCATCCAGGTATGGATCTGTCGGTGAGGTGATTTACAGGACTGTATGGATTGACAGATATTTGTGTTGACTGACAGGTATGTGAATGGCAGTGGCTACTTTGCGGACTTAGCTGATGCTCTGGAGCAGGCCAAGGAGGAGATCTTCATCACAGACTGGTGGTAAGTCCCATATTCATATTGCCTAACAACAGAATCCACACCCGTAATGCACATATTGTGCCCTGTGTGTTAAACACATTTCCATCGTACTAAATTGTTAAAGACCATTAACTTAGAGAACCCTGGACTTCCAAAGGGACATCCAAAAGGGGGGAGGGACATCCAAAAGTCTAAGAAGATATCTTAGCGGAACATGCTTTAATCAAGGGAATGTGGGGTTCCTGAGATTATTAACCACAAGAAATGTCTGAGGTTGTACAGACAAACATAAATCAGTCAGGGGCTGTCCACATGGTTTGGGTCAAGCGTAGCACTGGAAGGTTAACCTTTCTGAAAATCTCAACAGTAATCTCAAATGTAATCTCTTGGTCCGTACCCAGCAATAAGTTTAGTAGGTAGACGTGTGGAGGTGTAATTGAAGCTGTGTGCCTTTGTAAAGCACAAGTAATAAAGAGTATGCCACAGGTCATGTTTTTCAGTCTTTACATGAGCTGTCACAGCATGCAGAGGTAGCTGTCCTGAAACATTTAAGCCATTCACTTTTTAAACTGTTGATACTCCTTTGGGTAATTTGTGTTGAAATTGAGTGTCAATCATGTCATTATGCTCCTTTTCGGCCTCTAGTTCTCAGTATGCGTTGTGAGGCTGGTCTCTCACACACACACACACACACACACACACACACACACACACACACACACACACACACACACACGTACACAGGTATACGCATGTGTATATATGTATGTATGATATATAAGACATAGGACAGAAAAGTAGAGAATAGCAAAGAATAGACTATATAGCTCAGTGTATAGCTGTTGTGTAGCTGTATTTTGTTGTACAGCTTACTCTGCCATAAAGTGATCAAGAACATTTTTATAGAAAGAGTGATGACAATGTGCTTTGCAAATGCAGTTCGCTGCAGTCCATGGTAAGAAAGTGAGGCAGGGCAATGCATCCTGGGTTTTAGACGGTGAGCCTGGCACAGGTCACAAAAACCACAAAAAGACTATCAAATTTGCTCATGTTCTCAAGTTAGCAAAAACTAATGAAGAATCTTTCAGTGAGACCTGTTGTAAAAATGGTGAAGAACATGTTAAAATATAATTTTTCTTTGTTGAAATCTTTTGTTAATGAATTATCCAGTTTGTTGATGAATTAGCTTATTAGCTTATTATTACCTTAAGAGAAGACAGTGTAACAAAATGTAGGCTGCTTTTCAGAGAAATGGCCAAGGTGCATGTGTCCTTGGCAAGCCACTTGTTTTTGGCCAGTTGTTAAAAGTCAATCCAACAGTTTTATTTGTAAGGCCAAACAGTAGCACCGGACTCAGTTTAGCAGGGCATATGGTTCTGGCCTGGTGTCACATGGCTGCAGGTCTGTGTCAGCGTGTCTCAGCCTGTTCTCTTTCCCCAAAGGCTCAGTCCTGAGATTTTCCTGAAGAGGCCGGCCACAGACAGCTACTGGCGCCTGGACCAAATCCTCAAACGCAAAGCAGTAGGAGCCGTTTGCCTTGTCCTTGTCCTCCCTTCAGGTTTTCTTTGCTTCCCTATCCTCTTTTTTTAACTCTGAAATATTCTCTGCCTGGCCCTCTCTCTCTTTCTTTCTCTTGCCTTCTGTCTCCACCTCTCTTTCCTTTGATATGTAAAGATATTTCTCCTCTCCCCCTCCACGCCTCCTCACTGCGTCCTCTGCCGTTCCCGGCCCTCTGCTGCCCCCTGCAGGAGCAGGGCGTGAAGGTCTGCGTGCTGCTGTACAAGGAGGTGGGCATGGCCCTCGGCATCAACAGCGACTACAGCAAGAGGACCCTCACGAACCTGCATCCCAACATCAAGGTCAGATATCCCACAATGCACTGCCAATCCATGTAACAAACAAAGGTTGCCCCTCACCATGGGGTTGGGTGTCTTTCCCAAAAACCTCTCCTTAAAAACAAATTCAGGTGTCCTGCCAGTGGTAGTTATTAATTCAGTAAGAAACTCACACCCACTCTGTCTGGAAGTACATAGCATAAGTATGGTCCTGAGGCAGCCAGGGTCAGCAAATCCTAAAACAGGTTTTTATCATTGTCAGCTGTGCGACATACCTTTCTCTAAACGTATTCAAACAGAATATACACACAGCACATTGTGTCAAAATGTGTGCAACTCGGTCTGTCTTCTCATTAATAAATTCATGTTTGTCTGCTACATCGCTGAGCAGACTCCTTTATAATGCCCGTGGAGAGCCTGGCTGACAGTTCTCACAAAAAAGAAAGAGCAAATGTTCAGAACCAGGCTGAGCACACAACCAACTGAAACAAAGTGAGCTTCCTGCATTCCAGCCATGCACCTGTATATAATATGCCTTTAATTTGGCAGGTGTTGCTTATTACCCCATGGCTGGTTGTCTATATGTGTAATAATGACAATTACAATTTAACAATTAGCCTGTTTGAGATGAAGCTGATGGCATGAGATCTGGCTATTGCAAAAGTAGTACACTGAAAAACAAAAAATTCAACATAAAATTCAAACTTTAAACAATAAGAAAACAAGATCAACACCTCATTAACAAATTTCAGCAGTTTTAGAGACAGCTGAAGGGTACACCTTTACAATGCCTGGTGATTTATAATGTTTTCAACTCGGCATATACTGTGACCCTTTTTTCACAACTGGATTTGAACAAATTAAAGGTAAAATACTTTATTCGGAGGAGACATAGCAGTGTGTCACCTGAGAGATGGTCATGAGTGCAGTGCCCATATCAAGCACTGTTCTGCACTGTCCTTGGTTACACTGTATTTTTGTTCCGAATGTTGCAAATTAAATTCACTGTACACACACATGATCAGAGCAAAGGAGGGTCATCTGTGTTTTGGACAGCCTCACAAAGTCTGAAAATCATCTGTCAGTTGTTGAAATGGCTATGTTACTGTATGTGAGATAGGAGTCAATGCAGAGTGAGGATTGGTCACAATAAGCTTTCCCTTAAAACAAGCTATGATTGATTATTTTAATCTTTCCCCCCTCTTTCCTTCATCTGTACACCTCTGTTAATCTTGTTCCCCTCCTCTCCTCTCTTCCTCCCTCCTTTCCTCCATCCTCGCTCTCTGCTCTCCTTTTCCCAGGTGATGCGACACCCCGACCATGTTGCCTCCGTCGTCTTATTGTGGGCGCACCACGAGAAAATGGTGGCCATCGACCAATCGGTGGCCTTCGTGGGCGGGCTCGACCTGGCCTATGGGAGGTGGGACGACAGCCACTACAGGCTCACTGACCTGGGAGCCCCACAGACGCCCAATCACAATAAAGAGGCGGGGCCAGATGTAAGCGCTGATGAGTATCAAAGGGAACAAAATGATTGTGTGTTTCTTCCTGGTCAAGCTACAAAAATTCTCTAATTTAAATAATTTAAAGAGGAAACAAATTGCTCATACATGCTGTATTGATTTGTTAGATGATGTTCCATTTTCTACAGCATTACAGGTCATTGATTGGAATCTCCCTCAGACTGTCATCTTCCTTTTCAGTTCCTCTTTAAAAAATCCTGTGTGCAGCCATTGCTGTGAACAGTGCGTATGATTTGCTCACTCATGTGCTCAGTCATGCATTTCCCTGGGTATAGATGTAGATATATAAAAATACAGTTGTATATCTACGTATATGTATGTACGTGCCTCGTGCAATAGCATAAGTAAACGTTATGTATTTTCGGTCTCCTCCAGGACGGTGGTGACACTGTGGACAGTGGAGCAGGCTATCAGCCTCTTGCAACAGAACCGGAGCCAATTGACCCGGAGGACCTGAAGGGCAACACTCGCCTTTGGCTGGGCAAAGACTACAGCAACTTCATCAATAAGGACTGGGTTCAGTTAGACCATCCTTTTGAAGGTACGCCTTCACACATGCAGGCACTCCCATCTGTGAATTCATGCTGACTCAATGTCAGAAATCACCTTGATGAAGTCTTTCATATCGCCACAGCAACCCAAGTTAGGCCCCCCTCTTTGCCCTCTCCTTTACTGTGGCTTACTGTGTGCTGTGGCCTATTTGGCAAAGACCAACTTGGTTCATGTATGGTAGCATCATGCTTGGTAGCACCGTGACTGACACCAATAGGCATAACAGGCTAATCAAAAGTATACCTAAGGTGGATTTTTTGAGTAATTGTTATAAGTTTCTGTGTTAAGTTGTTTGATTAATAGTTATATGACTGTTTACACAGTACTTTTTGGGGTTTTTTTGTCCCCCTCAGACTACATCGACCGCTCTCACGTGCCCCGCATGCCCTGGCGGGACCTGTCCACAGCGCTCCATGGGAAGGCGGCCAGAGACGTCGCCCGACACTTCGTCCAACGCTGGAACTTTACCAAGGTCAGGGGGTTAAAGTGTATCAGACCTGGGAGGTCAGGGGTCAATTTAGCAGAAGAGTCCAATGTACCTTGCCTCAATTTAGTGGTTGAGGCACTTAAAGAGAGGACAACCAGGAAGTATCTGCCCTGCTTAAGATTTGCAGACAAACTCCACAGCCGGTCTCAGAGAGGGTTTTGTCTCACTTTCAATGCTATAGACACAAAATATTACATTATTTATTTCCTTACTTTTATCCTGAAGGTGTAAATTATTAAAATAGTGTCGATTTTTAGGAGTTTAATATTTTACTGGTGTATAGCAGCATTCCCCCTATTAGGATTCTACTCGGACACCTTTAAGTGAAAGCTCCAGCTCCCACACTGGCCACCAGCATAAGAAGTTGTATTCTATAAAGTAAGACTGAAATGCACCTTTATACATGAAGAGAGATCCATTTTGTTGATGGGTGTAGAGAGTCTGTAATATCATAAAACTGCAGTGTATAACTCCAGCACAAACTTTTGACTTCTTCCACAGTACTTGCATTGTTTAGAGTCTGCACTTTTTCAAAGCTGGTGAGAAGGAAGGCTGTTTTTATTTGTCATATCCTGCAGGCAGATGTATAAAGGTGTAAGATAGTGTCACCATCCTTTGGCACCCCTCCCTACCCTCCAAACACAGAAACTCAGTTCCCATCTGACAGAAATAATATACAAGATATACGAGGTTACAACACTTAAACTGTCTAGCTGTAACACCTGCATACTTTCTGTTTACTCTACAGGGTATTATTGCACTTTGACACTAAAATGTTCTGTTGTAAAATGTACGAATGTTATGTACTGTATGGACTCTTGTTCATATGCCCTTATTGTAATTCTTATTCTGTAGTCACCGGTTATTATAGTGCTTGCATGGGTTGACACATGTTCGGATGTGGTCTGTCTGTGCATGTACTGTTGTTCATATGGCCTGTTTGTATGCACTATTGTCCATGGGTCTGGATACGTATGAATGTACTGGTCCCTTTCTCTGCCTCTCACTGCACTTGCATTCTCTGTTGCACTTACTGACTTACTTACTCACTCATGTCATCCTGGCAGATTTTCAAGAACAAGTATAAGGACGACTTCTACCCCTGCCTGCTTCCCAAATCCCACAGCACAGCAGACCAGTTGCCCTTCACCATCCCAGGATCCCAGAAGGCCTCAGTGCAGGTAAGGGAGCCCTGCAGAAACAATGTAAATAATCATGAATAAATGGAATTTGTGCAAACTGTGCAAAACTGGTACAACAGCAGTGTTAGACCTGACAGTGGAGCCCACTGCTCAAACCTGCTGGGAACATAAACACTGCTCTTGACAAAGCAGTAAATCTCTGTGCACCGAAGTGCGGTATTTGCACATACGGTGTTATGTGATATGTATTTGTGCGTATGGTGAGTTACGTAAAGATTTGTGAGCTGCGTAAAGATTTTTGTCATAGTACTCAAATCCTGTTACAGTGCATTTTGGTGTTTAGTGTTGTGGTTCCACAAGACAATTGACATTATCCGCTGTAGATGTCTCCTGCTCGTGTGTAGGAATGTAGCTGATGTTTCAACACCATATTCAAAACCCATAGTCCTTGTAAAATAGCCTCCTCAGTCACCCCTAACCCCTCCTTGATGCTGCTGTTGTACATTCTTACCCTCGCATACCTGGCATTGCTGGTAGGGGCCCATCGGGGATCGCAACACACTGACACATTCTCTTCGTGTATACCCCCCTGCTCCCTCCCTCTCCCCCTTTCTCCCTCCCCCCTCCTCTCTGCATCTCTCCCTCTCTCCCCCAGGTGCTGCGATCCGTCGATCGCTGGTCGGCCGGGACGTGTGAGAGTTCCATCCACAACGCCTACATCCACACCATTGAGAACAGCGAGCACTACATCTACATAGAGGTGTGGACACAGCCACAGTGGGATGCTGTAACAGACTAAAAGACTGACCCACAGACAGAGGGTTACAGTACCTGACTGAAACACTGACTCGCTGAGGCACAGACACTACAGAATCAGACTGAAACGCTGACTCATTGAGGCACAGACATGAAGCACCAGATTGAGATGTGGCTCACCAAGTCTCTACTGGTTTGTGACTGTATGGGTGACTGTACTCTACCTGACTGGTAACATCTGTCAGTCTGTCCTACAAAATCCAACTGACCAAATGGACTAACCCACCAGCCCATCCTGAAAGGACTTCCATTTACTGCTGTGGACATACGATGTGAAAAGCTCTTAGTCAGATGAACTATTTTGAGCCCTGTTACACGGAGACATTACCGCACCGGAATGGACCCGTGATACTCTGCCACTACAACACGGTCAACACATACACTGGCTGGCCTTCACTGACACACTGCCACTGTGACCCAAACACAAACTGATTACTCTGCAGTGTACAAACTGGCAGGTGACCTGTCATTGTGCTGTCTTGCCTTTGCCAGTGTCCAGCACCTTTCATTTGGAAGTTTTTATGTCCAAAATTTGACAGTCATTGGGCCACATGTATCAACGGTGCGTACGCACTAAAATCGTGCTGAGCACTTTTCTACAAATAAAACGGTATTTACGAAAAGATACTTGCCGGGAAAACATGCGTACCTCTATGCATGATCTTGAGGTGGCGTACGCATAAAATTTGTAATTTGCAGATTGGCAACACCAAGAGGAACTAACAGTGATGCAAGTAAACGGGTCTTGTGTCAATCATTGATGAGTGTTATTGCGCCAGGATGAAGTGACTGAGTTAAAAATGGTTAAAAATGGCGAGGGGGCAAATCTTTTTATATAGTTAAACAGAAGGTTATCATCTGCATTTTTTTCATCCTGCGGGTGACAGTATAGTGGTGTTTTGACTAGATACGAACAATGCCCTACCTTACCTTTTCTATGTATTTGTGCGTCATGGCCATAGTATGAAATAGGAATATTTGGAGCAGATTGCCAGGTCACCACCTAAAATTGGTCTGGTGGTAGGTTTAATGAAATTCATTGATTTGCATTCACCATGCAATAGCCTCTGAAAGGCTAAACAACAACAACACAAAACTACTGTTTCAAAATCAAATACATTTATTTCACAGCAGTGGTGAAGCCAGTATTAAACCTGAGTGTCCTCGCACAATTTAGGGAATTGTAGTACTCGGAACGTAGGTCTACAAGACGCAAAATAATACAATTTAATAATACAATCATTTTGTCTGTCTTTCTGCTCATGCCATGCAGCTCTCTCGCTCTCTCTCCCTCTCTCTCGTTGACCGAAACTTCACTTCTGTGTTGTTTCCAATGAGTATTCCAACGTTTCCAATATTTTTGTTGTTTTTGCTATTTTTCTATAGGGTACATAAAACTTAAACTGGGGGGCAGAAAATACAACTGAGGTGAAAAAGCCCCCTCTTGCTCCCTCTTGCTCTTTTCAAATCCGACCACTTCTTCTTCACCTCCTCCACCGTACGCACCTCTGGTGAAACTGCATTCATAGCAGTCACCACTTTGAGCCACTCCGCATTTTTCCGTTGATTTGAAATGCCGCTAGTCTGGCCCCCAAAAAGGACATTTTGTCTCCTCTCCACCTCATCAACCATCACCTCCATGTCCGAATAATTTCTTTTCTTACATCCTGCCATTGATCCTCAACATCAATCTCTGCATTTCATTCAGATTTACGTGGGATCTTTATATGCTAATTCGACTATTTAAAGGCGTGTCTTGGTCAATATAAGAACAATTGTGGGAGTGGACGTTAAGCGCGTTCATGTGTACATGATCTCACGCTGATTTGATTTACGCTCCGATTTATGAGGACAATCAGGCATACATGGTGTTTGATAACTCTGACGAAAAACCTCCGTACACAAATCATGAGATTGTGCGTACGCATGTTCCTAAGGCAAGTTGTATACAAAGATTGATACATATGGCCCGTAGAGTCGGAAGGGGGGTCACTGATGGTGGAGAGTGACCCCTGCTGTCTATCGCTCTGCCTGCAGAACCAGTTCTTCATCAGCTGCGCAGACGGGAAGACTGTCCACAACAAGATTGGGGACGCCATTGTGAACAGGATTCTGCGCGCCCACAGGTCGGTCGGTCGGTCGGTCTGTCCGTCTGTCCGTATTACTGTCTATGTCATCACCGCGTTGTTTTCCTTACACACTTACACATGGCTTGTTCAGCTCAGCGCAATGTACATTTAGATTAGAGTGGTGGTTGTCAGGTGGTTTAACTGTGTGGGTCATATGTGCATCCCTGAGTGTGTAATGTGGGCGGAGTCCACACGTTTCCATTCTGTAACAATGCTTAGTTGCTTTTCTTGTGATGCAGCACAGAATAGGTACAGAAGGTATAATAGCTGGTAGAACATACCAGCTCTCCTGTGGTAGGCCGCCATTGGCCTCTCTCTGCAACACGCCACATGGGATGCAGCTTGCTGCTGATTGGGTGGCGGTATGAGTATCCAAGAACCAGAGATATGGGGGAGGGTTTAGACTGAAGCTCTTGGTCTCCCTGCTTTCTTGTCTCCCTGCTTTCTTGTCTCCCTCGTCTGTGATTGCATCTCTCTTCCCTTCTCTCTTTCCCTGTCCTTCTCTTCTGACTCTCTCATACGTACACACAGCGAGCAGAAGAAGTACCGCGTTTTTGTGGTGGTGCCCCTGCTTCCTGGGTTTGAGGGTGACATCAACTCAGGAGGCGGAAATTCCATCCAGGCCATCCTCCACTTCACCTACAGGTGAGAGTCTGGCCAAAAATACTATAAGGAAAATATATATTAGAATGCATTGTCAAGAATAAAGTATTACATTTGTTTAAGGGAAGCAAATAAAAACGTACCAGCTTATAGTAAGGAGCGGGGCTAGCAACCTAAAGGTTGATGATTTGGTTCCCAAGTGAGGCACTGTTGTTGTACACTTGAGCAAGGCACATAACCCATATTGCTTTAGTCAATATACAGCTGTATAAGTGCATGATATGTATTGTGTGTTGGGCTGGATGATGTTGTTACTGATCTTATGTGCGTTTCAGAACCATGTGCCGAGGGGAGTTCTCCATACTGACCAGGCTGAAGGAGCAAAGTGAGTATGCTCGCACTCCTGCTGTTTCAGTCTTAGACTAACTTGCTGTCTGCCTGTCTGTCTGTCTGTCTGTGTGTGGGCTTCCCTCAACCTGAGTGGGTGTCTCCATCTGTCTGTCCATACCTCTGCTTTTCCTTCTTAGTGTTTTATTGTTGTATGTCTTCTCTGTGTGTGTTTCAATGGATGTCTCAAATACAAAAGATTGGACACCAACTGGATTTCTAGACATGATGGTTTTTTCTCCTACCCAAAGAATTTGCACAGATCTATATGCCAAAAATATATGCTATATGCCATAATTCATAAGAATGCTCATGTCGAATGAAATTGCTTCACCTCTAATGAACGTGAAACTGATCTACTGGAGTGACTTGTAAACACACCTGATATGGTCACTGTGAATGAGAGCCAAGAGGAGGTGTATGTGAGTGAGAATAGCTTTTTGTTTGATTTGTATGTGGAGCCAACATTTGTTTAAAAATTGGAAAAGTATCAGTCTTTGGGACACAACAGCAGGACTGTGAAGTTGCCGGTTATTCATTTTAATATTTGGTACTTTGGGCCATTTCCACGGGAAGAGTGACCACATGGAAGAGATGGTGACTTATGTACTACTTAGCACAGAAAAATAATAAATAATACATAAAGTGTCATTTAATTGCTTACAGACACAAGGAAAAAGGATGTCAGCTTCTAGTAGGGTTGGGTATCTTTTGAATTTTATCGATACCGATTCTTATTGATTCCCCGCTTCGCTTCCAATATGGTAAAAAAAAAAAAACAGGTTAAATGTTAAGATAAAAATATCTTTATTCTTTTAAGCGTTACCTGAACATTCGCAAAGTAAATAGTATTTACTATTTACTAGTATTTACTAAATACATACAATAAAAATGTATGATCCACAGACATGCATTAAAAAACAAATATAAAATAATAAATAGATATAGATAAAGATCAATCTAGAGCAGTTAATTAAACTAACTGCTAGTTGTTTTGGAGAGACTAGTGGTCCGGTGACAAACACATGCATCTTTATTTGTCCTATATTTTAGGGCCTTGGTCATCTCCCTGCAAATAAAGATTCAACATAACAGTAACTGTTACTGTACAAGTACCCTACCATCATCAAACTTTTTTTTTCAACAAACATTTTTTTTAACCTTGCCTACCTAAATGATGAAGATTTAACAACTGAGAAGGGATGTAGCCTTTTCACCACAAATGCCATTACCGCTCTGTGACACTCCTCAGTCTTCTCTTTGGTCAGCTTTCCCTTTATTGCCAACGAGAACGGTGTGTCGCGGCTAGCTGTCCCTGGCTCTACTGGAGGCGCTAGCGAGGTGCTACTAGCACTGGCTGATGACACACTCGGGCTCGGAGACCGCAAGACATGAAACACTGTCTCAGATCAACACTGTGCTGCCTTAAATGTTTGGTCAGATTTGATGTGCAACCTGACTTGCAGTTAATTAGCTTCCCACATGCATTGCACCTTGCCTTGTCGTCGTTTTCTTTTCTAAAGTGAAGCCGCACTTTTGACCATTTACCGCGGTCCATCTTTCACACTGTTGTGACGTTAGCCATGCATGCTAGCTCTTATCTAAACAAATGGACACACTGTTGCGTTGATGCGTGACAGTCACGTAGACAGGTCTTTGCTGATATGTAGCCTTTGTTTGCAATAATAAAGGGTTATCACGTTTAGGAACCTAAAAGCAGAACTGAAATTCAGGTTTTTTTTTTTTTGGGTTTTTACAGGCATTTTGGATTCGGTTCTAATTTGGAACCGAGTTTCGGTTCCCAACCCTAGCCTCTAGGCATCCTATATTTGATCCTGAACCTGTATGTTGTATGAATCTGAATCATTGTGGATTCATAAAGTGCTCAAATGCACTGTCTCAGCTTGCATTTCTGAAGTCCCCCCTCTGTCTTGTTCTCATTGGCTGTACCTGTCTGTCAGTCACTGTGTGATGCCAGGATGTCCGTCCCTCTCGCAGTACAGGACCGGTGGACTGATTACATCTCCCTGTGTGGCCTGCGCACCCACTCCCAGCTGTCCCACACCCTGGTCACCGAGCTCATCTACGTCCACAGCAAGACCCTCATCGCCGACGACCGCCGCTACATCATCGGTGAGGCGTGGCTATCATACTCTTAGTCACTGATGAGGGGTGAAAACAGTTCACAGCCATCAATTTAACATTATTATCCCACCCGCAGTCATCAGTCTGGCGTGAGCAATCACCAGTGAGGATAATGAATTGCTGAGTTTGCCTGTTGCTTGCTCATAGGCATCCATTACCCCGACTGAATCAATATAATTCACATTTTAAAAGCACACATTTATAGTACCTCTCTTGGATAATACTTTTAATATTGGAAAACATTTAGGGTCTAATGATTATACAGTAGATATTTAAAGTGCATCCCCCCTGCAGTCTGTCTCTGGAACTGCACTTGTATTTTCCTTGAATGCTGTAAGATCATTGCAATTTACAAGGATTTGGGGAGGTTCTGGGAAAGCATCCATTTTTTTTTCTGTCTACATTGTATCATTTACCAACAGTTTTAAACTGCAGAGCATGTTTTACCTAATCCTGTGCAACAAAGGATTTATTCCATCGCCTCCTGTTAACCAGATGGTAATATCCAACAAGAAATACTTTCACAGTCTGTAATCCATTTATATTATTATGGAGCACCTGCGGTGATGTTTCCTGCTTGAGGGAACAACAGGATTATTACTCTTCCATGTTTCTAACCAGTGGGTTTAGTGTCCTAAGAACCACTCCAGACTACTACATCTAACCCTTACTCTAGATGTAGGGGTCTGCCCTTAGTCTGGCCTTAATCCAATTGCGGGCCCTTATCTGGAGCGTCTGCGTCCAGCATTAGGACGAGGTCAAGAGTTTAACTCAACCTGTCCGTCTCTCCTTTCCTTCCTGTCCAACCTTCACCTTTTTCCTGTTCTGCTCTGGCCATAACGCTGTGTACCTCTGCCCCTCCCCCTCAATCCCCCCCCCCATTTCCTGACTATTCCCCAACCCCAACCCCCCGCACTGCCCACCCCTGTGCCCCCCAGGCTCTGCAAACATCAACGACCGCAGCATGCTGGGGCAGAGGGACAGCGAGCTGGCGGTGCTGGTGGAGGACACGGAGAGGGTGGAGTCCCGCATGGGCGGGGAGGAGTACCAGGCGGGGCCTCTGACGCTCGCCCTGCGCAAGGAGTGCTTCAGGTCAATTGCAATAATTCCATACATCATTTTTTGCATATATTTTAGCATATATTCTAAATTTTTTGAAGTGTAATAATATATACAATGTTATGCTGTAAGAACAATAATGACATGAATAAGATATGTTTTTTACAAATGATACATGTTTTGTTGTAGTCCTACATTTTTTTTACATTATTATTTTTCAATAGATACAGAATTTGATAAAAAGCCTGGGGTTTATTAAGTACAATATGTTAGCACCATACTAGCTATATGTTACTACATTATACTAGTGTACAGTTGTTTCACTAGCCTGTGCAACTGGTGGGTTATGACCCCCATTAAGATTATGCACATGTTCTTTTTTTCCTGCAGAGTTCTCTTGGGGGCAGATTCTGAACCCTGCATTGACATCCAGGACCCAATTTGTGATGAGTTCTTCCAGGAGGTGTGGAACAAGACAGCAAAATCAAATGCCAATATTTATGACACGGTAAGAATAGAGCTCTCTTATGAGAGAGATGGGCACACACACACACACACACACACACACACACAATAGTGTGTATTATTAACACATCCTAGCACCCCCTTCTACTCTAAAGCTTTTACCAACTCTACCATCAACCCCTACCTTCTCCTCTACTCCTCCCTACTTTCCTGCCTCTCTCTTCCACTATACTCATTTTTCCTCTGTTTCTTCTCTCTACTCCGCCAGTTCGGTTCAGTTTAATTCAAATGATTTGTTATGGCGTGACAAACATGATGTCTGCAGTGCCAGAGCATTTCCAATGCATTGATCACCATGGGAGAAGCAAGGAAAAACGGAAAAGATCGTCACTGTCCCCTTTTTTTGCGTGTGGCCCCAGGTGTTCCGCTGCCTGCCCACGGACTCCGTGCACAGCCTGCGCGCTCTGAAGGAGCTCTCCGAGACGGTGCGCCTGTGTCAGACGGACCCCAAGCGCGCCCGAGAGGAGCTGCGCGCCGTCCGGGGCCTCCTGGTCCACTTCCCCCTCCACTTCCTGTCTGAGGAGAACCTGCTCCCCCCGCTCAATAGCAAGGAAGGGATGGTTCCCATAGAGACCTGGACCTAACCGGGAGGGGGGGGAAGGAGTGGCGAGGCTGGGCCGCTGCAGTGCCTGCTGGGAGGGGGGCGGCGGTCCCAGCAGCTGCGGAGGATCGGTTGGCCTTACATAAGAGATATCAGGTTTACCTCGCCTCGCCCTGAGGGCCAAGTGACAGTCGAGCATTGGAAGATGTAGACACGACATTCAAACGTCCATGCCCGTGGAGGCAGGCATGGCTGAACTGCAAATGTTTCAGGCCAGTGCAAAGAAAGGGGCTTTTGTGCCGATTAACAAGCCTATCCCTAAAGCTGCATTTGCATGGGACCACGCCCCCAGTTACCCTTTTTTGTGCTAATTGGAAACCTGTTTCACAATGAACTGAAACCACAGTTTTGGCCTTCTACAGCATTTGTACAGAGGGAAGTAGACCTTTTCAAAGGATTGATCAATCAAAGATAAGACACCCGGACCCAATGGGAATTCTGAGGAGTGTTCTTAATTCTCTTTTAGGACAATTAATGTCGGCAACAAAGTACTTTCTGTGCACCATGGACTAGATTTGAAAACGTGGCTATTTTAGTTTTTCCTTATTGAAATTCAGTGGGTAGGTATTAGTTGGTAACTAATTCCAGGTTACAGCTTGATACAACACGGATTAACATGTCAACTAGTGGCATCAGAGAGAGGACTACTAAAAAGGATATAAAATACAATATAGGTTAGAATAATTTTAATTTATCATTGTTTATAGTAGGCTAATTATTTTTGACAATGCATTAATGAACTGGAAAAAAGCTTATTATATTGTGATAGCCACTATGGTTATTGATGCATCTCCAGCAATATTGTACATGGGGTGACCTCGCCTTTTCCATACTGTACAGCTGTTCGAAACATTTGTGCGTGTGCTCTGAATGTCACATGATGCTCCAAACATTCCGATGAAATGCTCTACACACCCACACGCATACACATGCAAGCATGCACACTGAAGAATGGAATATTTGTTTGGGCAAGTTGGTCCAGTAAGACCATCAGTCTCATAATTCAGTCTGTGCATCCAGTGTTAGCAGTCTGCAATTTACTGACGATTTACAAGCAGGACCAACCAAGACCAGAGGACGTGGGGAGGGGAGGGAAGGGGAGGGGGGCGGGGCTGGGGCCGATCTCTGCTGAATGGATCTCAAACCTATGGCGCGTGTTCCCTGTTTCCGATACCTCCTTCTGTGCTTTCTCATTCAGAGCAGTCCTGACAGACCTGAGAATCTGCTAGCCCAAGCTGACCCCATCCACACCCTCTCTGAGAGCAACTGCCTATTTCAGAGGGGTCTGCAGCTCAGACATGTCATTTCTCTGTAACTACAGATGGGAGAGCATACCTTAAACTTGTAACAGCATTTTTCTTATTTTTGTTTTAATCTTCTAACTCGGTGCAGTGCTTCTTATTATTAAAATGGTTGTATATGGCGTTTATTGGACTCATTCACAGAAAACGGAATGACGTCCAGACATCTCTGAAAAATAACTGCGGAACAGTGTCCCCCCCATCACTCCAGCTCTCTGGCGAAATGGTGATGTGCTGTGGCCCTCTCTCAGGCAAAAGGCTACCATGTATGAGCTGGCTGTGGCAGACACTGCCACGCCTATCCTCTGTACATTGCTAGGTAACTGCAGTTTCGGTGGTTTCACCCGTTGCTGTTTGCCAGCGTGTTTTCCATGCCAGCCCCTTCTCGAGACCAGAGTCTGCCATGGCTCATGCCAGATGGCAGCTATTGCACCACATGCTGAACTGGAATGAGTGAGAGAGGGAGCAGAGAATGAGTGAATCAGGAGAGAGAGAGAGGGAGGGAGGAATGGAGCATATTACTGCTGTTGGGAGGGGGGTGGAGAGGTTTGGCTCTCTCTCTCTCTCTCTGTATCCTTCAATGCTTCTGCCAGTGTATCCGTCGGAACACTTGTGGTTGTTATGGAGACGGATATAAAAAGCAGAGGAGGGGATAGGGAGGGAATGATGTTGGGATGGGTAGTGGCCAGGTGAGACCCCAGCAGATAACGGGGGGGAACAGAAGCAGGGGCAGGGAGAGAGAGGGGGAAAGGAAGGAAGGAAGGAAGGAGGGAGGGAGAATTGGTGTGGAAGGAAACAGGGGCTGGGGATGTGATAGGAAGTGTGGGGAGGAAATGAGGAAGAGGTGGGAGAGAGGGTGCACGACAAAGATATTGGAAAAGGGGGGGAAGGACACCGAAATTGGCAGCGGGGCAGGACCCAGGGAGCATCACCGGGCAGCTGCCGTTGCCTTGTACGGGCTGTCACCATAGCAACAAAGTGTTTTACCATAAACGTAACACTCTTGTTGGTCCAGAATTTTCGTCGCTGTGTTGAGAGGGGAAGGGGGAGAGGGAATGGGGTGTGTAAATATGTGTTTTTGTAGAATGAGGTGAACATGGTGACAGTCACTACAGTTTTGAATGGGAGGGGGATGGACATGTATTAACACCCTGGTGCTAAAAATTATCTTTTTGGTGAGGATAATGGGGCAAGGCTTGTTGACATGATTGTTACAGCTGTCAGGGTAAAGGTTTTAGTCAGAGGTGTAAAGAACTGCATCTCACTGCCAATCACTTCAGGTCAGTTGTATTTAATATATACTAAATACAACTTATATACATATATATAAAGCAGGTGCCAGTACCTAGCACTTATAAAGTAACATCATACACATTCATTGAAACTTTATGCTACTTAATGTGGAGCAAAATGAGGCAAAGTATATCAGGCAGAGATACAGTAACTGCACTACACCCATCATTCAGGCTCAGAGATTCAGCCTGAAGTGACACGGCCTCTGCTGAACGTATTATCAGGCCAGAATCAATGCAAACACACTGCATCGGACATATTAACACAGCAGAAGACAAATGAATGAACAATGAGGGGAAATAAACTACCACAGCAGATCAGTGTTTGCTGCACATTTATATTGGCCCTGGAAACCGTTGCCTGGGTAGCACCCTCACCTAGGTGTTCCTCTTTGTAGCCAGTTTAAAAGGGGAGTTCTTCTTTCTCCCGATAGCACCACTGTAGAAGGTGCCAGAGCACACGTTGCCCATCGGTAATCTTCATAGGCTTCAGTGGAGCTGTTTCCACAGGGTGTGGAAAATCCAGGGTTGCGGGTCCATGTTAACTGAGCTGCTCAAAAACGGAACACTTCAAAACCCTTCCCAGCATTCCATTCGCAGGTGTATGGTGATTGTGCTACGTAAACCGCCACAAGGATACAAAGGGAACATGCATTGTGCATCACAGTGTCACAGTCCTGTAGACATTATGACATATTACGGTCCTGTTATGCAGGGAGAAGAGATGTCCATGTGTTCCCCTGAGGACCACTGTAAGTGCATTCTAGAGTATCTGGACACGATTGCTGTAATGAATGGTGTGCTCTTCATTCACTCTGGCTTGATGTATGAGTTAATTCACTGCACTTCACTAGATTGTGCTGATGTTCTTATGTCCCTGTTACATTTTTTTATTGAGTTGTCAGTTTTTGCCCTCCCGAAACAGGTGATCGCTGTCGTTTGATTCGTTGAGCAAATTCACTCATCTTTGGATGGTCTGGTGCTTAAGGCACGGGAGAGACCTTAAACAAGGCCAATAACGTTTTTTTTGAAATACAAGAACACTACAGAGGGGTTAACCACTGAGTGATGGGAATAAGTGGCATGTTATCTCATAAACCAGTAATCCTGCTGGATTTCAAACGGTGGGGAAGGGCTTAAAAACTAATTGCTCTCAATGTACATTCTTGTTCTTATTGTATCTCATTCTCAATGCAGCGACATCACACTAAATATAACAAACGGGTGTTTTAATAAACAGGCTCTCTTATTTATGTAATTAGATGAAAGTTATTGCCATGAACTGAGTAACATTAGAATAACATTATTTTCAATGAAGGATGTATACACACTGTTGGACACTATATGCAGATTGAAACATACACCAGGAGTGGGATGGGGATGGGGGCTTTTGAATCATTCACTGGGTGTCCTCAATTCAGTGTGTACAGCATATGGAAAGATGGAGGGAACATATACTTGTCAGGGCCTTGCTGTTTTTAGGGGTTGAAACTGGAGTAATCTTATGCTTATTCTTTTCTTATGACTCATTTCTGAGAAATTAGATTTTCAAAAGTGTAGATCAGTTCTTTTCACGCACAAAATGCAATGATACTATACAGAATTGTGAGGGGTGAACTCTATTTTCCCAAAAAATGGATGAACAAAATAAATTTTTCATAATTTATAAGTTTACTGGGTGATTATTTCAGATTTGTTGCCTGACGTATGTTTTGCAAAGATCTCCTCTTCCTTTAAGATGGAAAAAATGTTTAAAGTGTAGGTCAGAACGGTTGCTAATTACTTTTCACCAGTATTCTCTGGGCAGTTCAGGCAAACATTACTGGACAAATAATTCTTGTGAAGTTCTTAACATCAGATCTACTCGCTAACTTGTGTCGTAGAATTGTGTTTAGACCTGGTGTTTACACATAGTATAGCATGTCTGTGTCCGTTCTGTTCTGGCAAGCGAATGATGCATCTAAATTTGAATAACCTATCTACCACTTCCGATGCGGTCCTCTTAGTAACCCGACAACGTACTTTATCTGCACTTGGGCGACACCTGAATCGAACAGAGAGAGGTGGAGAGCACCTCAGATACGGGCCCGTTAGCTCTCTAAGTAGCTGATTTGTCCCCGATGGATCACCGTAGTCTTTTCATTCCAGGAAGAACGGAGCAGAAAGAGTGAAGGCGAGAGTGGAGAGGAGGAAAAAATAACTTGTGTGCGCGCCTGCCTGCGGATGAGAGACGTCATAACGCGACCGCACACAGAAGAAAAAAGGAGTAACCAAAACAAGGCGAAATAAGTTAGACAGCTAGCTACAACAGACCCGTCGGGAATAATCTTAGAGTGGCCGCCAGTGCTGCAGCTGATCACCATACGAATCGGTGTGAAGTCTGAGGAGCGTCAGGACGTTTTTAGCTTGCCGACGTTTCTGCGTTTGTGGCTTAGTTAGCTTAATAGCGAGCTTGCCAGCAATATTTTGGTTTTCCCTTTCCCCGTGCCTGCGCGCAGTAAATACTAAGGAGTGGAAATTAAGTACACCATACCTGAGCAATATTCGATGTATAAAAAACCTGAAATACTTTGGCAGTAAGCTCGGGCCGTAGCCGACTGACCTACCGAGCTATTTAGGAAAGCCAGGTAGACAGCTAGCTAGTTAGTTACAAACGGCAAAAAGTACACCCGATTGTTTACAGTACGATATTTAATATATAGGGACTGACGAAAATGTGCTAATCTAGCTAGTTTTTAAATTGGTGCATTTTGTAGAAAAAAAAACCTGGTTAAATATTTTGTAACGTTAATACATGCGTGGGTAGGGTAGAGTGGGTTCTGATCATGAACCAGTAATAAACAGTATAGCTCGCTGTCTAATCACGATAATTCCTGTGAGTTATTTTTACCCACTCGTGTCTATCTTCTCAAGTAGCAACGCACTGTAACGATACAGCAGCGGCTAATTATTGGATTGACTGGGACCGTTTTCCATTTTTCCTTGTCTGTTGGGTGTGATCTGTTTAGCTTAGCAAAGCGCACATACGCAGCGTTGCCGAAATGATCGCGGAGTGGGAGCGCAGCGTCCGTGTTATGGCATCACCATTCCCGTCTCACTGTACCCGTTGGAGTGGCACTTACGCAGCTATGCAACTTTGAAGATTTAAAGCCTTATAGATCGACAAAGAGGCCAGCGCTGGATCTAGCTAGTTTATTCCTTTTTTTACGCAGTAAGACGAGAAAATACTATTACACGTATAGCTGGCTAGCTAATAGTTTGTTATTGTTTTGCTTTCAGTCCGTATGCACTCGCTATGTTTAGATTGGTATGTACTAGGTAGCTACTAGCTAGCTATGTGTTAGTTTGCCAACTTTACGCAGACGGTTTCTATTCGGGACCCAGACTAGCTAGCTAACTTTAGCTAGTTAGCCAGCTACATGAGTGCTGTCTCGGAATAATACATTCCCCCAACCGAAGCGGACTGTTCGTTTTTCGATACTTCTTTATTCTACGGTTAAGTTTAACAACAGTTCGGAGGAAAATGTCTGAAAATGCACCAACGAGAAGCTTGGATGACATCGATCTGGCGGCACTGCGGGTAAGTGTAATTAGTTACTAACTTAACCAAGGTGTCTGACTGGCTAGCTGGTTTAGTTGAAGTGAAACTCAGTTGTGGAGTCATATCACTGAAGCGAGTTAACTCTATATAGCTCATATTTCTCTAATCATATCTCATATTTCGAAGCTCGCTCTTCACAAATATACCGTTAGTATATAGCTACACCAGGAAGAACAGCTGCAAGTATCAAAGTTGGCTATTAAGACAAACACGGCGTAGCTAAATTAACAGGCTAGCTACAAGTGCAGTGTACTCTTTAAAACTCACTGCATATCATGTGTCTGCGTAGTAGCAAAATATTTAGCTGACGTTCGCTGTCTAGTAGCTAATACTTTCAAGGAACTGGCGAACTTGGAAGGAAGCGAAATTACCCCACTAGCTAAGACAGAGAAATGGCTATGTAAAGCACTTAACGCTGGCGCTTGGGCTAAACTTAATCTCATTTTGTTAGATGGCTGGGATAGCTCGCTGTTGATTATCCAGAGCTGCCGGTTAAGAGCTCGAATGGGACTAGTTAGCTGGCGAGCTACGTGTGTGGGGACATTTACAACGCGACCGATTATCTAGCCAGCTACCTTTGTGATAAAGTAGCTTAACGTTGAAGAAATACTTGTCAGGCCGAGGATAGGTCACATTTTGGCCTATGTGCAACTTTCTGTTTGTGTAAATTGGTGTGGTCGGGCCTGTTATATGCGCTCCATTTGACAGCAGGTAGCTAGCTAGCTGGCTAGCTACTATATGTTGTCAGCGAAATTTAAAATTTACATTTATTCAAAGTGAGGGAAGAAGTTTCGTTCATCAGCTAGCTAGGTATCTGAATATTCTGCTCGACAATCTGTGCGTATGTACAGTAGGTCATGTGTATAAAGGAAGCAACTTTACAGAGTTGGTGACTAGCCAGCTAATTGAGAGCGCCCAGCTAGCTGGCCATAGTACTCCATTTTGAAAGACAGGTGTCGGACCTGAGTTTCCTCGCGCCTAGCACGTTACACCTGGGTATTTGTGTTTCTGATTTTGTAATAATTGTAATAAAGATGACAACCGTAATGATGATTCAGGAAGTTTTAACGTTGTCTGCAAAAGTATTTGTTGCTTGAGTGAAATTTGTTTTGGACAAAATAGACATTTGCATAGTCATAATAAGCATGGCGGTGGACATGTCACAGGCGCCCTGAAAAATTATCTGACACCGTCTTATTAAGTGAATGCCACCAGATATTACACAAAATATTTTTCTTTGCCACATAAAACATTGATGACCTAACCTTACCAAATCCGCAAATATTGTGATAGCAGGTGCGTCACTAGCCAAGTTACAGGTTGACGGGGCATAGCCAATACCTGTGTAATACAGAGCAGTATAGAGTACCCTTTATGGGACATCCCATAGAAACAATCACAATGAGCCTAACATTATCTGAATGCAGAAATCAGAGACAACTGCATACCACTACGCAATAAATGCCCTTTTTTATCTTCCTTTTTGTCCTCTCTTTTTGCATCTTCTTAAATTTTCTACCCCTCATGGTTGGACATTCTCCAGTACCTCCAGGAATGCCATTGGTTGGTCTTGTCTGGAGAGCATATTTCATCGTATTCAGCCTGTAGGCTACATCTGTTCAGTACAGCCAATTGCAAAGCATTATGGGTACTGCCAATTACAGGTGCATCAAATGGCTCCTAATAAAGTAGAGGGTTCTTAATGCCTTGATGAGAAGTTATGTATAAATTAATATAATGCTGCTTACTATTTAACCTGTTTGAATAGTCATGTTACATTTCCCCATATTTGTCTGTAGCCATCTGTAGCTAATTGCAATACTTTATCCTTGCAAGGCATAAGCAGCATTTTTAGTAGGCTTCTCGCAGTTGGATACTCACAGGCATAAACAATATGTCCCCTGTATGTCAAAAATGGCACTCATTCAAAGTATTGGCAACATTGTTATGCCAACTTACAACTAACAATTTTATCACAATACTAATACTAATAGACCTTATTCTGGTCCAGTGCTACCAGATTTTTCCTTTGTTCATACATGTATGTGTGAATTGGCCCTGTATCTTTTTGCCTTACCACATTGATAGAATGTGTCAACACTGTGGTGTGACAAGAAACTGAAACCTTGTGAAGTAAGCTGAAAGCAGTTTGGTTAGAGATAAAACATGCTGTAGATCCAGTAGGGAATTCACATAATGCAGACCTTCATATTTTCTGTCTAGGATGTTTAAAGGTCAGTATTTGTTTCTGTTGTGTCTGAACCACTACTGACTGAATTGAAGTTATAGTCTGGAATGAGCTGAAAGCACATCTGCCGTTACCTCTGTGTAATATTGTCCTTATTACTGACAGACTTCCTCTCCCAGGTCCTTAAATTGGCCCTCATTGAACTAAAACAGAAGTTGAAAATGAAGTAGCAGGCATAATTAGTCATTTATGTATTAGTCACTTGTGGTCATCTCTCTAGAGATAAAACAGAGTGGTTTCAGTGATTGCTGTGGAACTCACCATGTTTCAGTGTTTTAAGGAGGGGAATTCATGATTGATACCGTAGGGAGTACACACAGTGCCACCCTTACATGTCACTCGTGTTAGTAATCTTAACGTCAGTCAGGCCTATGGGGATTTTAATACAGACGCAGTGCAAAACACATTAATGAGATTCATTTCGGTTTAGGTAGCAGTGAATGCTGCTGTGGGATAAACGTGTGACTGCGACTGCAAAAAACGTCTGAAACCGGGGACTAGGCATGTTTGAAATCAATGTGATTTATTAAGGTTAGTTGGATAACAGGTGGATCCTCTCCAGTTTTCACAAGCTTGTCTCTGCTGTGCCAAAGTGAACATTCTTGGAATGTTCATGTACTTCACGCAGTGGCTATCAATGAGGTTGAGAAATAGATCATATCTTTTAGGTTCCCATGGTTCATTTGTTCATGGCGGGGGTGTTATGCATATTTCTGTTTCTTTTCTACTGGTTAGTTTCCTCCTTTTTCTTTTTGATCGGTAGTCTTCTGGTAACTTCCTCAATTCTAGGTGCCTTGGTTCAGTCAAATGCAAAATGTACAGAATCACTGTGATACATTTTGCAACCACAGCTGTCTATGATTGCACCTGGTCAGGGTTTTCCCTGGTGACCTCCATGCTCGATAGCCTGCCTGTGGGTTCTCTCTGATCACGCACCTGGAAGATGGCCAAAGATGCCACCAAGGGCCTGTATTCTGGTTGCTAAATGCATTTTCATGGTGCCGTTTACATGTTTAAATTTTTTTGTGCAGGGGCTAATTGTGTGTGGGGTTTGTTTGAACTTATTGAGTGACAGGCAGGTCTCCCATGTGTTTCCTTTGAAAACATGGCTCCTGTTTATGTACAGTGCCCTCAGTGTTCCCCTGATTAAATAGGAACAAAAACATGAGATAACAGAAAAAGTATGTGCATTAGGCAGTTTTCTTAAAAAGTTTGGTTCCCACTGCCAAGAAGTTCAATCTTGGCCAAAAATGGACATTCCAGCATGACAGCACTTCAAAGCATTTGTTCAAATATACAAAAAAATGTTAACTAAGCATGAAATAAATGTTCTCAACTGGTCATCTCAATCTGCCGACCTCGGTCTAAGGTTTGAATTCGAATTCAGGCAAGCAGTACACAAACAAAAAAGATCCAAAGACCTTACAGCAATCTCACTGGGAGGAATGGTCAAAATTCCCCCTCAGAAGTGCCAGAACCTCATAAAAGACTCCAGGAATAATCTTGTCAGTGTAATCCACGCCAGAGGAGGATTTACAAAATACTAGCTACAGGGGTGTGAATAAATGGTGACCCTCCTTTTCTGCATAGAAAGTCATCATTTGTGGACCATATGACTGCTATGTGCAGCGCTAATAAGATTAAAGTCAAACGTTTTTTAAGCGGATAAAGTGATCCAATCTGTGCATTTTTTTCAGTTTGTGTCTTTTTGTTCATATTTAATGGAGGGTATGAGTGAATGCTGAGGGCCCAGTGCACGTGTGTAGGTCGGTCAGCGGAACAGAGGCACGGCTGAGGGCGCAAGGTCACGCTGTAAGCACGCCGGCCGCAGAAGCAGGGAGGCCCTCGCTATGCAGCGCGGCCTGCACACCCACGCCGACCCCTTTGATTCCCCCCCGCTTCCTGTGCAGTGACCGCGCGGGATTGTTAATTGGTCGTTCCCCTTTTCGTCTGGAGCCGAGCCCCTAACGAAGAGAAGAAGCAGCTGTTCATTGCATTGCATTACATTATATCGCATTAGTGGCAATTCGCAGACACTCTTATCCAGAGCGACTTGCATAGCGTGCATAGTTTGTTTCGTGTTATCTGTTTATATAGCTGGATATGTACTGTGGAAATTGATGGTTAAGTATCTTGCCCAAGGGTACAGCAGCAGTTTCCCAGTGGGGAATCGAACCAGCAACTGGCAACCTTATGAGCCGTTCTCCTTGCCGCTACGCTACACTGCCCACCCGTCCATCACATAAGCACTGCTTGGAACGCCCGGTGAAAAAATGTTTCACATGATGCGCTGTGTCCGAGGCAGGGGTAAAGGAGCTGTGAGGTTAGCCCTCACGGGTGTGGCGGGGTATTTCAGTGCTTGTGGATGTTCCATTTTCCCTGTTTTGAATTGTCCCAAAAGCAGTGAAAATGATGTTAACAAATGAAAAGGACTTTTGAAACCAGTGTTAATTTTGCCACCACTGCTTGATTTAATCAACAAAATGTTGACATATTTACTTTAAGTCAGTGGAAATGATCATTTTCTTAGTCATGAGATCACTCTCAAGTTTTGTCAAGCTGTTCAGCGAGGTCACATTTGAAATGAAGATATGTTTTTAAATTAACAAGATCTCATGATAGACAAGTAGTGAACCACCTTTATCACACAATTACTACCTTAGAGAACACAACCGTGCTTAGGATTACCTCCACAGCTATGGGTTTTACAGAGAGCAGAAAAACCTAGTGGTCTGTGTCCCTTCTGGGCCAATATTAAGAACCACTTTGTTTTATATTAGTGTCAGTTTGTTAGCAGTGATAAACAACTGATAATTTTCCTGGATGAGTCAGCTTGTTGGTTGAGGCAAGGATGTGGTCAGAAACGGGCTATTGCTTAATCTAAAGGGGACCGGTGTTTATTGTAATGAAGATGTAGAACATGCTAAGTGTCCATGTCCATTTGAAGAAAACTCATCTTCAGAGAGAGCATTCAAAGAAGCGCCATGACAAATGTGTTTGACTATTTATATTATGTTAACATACATTAACAAGGTTTCTAGACCCTAAACAAGACTCATAAATCCCCTGAACACCCATTTATATGATACAATAACACAACCAGAGGAAGTGAGAAGCTTACAGCGCATATTTAAGGGCTTCCTGTGATAAAGGCAGTATCAATAAAACCTGAGTCTAATAAAACGCTCAACTCTACCAGCTAAAATTGACTGCTAGTTTGCATTCACTATTTCAGTACGAAACAGGCTGCATGAGGTTTGTGGTCATGCACGGTCAGTGTGCTGCTTTTGTCAACTGAGTTGATGGGGACAGTCAGCATCGTTCCTTAAGATTGACGCAGGAAAAATGGATTAAATGGATTACACTGGACACCAGAAGGCGTATAATGCTCAGGCATTGGCTGTATTAGCTATGGGCTGTGTCATTGTTGACAGTCGGTTCATCCATCGCCTCTCTACAGTGTTACTGTTCAGGTGGCGCACCTCAGCAGGTGATCTGTAATTTTGGTACAGCTAATCTTACACGTGCAAACTTTCAGGTCTAAAGACACCTTCAGAAAAGAAAATTCAGCAGCGGCTCCCGCTAGTTGTAACCTGCAGGTGGCGCTGCTGTGGGCGAGAGCAAGATTCCAGCCGTACTCGGTTTCGCGCTTAATTTCAACAAACCTTTTGAACGACACGTGAAAGTTCAGCTGACATCACGAGCGTCAGCTGCGGGGCACAGCAGCGTTGCGGGTTCAAATCCCGAGTGGGCTGTTGCCGCCGCCACACCTCCCCCCCCCCGGCCGGAGCGGATCGATCGGCGTCGGCGCTCCTCGCCGCAGCGCATCGATTGCGTTACCGCAGGCCGTGACGTGGAGCGCCGGGGACGTGACCGCAACGCCAGCCTCTCAAGTTCACATTCGGCCCATCCGGCATGCAGCGGAGGAACAGCAGAACCCAGCGGGGGAGAGCGGGGCTCCTTACAAAGTACGACAGTCTCTGGAGGGAGCAGATTTCAGGGCAGCCTTCCCACTGGCTGCTGAAAGTCAGTTTCTGTCATAGTTTGTCCTCTGCAGCTTAACCCTCCAGCGTGATGAAATCGGTAGGTTAACATTTCAGAGAAACGGCCACGGTCTTCAGTCACAAGCAAATTGTACTGTCACTCCTCTGTGAGGACTCTGAATGGGGAGGCACTGATTGGCCTGAGAGTTTCGCCAGCACACTTAGACGGTGTCTAACTAGCTTGCCAGCTAAACATTTGGACTGAATCCTGTTGTATTGCAGGTGTGGCACCTTCTGTACATACCGGTTAGGCCTATTCTCTGTCTGTCAGCTGACATGATTGCCCGATGACCTCATTTGCCACTCAGCATACCTGAGTCAGTGGGGATTTCTGCAAATTGCCAGCCTTCCTTATCAGGACAGAACTCCTGCCTGGAAAGTAGCTGGCTAGTTTCTTGTGCAATTCCCGCCCTTGTTACACTTGCTTTTAAGCAAGCAAGCTAAATAAGGGTAGCTTTAGAAAGTTAACTTGTAAGTTAGTTAATGTCCCCTGTGCTTTCTTGATACATGACATTACATAGAGAATAACTTGAATGTACTCGTCTTTGATGTACATCATTGACATGGTTGTTTAGTACCTTATAGAAAGCTAATGGAGATCCATTCTGTTAGCTAGAAGGCCTTCTCCCAGCGAACAGTTGGTGCGAGGTAGATATAGATCCTCGCTTTCTATCTCATTCATTTATTGTCTCAGCAGATGGTCATATCCAGGGCAAGCTGTCTTATTATCCATTGATACAGCTGGATATTTACTGAAGCAGTTCAGGTTAAGCACCTCACTAAGGATTACAACAGCAGTGGCTCACCTGGGGTTCTAGACTGCAGGCTGGTTTTTATCTGTTTCATAGCAGCTCACTGCATTATAGCACTGTAATAGTGCATTAAAAAGATCTGCTATGCTGGCTTGGCTTGACACACGTTTATGATATGGGGGGACAGTTCTCTAAGTACGTTTAAAAGGGGGCGAAGTGCAGGGGGAGTAAAGAATGTCCTGGTAAATAGTAGCTTTTTCCTCTCATGGGTGGAGCTGCCTGTCATTGGGTGAAAATGTGCGTGTGGCCGGCAGGAGGTTAGCCTTGCATGGCCTGTGTCCTGCTTGCCCCAAGGGCTGAAAGCAGGTCATCCCTGTGTGTGTGTGTGTGTGTGTGGGTATATGTGTGTGCATGGATGTGTATGTTTGGGTATGTGTGGGTTTGGGTGTGTGTGTGTGTGTGTGCACGCCCGTGCGTGTGTGTATGTGTGTGTGTGTGTGTGTGTGTGTGTGTGCACGCCCGTGCGTGCGTGTGTGTGTGTGTGTGTGTGTGTGTGTGTGTGTGTGTGTGTGTGTGTGTGTGTTTGGGTATACATATACAGTCCCCTCCAAAAGTATTGGAACAGCAAGGCCAATTCCTTTGTTTTTGTTGTTCACTGAAGACATTTGGGTTTAAGATCAAAAGATGAATATGAGGCAAGACTTCAGAATTTCAGCTTTTATTTCCTGGTATTTACATCTAGATGTGGTAAACAATTTAAGACATACCACCCTTTGTTTGAACCCACCCATTTTTCAAGTGAGCAAAACTATTGGAACATGTGACTGACAGGTGTTTCTTGCTGCCCAGGTGTTGCTTTTTAGATTGATTGTCCAAACATTAAATAGCTCTGCATGAGGTTTTAACCTATCAAGACTGCATTTCTTGTTAAAGAGGATAAACCAACATGAAGACAAGAGAGCTGTCTATGGGAGAAAAGCAAGCCATTTTGAAGCTGAGAAAAGAAGGAAAATCGATCAGAGCCATTGGACAAACATTGGGCATAGCCAGCACAACAATTTGGAATGTCCTGGAAAAAAAAGAAACTACTGGTGTACTGAGCAACAGACATCGAACAGGTCGGCCAACAACAGCAGTTGATGACAGAAATCTTGAGAGCTGTGAAGAATTACCCAAAAACATCAGTAAGTGACATCACCAACAACCTCCACAGTGCAGGGGTGAAGGTATCACAATCCACTGTTCGAAGAAGACTCCGAGAGCAGAAATATAGAGGCCATACCACAAGATGCAAACCACTCATCAGCAGTAAGAATCGGAAGGCCAGATTGGAATTTGCAAAGAAGTATAGAGATGAGCCGCAAAAGTTCTGGAACACAATCTTATGGACTGATGAGACCAAGATTAATCTCTACCAAAGTGATGGAAAGGCCAAAGTGTGGAGAAAGAAAGGATCTGCTTATGATCCAAAGCATACAAGCTCATCTGTGAAGCATGGTGGAGGTAATGTCATGGCTTGGGCTTGCATGGCTGCTTCTGGAACAGGCTCATTAATATTTATTGATGATGTAACTGATGATGGTAGCAGCAGAATGAATTCACAAGTCTACAGACACATCTTGTCTGCCAATTTACAGAGAAATGCATCCAAAGTAATCGGGAGGAAGTTTATCATGCAGCAGGACAATGACCCAAAACACACTGCCAACATAACAAAGGACTTCATCAGGGGAAAAAAGTGGAAGGTTTTAGACTGGCCAAGTCACTCCCCTGACCTTAACCCAATAGAGCATGCATTTCACCTCCTGAAGAGGAGACTGAAGGGAGAAACCCCACGAAACAAACAAGAACTGAAAGAAGCAGCGGTAAAAGCCTGGAATAGCATCACAAATGAAGAATGCAACAGTTTGGTGATGTCGATGGTTCGCAGGCTTGAGGCAGTCATTGCAAGCAAGGGTTATGCAACCAAATATTAAATGTTATTTACTTCAAGATTATTTGTTCCTTTACTTTTGCTCACCTAAAAATGTTGTGGTCTGATACAAAAGGTGATATGTCCTAAGTTGTTTGACACATCTAAATGTAAATACCAGGAAATAAAAGCTGAAATTCTGAAGTCTTGTCTCATATTCATCTTTTGATCTTAAACCCAAATGTCTTCAGTGAACAACAAAAACAAAGGAATTGGCCCTGCCGTTCCAATACTTTTGGAGGGGACTGTATATGTTGTTTGTGTGTGTGTGCATGTGTGTATGTGTTTGGGTATATATATATATGTGGTGTGTGTGTAGGTGTGTGAGAGTGATTAAGTGACAGTGCTTGCATGTCATCAGGCAGGGATGTATGTTGCTGTATCCTGGCCGGTGGGGACACTGCCCTCCCTTGCAGCCTCACTCTGTGTCTGGGTATGGTGCTGAGATGGTGCAGTGGGGCAGGCTCTGAAATCTCCTTCTCACTTCCTTAAGTTGTGTTGGGAGGGAGAAGGGGGGTGAGAGGAGAGATGATTCACATGGGTTCATTGTTTAATAGCCGTCCTGTCTTACACCCACTGCCTGCCACAGACACGTGCACACGCAGAGGGTGACTAATGACCTGACAGCCACACACACACACACACACACACACTTACTGCCAGGGCCTACAGACATACTCAGACACAAACCAGATCGCGTGGCAGAAAGAGGGGGCTGCATTGGCTAGATCCCGGCTCCTGCTGTTGTTGATACACACATGCAGACAAAAGTAATCATTTTCATCATTTACAATGAATGCAGACACACGAGGTGACAGCAGCAATACCTCCTCCCAGCACTGTTCACATGGAATGACAGGAAGTATGAAGCATTCAGAGGTTCTAATAATGTTAATGCGCATCAGAATGACCAAATCACAAAAAAGTACAATAAGTAATCACCAAATCACAGAATGTAAAAAGCTTTTTCCCTTAAACTGGCAATCTGAACTTGCCTAGGTGCTTTACTGCTTATTAGGATAACGCCATTAGTTGTGACTGTAGTTCATATGTGGTTTATCAGAGAATCTTTGTTCTCTGTTTTATTTTTACAGTAGGGAATGTTGTTGTTTTACAGTAGGTTAAGTTGTGGTGTTATTGTGGCGTATGCACAGGGTTTACTGTAGGGTAAGGTGTAGTTTTATGGTAGGGTATGTTGTGTTGCACTTACGTATGGAATCTGTGATAAATAGTATGCTACCACAGCATGTTGGAGCACAATCAGCTGTGTCCTGCACCATCTCTCATGCAAGCATAACAAATGCACTGTGATCATTGTGTAAGCCACTCTGGATAAGAGCGTCTGCTAAACGGCAAATTAATTGCTACTATTATTAAATCTTATCCCTGCTTCAGTTTGCCTCTCAAACAGGGGCACGTTGATTCATTAATTGTGCAGCCTGTGTTTGCTTACAGGCTGCAGAGGAAAGGTGAGGATTGTTTGGCTTGTTTGTCGAGGGAAAGTCAGACCGAGCAAGCCCTGAGGGCGTGGCGTCTCACTGTAACGGGAGGCTGGCACGATCGCGCTCTGTGCGTGTGTGTGTGTGTGCGTGTGTGTGTGTGTAATCACTGTCTTCGCACCGAACACTCGTTCTTCCACCTGCGAATCTGTCCTGACTTGTGGGCTTGTATACGCGCAAGTGACAATCACATGCACATCTCACCTGGGAAATATTCACCCTTTGGTTTTGTTTTAGAGGGCTGGGTGTGTGCGTTTGTGTGTGTGTGTGTGTGTGTGTGTGTGTGTGTGTGTGTGTGTGTGTGTGTGTGTGTGTGTGTGTGTGTGTGTGTGAGAGAGAGAGAGAGAGAGAGAGCATGTATACTTGTGTCTGTTTGTGTTTGTTTTGTGTTTATATGTGTGCGCGCGTGTGTGTGTGAGTGAGGATGTATTTATATGTGTGTTTGTTTTGTGTATGTCTTTGTGTGTGAGAATGTATGTTTGTGTGTGTGTGTCTGTGTTTGTTTTATGTCTGTTTGTATTTGTATGCTTGTGTGTATTTGTGTATGTGTGTGAGCATTGACATGCATGTAGGTAGGGGTAAAGAAGGCTCATGTTTGGGAAAACTGCCCAAACAAAGTGAAAGTGGTGAACACAGTGATGGCACACAGCAAAGTGCCAGGTGTGGTGTCTCATGTAGGCTCTTTCTGTCTCACTCTCCCCGTCTTCGTCATGTTTTCAAATGCTTGGTTTGAGTCAGAGGCAGTGGCCAAAACCCCACGACCAACCAGCGCATTAAAAGCACCCCAGACACTCCCCCCTGCGGTCGAACCATTCCCGTACTCCCAACTGCAACGTCGAGGAGGGACAGAGAACAGAGAGCTGCTATTGGCGCCTGGGGCGAGGTAGAGGAGAGAGAGGCCTGGGACCCCACCCAGTACGGATTGCGGCGTGGGGGACATGGTGCCGGAGGTACCGGCGAGGGTGCCAGGAGAGGAGAAAGTGGCACACGCTCTCAATTCAAGCGGACTTCTCCAGAGCAGCTAATTAAAAATCGACACATCTCTTCCGCTGTTCCAAACCTTTGTTCTCGGAGGGATCTGAGAGCTCTTTCTTTCAGACGCAGTCCCGCCTCTCCTCAGAGTGGCCGGCTGCTGTTTGCCAGATTGCCAGCGTTCCTGTGTAGGTTGGTTTGCCACTCTTCAGTCGGAGACAGCGCACTGTGGGCCTTCCTCGCCAACAGGCCATCAGTTTCAGAGGGTTAAAAAAACATCACCACAGCTGTTTTTTTTGTTACCTCTTCTGCTTGGTTGCACAGCGTGGTCTGATTTCTATCATGCCACTTGCTGATTTGTTCCCTGAAAGGTCAGAGCCCACCCACCGATCACGTGAGGTGTGTTATTAATGTGCGTTGTGGAACAGTGTCAGCTATTGCAACTGAAATCATCAGAGGTTACCTCTGGTTTAGGAGTTGCGCGCCAAGCTCTACTGTAGTTGTGTTAACATCTGGCAAGGTTTTGGGAGCAGGCGGGCAAACCTGTTTGCAAGTGTACCTTTGCCAGAATGTCCCCAGGAGCATTAAGGAGTTCTGGGTACGGTGTCTTGGCCTGTGTCCAGACGCCCCGTTCTAGGCTCCTCTTTCCGCCTTGGGGCTCATCCATCGTCCCCATTCCTGATCTCAGAGGATGCGGGTGGGTGTGGCCTAGCTGCGCCACTCGTTCTGCCTCCCGTCTCGCTCTGTCTCTTCCCTACATTCAGCGCCGGCATTGGTCAGCATTCATCTTTCACTCCACTCCTCAGATCCCTCTCTTCTGCTTGCCTTTGCTGTGTTAGTCTGTTAGTCTCTCTCTCTCTTTCTCTCTCTCCCCACCTCATGCACCTCTACTTCTGCCACCCCGGCTGCCCCCACTTCTGTGTCGCCCCCGCGCCACACCCACCACCCCCAACCCCCAAACCAGCCCCCCGTACCCCTCTGGTCCTCCCTCTCCCGCACACATGAGCCTTCCGTCCAGGCGAGAGAAACCAAAGAGAAAGGAAATGTCAGGGGCAAAACCATTACTGGAACGAGATGACAGAAAAAACGATTACGCAGAACATCTCTGAGCCAAACACCTACCCTCACCACCCACAGAGAGGGAGAGAGGGGGAGAGAGGGAGGGAGAGGAGACCCATATTGCATCACAGTGTGAGCGTGGGAGTCGATGTCTGTTTTTTTGGCGGAAACCAGGAGCAGGAACGCAAGGGGGGGGGGATCAGCTCTTGTTTTTGGCACGAGCGTCCCTCGGCTGACGTCAGAGCCGCTTTCCACGACTAGCAGGGAAAGAGCATTATCCAGTATTTAAATGAGACGTTTCTCTTCATTCATGTGTCAAATGTGAGGATTTGATTGAAAAAAAACCCAGATTGGCTTAAGTCCCGGGCTGAGTGGTGTTACTACTCTGGGCTGACGAGCACACACGCTCACACTCTCGCACGCCGGCGTGTTTGCACCGCAGCGTTCACGACAGCTTCCGCATGTCCCGATTCGTGTGTTCGCTCCATTCCCATGTGCAGTTGCGCCTCATCATAATGCAGACAGTTTAATCCACACTTAAGAGACCGCTGTATATCACAGAGCTTCTATAATGGCAAGAGGACTTGTCTACAATTGAGAGAATGGAGGAGTTGGAGCTGTATACTCACCATGTTAATGCACTACTGCATTATGAAGGTACAGCAGAGAGGTGCAGTTCGCATGGGAACACATCAGGCACACTCTGCCTAAGCCCACGTCTGATTTTTGGCAAAGAACCTTCATAAATGGCAGCCATTTTTAAGAGCAGCATGCTTTTGTTTCAGTATTATAATGAACACAAAATGTTGCCTAACTGTTGTAAATACAAAATCCTGTTATTTTAAATATTACCATGAAATCGTCCAGGGACATGCTGATATGGCACAATGATAGGTGAGACAACAGTCTGCCTGGATAGGGGTTAGAATACACTGAGGGCTGCCTTCTGATGGTATTTCCTCAGATTTTTTGGTGTGGCTTTAAGCTGGTTATAGTGCAAACTAAACTACCATGTAACAGTGATGGGCGTTGAGTGTGGGGGACTCTCAAGGTGCGCTCATCAGATCGAAGTGCACCGTGGCTGTGTAGAAGCGTGAGACTTACTGAGGGTCCAAACGTCCACACACTGCCGTCCCAGCTGACGCTGGGACACACATGATGCATGGATGTGGCTATAAGTCCTTTTGGGAAACGTAAATCTGATTAATCATCTGAAGGCACATCAGCGCACCGAGCCCCCTGAACTCTTCAAAACGACCAAGGAGAAAGAGAGTCTGGGGACTCGCCACACTGCTTTCTGTGAGGTGGTCGTTACAGCATTGATAGAAATTGGACTGTGCCGATCCAGCAGCGGTTAGCATGGAATGTTCTGGAGTTTATGGCTCTGCGTTATTATCCGTGTCCGCCTGGAACGCGGCGCGGCCCCTTGCCTTGCAGCGGGCACTTTCTCTGAGAAAACAGCAGTGGCTCCGGGTCCTGGCGCACCCATTGGCTCACGGGTAAGGCGGTGAGCTTTACGAAAGACGTTTAGCGCTCGGGAGTGTCCCGTGTTTCCGTGTTCAGCAGATTGATGGGGATTTTGGCTGAGTCACTGACCGTCTTCTGCCATAAACTGAAAACTCGAGTGTTCAGACTGCAACTGGGTTCAGCTAACCCCGAAGTCTGACCTGTATCCTCAAATACAGTTACTGTATCCTCAGTCTTCCTCTTGCATCTGCTGTCACACTTAACAGACTATGTGTTATGTAATGACTCCTACTGTCGGATTGTGACTCTTACGATTTAGTACTGTCTCTGCTCTTAGCCTTTTGTATGTACTTTTGCAAGTTGCTCTGGATAAAAGCGACCACTGAATGACTGAATGTAGATGTAAATTTCGGCTGGTGGGCTGGCCTGGCCCTCGTTTAGCCGAGGCTGTTGGACCCGCTCCATGGCACGGGTGTAACTCAGCCCAGCAGACGCTTCCCTGAGGAACGAGCACAAACTCTGAACAGGCGAGAGGAAGTCCCAGGATGAGCCAATGGGATCCTGCGATACAGATCCGCCGCGCGGAGCGCGCTAACGTCCGGCGCTGCGGCGTAGCGATAAGGAGCGGCGGGGGGTTGCCAGTTCACTTCCCAGGCAGGGCACTGCTGTTGTACTCTTGGGCAAGGCGCTTAACCTGAATTGCTCAGTAAATGTCCAGCTGCGTAAATCATCGATGGAAAAATTGTAAGCTTCGTAAGTCGCTGCGGATGAGAGCATCTGCTAAGTAAATGTAGCTTAGCGTAGCGTCATGTGGCCGGCATCATTCTTTTCCATTCTGTTCAGTCAGTATCATTCTGCCCATTTTGATCTCTGCTCAGTCATTCTGTGCCTGCTGATATAAACACAGAGACATAGAAACACCATTTTCCCTTGAAGGGTGATGACATGTTTTACACTACATGCTGTGTTTCCTGTTTCTTGTGTTCATTGTTTACCGACCATGTTCATATAATCTGACAGGGAATGTACATTTTCCCAATGCTGGCATTCAAAACAAGTTCCAAAGAACAGTATCAACCAGCAATCGGCAGGCATGCTTGGGCAAATGTCTTTGCCAGAGAGAAGTTTCTTATCTGCTGCCTTGTGGACCGTACTGTGTGTCGCTTTGAGATTGTGCGCCCCAGCTGAAAGCATAGTCTTGATGGGTTATAATATGTTGTGTTTTACCGAGGTTGTGTCTATGCATTTTATCAGTGGCGGTAATGAAGGATGGGTATGCGTAAAGAAGGATGGGTTTGTCTTGCTGGTGGGCCATCTCCCGGCGTCCTGGCGGCTTCCTGAAGCTCTGCCCTGATCACCTGTTCCTTTGCCTTTCAGGACCCGGCTGGGATCTTCGAGCTGGTGGAGGTCGTGGGCAACGGGACCTACGGGCAGGTGTACAAGGTGAGGCACCGAGACGGTGACGGGAGAGGGGGGCCCCGCCGTGTCCCCGCCCGCCGCTCCGGCTACCTGTCCCTGTTACCCTGCTGCTGTCCCCTCTCTCTCCCACCCCCCCTCCCTCCCTCTCTCCTCCCCAGCACTGCAGTAAGTCTGTGATTATGTCAGATTAGTTCCCGTCTACCTGTCAGCAGTGCCCCAGGAAGAGCGAAAGAGAAGACACAGGAGTAATGAGCTGAGAGAGGGAGAGAGAGGAGGAGAGAGAGGTGCAGGAAACAAGGAACAGGCAGTGAGAGAAAAAGGGAAAAAGAGGAGGCTGAATAAGTAAAAGGTGCAGCAGTGTGGTGTAGTGGTGAGGAGCAGGGCTCGTAACCCAAAGTGCTGGATTCAACGGTGGGACACTGCTGTTGTACCTTCTGCCAAAGTGCCTAACCCAAACTGCCAAACTGTAAATATCCATCTGTATAAATTGATAACGCATAAAAGTGTACACTTTTAGAACAGTGTAAGCTTGAAGAATAATAATGGCAGGACAAATGGAAAGAGCTCATCTCCTCCCCCTGGTGGCCAGGTTGCGTCAGCACTGGAAGAGACTATCCAGGGAGGTGTCCCAGAACAAAATCTGCCACTTTAACCTGCAATAACAGGGATAGAAATGGGTGATACCGAATTGTAAGTCATATCGTAGCATAAGTGATGCTGTACAAATTTTGCTGTGCCTCTCGAATGCATAAAACTAAGACTGAAAGCATGTTCCTTTATCAAATTTCAGTTCAGTAATTTCATGTTAACAATAACAATCCTTTGTGTTACTTTGAGGTCCACTAATATAGAAACTAGTTTGCACGTGTTGAGAAAATTGTCATTGTTCTCCTAATAACTGCTGTAGATGTGCGTCAAAAAAATAGAATTATTCCCATCCCTAAGTAACATTTGGCTAGTATGTGATGGTGAACTCCTGAGTTTAAGCTAACTCTTATTCCAGACTTTCCCCTCTCGTTATGTCTCTCCCTCCCTCCCTCCTTTATAATGGTATCTTTGATAATCCAATGCTCATTTGGTAAGCGTGAAATGAGCGCGGCTTTGTGACCTCGCCGCCTCGCTGATCCGCCCGTTCTCGTCCTCTCAGGGCCGCCATGTGAAGACTGGCCAGCTGGCGGCCATCAAGGTGATGGACGTGACGGAGGAGGAGGAGGAGGAGATCAAGGCCGAGATCAACATGCTGAAGAAGTACAGCCACCACCGCAACATCGCCACCTACTACGGCGCCTTCGTCAAGAAGAGCCCGCCGGGGCACGACGACCAGCTCTGGGTCCGTGCCGCCCGTCCGTCATTCCGTCTGTCTGTGTGTCACCGTGCTCGTCTCCCCAGCTGCGTGTCACTGAATGCCAAAATAAACTCTCTTCCCTCCCTTCTCTCCTATTCTTGTTCCTCCTCCTCCTCTTCTTCCCCATGTATTACTGTCTGCCTTGTCCCCTTTCTCTTTCTTTGGCCATATCTCCTGTGCTCACTCTCTACTCCTTCTCTCTGCTTTCTGCTTTTATGCTTGCTTTCTCTCTTGCTACCTTTCCTCCATTCCCAATCCCCCTTTTCTCTCTGTCTTTCTCTCTCTCTGACTGCTGCTGTCTCCTTGGCACCTTCTCTCCCTCCCTCCTTCCCCTTTCCTTGTCCTCTCCTTTCCCGCTGTCACTCCATCCATCTCCCTCTCCCTCCATCCCCTCTCCCTCCTTGCCCTCTCCTGTCCCTGTCTCACAGCTGGTGATGGAGTTCTGTGGGGCAGGCTCCGTCACAGACCTGGTGAAGAACACCAAGGGTAGCTCTCTTAAGGAGGACTGGATCGCCTACATCTGCAGGGAGATCCTGAGGGTGAGAGCAGCCTCCACAGGGCGCCCACACATGCTGTCCCTTATAAGCCATCACTCCCGATTAATTACCCGGGGCCTGACCACACACTACAGTGTGGGCAGCAGTGTGGCGTAGTGGTGAGGGGCAGGGCTTGTAATCGAAAGTTTGCTGGTTCGATTCCTCAGTGAGGCACTGCTGTTGTACCCTTGGGCAAGGTAGTTAACCCACACTTGCCTCTAAAATGTACAGCTGTATAAATGCATAAAATTGATACCTGTGCAAATTGCTCTGGATGAGAGCGTCTGCTGAATGACAAGTTTGTAATGTCGTGATAAGTTCAGCAGCGTGGCCTCACATGGTGGAAGTGGTGCCTGTCTGCTGTAACAGTGCTGGTTTCTTTCTGTCTCTGTCTGTGTGAGCAGGGCCTGTCTCACCTGCACACCCACAAGGTCATCCACAGAGACATCAAAGGTCAGAACGTTCTGCTGACAGAAAACGCTGAGGTCAAACTGGGTGAGTGCCGACCTCCCTTCAGCCGGGACCCACACCAGAGAGAGTGCGTGCGCGTGTGTGCGTGCGCGTGTGTGTGTGTGCGTGCGTGCGTGTGTGTATGTGTGTGTGTGTGTGTGTGTGTGTGTGTGTGTGTGTGTGTGTGTGTGCACGCATGTGTGTGCGAGTATGTGCACATGCGTGAGTGCCTGCATGTGTATGTGTGTGTGCGTGTGTATGTGTGTGCAGCAACTCGGAATGGTTATGGTGTTAAATCTGAATTTCACACAATGTCCTGTCAGTGGATGCAGACCCGGGACATGAGTGCGATGTCCTCACTTTGACTACAGCGTCTTTTTAATGTGTGGGTGCTGGTTGCTCCTGTTTGTACTCGCTTGTGTGAATTGCTTTTTTGGCGGCGAGGTCACGAAGCCCCCCACTCTTCCCCTCTGTAGTGGACTTTGGGGTGAGCGCCCAGCTGGACAGGACGGTGGGGAGGAGGAACACCTTCATCGGCACACCCTATTGGATGGCTCCTGAGGTCATAGCCTGCGATGAAAACCCTGATTCCACCTACGACTACAGGGTAATGCTTCTGTCTGCTCTCTCCCTCTCTAGGATAGGGTTAGCGGTTAGGGTTAGGGTGATGGTTTAGGGTTGGGGTTTGGATTTGGATTTATGATTAGGGTAAGGGTTAGGGTTTAGAATTTAGGTTAAGGTTTATGGGTTGGGGTTAGAGGTTAGGATTAGGGTTTATAGTTAGGATTAGTTGTGGTTTAGGCTTAAGCTCAGGGTTACAGTTATGGTTTAGGGTAACAGTGTATGGTTAGGTATTAGGGTTTGGATTTATGGTTAGAATCATGGTTTAGGGGCAGGGGTTAGGTTTTGGGGTAGGGTTTGTGGTTAGTATTTAGAATTAGGGTTAGGATATTGTTAGAGTTATGGTTTAGGGCTAGGATTAAAGTTATGGTTTAGATTTAGATTTGGTTTAGAGTTGGGGTGTAGGGTTAGGGTTTGTAGTTAGGAGTAGGAACTCTGTGTGCTCTGCCTCTCTGTCTCTTGCTCTCTAATAATTTGCCCGTATCGCCAGCTGCCCCCAACTCTCCCTGACGGTTTCCATTGTTTTTGTATGAATGTAGGCCTCCGTTGTTCCCCGTCACTTGTGTCCCTCTTTTCCCTCCACTTTCTCTCTTTCTCTCGTCCCTGTTTGTGTCTCTGTGTCCCTTCATCCACGCCTCTGTCCGCTCTCCTCCTCCTCTCCTCCTGATGCCGCTCACCGCTGCGTCCCTCCTTCCCCTTGTCTCTCTCACCTTTGTCTCCCCGGCTGTCTCCCTGCAGAGCGACATCTGGTCTCTGGGGATCACGGCGATAGAGATGGCAGAAGGAGCACCACGTGAGTACAGACACGCCCCCGCCGCCGAGCCGTCCCGCTGGGGTCTGTGTGCCTCACGCGTCCCTGCCTGCCAGTTCTCGCCTGCAGACGTCTGGACCGATCTGAAATGTTCAATCGGTTGTGTTAGAGGATCTGTTGATGTCTGGGCATGGTGTCTAGGCAAATCGATTTTTCCGAACAAACGCTGACAGAGCGTGGTCTGGCTTTCTGACCAGACCTTTGGCAGCACAACACAAGCACTGAATCATGAGGGAGAGACTTAACATTTAAAAAATACCTGTCTGAGTTTGTAATCATAAGTCATGCGTGTTGTTGGAGAGAAATGTAATGGAATGTTCATTTGGAAACGTATGACTTCAAAGGCAACAGAGGGCACTGCAGACATTTCTGCAGTTGAACAAATCTCGAATTCTACTGTCAGCTTCTACTATGTTTTATATATTGCTTCACCTTTTACCATCCAGAGACTTTCTGTCATTAAAGACCAGTTTTTATACCCACAAGAGGCAGTTTGTTGGAGGACAGAAGCTGTACAGAAATTCCAAAATAACCCTACAGTCCTACAGTGTGCCTGACCGGTAGCTAAGTCCCCATTATGTTTTTTTTCATGCTAACGCAGCTATTAGCCAGTTAGCTTTAGCCCGAGAGCTGCAAGTTTGCTTCGTGAAGTGACACACTGTACATTGCTGGCTGGAATGGAACAAGGGAAGAACGAGACAGTTTAACCGTAGTCCATTCGTCCCTTTAAAAGAACCATTTCCGCTTCAGCATTAGATCACACACCTTTTTTATGCCCTCAGCGGAGCTTTTGCTTTTGTGTCGCCAGTGTTTTTGTTCGGGTGGTGCGCTCTCAGGAAAATGTTTCACAGTTTCCATTCACAATAAGCCAATGTCGCTGACGTCTGCACTGTTTGCGAATAGCTCAGGTCATAGTCATTTTTGTAAAATGCCATTTTTATAAAACAAGTGTATGAAACAACCACTTTATATTTAACCTTCATTTTTCTCCCCAGATTTTTATCAAATTTCATACAGTAGGTATTTCAGATTGAAGCACAAACACTTTTTTGAATAAGTATGCGTACCTCTCAGTTACATTTTTTTTTTTTTGTACAAATTAAATCAAAATTCATGAAGTACCCAGTTTGTGTGTAATAAAAACCAGGGGTCAGAGGAGTTGGATTCTTTTTCATCTAAAGAGGATGAGTTTTCAGTGTCTCAGTATAAAGCCACTTCTCGGTTTTGTCCCTGTGCTCTCCAGCAGAACTCCGCTGTGCGTTATTAGAATGCCTTCAGCGGCCTCTCACCAAGCGGCCGTGACGTAATGGGAAACTGACAGCAAGCGGCCGTCAGCACAGCGCCGGCTTCATTAACCCGTTAATCACAGGAACGGCTCGTCCGCGATCAAGAAAGTGAAACGCTGTGTTATTCACTGTGAGACTTACAAGGCCCCCTTTGTTCCGACCTGTATAATGTAACTGTTGTCGTCTCGCTTTGTGCTCTTGTTCACCTAGCCAAGAACGTGCTTCCGTTACCGTTTCGGTGAAATAATCAGAAAACTTTCTGTGACGAATACTTTTTCACCCCCGTCCGGCAACGCGAAGTAAAAATAAACGATCGACGCGAATCTGTCCATAAAACGGTATTTAACTGTGAAAATCAGGTTCTCTCATGGCCTGGGCGTCGAGTGATGCAGACATGGGGCCGCGTGCCCAACTACAATTTCACACACGAGTGGCCCGGAATATTTATAGCCAGCAACTCTCAATCACTCTTGTTTTCATGTTACGAGAGTCAGCGTAATCTCTCTGGCATCTCTCGGTGATGCAACGTGATAAGCTGGGAGAAGGATTCGTTAATCTGCTAATTAAGTTCTTCGCCGCGAGTCGGAAAGAAGAAACTAAATTAAATGTTCATTTGTGCTTAGATGTGGAGCTTATGATATTTATGTGTGTGGAATAACTACAGAGTAATGTATGCAGTAACCTGTGCTGTGGCAGAGGGATTAAGTTAAATGTGAAGCAGGGTTTATGTGGTTTTGGTTGTTATTGTGTATTTATTTGTGGTTCTTTTTTAAATTTACCCTTTCCCCCTCTCTGCCAGCACTGTGTGACATGCATCCAATGAGAGCTCTCTTCCTCATTCCTCGAAACCCGCCTCCCAAGCTCAAGTCTAAGAAATGGTGAGTGGGGTATTTCCTGTCTTGTCTGTCTTCCATCCAGGGCTTTTTTCCCCAGCTATGCCAGGATCCTACTCTCTTATTGTCCCTCTCTCCTCATTAAGTGTAAGCCTGCCTTGTTCCGTAGAGTCTACGGTGTCCCACCGTCTAGTTTCCTCTATTTCCTTTGGTTCTCACATGCTATCCCTCCATAATGCCCTCTCACTTCTTCCTGTCACTCCTGTCCTCCCACTCTGCCTCTTCTTCTGACCTGTGACCCTGTCTTCCTCCTCCTCTGACCCATGACCTTGTCCTCCTCTTTCTCTGACCTCTGACCCTCTCTTCCTCCTCCTCTCATCTGTGATCTTCTCCTCCTCTGACCTGTGACCCTATACTCCTCTTCCTTTGACCTGTGACCCTCTCTTCCACCACCCCCTCCTCTCTCACAGGTCGAAGAAGTTCATAGACTTCATTGAGGGGTGCCTGATAAAGACGTACCCCAGCCGGCCCTCCACAGAGCAGCTCCTCAAGCACCCCTTCATCCGGGACCAGCCCACCGAGAGGCAGGTCCGCATCCAGCTCAAGGACCACATCGACCGCACCCGCAAGAAGAGAGGAGAGAAGGGTGAGGGGTGGAGTGAGTGTGCGAGTGAGAGAGAGAGAGGGAGAGAGAGAGAGAGGGAGGGAGGGTTTGGTGGTGATGGTGCGTGTGTGAGTGTGATGGGGTTGTACTTGTGTTATTTGGTGAACAGGGTCCCAGCTTGCTTGAGTGTGTCTCTACTTAAGGACATCTGGCAGGCTGTGTGTGTGTGTGTGTGTGTTTCGTGTTAGTGTGTGCGTGTGTGTGTGTGTGTGGTATGCAGGTTAACGCAGCATGCCATAAACTGTGCGTGTTCTGTGCTTGCAGAGGAGACAGAGTATGAGTACAGTGGCAGCGAGGATGAGGACGAAAACCGCAACGACGAGAGAGAGTCCAGGTAAAGCCACCACCAGGGACTGTTCTGAGGTCAGCTAGAATCTCAGCCCATGCTGTGGTAGTGAACCACACCACTGCCTGCTCTCACTGTACCCAGGACACCTGCCTGAATCTAAACTGTCACCACACCCCCTACATCTATAAGCACATCATTAATTTCTGTATGCTTGTTGATTAGCTCTCCTTAAAAATTGTAGATTGTAGTAAAATTGTAGATTGTAGGTCTCATAGTTTCCGGTAGGTGTTTTTTTCCATCTGGAATGTGGCAGCTGGTGATGGTGGCGGGGTTCCTCTTGTGCCTGTGTGTGGTGTGAACCCCTCCCCCCTCTGTGTGTGTGTCAGCTCGATCCTGAACGTGCCGGGCGAGTCGACGCTGAGGCGGGACTTCCTGCGGCTGCAGCAGGAGAATAAGGAGCGCTCGGAGGCGCTGAAGAGGCAGCAGGCCCAGCAGGCGGCCCAGCGCCGCGACCCCGAGGAGCACAAGAGGCAGCTGCTGCACGACCGGCAGAAGCGCATCGAGGAGCAGAAGGAGCAGCGGCGCCGGCTGGAGGAGGTACCGCCGACCCCGTCGACCCCGCCACAACCGCGCCCTCTCACTGTACCGCCCACACAGCCACGTCCTTTCACTGTACCGCCCACACAGCCACGCCCTTTCACTGTACCGCCCACTCAGCCACGCCCTTTCACTGTACCGCCCACTCAGCCGCGCCCTCTCACTGTACCGCCCACACAGCCACGTCCTTTCACTGTACCGCCCACACAGCCACGTCCTCTCACTGTACCACCGACAAAGCCACACGATTTCCCTGTACCGCCCACACAGCCACGCCCTTTCACTGTACCGCCCACACAGCCACGCCCTTTCACTGTACCACCCACTCAGCCACGTCCTCTCACTGTACCGCCCACACAGCCACACCCTTTCCCTGCCCCATCACCATATCCTTTCACTGTACTGCCCACATATCCATGTCTTTCTACTGTACTGCCCCCATGATTATGCCACTTTACCGTGCTGCCCCAGCGACTACGCCCCTTCACTGTAACACCCCTATGACCGCACCCTTTTGCTGTGCCATGCCCACAGCCATGTCCTTTTACTGTACTGCTCCATGACCACGCCATTTTACTGTACCACCCCATGAGCACACCCATGACAGGATTTTACAGTCACTCTGCACTGCAGTTCCTTATGCTGGGGGTTACCGGCCCATCCCACACCACTTTCTCACCAGGCCTTACTGCTTTGTGCTGTGCATTAGGTTACTGGGTTTTAGTGCATCACACCGTCCAAGGTTCTGCCATTTTTACTGTAATTTACTGTATTTTACCACATATATTACCGTGACTTACTGCATTACAGTGCACCTCGCTGGGGACTGCTGCACACAGTCAGTGTGTTTGTTTTGCAGTGCAGCTGTTCTCAGTGTGATGACAGGCCTGTGGTAGTCTGATAAATATAAACCATTTAACACTGCTCCAGTGTTACTGTAAGCGCAGCTGCTTACTCACTGCTCAGCTCCGCCAGCCTCGGCGCCTTGAGCCTGGCAGATAATGGCTCACTGGGTGGAGGAGACGCGTGTGACTGCGTGAATCACAGAGCAGCCCTTTCCAAACACGGCTGAGCAGACTGAGCACGGCACAGTCCCGTAACCATGACTCAGAGCCCCTCGTCTTACCTCAGCTGCTCTCTAACTCTCTCTCGCTCTCTCTCTCTCTCCCTCTCTGTCTCTCCTGTCCCTCTCTCTCGCCATCCCTTCCTATTTCCCTCCTTTTTCTCCTTTACCTCTCATTCTTTCTATGTCCCTCGCTCTCTCCCTCCTATCTTCTTTCACTCATTCTCTTTCTAACTCCCTCCCTCTCTTTCTCTACCTCCTTCCTCCCTCTTTCTCTGTTTCCCTCCTCCTCTCTCCTGCTCTCTCCCTCTCCCTCTCTCAGCAACAGAGAAAGGAGCGTGAGATGGTGAGGCAGCAGGAGAAGGGCCCCCACCGCAGACTGGAGGAGCTGAGGAGGGAGGAGGACAGGAGGATGGCCGAGAGGGAGCAGGTAGCCAACCGCGTGCGGCCCCCAAACCTACCTATCCAATCAGAAGGAGGCAGGGGGGCACAGCTGGCCAATGGAGCACCGATCCTAGTCTCCAAAAGCCAATTTGGAGAATCAGGGGCGGGGTTTACTGGGAGCGGTTGCTATGGCAGCAGGTTGACAGCAGAGCTTGGATTTGTGGAGCTGGGTTATCTGGGGGAAGGCTTTTTTTTACTACTTTTCCTGCTGTCTTCACCTTTCTCTATTGCCTGTATACCATGACGTCTGTCATAACACATTGAGAGTGTGGTAAAACTCAGCCACAGTGCAGTAGATTATGTACTCTGTCCTCATGTGTTCAGTATGGAGGATAATAAAGATTACAGATATACATCTGTATATTTAGAGGGTACAGGATGTAAGTTACTTGATGAATCGTCTTAAAAAGAGGTATAATGCTTTACTAAGCCCATGTTTCTGATAAAGATGGCTCCCCAAACTTCAGAAAACAGTAAAGGCCTTATCTTACCATGATAGTTGTCTTTGAAGAGGTGTCTTCTGCAAGACCTGTTTGTATCTGTCTTCTTCTTGTCTTTTTTCCTTCTTCCTGCTTCTCTCCCCCTCCTTATCTCTTCAGGAGTTCATAAGGCATAAGTTAGAGGAAGAACAGCGACAGTTAGAAATTCTCCAGCAGCAGCTGCTTCAGGAGCAGGCCCTGCTCATGGTAACCTGCCCCCACACTTTCCTACTCCTCTCCCTACCTGACCCCACCCCTTCCCAGGGCTGCATGAGAAAGTTAGGCCCTTGCTGAGGATGTTTTGACAGGCCCATCAGGGTCAGCTGTTTGTGTGGCTTTTAATAATTCCAACAGTCATTTAGGCCTTGTTTCGTGTCTGTGTATCTGTTTTTGGAGTCAGGTCATGTTTGTTTGCATTGTAACGGCTGATATATGTGTAAAAGCTAACTATAGCAGTTAACACTTTTTCCCCTAGTCCCCATTTTGCCTTTTTAAACTGTTTGGATAACCCAACCCTACCCCAGCCCAGTATGGTTTTGTCTGTGGTAGTGTGTATGTCACACAAATTTGTGTTGAGTGAACTGTTCTGTTCGTATACGGATCTGTGTCTGTATCAGTCTGGCAGTACCGTACTGGATTAGATTTCAAAATCTAAGCAACAGAGAAAGACGTGGAAGCTTGCGTTACTGCACCAAGGTTTATTTATGTCTTGCACATTCACATTTTGACTGTAGCCGGTGCTTCACCAGAGCCAACCGTCACACACAATAATAGGAGCTTGCATTCCTCAGTTTTTTTTGTTCTACCAATTTCCTCCGAGTGTTCACCAGGTCTCATGATGAGATCTGAGAATACCGAGCATCATGGGAATACCATTCAGCGAGCCTGTCAGGTCTCGGGCGCCTGGGACTCCAGATAGACTCCAAAGTGTTTCAGGTTGTCTGTGCCCCTAATTAATTTCTTTGAGGAGGTGTCCTCTGTGTTACAGGCTGAAGGGAACTGATTATGTAGCACATGGCAGCCTTAATACGCCAGCAGCAGTGTGCTGTAGCAGTAAGGAGCAGCAGTATGCTGTAGCGGTAAGGAACAGCAGTGTGGTGAAGCAGTAAGGAACAAGACAGCAGTGAGATGTAATGATAAAGAACAGGGCTCAGGAAGTCTGGAAGTCAGGAAGGCTGGACCCATTTCAGTTCAAATAGGAGAAACATTGCTTTGTAACAGTGGGCTGCCACTGCCACTGAATGGCAGAAGACCTGAACTTACAGATTCAGCTCCCAAACAGATTCTGTTTACCTGAGAAAAGCTAATCACAGGTTATGGATGGAATGATCGTTACAGACATGAGATATTGCTGGGCTATGCGTCCTGTTTAGGGGGAAAGTCACGTGATCAAAACTGAAAGCAACAGCTCCGGTCCCCACGAGTGTTCAAAGAGCGCTTTGGGTCAGCCCTGAAAATAAAACCCCGTCATTATTAAATGTGTGTGTTGTGTCATGTTGCGCTGTGTTAGCGTTTGCGTCCATGTGTCCTTGCGCGTATGTGTGAGTGACTGCGCATCATGCGCAGCTCTGCGTCCAGCTGTCTGACTGCGCTCTCGCTCCCTGCCCCCCCCGGCCCGCAGGAGTACAAGCGGAAACAGCTGGAGGAGCAGCGGCAGTCAGAGCGGCTGCAGAGGCAGCTGCAGCAGGAGCATGCGTACCTGGTGTCCCTGCAGCAGCAGCAGCAGCAGCAGCAGGACAAGAAGCCGCAGCTCTACCACTACAGCAAGAACCTGGAGCCCAACAACAAGCCGGCCTGGGCCCGCGAGGTACCGCCCCCGCACCCGCCCCCCTTTGGTTCCCACGGTCACAACCCTCACTGTTTTCCGGCTCTCCAGTTTGGAGCGGCCTCACAGGCCTGCCTGATACAGATAACTCACCGTATACATACAGTGCGGGAGAGGCAAGGATGGTCGGACTGGCATATGACCCGACGCCAGGATTGTTAATTTCTCAGTTACCCGTTAATATAGAGAATATTTATATTACACTGCTCAAAAAAAAGGAAGGGAGCGCTTAAATCACACAGTGGATCTTGGTGAACGAAATATTCAAGTTGAAAGTCTTCATTGATATACATTGTGTAATTCGTTGAGAACAAAATGATGTAAAAATGGTCAATGGAAACCAAACTCATCAACCCATTGAGGGCTGGATTCAAAATCACAGGCTGATCCAACTTGCGTAAATTTCATCACGACATCATGGCCCCCATGTGCCTGTATGCACTCCCAACAACGTCTGGGCATACTCCTGATGAGATGGTGGATGGTGTCCTGGGGGATCTCCTCCCAGACCTGGACCAGGGCATCAGTGAGCTCCTGGACAGTCTGTGACGCTACTTGGCGGTGTCGGATGCGCCGAAACATAACGTCCCAGAGGTTCTCAATTGGATTCAGGTCTGGGGAACGTGAGGGCCAGTCAATGTAATCAATGCCTTCATCATCCAGGAACTGCCTACGCACTCTGGCCACATGAGGCCGGCCACTGTCCTGCACCAGGAGGAGCCCAGGGCCCACTGCACCAGCGTAAGGTCTGACAATGGGTCTGAGGATTTCATCCCGGTACCTAACAGCAGTCAGTTAGCTAGCATGTGGAGGTTTGTGCGACCCTCCAAGGATACGCCTCCCCAGACCATCACTGACCCACCACCAAACCAGTCATGCTGGATGATGTTGCAGGCAGCATAACGTTCGCCACGGCGTCACCAGACTCTTTCACGTCTGTCACATGTGCTCAGTGTGAACCTGCTCTCATCTGTGAAGAGAACAGGGCGCCAATGGCGAAGCTGCCAATTCTGGTATTCTCTTGCAAATGCCAATCGAGCTGCATGGTGCTGGGCTGTGAGCACAGGTCCCACTAGAGGACGTCGGGCCCTCATGCCACCCTCATGGAGTCTGTTTCTGACAGTTTGGTCAGAAACATGCACATAAGTAGCCTGCTGGAGGTCATTTTGTAGGGCTCTGGCAGTGCTCCTCCTGTTCCTCCTCACACAAAGGAGCAGATACCGGTCCTGCTGCTGGGTTGGTGCCCTTCTACGGCCCTGTCCAGCTCTCCTCGTGTAATGGCCCGTCACCTGGTATCTCCTCCACACTCTGGAGACTGTGCTGGGAGATACAGCAAACCTTCTTGCGACGGCACGTATGGATGTGCCATCCTGGAGGAGCTGGACTACCTGTGCAACCTGAATGGGCTGCAGGTACCGCCTCATGCTACCAGGAGTGACAAGAGTACCAGCAAAATGCAAAACTTGAGAAAAATCAGTCAGGAAGGATCAGGAGAGAGAAATGGTCTGTGGACACCACCTGCAAAACCATTCCCTTTTTGGGGGTTGTCTTGCTGTTGCCTCTCCTGTCCACCTGTTGTCACTTTCATTTGCACCAAAGCAGGTGAATTTGATTCACAGTCACTTACACTTCCGAACTGGACAGGTCGATATCCCAGAAGTTTAATTGACTGGGTGTTATACTGTGATGATTGAGTGTTCCCTTAATTTCTTTGAGCAGTGTAAATACTAAACAGTACACGCACTTATATTATATAGAACATGCAATACCACTTTTATGTTGTATGCTGTGTGTTATTTGTATGTAATATAAGAGAAGTATCAGCTCAGTGAGACAATGAATGTTTTATTTGGCAGTAACAGACATTTGACATTTTGAAATTTGGTCTAAGTCAGGCCACATTCAGGTTACCTTTATGAGAGAGAAATCTCAGCCAGAGCAATGGGCCCTACTGCTAACGCTAAGAATCATGGGAACTTCAGTGAACACAATGAATGCAGGGGTCTCTTTTTCCCCTCTGCACAGAGTACAGTCTCCTGGCCTCAGTCTGACAGATATTCAAAAACATTCAGGTTTCAAACCTTGGTATACAGCAGCTTTTATGACTCCCTCCTTTCTGTCCTCTCTTTTTTTCCCCTTCCCTTTCTGCTCCTTCTCTCCACCCTGTCTGATAGGTGGAGGAGCGCAGTAAGCTGAACAGGCAGGGCTCCCCCAAGATCTGCACCACCGTGTCCGACACCGCCCTCCAGTCCCGCTCCGACTCCGTCAGCCAATCAGCCGCCGGGCAGGCTGCCCAGACCCCGCCCATGCAGCGGCCCGTCGAACCACAAGGCGGCCAGAGCAAGGTGGGCGGGGCCTCATAGAGGACACGTGGGCGAGGGGTCTGGGGGGGTGTGTGTATGTGTTTCTGGACACAGCAAGGTGGGACCAAATTTGAGGGGAATCACAGGAAAAATACTAGTTTTCAGAGAGGGTTCGTACCCTCCTTTAAACAACGTTGTCTGTCAACTGGTCATTAGGAGTCAGGCATCTAGGAAGTAGATGAACAGTGATTTGTCTGGTTGGGAGAAATCCCACCAGTTAGTGAATAAATGGATGGTGCTGTTTGGTGTCTGTGTTAACCAGTGTACCTCCAGGACTCTCCTCCCCTCCCCTCCCCCTCCCCTGCACAGTTCTCTGTTGGCTTGGCTGTGGCTGCTCACCTGCTCTCTGTTTGTGACTGAATATGCTGGATCTTCGAAATGAATCATTTCTCTTTTCTTCCTCTTCTCTCTCTTCCTCCACCCCCACCCCCCCTTCCATATGAATCCACCCCACCCTGCCCTCTCCTCTGACATGGCCCACACCCCTTCACCCCTCTGTCTTCTTCCTTCCCCTTTTCCATGCTAAAATTGCCCTGCTAATGCCCTCCCCCCACACATACACACTCTCTTTTTTGGGCACTTTCCCTGCAACCCCCCACCCGACCCCCAGTTCCAGATGGCTCACCTGGTCCCGCTGAAGCCCTACGCAGCCCCGGTCCCCCGCTCCCAGTCCCTCTGTGACCAGCCCACTAAGACCATGTCTGCCTTCCCCACCCAGGACCCCTCCCCACCCCCCCCCCCCGCTCCGTCCCCTCCAGGGAACTGGTGCGCCAGAACTCCGACCCCACCTCCGAGAGCCCCGCCCCCCAGCCGCGGCCAATCAGCAGGGACGACCGCGGGCCCTGGATCCGCATGCAGGACCCGGAGCAGCCACCCAAGGTGGGAGAGTCGGCGCCCCCTCACCACCCTCTCTGTAGGGCTGCTGTTTTGGTGTTATAAATTTGGGAATGTTTGTTGTGTTCTTCTCTTGCTTAAATTCTCTTGCTTAAATTTCCTGTTTTTTTTTGGACTTTTGGGAAGTTCTCATTCTGTTCATATCCGGTGCTCACTGGTTACAGGGGTGTTGTGGGACAGTTTGAACCAGTGGTAGGCGAGTGTGAATTGTGTGCAAAGGGAAGAGCACATGAGCGGCTTGTCACATGACTTCGGTTGTTGACATACTGGCATGGCTGAATGTCACTGACACGGCACTTGTGTTTAACACGCGTTACCTGTCCCAGGTGCCCCAGAGGACGACCTCCATCGCTGCCGCCCTGAACTCCAACCTGTCCTCAGGCATCAGACACCCAGTGCGGGCCAGGTGGGCCACAGGGCGGGGCTAGTGGGAGGGTCCCAACTCGAGTGGAATGCAGTTTAGTGCGCGTGTGTGTGTGTGTGTGTATACAACTAGTTATGTGTGCTTTGTGTGGCTGTGTGTATGTATCTGTGTATGCGCATGCACTTGGGTGTGTTTCTGTAAGTATGTGTGCACAAGTGTGTAGTATATGTATGCGTGTGTGAGTATCTGCTCTCAGATGTATACATGTATGTGTATGTATAGGTGCGTACATGTGTGCGTGCGTGCGTGTGTGTGTGTGTATGTGTGTGTGCGCGTGTGTGTGTGCACACGTGTGCCTGTGTGCACAGTAGTAATTGGGACACTGAGGGGCTGTGGGCTCCAGTCCCAGGTTTTGCCTGCAGCGCTCAGTCTGCTCCAGAAAGAATGAGCCCTCAAAGTGGGTCAGATGTAAGCACCGTAACCCGCCCCTGGAGGGAGGCCGGGGCTAAGCGGATGAGTGATAACCGTGCCACCTCTCTGTCCCTCCCGTCAGTAACCCGGACCTCAGCCGCAATGACCGCTGGGAGCGCAGCGACAGCGTCAACGTCGTGGCCAACCTGCCCCAGACCGGCTCCCTGGAGAGGCACCGCGTCCCGGGTGAGCTGAAGCGCCATTTCTGTGTGTGCGTGTGTGTGTGTGTGTGTGTGTGTGTGTGTGTGTGCGTGCGCGTGCACATGTGTGTTAGACAGTGCTAACACTAAGTTAAAAGTTAGAAGGTAATGTTTACATTGACACCTGTGTGTTTCAGCCTCTTCGAAAATGGAGTCGTCCCCCATCCTGCCCCAGGAGGGTCGCCCCAAGCTCGGGGAGTCCCGCACCTCCTCTCGGCCGGGACGCCCTGCTGTGAGTAGCTTCGAGTGCTTTTTTGAACTTACCACCCATTGAAAACACGACACGAGCGAGAATACCAGCAGCTGGCGTGTTTGTAAAGACTCAGGCCTTCAGTCTTCTGTCTGCCTCACAGTTTTGAGTGATGATTTTTAAGCTGCTGGTGTTTTCTCTCTTTCTTACATTATAAGGAAGAGTTTGTCAGTGGATTGACAAAAACTGCTGTGTAGGAAGCCAAAAAAAGACTTCTTCCTTAAATTAGCTCAGTGTTAAAGATGAAGCACATTGTGTTTAGATGGAACAGAGGCCTGAGTCCTTTCCCAGCAGACTCCGGTTGGGCTGTTAATGTGCTTAGCAGTTGTCCTCACTTAGAGTGAATTACATGGCTTAAATTTTATAGTTAGACGTTAGAGCTGGATATAAAGCAGTTTTAAGGGCACAGCAGAAGTGCCTTATTCAGGATTTGAACCTGAAGTGTAGATTCACACAGTTTCACACTCACACAATACGTCTGCCACACCTTTCTTTTTTCACCTTTTGGCCTCTCGTTTATCAGTGTTTAAAAAATTGCCAAGTCTCTTGTGCCATGGTGTGAAAGGAGCTTGGTTTTTTTTTCCTGCTGTAATGTAGCTCCTCCTCAACTGACATTCCTGACAAGCCCCCTTTTCTCAGAGAGCTGCCTCCAACACTAACCTTGTGTGCCCTCTCTCCTCCCCCTGCCACCTGCTCTCCGGCCCTCACCCCAATCCTGCTCACTCTCGCCCCGCCCCCTTCCCTCATGGCCCCTCCCCCTATCCTAACCCCTCCCTGTCCCCCCTCCCGCTCTTCCGCCTTTGCTTGCCCTCCCGAATGCAGAGTTATAAGAGAGCTATAGGAGAGGTCAGTACCTGTATGTGTCTGTGTGTGTGTATGTGTGTTTACGTATCTGTGTGTGGAGTCAGATGTCACATTGTCTTTTCAAATATCAGTTGATTTTAATGGTTAATTAAAAATGATTAATGACTAATTTTTGCTGGATTTAACACAAGAGTGGGCAATGTAACAGGACCAAATGCAGGGGTGCAAGTGATCAACCCATCTGCTCAAAAGGCCAGCTTCTTTCAGGGTTAAATTAGACTCCCAGGGCTTGGCATTCACTGTCATTGTGGGGAAGGATGATAACTGATATTTCCTGAATGTGTAAACATTCTGTGAGTGTTTGTACGTTTGTCTGCGTGTCAATGTCTGTTTGCATGCAAATACTACAACTGCGTGTGTGTGCGCGTACGTGTGTGTGTGAGCGCGCACGTTTGTGCGTGTGATTGTAGTCATGGGGTCAATTTACTGCAGATGGTTTACTGCTACAGTCTGTTTACTGAGTGTTTTTGTGCCCAAGGCTTCAGGAAATGCATGTCTGCTCTGCGCTCACTTCTCTGTGCCCCTGCGTGCAGGACCACGGGCTGTTTCCGAAAGAGCGGCAGGACGAGCCCCCGAGACCCCCGGCGAAGGCCATGGACTACTCCTCCTCGTCAGAGAGCAGCGAGAGCAGCGAGGAGAGCGAGAGCGGAGAGGGGGCGGAGGAGGAGGAGAGCCCCACAGACCGGTGAGACGGGCCGACTCCCGCCTGCCTCTGATTGGGCGAATTTAGAGTGACAGTTGAAGGGGAGCAGAAGGGGGCGGGTTGTAAGGCGGGTTCATCCAACTGCAGGAGAGGAGGAAGGTGAAGCTCGGCAGGTTCATTATCTGTGTTAACACACTATCTGTGTTAAATAACCTCAGATATTAATCACACTCTCTATGTCCTTCTCTCCCTCCCTTCACCCCCTCTTCTGTCACACTCTTCTCTTCCCACACTCCTCTCTGTCTCCCAACACCCCCCTCTCAGGGTCCGAGACGCCGACTCGGACTCCGTCAACACCATGGTGGTCCACGAGGAGGAGGGAGAGGTTGGGGAGGAAGGCCAGGCTGGGGGCTACGGGGACCAGACCATGCTGGTGCAGAGGGTGAGTGGCCCAGGAAGGGGGTATCCCAAAACATGCCCATCCAGGGTGGGGGGCACTGAGCTGCCATCACAATGCAGCTCAGCATTTTCGCCTCTCTTACTTAACTGAGTAACATTACTACCAAATTGTTAACGCCAGATAATTAGTCAATCAATCAATCAGATTTTATGTGTTACAATATATTTTTGCAATTGAGATTATTTCAAGGTGCTGTGTGTAGCATAGCATAGTGCATTTAGAAAACCTGAAAATGCAGGCCAATTGGGGGAAAACTGGAAAAAACTGGAAAATGATTCCCTGACCCCAGGAAAAGGCAGTTGAGAGATGCCTGGAAAATAAAAAAAAGTTAACAGAGAAGATAACATGACCCATAAGGCATCAGTTCATCTCAACAATTAGCCAGAATGGTTCCATTCCACAGCTCGTGAGGTGGGCAGGGGACTGTAGTACTGGCCTCAGGCAGGTTATGAGTGGGGACCTTCCTCTGGGATCCAGCCAGCAGGCTGATAACCGCATTGCTGTCCTTGTGCAGACCCCAGAGAAGCGCAGTCACAACGGCTACACCAACCTGCCGGACGTGGTGCAGCCCTCCCACTCCCCCACCGACCCCGCCTCTCACCCCTCCCCGGGGAAGGACGCTGTCTATGATGTGAGGACCGCCCCGCCCCTGTTTGCCTGTCTGTCTGTCTGTCCACAGTGCTCGTGCTCTTTCTGTGTCTGTAACAGTCTATATACCTGCCAGTTATTCTCTGCACGGTGTGCTGTGTCTCTGTCTTTTTTGTTTTTGTCATATCTTTCTCTTCTTGTCATTTGTAGTAATCCTTCTGTTCATTTACAGTCTCTCACTCTCTCTCTTGCATGAACTAATTAAAACAAAAGCAAACACAGAAAAGGATTCTGGGGAGAACAGTGTGGAAAGTGAAACGAATCTGATTGGCTGTGACAGCGATGTTCTCGTGTCCTGATTTCAGTATCAGTCGCGGGGATTGGTCAAGGCTGCGGGGAAGTCCTCCTTCACCACCTTTGTGGACCTGGGGATGTACCAGCCGCAGGGGGGTCCGGGAGAGTCCGTCTCGGTGGCGGGTGAGTTCAGTGGTGAGAGGAGACTGTGTGTCCGGCAGTGAAGCCAGCCCTCCCCCCCGCAGCTGACTGCTCAATCAGCTCTTTATGTTTCTGCAGCTGCCTGTGTGTCTGAGTGCTGAATCTGCCTGCAGATCCAGCCGTGTCTTACTGTACCAGCGTCTTACTGCGCTGGTGTCTTATTGTAACCCTCCCTCTCTTACCCCTCCATCACTTACCCCTTTCTCATGACCTCTCTTACCCCTCTGGCCCTTCTTCTCTTATCCTTCTTTTTCTCCCTGCCTTCCTCCCTCTCTCACATCCCTTTTTTTCCACTTCTCTTACCCTTCTCTCCCTCTCTCTCATACCCTCCTTCACTTATCCCTCCTTCATTATCGCCTCTCCCCCTTTCTCGTCCTTTCCTTCCAACTGTCTTTCTATCCTTCCCCCCCTCATTATTTACCCCTCTCTCCCTGTCTCGCACCCCCTCTGTCTCCCCTCTTACCCCCTCTCCTCTTTCTTCCTCTCTCCCTCCACCTCTCTTCCCCCTATCCTTCCATCCCTCCCTTGCTCCCTCCATTTTAATCTCATGGCTGTTGTGCTATTGTTTTTGCATGCTATGACTTTAGCCAAACTCATAGTAAAACAGAGCATGACATTAACAGTATTGTAATACCAATGACAAGAAAACTGATAGTGATATTGATAATCAGTAAACAATAGTACAAATGATGATGCTGGTTAATTCTTGCTTTAAAGAATGGTCTGTGTGATATTGGTACTCTTTCTGATGTCCTGTGGCTCCTCAGGGTTTGGCTCCAGGTTTGATCAGCTGAAGCTGGAGGTGCGTAAGGGCTCTGTGGTGAACGTGAACCCAGCCAACACCCGCCCCCACAGCGACACCCCCGAGATCCGCAAGTACAAGAAGAGGTTCAACTCGGAGATCCTGTGCGCCGCCCTGTGGGGTGAGGAGGGTGGGGGACGGGGGTGCAGAGGGCAAGGAATAGATGGAGGAGAGGGAAGGACAGAGGCAGGGAGAGTGGGGAAGGGGGGGGAGAGAAAGGAAGGTCAGACAGGGAAAGAGGGACATATAGATGAGAAAGAAGAGTAGCTAGTGAGAGCAGATGGAGAGACAGGGGGAGAGGTTAGAAGGGGCTGTTTGGGGGGTTCGGGGTGTCAGGTGTATCATTCATGCTGCAGTAACAGCAGTGTCTTTCTCTGACATACTGCTTATGTTGCTGAGCATCTGTCTCTCTGTATGTACACTAGGCTTGTACAGTGTGTGGGAGCCTGAGTAGCACATTGTTCGTGCTGACTCTCCCTGTGCTGTGTCTGTGTGTGTGTCTGTGTGTGTGTGCGCGCGCGCGTGTGTGTGTGCATGTGTGTCTGCAGGGGTGAACCTGCTGGTGGGCACAGAGAATGGGCTGAAGCTCCTGGACCGCAGTGGTCAGGGGAAGGTGTACCCCCTCATCAACTCCCGCAGGTTCCAGCAGATGGACGTCCTTGAGGGCCTCAACCTGCTCATCACCATATCAGGTCATCTACATTCTCCTTTAATGCCACTGCAAACTCTGATAATTCTGCTACACTTACAATACTGCCATGCGCTCTCTTAATGCTGCTATGCACAGCTACTGTGGTTATAACATACAATCAACACAGAGAGGCAGACATTTACAGATACATATTCACTTCAAGTCAAACTTTACAGGAGTCCATCTTAGATTCACAAGCTCCATATTCTTAAGTCTTCATTATTAGTGCTGCTGTGAGGTGTGTTAATGCACTAAGCCTCTTGTACATGCTTATTATTTACTGGATAAATGCCGTTTTACTCTGTAGTATGGCGTGGTATACACTCACTGCAGTATCAAACGCATATCCAGGTCAGCGTCAGTTACTCCAGCTCAGAGCAAGTATTAAAAGTTGAGGTTAATATTGGTTACATTTTTAACCCAGCTTAGTTGCCAACATGTATAGACAGAGTGGTAGCAGATAGTGACAATGCATGTGTATGTGTGCAGGTGCATGTGATTCATGCACAACTGCCACTCCTGTTCCAGTGTCTGTACCTGACTGTAAATGTGTTCACCCCTCAGGTAAAAAGAACAAGGTGCGTGTGTACTACCTGTCCTGGCTGCGGAACAAGATCCTCCACAACGACCCCGAGGTGGAGAAGAAGCAGGGCTGGACCACCGTGGGAGAGATGGAGGGATGTGTGCACTACAAAGTGGGTGAGTGAAGGGGAGAGAGAGAGATGGAGGGATGTATGCACTACAGAGTGGGTGAGCGGAGGGGAGAGAGAGGTGAGGAGGATGGACTGTAGGTATAACCCATTTTCTTTCCCGTCTCTCGAACTCCTCTCCCTGATATCTGCTCGCAGTTAAATACGAGAGAATCAAGTTCCTTGTGATAGCTCTGAAGAACTCCGTGGAGGTGTACGCCTGGGCTCCCAAGCCTTATCACAAATTCATGGCTTTCAAGGTAGGGATACATTTGACTGGTGCTCATTTATGGCCAAAGTTAATTGTTATTTCTTTTCACCCACATGACTGATATTGTGCCAGCAGTCTCACGCCAGTTAAACTCACACCATAGTAAGTCTGCCTGTCCTTACCCCCACCCCATCCGCAGTCCTTCGCTGACCTGCCCCACAAGCCTCTGCTGGTTGACCTCACGGTGGAGGAGGGTCAGAGGTTAAAGGTCATCTATGGATCCAGCGCCGGGTTTCACGCCATCGACGTTGACTCGGGAAACAACTACGACATCTACATCCCTGTGCATGTGAGTAGGTTGCTCAGAGACTGGGCACAGGCATTGCCACAGACTGCATCACTGAAGTCTTAAGGGCTCACAAGCAGCGCGGTGGTCAAGGCGTTCGCGTCTATCGCAGGCTGAACTCTACAGCCGAGGCTCTGTCCCAGCCATGTATCAGCCATTGATGACTGGGAGCCAGCAGCAGCAGAACAGATCGCCTTCATTCCACCAGGAGTTAGGAGTGTGCTGGTCAGCCAGAGTTTGACTGTCTCGCTGCATACCGGTGACCCCTGCTGGTCAGTCGGGGGCCTGCAGTCTGCCTAAAGCTGCACATGCAGTGTCTTCCTCAGGCTTATATCTGTGCAGGCTTGGTATGGGGACTGCAGTGTGATAACAAGCAGCTGTTGGCATCAATGTTTTGGAGGAGAGCATGTGTTTACCTGCGCTCTCCTGAATTGTTAGTGGGGGCTGTAGTGATGAAAAGCATTTCAATGATACAAAAAGGCATTCAAAATTTTTGAGGAAAAGGAGAAAATTATTGCAAATATTCCAAATTTGCATAAAAATGTGTTACCTGACTACTGGTACACCCCTGTCTCTGTACTGGGAAGATCATGTTTAAAGTGTATCCATGTGCATCACAGGGAGGGACAGTGGCTCTGCTGTGAGGAAAATTATATTCAATCAAAGGCAGAAATGTGACACAGCAAAATGAGGGGTGAGCAAGGAAAGCAGATCTGAGAGACGAGCTCATAAGTAAGCCAAACAAAAGAGCACACTCCGTAGGGCATCATGGAGATGGAGGAGGAGGAGGAATTTTCATCCAGGAAAGTCAATGCATGAAAATATGGTCATAAATGTCTGTTCAGTGATGGAAAATTCTTCAACAAAAATATATTTCAAAGCCCTTTCAAAATCTTTCATCATTCAAGTGGCTCAGTCACTTGGGCACTCGTCTTGAGTGCAGGCCGAGTCCTGTAGCCTGGGTTCAGAACTGGCCGTGTTGTCTACAGGCAGATACTGGGAGCCCACAGCAGCGGAACAAAACGATTTTATTCATCAGGCCCAAGTTGCTCAGATTAGGTCAGGGAGTCACACCTATCTTCTGATGAGCTTCACTTCACTGTGGTGCACTTTGTCGCATGTATTTAAGTATATATTGCCAAGCTAGTATATTTAGCATACTGTAGCAATTTTCATGCAGCTAATTACAATATGCTGGCTAATTGAATTTTGCTATCCCTATTCTTGCTTGTTGGTCTGCTAGTTGCATCCCTGTA